>JAEILZ010000002.1:5707188-6285960 GCA_018873225.1 [Phialemoniopsis] sp. UDSM-2020 | reverse complement strand
TAACCCTAACCCTAACCCTAACCCTAACCCTAACCCTAACCCTAACCCTAACCCTAACCCTAACCCTAACCCTAACCCTAACCCTAACCCTAACCCTAACCCTAAAATATATTATAGCTATAAAAAGGTATTAAGTTATTCTTATTAAAATAAATATAATACTTATTATTAATAGTATAAGCTTAGCTAGCTTAGGTAATAAAAAGAGAGGTAATAGTACTAAAATAGCTAATAAAATCTACTTAAGATTTATTAAACTATTATAACTTATATACTTATATAACTTAAAAGGGATTAAAAATAAGAATATTAATATATATTTAAGTATTACTATAAAGAGTAATAAATTAAAAGAACTCCTTCTAATTATAAATATTAAAATTAATATAGTTAATACTATAGTAATTATAAATAATATTATATAAAAAACTAAAAATAAGCTTAATAGTAATATAAAAAGGGAATATTATAATAAGAATCTATTATTATATAATAAGTTAATTATTATTTAAAAGCTAAAGAAATAGTAGAATTATATAAGAAAGGAAATAATAATTATATAAAAAGAGAGATAAAAAAGTTAATAATAAAAAAGAAGAAGGATTAGAAAAATAAAGATAAAAAGTAGTCTTTTATATTTAACTAGGTAGCCTATATATATAAAGTAGAGTTATTAAGTAGTAAATTATTAAGTAATAGATTACTACCTAATAGTATAGATTTTAAAAGTAGTTTAATCTAATAAATTAGATAATATAAATATAAATAAGTAATAGATAAGTTAGTAAAAGGTACTATAAAGTAGGAAATAAATATAAATAAGTAATAGATAAGTTAAATAGAGAGTACTATAAAATAAGAAAGAAATATAAATAAATAATAAATAAGTAATAAGTAAGTTAAATAGAAGGTATTATAAAGTAGAAAAAAAATATAAATAAATAATAAATAAGTTAGATAAAGGATATTATAAGATAGAAAAGGAATATAAATAAATAATAGGTAAATTAAGTAAAAAATATTATAGGATAGGAAATAAATATAAATAAGTAATAATTAAATTAAATAATAAATATAGTTTAGGTTAAATAAGAGTATTTTAATATAATAGGTAAATTAAATAAGGAAATTTTAATATAAATAGTAAGTTATATAAGGGATTTCTAATATAGAAAGTAAATTAAATAATAAGTTTAATCTAAGCTAAATAAGGATATTTAAATATAGAAAGTAAGTTAAGTAAGTAAATCCTAGTATAAAAAGTAAATTAATTAAAAATATATAAATATAGAAGGTAAATTAACTAAAAAAGTTCTAATATAAGAAGTAAATTATATAAAGAAGTATTAAAATAAGAAATAAAAAAGATAATAAGTATTTCTTTTAATAATAGACTATTAAAGATAAGCCTTATATAAATAATTTTCTTAGTAGTAAATTATTATAAATAAGTCTTATATAATTATTTTTTTAGTAATAAGTTATTAGAGATAAGTCTTATATAATTATTTTTTTAGTAATAAACTGCTAAAGATAAGTCTTATATAATTATTTTTTTAATAATAAATTATTAAAGGTAAGTCTTATATAATTATTTTTTTAATAATAAATTACTAGAGATAAGTTTTATATAATTATTTTTTTTAGTAATAGGCTATTAAAGATAAGTTTTATATAATTATTTTTTTTAATAATAAATTATTAAAAGTAAATTTTATATAATTATTTTTTTTAATAGTAAATTATTAAAGATAAATCTTATATAATTATTTCTTTTAATAATAAACTATTAAAAGAAAGTCTTATATAAAGGTTTATTTTAATAATAGCTTATTAAAATAGAAAAAATATACTTATTTCTTTTATTATATAATTAAATTAGTTACTAATAATAAGAGACCTTTTAAAGATTAATTACTAATAACTAAAACTTTTTAAAAGTTAATTATTATTTAAAAGAGATTCTTTAAATATTAGTTATTATATAAAAGAAACTTTAAAGATTAATTATTAATAATTAAAATTTTTTAAAAGTTAATTATTATTTAAAAGAGACTCTTTAAATATTAGTTATTATATAAAAAAAACTTTAAAGATTAGTTATTAATAATTAAAACTTTTTAAAAGTTAATTAATAATAAAAAAGGCTTTAAAAGTTAGTTATTATATAAAAAAAACTTTAAAAGTTAATTATTAATAATCCTAACTTTTTAAAAGTTAATTATTAATAGAAAAAAACCTTAAAAATTAATTATTATATAAAAGAAACTTTAAAGATTAGTTATTAATAGAAAGCTTTAATATAAAAATAATTTATTTTATAGTTAAAGTAACTATCTATTCCTTTTAATTTACCTTATAATTAAAGTAACTATCTATTCCTTCTAATCTATCTTATAATTAAAGTAACTACCTATTCTTTCTAATCTATTTTATAGTTAAAATAACTATCTATTTCTTTTAATCTATCTTATAGTTAAGGTAACTATCTATTCCTTTTAATTTATTTTATAATTAAAGTAATTACCTATTCCTTTTAATTTAAAGGAAAATCTCTTTAAAAGTTAATTATTATTTAAAAGAAACTCTTTAAAAGTTAGTTATTAATAAAAAAAGCCTTTAAAAGTTAGTTATTAGTAATTAAAACTCTTTAAAAGTTAATTATTATATAAAAGAGATATTAAAAGTTAATTATTAATAATTAAAATTAACTATTTAATAATTAGTTATTAATAAGAAGAAATTTTTTAAAAGTTAGTTATTAATAAAAAGAAACTTTAAAAGTCTATTATTAGTAGGAAGAATTCTTTAAAAATTAATTATTAATAAGAAAAGATTTTAAACTCTTATTATATAATTCTTTTATTATATAATCTACTTATCCTTTCTTAATTCTTAATTAGTTACTAAGAATTATCTTATTATTTAAAAAGAAACTTTAATTAAATCTTTAGTTAGTATCTAATTTTAAACTTTATAAAGCTAAGATAAAAGAAATAGGTTTAATTGTATTATTATTTATCCTTAGTAAGTATAGTTAATAATCTACTATTTAACTAAAAAAGGCTTTAAAAGTTAATTATTAATAGGAAGAGACTTTAAACTCTTATTATATAATCCTCTTATTATATAATCTATTTAAACCTTTTAATTCTTAACTAATTATTTAAGGTTATCCTATAATTTAATTACTTAGGGTTATTTTACTACCTAAAGAGGAACTTTAATTAAATATATAGCTAATATCTAATCTTAAATTTTATAAAGTAAAAGTAAAAGAACTAAACTTAATTATATTATTATCTATCCTTAGTAAGTATAATTAATAATCTACTATTTAATTAAAGATTTTTATCTCTTATTATATAACCTATTTATCTTATCTCTTATTATATAATCTATTTACCTTTTCTAATTAGTTAAATCTTAATAACCACCTCTAACCCTAAGAATCTTTAAGATATAATAACTCTTTAAGTATTAAGATATACTAAATAGAATTCCTATAGGGTCTTCTTTATAAAGTTATCTTATTATATAAGAAATTTTAGAAAATTTAAAAGAGTTTATTAAATTCAAATCTACTCTATAAAATAAATTCAAATCTACCCCCTATCTTTATTACATACAGACCATCCCTCCTAGTAAAATAAATCAAATCTACTAGAATTATTTGGCTATTAAGGGTTAGGCTGATAGTGATAGCAGGATCTGCCGCATTGTTATCGCTATTAACTACTATCCTGATCACTGCCTAGTATTAGGCTTCTCAAATGATAAGGTTCGTCGCGGTTGGGAACTGTGTCCTCGACACCATTCTGAGGTGAGAGCACTCTAGTATATTTGCCCTATCGATATCCTCCTGGACTGATCCTTCGTCTACAGTGTTCCCAAATTTGTCGTGGAAGATGAGAAGTCGCACGCTTCCAGCGTCACGAGAAGGAGGGGCGGGAACTGCCCCAACACCATCGATATCCTTAAACAACTGTTCAGCACGTTTGAGAGGGCGAGTGATACCGTCGAACTGAACTTGATTGTTGTTCTTCCCAATCGCTCATCACCAGCGGTACAAGAAATAAAGCAATCATTTGGGCCTAGTGTGGACATTACGAAATGTCTCTATCGCGATGAGTTTACTGAACCTTCATCGAGCTACATCATCAAGAATCTAGCATCAGACTCCAGAACCATCATCAGCTATAACACCATGCCCAGTATGGAGTTTGACGAGCTCACTAAGATCACAGACTCTTTTGGTGATGAGGCGACTTGGTACCATTTCGAAGTGAGTTTCGCCTATTCAATACGCTATCATGTCTCAACGAAGTCTGACTAGACAAGGGTCGCCTGCCAGAGGTAACGCTGGGCTGCATACGACACCTGCGACGATCGGTGCCAGGCGTTAAGATCAGCGTAGAACTTGAAAAGTTCCCGAGGGATGGTCTTCAGGAGCTTGTCCCCAAGGCGGACTTGATCTTTTACTCCAGAACCTGGGCCACGGTATTTGTTATTCTGCGCCACGTCCTTGATGAGACGCAACACTAAAGAGGCATGTCATTTAGGGGAATGGGTACCAAGACGCCAAGTCTTGCCTCGAGGACCAAGCAAAACATGCTCCAAACGCGTATGTCCGCTCTCTTGCTTATATGCTTGGTCGACTGACCATGAAATTCCAGGCTTCTTCTTTGCTGCACGTGGGGCGCTGGAGGCGCCTCCGCATTCGAACCGTCCACTGGAAATTATCTCCACGAAAATGCATGGGTTTCTGACACTTCGTCGGTTGTCGAGTTAGTACTGGATATGAACTTGGCGAAACGTCGGCTTGCTCTAATCCTTCTTAGCACTATCGGGGCGGGAGATACATTCATTGCGGGAATGCTGTTTTCATACCTAGCTCACCAGGAGGATTGGCCATTGCCCCAGAAACTCAGCTTTTCCAATGAACTTGCGGGGCGGAAAGTTTTCCAGGAGGGCTTTGCTGGCCTCGGTGAGCTATTGCGTCGGGCCAAGGGAAATTGAATGTAGCATGGTTGCTTTGGTATCTTTCAATTCGATGCGATGTCTTGCTTAGATGCAGAAGAAGAATTTCTTGGACTTAACTGAAAAGCAAGCTCCAGACACTACTGTGCCGCTTTCATCATTCAAGCTCTGCCTCGACTTTCGCTGGTATTTGGCTAGGCGACCTCAATTGTATATCTCAAGCAGTTTCTAGAGATGAACTAAACAGTCGAATGCCGCATGAAGTTACTGAAGTCACAGAAAAATTGAACAGCGCCAGCGCAGTTGTCGACCCGGACCAGTGCCGGCAGAGTGGAATCCCCGCATCAAGTTTGCAGGGGGCACGCGTGATGGTGTGGGTCGGCCATCAAACCTGGTAAACTGGGGATTTGGAGGTATTCACAGTGCACCGTAACCCGAAATAGGCTTACGCTGCTCCCCATGGACCGTGATCCAGCCCTGGCGGCGGCCGTTAGACCAAGCAAGCGGGGCGGGGTCAAACAGCCATCATCTTCAATCGCCGGAATGACGCGAGATTGCGCAAGCCCAACCATTCAATTGCTTGAACCCCAGGTCCGTCGCCCGTCGGTGCAGCATTTGTCAAACGGACCCCTCTCTCCGCGACAGGTCGAGCGCGGTCAATGTCTTCTTCGTACGTCCATTCTCGGGCTACGGGTCGATCAGGCCCAAAAGTCAAGACTGGTTGTACGACCTGTCGCCGACGCAAGGTGCGCTGCGACGAGAAGAAACCCGTTTGTGCGAATTGCACGCGTCTCAAGATCCCCTGCGCATATCAGACGGGAGAACCGGTCAAGCGGACTCGCAAGAGCCGTCAGCAATCCGCCGAGGACACGCTCTTCGGTCGCGACGAGCACCAGGCACCCGAACCTCCTCACCCGGATGAGAATCAACATCAGGCGACAGCACAGCACCGTCAACAACTACCGCCATTGGGGTTACATCGCGGAAGCATGAGCACTCCGGAGCCCTCTGCACCACCAGCCTCCGCCCCCGGGGTACCTCCGGACAATCGGATGACCAACTTAGTCACGGCTGCCGCTCAGGACCCGCTCATTGCCGGTGTGTCGGACGACGCGGTGGGTGATCTGCCCGCCGCGGGGATACTGGGTCTCACATCCCCATTCCAGGATGTTTTCTTCTCGTCCATCAATCTGGCCGATTTCGATTTAGGGGTGGATGCCGGCGGCGATCTCACATTTGATGGTGTCTCGCCTTTTCTCTTCCCGTCCGAGTCCTATCGAAGTGCCGAGCCTGGGAGCGGTCAGTCGGCGTCTCAGGGCAAGAAAGACCTCGAGCGTCAACTGCTTGACCATTTTATCCACTCGGCAAATCCCATCTCCGTCATCCTGCCCTCTCATACCGAATGGGCATCCGCTTGCCGCGCAGTGCTAGTCATGGCCCGCGACTCGCCCTGTCTCTCTGCAGCCATCTATTCGCTCTCGGCTATGCACATGTACTCAACCAGGCAGAGCGACTTGCTGGATGCCTCCATGGACTACTATCGGACATCCAGCAGCGAGCTTGAAGAACTCTTCCAACATGTTCGTCCTGGGGAGCCCAAGGTGGACCTGACCCTGAAGTCGGCATTCGCTACGCTATTCTTGCTGAGCCACGTGGAGCTGACGGCCCAGACCACTCCTCTTGCCGAGCAATGGCCTCTGAGACACGTCAGATCTGCGCAGACCAGAGTCAGAGAGTACAGCGAGCGCATCAAAACGTGGGCCGGGATTAGCAGGCGTCTCCTGACCTGGATGTCGTTGCTACAGACCAAGGTTGAGTACAACGCTGGAAATCCTAGTCAGACTCAGCAATCTGCCCTAGAGATCTGCAATACAGAGTCGATGTCCCTGAGTAAAGCCACAGGTGATCCTTTTCTCAATCGCCACAAGACGCAGTCACCCCGGCCACACAACAACCAAGCCGATGTCAGTGAAGGGACTGACGACCCGCGGACGCCATCCGAGCTCGCCTGTGACACCATTAACCAGCCAGCGCTCGACTTTCACCTCCGCGCACAAAGCTTCACTCCCCGTATCATCGCTCTTGACAAGTGGCACCGTCGCCGTGGCACGTTGGAAGCTGAGTTTGAGGTCCTTCAAGTCGGCTATCAAATTTCATCCGAACTTCACAGCCTTTGGACGTCTCGACCATCGACCTTTACTTTCCTCGATGCAGGTAGCGCAGGTTTGGTCGAGGTGTTCCAGCCATCAGTAGCCTACAGTATAGTCCGTGACCTCAGGGTCTATGCCGCTGGATTCTGGGCGCACATGATCTACCTCCACAGAGTGGCCTTTGTCAATTATCCCGCCACTGAAGACGTGCATCGAGCGGTATCCGAGATCTTGAAAATGGCCACCGATCTTGACCGGGATCGGAAACAGTTCAGGTACATGATTCAAGCGGCGCAGCAACACTCCCCGGGCCAAGCGCCTTCTCTCCACGGGCCGTCATCCGATGCAGGCAGTGCGGCCGCTGCTGACATGGACTCGCTGCCACACACTCTAATGTGGCCTCTGTTCATGGCCGGACTCGAGTGCTCTACATCCGACCGGTATCTCGTGTTGCAGATGATGCGAGAGATTCAGGGCCTCCCAACATCCGAAAAGGTGTTGCTGCTCCTCCAAGAGGTCCTGAGGAAGCAGGATGAGAAAGGGGTCAGGATCGATCACCGAGAAGTTCGACGTCAACTCTTTGAATCCGAGTTAAGCGTGCTATACTAAAAGGCAAGATCTCGTCTCTGGCTCTAGTCTCTGGCAAACGCCATGGCAAAGGGACTTGTACATACAACATTCACGACTGAACATGTCTATTCAGAGCTCTCTATCTCCCGTTGCTACCGACCACGACTAGCGACTCTTCAGTTTTGATTGATCGGAGCATCCTCTTAAGCAACATGAGTAGACACTACGATGTCTTAGCAATAGCTGCCTTGACCAAAGCATCAAAGTCGGCGATCTTGGCGCTGGCCAGATCAAAGGTGAACTTGCTCTTGGCGGAGTGGATTGAAATGGTGCTGGTGTTGCTGGCCGGGGTTGCAGGTGCCGTGGCCGAGATACCCTGGGCTAGAGATACGCTTGCCGATGAAGGGTCGAGGTGGACTGCCTTGCCTGTCGCATCGGACCAGGAGCTACAGCCTGAGCAAAGAGCTGTCAAGGTCCAATGCGTGTCGTTGGCGGAGGTGCTACCGGGCACGACAGTGTAACTTGCTCCGGCATACGCGGCTGGGGCGACGTGCCCGCTGTGAGCTCGTTAGTACAGTGCAAAATTCAGCAAATCCTATGCTGTCCGTCCTTCAGAGCTACACTTACGTAGCTCGGCGAGATGAAACTACGGCCGAAGTGCCACTCGCCCATGCAATAGTAAGGGGGTTGTTGGCCATCTGCCCACCCCAAGCAACGGCTGCCCAACCGGCTGCAGCCTTTGGAGCCACGATCTGCAGAAGCACATCAAAGGGAGCAGTAGCTGTTGCCGTATCAGGGATAGCGATTCGGTACGAGACCTTTTGCGGGTTGGAGAACTCCTGAAAGCAGATAGTCGTTGCAGCGTCGCAGACCTTGGCAGAGGTGGCCTGCACTGTGCTTGATGTAGGCACTGCGAGAGCAACGTGCCCTACAAGGGCTAGTGCCACTGCGGTGAGCCGGAGAAATGCCATTGCGAGGATAGAGGGCTGAGATGGAGAGCTTTGGAACTTGTCTTGGAATACACTGTGCACGGGGATGATTCTGGGATCGATGCGTAGTATGGATCTGCTAAATATATATGGGATGCCCGGACTACCCCAGGCCTGGGAGATACTCTCCGCAATACTTTAACCGAGCTCATTCAATACTCAAACTATCTATAGATGTCGAGCTGGAATCCTTGGAACGGCTAAAGTGGAGATGAACACTGGAGGGCACTCCATTTACAAGTGCGTGAGTAAACACTCGGTTTCTAGAGGTCAATTCCCATCTTCTCGGCCTCATGCTACCCGGACGGCTCTCGGATATCATTGAACCCTGGCAAGTACAAGATACAAGTGACGAATGTAGCTAGAGGCATTCTCCAATGTTTGCTTTAGAGCCCGCGATGCACTATTCGCAGATTCGTACGGCGAGTACCCAACTGGCACTGTGGTTTCCAGCGTGAGGATTCTCCATCTTCACTACCCGTTTGATGCTTGGGGTGGCTGGAACCGAATGGACATGCGGCATCGCGAGAATACCGGGCCTGGATAGCCAGAGTGATATAGCAGTCGTCCACCCAATCGGGACCGAGCATCTTTCATGCCCTTGCATATGTTAGAAATAAACATCGGTGAATAAAGGGTTAAATTACAAATGTCTCGTCGCTGATAGGATAATGGACACAGGCGCCCGGGTAAAGATGCTGGAGATAGCCCAGTCTATCGGTATGTCAAGCACGGTCAATAACCTCATCGGTATTGGAAATTGTCATCTAATGAACATTATAGGTGCTCCCACATGTGCGGGCAAAAAGGTACCGCAACATAACAAATGCCGCTGGTACCTCTCTGCGATGGGATCTCGGCTTCCCGTCCAAGTAGCTCGCCTCGGTCTCCAGCCAGTACAACCCAACCCAAGTGCAGTACCCAAGAGCTGCTTGAGAACAGACTTGTATTCGAAATGGCATATCATATGCTATTCAGTAGGCGAATAATCATTACTGCCACCACGGGTCCTGCAATGGATACTCGATGAATGAACAGCCCAACTATGTTGTATATATCCACGAATACTCTTCTTGATTGTGAGCAGTGATGAAATCATCTGCATCCTTGAGTTGAAATCCCGACTTGATACACATCCACACTATCAATCGGATTCCTCACGACTCGATGGCTGTTGCGTCCTGTCTGCGGGAGCTCTTTGAGCCACCCGCCGTGTCCTTGAACAGCCCGTTGCTAGGACCTTATGTAGCTAGAGGTTAGTAGCTGACGTCGCTTGTCAGCACCATTTCCTACTTGGGATTACTCGTTGCCACAAGCGACAAGCGTGGTGGATTCTGTCAGCATGATCACACCGCTGCTCTCCTGTAGGCGACCAACGGATTTCGTCTTGGAACTCAACATAGTACGGGCAAGAGAGCTGTCGGTTATTGTTTGCGCCATTCAAAGAGGAAACAAGAAGCGTCCGGTATATCCCCTTCTGCCACTGTCTCGGCTGTCCCGCCGCTCATTCAGCACTTCATTCCTATATAAGCACGGGCTCGGCATGGACTCTTCGCCGCTTTCATCAGGTGACCACTTTTTTGAGGCTGACGGGATTCGGTTTCACTACTTGATCAATGGCAATGGGCCACTCGTTGTCGTCCAGTCAGTCGGCTGGGGCATGCCCGCTGGCTATCTCGTCAGCGGCTTTGGCCCGCATTTTGAAAGGAAGAATTCGGTGCTATATTTTGAGCCACGCGGCAACGGCGAGTCAAGCCGGCCTTCGGAGAGCGACACCATGACGGCCAAGACCATGGCTGATGACTTGGAACACCTCCGTGGTCACCTGGGGCTTGACAGCTTACCCATCCTGGTCGGCGCATCTCACGGAGCCGCCATCGCTCTACGGTATGCCGAGAAGTACCCGTCTCGGGTCGGCAAGCTGGTCCTGGTCGGAGCGCAGATCATGGACGGGCCCCCGAATACGAACATGATGGACTGGTATAACAAGCGCAAGGATGACCCCGCATACGCGGCGGCAGCTGCGAGGCTGATGGGATTCTACGGCGGAGGGACAGATGGAATTCCCAAGACGGACGAGGAATTCAGGTCGGCAATGGACACCATCATGCCGTGGTACTTCTCGGATACCTCCAAGGCTGACCTGCTCCGTCAACAAGTGGCAGGCGGGAAGACACAGTTGGCCTTGTACGGCTTCCAAACCAACGTGAACGACATGAAGCCAGCAAATCAACTCCCCCATGTCAAAGAGGCGGGCAAGGTTCAAGCGAAGACTCTGATCCTCTGGGGCGGCGAGGATGCCATGTGCAGCCAGGAGGCGGCCCATGCCATTGCGGACGGCATCAAAGGGTCCAAGCTGGTCATCATTCCCGGAGTAGGCCATTGCATGCATCTCGAGGCACCGGAGAGGTTTGGCGACGAATGCACAACGTTCTTTGAGAGCTGAAGCTTTACTTGGAATTAGATTGTGAACACGCATAGACAGTTTAGGTCTATCAATCCGAAAAAGATGATCAATGATGTCCGGGCTGTTGGTTGGAGGTAGAGGTCAAGTGGTGGGCGTGATAAGATAACAGAACAGAAAGTGGGTTCCGATGCGACATTTCGCAACTTTTTAGCGCCACCCACCCAATCATCAATCACCGAGAAAGGGCCCGCGAGTCCGTCGCCCCTCGAAAATTCCAATCTGGCCAGAAGACAAGCTTAGCTTCCATTCGCCTCCATCCACGTCCATCCATCCATCTGCTCCCCAAAAATACTCGCAAAGACTACCAGATCCTCTTCTCTTTCCTCTCCCATCGCAATCAACTTACCTGTCACGTCTCGTGTCTGCCGCTCTTCAACACCGCCAAGATGAACGCTCAAGTGTATGTGCATGTCGCGCTCCCCTGTTTGCGCCCGCCGTGGCCGCTCCGGCTCCCACGGACGGCCGGTCGTGTGCCTCACTTTGCGACCGATCCAGTCTCGCTGACAATGTGTGTCTTTCTAGCACCAACCTCGTCATCATCCTTGGTATGATGCAGGTCGCCAAGAAGGTGCCCTTTGACGACCCCAACGTCCTCAACATGTGCCGTGGCGCCTACGTCCTGAGCAACCTGATCATCGTGGCCATCTACTTGTACATCAACTCGGTCATTGATCGCAAGAAGGGTATGCCGACCCTTCTCCCACACACACACAGACACGCGCGCACGTGCGCAGGCAGTAGTAGCCGGGACTGACACACCAAACCCCCAACAGATCTGACTACGCTCAAGTACGTCGAGCCCGCCCCCATGGGCTCCACCGAGGAGGGCAAGCTCGTCACCACCACCGTCCAGGCCTACGACAAGTCCCAGCTCAAGACCCTGTTCCGCGGTCAGATGATGGGTGTTGCCATGATGGCCTTCATGCACCTGTACCTCCAGTACACCAACCCGCTGCTTATCCAGTCCATCATCCCCCTCAAGGGCGCCTTCGAGGCCAACCTGACCAAGATCCACGTCTTCGGCCAGCCCGCCACCGGCGAGCTGAAGCGACCTTTCAAGGCTGCTGCTGGTTTCATGAGCGCTTTCCAGAACGGCCAGGTCCAGAGCGACAAGAAGGCTGTCGAGGCCGCCGAGCGCGCCGGCCGTGGTGGTGTCAAGGAGGAGTAAGCTACGATCCCAAGGAAAGCATCATAGCGGCAAGGGGTTACTGGCACGCAGGGTCATGGCGGCCACGAACATTGAAGCTACCAAGCAAGAAAGCCTCCGTGGCTAGACAAAAGGTTGAAATGGGACTATTCGCGTTGCAATGTCTCGTTCTCTATCAATTGAACATTCGTCACATGAAGCATATCCATGCTTTCCCACGGCCCAGGCGCATCCAAGGTGCAGCTAGCTCTCGAGTGTTTCCTGCCTCGGCAGTTCTTCTTTGAGGCGTAGATGGGACCATGTGTAACAGTAGTGTAATCCCTCAGTGAATAGAAAGACGATTTGTCGGACCTTGAGACTAAGAAGAAGATACAACTTGAAGCACGAGAAGCAATCATGGTCGAGATTGGTAGGGCCCCTGAGCATTCCTAGTCCCACTAAATTTTCAGTGACTTGCGCCTGGTGATGCCTGTGCGCTAGCGCCACGAGTGCCGCTATCTAATCGCCGCTGACTCGTTCTGCCTGCGCATTACAGCGTCATTCATGCCGCCGCCTCACAAGAATCCGACGCACAAGAGCACCCGATCTTCTTTTTGGCTTCGTAACACATAGGACACGCCTATTCTGTCCCTATTCTGCCCACGGCCGTGACCAGCGACACACCGTTTGAATATCGTATCGCGGCGCATAACAACAAACAGACTCCTGTCTCCATGGACCGCACCACCACTCCCCCGCCACAACGGGTGGTGACTGGGGAGGCGGCATCACCGCCAACGCCAGAGGTCACCCGTCGGCTGGTACGTTGATTTGCCCAATCCCCAGGGTAGCACCGGCCTTGACTTTACCCTGTGGGAAACTGACATACAAGGGGAACAGGAAGAGAACCGACTCCGTTCAAAAGCACTCCGCGACCAAAATGAAGCTGCGCAGCGAGCAGCAGGCGGCGTCCCGACAACACATCGCACCCCCTCAGGCTTTATTCCTACAGACGACATCCATGTAGTCGGCACCAGGCCGCAGCAAGCTCACAGTAACAATAACAATAAGCGACCGCACTCGTCCATCTCACAAACCTCCCCTTCGAGCGTACCTACGTCGAATCGCGACGGTACCAAGCAAGATGGCGAAATCAGGCCTGCCCGCAAGTTCACCAAGTTTGTCGACTACAACTTCAGCGCCATGACCGATACCAAGGGAGGATTCCTCTCGGCCGAGGATGATCCGTACAACAAGGCGTTTGCGACGGACGGCGCCGGTGGGAAACCGGCTGGAGAGGAGAAACCCAAACACATGACACAGAAGGAATGGGAGAGGCTGCAGCTGATCCGCAACTTACGCAGGCAAAAGGCCGGGCCCTTTGAGCCCGGTCTGAGCGTGCTGGCGGACGAGAAGGAGCGCAAGAAGTGCCGCGAGTGTGGGAGCCTCGAGATTGACTTTGTGTGGGATGAGGTGTTTGGCTGCCGCGTTTGCAATACGTGCAAGGAAAAGTACCCGGAGAAGTACAGTCTCTTGACCAAGACGGAGTGCAGGGCGGATTACTTGTTGACCGAGCGTGAGTCCTATCACAGCCATTCTTCCTCGTATGCGGAAATGATCCCTTTGCTTCGGGTCGACTAACGTTTCAACTACGGAAACAGCCGAACTCAAAGACGCCGACCTCTTACCACACCTGTCACGACCAAATCCGCACAAGTCACACTGGCATGACATGATGCTCTTCCTGCGGTACCAGGTGGAGGAGTACGCATTCAAGGAGAAGTGGGGATCGGCCGAGGCGCTCGACGCCGAGTTTGAGCGGCGCGAGGCGGACAAGAAGCGGAGGAAAGAAGCCAAGTTCCACGAGAAATTGAAGGAGCTCAAGAAGCGGACGAGGACCGAGGCTTTTCGACGCAATGCCGCCAAAGGTGGCGCAGATCAAGGCGAGGGCAGGGCGACCAAATTTGGCGACAGGGTGGGCGCTGCCGACAAACACGTGCATGAATGGGGCAGAGCGGTAGAGACGGAGGATGGGATGACGGTCAAGAAATGTCTCGAATGCGGACTCGAGGTCGAGGAGCTGACGCTGTGAGGCGAGCCACTACTCGGACGCGTGGGGAAGGACGCTTCTCTTTTGATGATACCAACCGTGGGCAGCAGGCAATGTTGCCCAACCTCTAGATACCCCTTAAGCCTGTTACTTGGGCGCTATTGTCCAACTTTCTCCTCAAGCGTCGCATGTCTGACCTGGAAACCGTTCCCGCATCGACACACTTGAGAGAATCGTGGAGAGCCTTAATCCAGGAATGTCCTTATCAGTGCTAGTGCCGCCAAGAGTTCACTGGAGATCAGTGGGATCCGCCCCTGAAACAGCCCAGTGGACAGAGTCGGCACGGGCCACCTAATCCAGAACCCAGCCATAAGAAAAAAAAATATGGAGGTCTCTCACGTGTATCAGAGTCTGCTGATTGGTTCATGATCAGTGGTAGCTTCCCTGCTTTCACGCCCCAGGCGCCGCGAGCTGTGCTTTGTGCTCCGTGCTCCTGCTTTTGCTCCACAACTGCTGCTTCTCGAGTTTGTTGGTCCTGTGCTGTTTGTGTTGTGTGTGGTGTAGCAAGTGCGAAAGGGGAGAGCTTTCTGCTGCTGTGCGTCCGTGCCACCACCACCACCACCACACTGTACACTGTGTGTCTCTCTTCTCTCTTCCTTGCTACTGAGGAAAACCTGGCTTTGCAAGGGGCTTTGCATCACCACCTCTGCTACTTTCCATTGATCTTTTTACCTCTCTCTACCCGACCAAGGCCGCCCCGGGCTGGATTCGATTTTCCTCCTCTTCCCCGGCTGGGCATCCCTCTCGGGTCTTGCCTCACCTCAAAACGCACCAAAGTCGCGTCCCATAGCTAGCTTCCTCGATCGGGCATCCGTGCTTTCGCTACATCGTCGAAGCTGCAACAAAGCTTGTGGCCACCTCTCGCATCTCTCGCGCCTCCACTCGACAACTCCATTGCAGATATTTCAAGCACCTCATCATCGCGTCGCCCTGCCTTTGTTCATTGTACGATATTTTGGGCCCGGACTTGATCTCCTTGACCGAATCGACGACACCAAGCCTCTCGCTATTTGGCACAGATGCGCACATATCAAGTAACACAAGTACCGACGACAACGATCCAGACAGGACGACAAGATCAAACACCTTCTGTCTCGCGACGTCCTACACCCCTGGCCAATTCGCTGGACTGAGCAAGAGCGACATCGCCGGGACGGCAAGACCGGCTGCGGACAAGCATTTCTGTCTCTGGCGCGATGGGGACCAATACAGGCAATGGCATGGGCGGCCCTGGTGGTGATATGGGCTCCATGCAGGGCAACGCGTCGAACCAGCCCCATGCCACCGAGTACACGCTCCAAGGTCCGTTTGTCCTTCCACAGATGACGCGTGCGCAAGTGCTAATCCTGCGGTCTTTTGGCAGGCGTGATGCGATTTTTACAGACCGAGTGGCATCGTCATGAACGCGACCGCAACGCATGGGAGATTGAGAAACAGGAGATGAAGGGCAGGATAGCTTCACTCGAGGGCGCGGCGAGGAGAGCGGATGCCACGCAAAAGGCGCTCAAGAAATATGTCACAATCCTGGAGAAAAAGGTCAAGGACCAGGCTTCGCAGATCAAAGGCTCGACCACCACCTCGGACCCGGACCAGTCATCTACCACAACAGAATCATTCGACCGCGCCAAGAAGATACATGAGAAGCTACAAGGTACCTGCTCATTCGAGCGAATTTTGGTTGGGAGCGTCATGCTAACTCTTGCGCCTTAGCTTCTTCCAAGGATCATGGAGACGGTCCCGTTGAAGGTACCGAGTTGGATCGCATTGCCGACGACGAGACACAGAGAACGGACCTCAAGACCTTCTTGGACCAGTGCCAAGCCGAATTTGCCTACCTTATGATCACGCCCGCGAATCCCATCCCACCACGAGAATCTCCGCCGCTCCCTCTGATCGACGATCTGCGTGGCGAGAACGACCCTGTATTTGGCTTACCCATCGCTCAGCAACAACTCGATCACTTCTCCCAACCTGCGCGCCAGGGTCAGAATCACATACGTGACGTCCAGCGCCCAGCGCCGGTACCTGCCAATCACGCACCTCCTGCCCAGTCCATTTCGGCCAACAATTTTGCCGTCAAGGGGCCCGAGGCGCAGGCGGCACCCATGGTCCGCTCAAACGCCGAGACGGCACCCCTGTTCGGCAACGCTGCTACGGACTGGCCCTCGACTTCCTCGGTTAGCACGCGCTTGGTTGAGGAGAGTATCGCCGACACCAACAACGCCTTGAAGAACCTTGGTCGGCCGGAGACAGGGGAGGAAGCGGGAAACAAGCGTGGTGCCATGGACTCGGACGGCTGGGATTTTAACGAAGCCTCCTTTGCCGACCCCGCCGCGTCCGCTGCCTCGTCCTCCCAACCAGCAAGCACCCGACCAGATACCGATGTGTTTCCGGCAGCCGATAACCTTCCCAAATCTCCTAGTCGCGGGCCGGGCTCCCACCGGAGGAAGAGCAGCATGTCGCGCCGAAGGAGTGCAGAGCATGAGCTATCTCTCAACTCGTTGGGTCAAAAATCAGACAGTGGCAATTTCAAGCTGCGCTTTGGCCTGCGCGGACATCTCGATACTGTCCGAACAGTCATCTTCTCGGGCGGCGGAAGCCCGGGGGAGCCAGAGGTATGCACGGCCGGCGATGACGGTCTGATCAAGCGTTTTCACCTCCCTCGCGCT
This sequence comes from [Phialemoniopsis] sp. UDSM-2020, assembly GCA_018873225.1. Lineage (NCBI taxonomy): Eukaryota > Fungi > Ascomycota > Sordariomycetes > Thyridiales > Thyridiaceae > Thyridium > [Phialemoniopsis] sp. UDSM-2020. The sequence continues at coordinate 6,268,899 of JAEILZ010000002.1, read as the reverse complement.
GCCTCGCAACCTGGTGGCAATGCTGCCTCGGATCTGGATGTCCAAGCCGATTTCACACACCGTGGCCACCAGGGCGCCGTGCTCTGCATTGCATCTTGGTCTCCGTCTCCCAACTTCTCGACGGGCGGTCGTGCCCAGGGAGACGGTTGGATCTTCTCTGGAGGACAAGACACCTTCATCCGCGTTTGGGAACGGGGCCGTGTAGATCCCAAGGCTACTCTCGAAGGTCATAAGGACGCCGTCTGGGCCCTGTGTGTTCTACCCGCTACGCTTGGCGCGATCTTTGGCCAGGAGAACCGCTACGGGTCCGCAGATAGGATCCTGCTGGCATCAGGCGCGGCAGACGGTACGGTGCATGTATGGGCTGTCAGTGCGCCGCCGCAGCTAAGCTCACCACAGCCCGCTGGAGCTGCTGGGAGGCGGGGAGCGGGGAGCGGCGGGCGTGTTAGAGGCAACTCGATGAGCTCAGGCTCGGGCTTCCCCAACAGCCCACAACCCAGCATGGCAACCAACAGTCCCTTCCACCACACCCTTGTCCATACCATCACTCGCGCCAACTCAAAGGCAAGTCCGACGAGCATCACCGCCCTCGGAGGTAGCGGAGAAGCTTTTGTCGTGGCCTATTCCGATGCTGCCATTATCGTGTACGATACCAAGACCGGAGACGAGATGGGCAATATGGCCAGTCTGGAGACATATGACGGCACGCCAAACACCAGCGTCAATGCCGTGGTGGCCACCACGTCAGGTCTGGACCAGCCTCAGCTCGGTGACGATGATGCCAGCTCTGGAGGTGGGCCGACTGGTGGCGGACGAGCTATGGCGGGCTCCGGCGTGGAAGGCGTCATCATTTCGGGCCACGAAGACCGCTTTGTTCGGTTCTTCGATGCCAATAGCGGTGAGTTAGGATCAGAAACCCGGCTTCCCTCAAGCGATTCGCGCTAACACGTCGCGTAGGTCAATGTACATACAACATGCTAGCACACCCTGCTGCTATTTCTAGCCTCTCCTTGAGCCCCGACGGCCGTGAGCTCGTCAGCGCGGGTCACGATGCATCGCTCCGATTCTGGAGCCTGGAGAAGCGCGCGTGTACACAGGAGATCACATCACACAGGATCATGCGCGGCGAAGGAGTCTGCTCCGTGGTGTGGAGTCAGGATGGCCGGTGGGTCGTGAGTGGCGGAGGCGACGGTGTTGTCAAGGTCTTTGCGCGTTAGGATGCGACTCCTGAGACACCACTGCACCTCTGGCCTCGGCAATACCATCGTTGGTCCCTGCCAGCCGTTACGAGGGACCATGCTCCGCGCAGACTGCGCGGCCAAGAGCAAAGGATGGCCATACATGAGTCTCACCGAAGGTCTGCAGGTGAGACGTCACCCAACGGCTCAATGAGTCAGGACGAGGCAGACGGGGAACGGTAGAGTTGTTCGAGTAGTCGGTCTCTGGGGGCCGTGTCGCACCTAGTACTCCCGGCAGAGGCATTCGACAGGAGCCCGAGCTCTTCAACTCGTCGACGGAAGAGAGCCTTGGCTATCAGCGATGACTCGCGTCCTTCACTTGAGCTACTTTCTGGCACCGCCGAATGCGAAATTGGGACGTAGTGAAGGGAAGGGAGAGGGCCGTTGTAACGAGTAAGACGGAATTCATTATACCAAATCCATGTATCAATTTATCATTAAGCGAGTCTGTCTCTCTCTTTGTGGATGAAGCTTGCATTGCTGCTCTGAAACGTCCGAGCTGTAACATACCTCCAAGATAGCGAAAACACCTGTTCACGATACTTCGCCCTGACAACCCTTGGAACTAATCACATCAAGTTGCAGGTGTCGAACGGGCTCGTTCTTGAGATGTGATTCTGCCTCCTCGCTAGCACTTGTCAAATCGTCCCAGTAAATGTGGTTCATAAACCCGGCTCTCGGGTTCTGAAATGCCTTTGCCATGACGCGTAGACATTCTTCTTCCTGCACCTGAAGCGCGAGAACTACAAGGCCAAGGCGCTTATGCGACTTCAACTCTGGATCGCGCTCGTAGGCCTCGACATAGAGTGGGTTATGGCAGTTCTTGAGTTCCTCTTCGAACATCTCAAATTGCATCATGAACCGGGCAATGACCCAGATGTAGTTGAGCCCTGACAAGGGCCTGAGTTCACCATGCACGTCAGTCATGATGTCCAGCTTGAGGCAAGCAAGCAGATCGCGACCCGAGAGTGCACCGTTATTAGTGTGACGCATTTTGGGCGCATCACCAAGCGTGTAACCCTCTGGTACCGCAGATTCGAGAACATGCTGGGGAATCGGCTCGCTGTGACTAGTGCGCCGGGACAAGTCTGACATCATCTCCATCAGTGCTTCCTCGGAGAATCCTTCGGTTTTGGCACGGCGAACGAGATTCGTATCTGGGCATTCTGTGTTGCTAGTCGCTGTGCGAAGGGCTGACTTGCTCTGCTTGATCCGAAGGAATGCGTAGAGCGAAGGGAAAGGAATGTCGTCGTCAGAGACCTTGTCAACATCCCATCCTGCTTCTTGGCATGCCATCAGAAAAGACTTGGTTTTGAAGAATCGGTTCTCTTCAAAACCACCGCGAGTCTCTGCCGCTTGCTGGCGTCCCCTACGGTGGCCTAGTCGTGCCAGGAGGGCTTCGCTGTAGTTTGAAGTTGGAATCTTGCCATCAACGAATAAGGCGTCCTGGAACAAGTCCTGGAATGCTGCGTACAGTCCTATTGGTTGTTCTATGTACTTCTTCTGAACGAGCATGTTGTGCAAGTGGATCAGAAGGAAGACGTGCGGGAGTCTATCCAATAGTAGGACACCGTCCTCGTAGACCTCCGTGAGTCCTTCGGCGAGGCCAGCACCGCAAAGCAGCGGACAATAGTCCCATAGACCATTTGTGTTCGACGCAGAGAATCGGGATGGTGGTATTGTATTCAGTCCGTATTTGTACTTGGACTCTCCAAGCCAGTGAAAGAAATCATATCCAAGGCAGTCTATTATGTCATAACTCGACTTGTGACGGTCGCAATCGCCATGCAGGATACCGTCGCGCTGCAAGAACTGCTTGAGTATCTCCACCGCTGGTAGGACTCCGCGGCCAAATCTCTCACCCTGCCGGTCGAGGACAATGTCGATGTCGCGTGATGGGCGAAACTGCCCCGCTGGTTGTGTGAGAATGTGACCATCAAGAGCACTTAGCGACCAGCCTCGAGACACAGTGAAAGAGTCGACAATAGACTGCAGCTGAAAGACATGGTGGGGTAGTATTTTGTTTCGAATGTCCGAGCCTTCCTTCTGGTAGGCAAGATGTGTGACGAAACCAGCAAACTCGTTCAGACCATATAGCCGCCGATGCATATCCCACGGACCTGAGGGAGACCAGTCGACCTTTTCTAGCTCGTGATTCTCTCCTTTGAGAGTATTTCGCTGCACAACTATAGCCGAAAACAAGTTGACGAGATCGTAGAGCCAGTTGATGGTATAGCAGTGGCGCCACTCCAATCTCTCATCCTCGGTGGCAGCTTGAAGATCCAGGGCGGGGTTCCATTCTCGAAGCCGCGCAGCCATCCGCTTGGTCGGCTTACCGGTTTGATTTTTTTGGAAGTCTGAGACGAATTCGAGGAGATCTTGGTAAGTGTAGATCAAGAACTGCTCTTTGACACTGATCTTCACTTCTTTGAGCTTCACGCTGTCAGTCCGATCTGGTGCGATCACATGAATACTGGTGCGGAACCTTCCTTGCGCCGTGTCTGGGTTACCGCGGGTGATTGTGTTCATCACAGTATCGTAGGAGTCATGCCCGGGAAAGTCAACAAACATGGCAGCAGCAGAACGCTGAACCATGTTGATGGCAATCTTAGTCAAAGTCCCCGCAGCAGCGCTGTTCAGTCCGCTGTATGCAACCTCGTGCCACAATCCTTGGACGTAGGCGCGGAGGTCTGCCCACTCCCTAATGAGGGCGTACACCGCCATGAGATAGTCTGTGATGATGCCGTCTTCATCTTGAATGACTCTGTAGCTCTCCATGGGAATCTCTTCGAGACTCTCTCCCTGGGCGGCATTGGGGTTCTGCCTCTTCCTCCTCTTCGAATTCTTGCCTTTCTTACCCTTACGAGATTGTTTCTGTTGACGGCTTCTGGGAGCTTGCTGTGGCGAGATTTCTGCGGGCGAGTCATCTCCACTCAAGTCGGCATCTTCGGTTCGATTGGTAGCGGCAGGGTTGATGTTCAAGGAGGAGAAACGGTTCGTGAACAGGACCTCGTCAAGTTTTGCTTCATCAACAACCGTGTCTCGTTGGGCCCGCGACTTAGCCTGTTGCAACCATGCTTCCCCACCCAGTAGGTTAAAGGCTTGGGTGAGTGCATCGATGAAGAATTTGTGAGAGATGTTGCTTCGTTCAACATCAGGATCACGTTGACTTGCGTTGAACCTTTGGAAGGTCTCGTATGCTTGTGTTCTTGCCTGGATAACGGTGTCGAAGAGCGCAAGAATGGGAGCGGGGGCGGTGTCGACAGATTTCGAGATGAGCTTGGACAGCGAGACGAGGTCGGCCACCCTGACCTCATAGTGTTTGCCGGGGTTTTGAGTCTTGTTGCCTGCGATGGCGTCAGGCGAAGTAATGGCCCTGGATGTTTTGACGATCCAGTAAACAAGGCGGCTTGTATCGCGCTTGTAGGCGAGATATGGGTTGAGCGAAGCCATGACTGGTGGAAGTCAAAGGCCCGACCCGATACTGGCAGTGTATCAGTAGGTTTTGAGTGTGAGAACGGGAGGAAGTTTTCAGACAAAGCGAGAAATACAGAACTAGAATTTTGATGCTCCTTGAATGCAGCAACCCGACTGGATCGGCGGGGGAAAAGATAGCTCCGCCCTAAGCAAACATTCGACATAGAATGTATTCGCTCGGGTGAGGTCACGGAAAGTCGGCCGCCTTGTGTTGACAGTCAAAATAGGCAAGCCACTTGTAAAGCCTACTGTTCTATTAGCTTAATTTTCAAAAATTGGTTGTTATAAATGATTGTGCGTCCTTGGCAGACTTGGTCTCGCGACACATGATCAGGTTGCAACTAAGCGCTCTATCGTTATCGACTCTATCAATTCAACAACCAAGTCTAAAAGTACGTGCCGTCTTGAAGATCTGAGAGTAGCGTGCACTGTTGCGGAACCCAGCCCAGCACATCTCGGGTTTGCTGGCTCGATGTGGGATTATCAACAACAACGACCTGACCCATCAAGGGCCCGAAATGATCCTGAGCTTCGTCTTTGGATATGGACGCCACTGGGACGCCAAGCTTCTTCCCGATCACTCCAGCTATGTCCTTCAATTTGACACCTTCCTCTGCCACCGCATGGAATGCTGAGCCAGCCTTGCCCTTTTCAAGGGCGAGCCTGTACGCAGCCGCGGTGTCTAGATAGTGTACCGCCGGCCACCGGTTAAGACCATCGCCGACGAAACAGGAGACTCCTTTCTCACGCGCAAGCGCGATCATCCGTCCCATGAATACATGATCGCCGTCGCCGTGATTGGTAGGTGGAACCCGCATGATGATCACCCGTACACCTTGGGAGGCAAGATTCCTTGCCAAAGTCTCTGACTGACCACGAAGAGTGAAAACCGCGGACGCTGGGTAGCACGTATCGTCTTCAGTCACAAGACGGCCATGCGGAAGCAGGCTTGTGACCGAAGTGATAAGCAGGGGACGATCTGACCCGGCGAGGACATCCGCCATCGCTTGGATGGCTTCCCGGTCCGTCTGGCAAGTCTTGGTGAAGTCGCTGTTGTAGTGATCAAAGGCCATGTGGATCACTCCATCCGACGCCGCGGCTCCTTCTCTGAGCACGCCCAGGTCGGAGATTGATCCTCTGAGCACTTTGGCCCCAAGGCCGGTCAATTCCTCTGCCGACTTGTCGGATCGAGCAAGGCCCAATACCGTGTGGCCTGCATTGAGCAGCTCTTTCGTGACTGCTGTGCCGATAAGGCCGGTGGCGCCAGTGACAAAAACGTGCATGTTGGATCCCGGGGCACGCGTGTGGGTGTAGTTTGGATAATTTTGTCAACTCAAGAATCAAAAGGGATTAGAAGCCAAATTCATGGAAGTTAAACACAAGACCATTGTCAACATTGAGGAGAAATATTGGTTTATATACAAATTTTGCGAATCCCGATTGACAGGAACAGAAGAGCTAGGGTTCCGGACGCCCATGGAGACTCCGTGGGTGCTCGGAGGGCTGACAAAGACGAAGCAGAGCGTCGATACTAAGCAGTATGAGCTTGTAAAACACTAACAAATGTACCGTTCACCGCCCGGGTCTAAGTGAACTCCACTGCGAAGCATTTGCTGGGTTCCACCGCATCACCGTCCACTTCCCCTTAGTAATCGGTTACAACAAGACGCTCTCAAGAGTTGTCTCTGGCACTATGATGACAAATACGGCTCTATATATATTCTAGTACTTGAAACCCGAGCTTGATACAACCTTATCCATCAACTTTCGAATATTCAAAGCTGACTGGAAGGAGGCATAGCCCGTTGGGTCGTTCTTAGCAAACGCTTCATACATGAGCGCCACATTATGAACATTGTGATTCCAGTCTGGGTTCATCACTTCTGCAGGGTGGTGAACTTCGACTTCCTCTTCTCCCTTGGCCCTGGTCTTGACACGCAGTTTTCTTCCCGGGGGTGCTGTGCTAAAATGTTCCAGGGGGCAAGTGATCTCGATTTCACCCTCCGTCCCAGTGATGAGCCACCGAAGACCCAAGTCGTCAACTGAAATTGGAGGCTTGCGCTGCGTGATAGAAGCAGCGACACCATTGGACAGGGTACCCTGTACCAGGATCTCGTCTGGTGACGTCCGGGGGTGAGACGCATTGACCAGTGTTCCATCTACTTTATAGATGGCAGTGGTGGGAATTTGGTTGACGAGCGTGCCTTGCACCGTGGCAAAGTCACCGAGAACAAAGGTGAACATGTCGATGACTATATTATGGATGAATCAGCCGCAATGCGCATTAAGTGATTAGGTTCTTGCCAGCCGGAGACTCACAATGACCAAAGTATGTGTGATAGTCGTTCCCTCCGCTAGCCATGCTCAGGTAGTATTCCACACCTTCGGCCCATACATTGGCTGGTAGCATGCCCGAGCTCGCGGAGAGCAATGAGCAAGTTACGCGGCCGATAGCACCGCTGTCAATGATATTCTTCACTCGATGTACAATGGGATCAGCCCGTGCCTCAAGTCCGACGAAGGACCGGGAGCCCTTCTCAATTACCAGCTTCGTCATCTCTTCGGCTTCGGCCGTGCTCGCGAAGAAAGGCCATTCGACGAATATGTCCTTCCCAGCTTTGATTGCCGGCAGAGCATTAGCCAAGTGATTCTCAACTCGCACCGAAATAACGACGAGATCCACCTCCGGGTCGGCCGCAATCTCCTCAGCGCTGAGATAGACTTTTGTTGTCTCGGCAAGCTGATGGACAATGATGGCTTTCTTGGCTGATTCGTGTGTCCTGCCGGTGATAGCAACGACTTCATATTGGGAGGAGCTTCTGAGGTACGGGATATGGGCGGTACCGCACCAACCTCCGGCCTCGTGTGCGCCAGTGCGGGACGAGAGGCCGATGATGCCGACGCGAATTGGCGCCATTTCGGGAGCTGCAAGGAAGCGGATGCCGTTTTGTTTCAGAGGATGTGGTTCCTGCCAATTCGTGTAGATCGGTTTCCAAGCTGGCACAGAGTTGGAACACTTTCTTAAATGGTCTTCGAGTACTACTTCCTGAACAACATCTAACCGCACGTGATGTAAGCGCCTACCACACTTGTAAGCAGATTCACGAGATCCGCGAAAGCCCCGGACTCTCGAGTCCGAGCCCGGCGAAGCACCCGCTCCTGTCCCGAGGACCCACACTTGCTCCGTAGGAGTGGGGTTGTCTTTCGGTGCTGCTGATTAATTCCCGGGCTGTTTCTTCCAACTTCACGTCGTCGACTAATCGTTTTTACACCTGGTCACGCTGGGAAACCAGCCATACGGAGAGATAATCGAAAGTCCATAGTAGGCAAGACGATGCCGATATCCCGCAAGAAAGCATGCCGGGCCTGCCGGCAGGCCAAGACTCGGTGCTCTCTGGCTATCCCCTGTAGTCGATGCTCCAAGAGACATCTGCAATGCGACTACAGAGGTAATGAGATTTCCGATATACCACCTCTTGGAACGAAGGGGTTTCCCCCTTATGCCGATGGAGACTTCCTCGACGAGGCTACGGCTCTGGACGATTCGCGCGGGACATTCGCAGAGGAGACAGACATCGGGCATGCTGCTGGCTCTTTGCTGCAAGGAAGTGCTTCGTGTGACCACGGGTCTACTGTGGCTCCTCGTGGCTCTTCTCCGTACTATCTCCTCGACGACCGTGGAGCCGACAAGCTATGCCCACGGATCTCACTCCCAGTAGGGTCGGACAGGCATTGGTATGGAAGCCCCATCACAAATCCGGATCTACCCTGTCTCTACGGCGTAGACGGCGTGGAGCAACCCAACCTTGCACGCAGAGAGGATAAGCAACTGGCGACTCCTAAAGAAGAGACGTCTGGTCTGCTCCACCCACGCGCCATGGCCACCACGGACGCAGCTTTGACAACTAGGATACTGACGGGTCAACTACTCTCATATCCTCGGAGACTCATATCCGGACGACAACTGCCGCCTTTTATTCACGCACCCTGTTCCATGAGCAGCTTTGCTGGTGACTGCGCCGTCGACACGTCACACACATGCCTGCCCGAGCCACTGGCTATTTGTGCCGGCCTCGTCCGCATGTTTTATGACCGAACTTCGGGAAACCACAACTTTGTGTGGGATCAGATCTATGGCCATTCGAAACACTTGCACGATGAGGTATGCTACTCTTGATCCGTTCTAATGTTACCGGGTCCTTGATGCCCGGCTTACAAAACACACGCTTGCAGCACTTCAAATACGATTTGAAGACACTGGTACAAGCTCTACAGGCCCTCACAATCTACGTCCTCTTACAAGCAGGGAATGCGGAATCCATCAGACGAGACAGCTTCTTCGGGCTGCTCTTCACAATTGTCGTAAGTCTGCTCCTCTAGGTTCTTGATCAATTTCGCTAACGACTAGCAGGCTGTTTCGACACGCCTGCACGTCGTCTCTGGCTTTAGGCTTAACCAAGCACCCCAAGAAACGCTTTGTAGAGAGGAGTGGTGCTCATTAGAGGCAGGCAGAAGGTACTAGTGATACTTGGCTAGTCTGACACTGCATTGCTAACCTTAAACAGGACGCTGTGTATTCTCTACGGCGTCGAGCTCCTATTTGTGGTAAAGTTTGACACTAGAGACAGTACAGAGTCGATGGCACAAGGGTGCGGGTTCCTTCACCTCCCGGCGCCCTGTGGGCGTGATCTCTGGGAGTCCGAGAGCGATGATATATGGGGCAAGCAATCCAGAAGGCGCCGGCTTAGAGACAGCAGTGGGCATCGAAGGCCCCTGACGATGGGCGATTTGCTCTACTCGCGAAGCAAAAGCCATTACTGGGCCAGTCCTGATTCCAGTCTCATGGAGCAAGGAGTGGCCGAAAGTCTAGAGGCATGGTGCTCGGAAGCAGATGAGCTTGGCATGCTGCTATGGACAGCCGTCGGGATGGCCTAGATTGTTTAGAGCAAATGCATCAACAACGTCTTCCTCGTGTCTGTGAAAGCATACTTAGGGATCCACCACAAAAGAGCATCGGGAGATTGACACTGAGGGTTGAAATGATGAGCAGAAATAGTTCTGGTATTAAATTGCATCGACTACTGAAGAACTCTTATCACTGTGCGAAGAATTTGTCTCGACAATGGTGCCAAAACTGTCGCATGCTTCCTTGGCCGTGATCCTTTCCCTGTGATGCATCGTTAGCATCTTGGTGGTGATCACTCGTGCGCGTTCCCATGTTTCAAAGGCTCGGCAAGATTCGAGCAGACATAGAAGCCTTTCATCAACTGCCGGATGCATGTGGACTTCGCCGTTGCAGTCCTGGTACCAGAACATGGGTCTTCGGGCATCGCGCCCATTTGGAAGATGAAGTCTCTCATTCTTGAAGTCGTCCAGAGCCGTGGGGGGCATGAGTCAAAGATCCATACGAGGACTTCCAGGAATATGCATCCCAGACTCCAGACGTCCTTAGGGCGAGAAACCTCGCCCTCAAGCGCATATTCAGGCGAGGAATAGATCGGGTCGCCCGTAGAGGGCTTTTCGTTGACAATACTTTCATGATCATCAGCCTGGAAGTCGCTGACCAAACCCGAGCCAAAGTCGCTTAACTTCCAGATGTATTCCATGGGTTTGTCGGTTTCGAACAGCAGAATGTTGCCGGGTTTGATATCATGATGAAAGCCAATCCGCTGTAGGATTACCTCCTCAGCCGCGCTAACTGAGACAGCTCTGGTGTAGTTGTGTATGTAACTCAGAGCATCACACAGACCGCGCATCTGGTGGATGATCCAATGACTGGAATTTCTCGTCGGTCGAGGTCGAGTGGAATCGCGCAGAAATGTATGAAGATCTCCTGTTGCTAGGGGGAAGAGGATATATTGAGAAGTATCCGATGTCCAGTACGTGACGAACATCACAATGTTTGGATGCGGAACACATGAAAGGGCCTCCAGAACTTTGCACTCTCTAGCGAAATATGGACGCTCCCCGTGGTCGAGAAAGATCTTGAGAGCATAGCATCCGCCCCCGCGCTCACTATGACCTATCTGACGTTTGCCGTTAGCACTTTTTCTCTGCGGTTCAAGATGCTGACTGACCTGTTTAGACGTGACGCGGAAGACTTCGCCCACGGTCCCTTTGCCAAGAAAATCTCTATCTGGGGCAAATGTTACATCCGTGCCGAGGCTAGGAACATGAACGACTTCCAGCTCGCGAGAGTCCATGATTGATAACTTCACAGCAAATGTTCTAGGTGATTAAATTAGGCGGTAGGTCTGGTCGGTTTGTTATAAATAGACAGTCCAGGTCTCTACCAGTGACGCATCACCGCGGCCATTACAAGGAGGCTTTGAGATAACATGTGTATATGACTATGACTGTTTTGTGCTCCAAGTCTCATGTTGCAGCTGCTACCTATACGAGCCCTCCTAAAGCAGCCGTGGATTCACTAGTTGTTGGGTGACGACTTTCTCTGATTCCGGTATCGACCCAACCAAGTTCGTTACCCAGCGTCGCAATGCGATGCCTATTCAATAGACAGGGATCAAGCCTTCAAGCCAGGGGCGGCCAAGTCAGATACCATATCTGTGTTTTCAAGTACTGGGAATTGTCATTATCTGTGTCGGAACTGCCCTGCCTTACCTGGAGGCAAGTCGATTGATTTTGATCATCTCACACTGGCGAGTGAGAGACAACAGTCAAGTACTAAAGGTCTTGAACAAGCCCTTTTGTGGCCTACTGGACTTGTTCGTGTAGGCCATCTCAATGCTCAGTTAGCTTGAGTTGGCAACGCGTCATCACGACAACTGATTGGGCCAAACGGCGATTACGCCCCCCTCCAATACACCACACCACTTTCAGCCGCACAGCAGTGCGATTGCCATAAGACGGACTCAACTCCCAGAATATTAATCTAAGCGATGTAAGCAAGTTTTGATTCCAAGTATCTAAGCAATAGAATCATCGAAGATGGTGCAGCCGGTTGCATCGCTGGTGGCCTCCTGTCTCGCCCTACGCGATCGAGCCATCGGGACGGCGGCCGGGCTCAATCACACACTTCAAACTATCGCATCTGGACAGCAACCAGAGATTAGTGCCCTCGAGCGTCTCTTTCGTTCCACGGGCGAGGAAGCCGCCCGGTTACAGAAGGCGCTCAGTTCCACGGCTGCTGTCAGTCCGGCTGCTCAGACAGTGCTCTCACGCCACTTTGAAAATGCCGAGATAGTCTTGGCGGCGATGGACAAGCAGTTACAGAGACTGGATTTCGCTGATGCACATCTGTCGCTGGACCGCGCTGCCTTGGATGAGTACAAGCTGGGTCTAGAGAGCCAGAATCTCGTGCTCAGCGTCTTCCAAGATCTGATACAGCAGTAAGTCCTTAGGGCAGTGTAGGCACGCGTACAGCTTGATTGACTGCGAGAAACAGATCCAGCGCAGAACAGAGCGTGGCACTTGAGAATAGCAATGTCCAAGACGCCATCACAAAGTATCAAGAAGCTCAAGCGCGTATCATGCAGAGGAGGGACATCATGCAGCCAGCTGCTCCATATGAAGACCTTCCTCCACAATATAGCGAGAACAACCCCGACTCGCCGTCTCCAACTCAGCCAAGGGACAAGGGAAAGGGGTTTCTTTCTGGAGTCTCGGAGTCGTGGAGCGCGCTGACGGCGGCGATGCGACCCAAACCGGAGCCCCTGGTCTCTCCCCTATGCCATGCTGCAAGGCTGGGTGATGCAAAGCAAATCCATGGTCTACTCGACCAAGGTGTCAATATCAACGGCAGAAACGAAGAGGGAAAGACAGCTCTTATATGTGCTACCGAGGCATCAAAATCAGAGACAGTGAAGTTGCTCATTGCAAGCGGCGCCAGCCTCTCGGCTAAAAGTGCCAACGGGAAGACAGCCCTTTGTGTGGCTGCCGAGATAGGCGACCTTGACATGGCGCAGATGTTGCTGGCGCATGGCTCCAATGCCAATGAAAGGAGTTCATCTGGGCAGCCTAGCTTCTGCGTGCCGGTGCAGAGGGGCGACACAGCTATGGTTCGCCTCTTCCTCGCCTCAGGGGTAGACGCCAACACGCGAGACAACTCTGGCCAGCCGGCACTGATGCAAGGCATGCACAGTGGCAATTGGTTGATCGCCCAGCTTCTCGTCGACTCGGGGGCTGACGTTAACTCTCGCGATATCACGGGGCAGGCCGCCTTGGTCATCAGTGCTTTTCAGAACCAGTTGAGCTTTGCCGAGTATCTACTGCACCGTGGTGCCGACGCCAATGTCCGCGATCACACCGGGAAGAGCCTTGTCTGCTACGCAGTCGAGAAGGGTCACTCACGTCTACTAGAGCTTCTACTTAAACACGGAAGCAATGCCAACGTCCGTGATCTCATGGGTCGCCCCATATTGTGCAGGGCGTGCGAGGCCCCTGACCTGCAAATGGCAAAGGAGCTGCTTGATCATGGCGCAGATGCCAACCAGCACTACGATCAGTCTACCCGGGAGACTCTTCTTCTGCGCACAGTGGCGACGAGTAGATGGGACTTGGCTAGCGAACTCTTGAAACATGGCGCAGATCCAAATAGATTGGACTTGAGTGGAAGAGGACCGCTCCTCGAGGCAATGCTGAGGAACAACTCTAGCATGGTGCAGTTGCTGCTGCAACACAATGCAAATCCAAACCAGGAGAGTCGGATCACTCCAGTCGCTCTGGCAAGGGTCATGGCTTGCAGAGATATCTCGATACAATTCCCAGGCAACGGAGATAAACTCGAATGTTGACACTGACTTTGCATCAGGGTGGAACGGGTCAGGGTTTCAATCTCCTAAGAAGATTCAATCACTAGGTCATCACCGGGACAGACACGGATTATTTGGAAGGCACGGCCACACGCATAGTCTGGCAATCGACGTTATTGATCTTCTCCCCCATCCTATTGTTACACAAAATGACACCGGGTTTTCCTCACCATAAATACATGTCCCCCCCATTCACACTGCACACATTACCATAAAGATCAGTACATCATCCATGCACCTAAGCAAGAACCACCAAACCCAACCCTCGTAAAGCTCGGCATGACCAAGATGCGTCAACCCAGCTGATGAAATGCGACTTGCAAAGGTATCCGTGCACCGCAAAGCACCGCCGAACTTCCTTATCTCGTCGTCCCCCTTGCTCCCGCGCCTATGCTCTCCACCTGCGGCAGTTTCCAACAAGCGGAAACAGCTTGATATGATCACTTGATCCGTCGCCTTCAGTGTCCTTCTCCGTCGAGGTTATATACTCGTGGAGGTTCGGATCCAGGCCGCCTAACATAGCCACAACCAAAAGTCGCACTGAACGCAGGAGGCCAGCATGGAAGCAAGATTCCGTCACATAACGATCTATCACAAACGTCCACACACCGTCAAAGCGTTGCCGAGGGCCGTCGCGGACATCAGCCCATGCCATCGGATCGTAGTTGGGCAATGCCTTTTCGCTCGGCTTGTGTATTAAGTATTCGCTCACAGGCGAAGAGTCCTATCCCTTTCTTTCCTCATGTGAGGCTGTTATTCGCAGCCTCCTCCCAGTATCAAAAGATGTTTTTTTTAGACATAGCCATCTAGACGTTATGTCGTGAAAAGCGTAAGATTCGTAACAGGCGTGGTAGACTTGTCATCAAGTCCTCGCGACAACAAAAGCCATATCCCATCCCGGGAATTGGCAAATGTCGGCCACAAGTGACAGGACGTATCAAACGTGCTCGAGGATGCGCGTGTGGATGGGATTCCATGGCCATCATCCGCTGCGCAAGTCACCGAGTCGTTATGAATGGTCCGTCGGCTGATCATGGTTGCCCATCGGAGCTGTAATCTTAATTCCAAAGTCTTCCCCGCCTCCAAAATTCTTTCGTGGTATCTGTTCGTCGTCGTCAAAGGCCTGCTACGTGGAAGCAGCAGGCCATCGTTTCGATCGTCTCAAAGTCGTGGCACAAGCGCGTCTTGGCCGAGCCAGAACAACCCATCAACGTCCCCCGGACCAAAATAAACAGGGGTTGCCTGGAACGTCGATGCATGAACCAAGTAATATCAAAACAATCAAAAAAAGAAATCCAAGCCCCGCGAAATCGGCGCCGTATTCGAGGGCGGAGAGCTGTACAAGTCGGGGAATATTGGAATACATTAAAAGATGTATCGTGATGCATGATCGGAATCGTAAAGAGCAAACATAACAGGTTTGCGATATCGCCAAGAATCAGGATGTCGAGACTCCATAACAGGATCGGCCGGCCATTCGTTCCGAGCGGCATGCAATAACCTTGCGGATTGCCAGTGGAAGGGTGCGTGTACAATATTGCGAATTTAGTTGCGGGTGCATCAAGAGCATCGAAGTTGGAGTGTCACAGCTCGGATTCTGCTGGAAATTGGCAATGCCGTAGCGCGCAGGTCGTGTTCGTAAAAGGGAAGATGGGGTGGCTTTCCCGACAGTTGGCCACTCAGAACAATGCGGCAGAGCCAGAGGTTGCCCCGACACGACCGGTGTTGTCGGATGAGTCTGTCCGTCAAACAGTCAGCTACAATTGTGTCGAGATCGGAGTCAGAGCCACTGTACCACTGCCTCTCTGCATATGTCCGTTGGGCCGGCCACGTCCACCAAAGCCACCCGAGGACTCCCAGTTACCGGCGGGGCCGCGAGGCTGGCGGTCGGGAGCACTGGCGCGGCTACCTGCACTGCTGGCCCCAGGTCTTTGGCTTCCGATGGCGCCGGGTGTTTCACGAGCACGACCTCCCAAGTTGTCGTTGCTGCCTACGTCGTAGGTCGACGAGCCGAGACCCAGGGATGACAGACTGTTGACCAGGACGGAGGGGTCACCCTGTGAGTTGGAAGCGTTGATCCCACTTCCAGGTGTGGTGGGTGTGGCGAGTCCAAAAGCTCCACTGTCGCCGCCGTAGTGGCCCATGTAGGGCATTGCGCCAGCACCAGGGTTGCTCGTCGACGGGACATTGAGACCATTGTTGTTGTTGCTCACAACAGAGGGCGAAGGGCTGGGGCTGAAGGAACGCAGGTCGGCGAAGCTCTTAACGCCGCGCAGTCCATTCATGCCATGGGGGCCGTCGGGGCTACCAGGAACGGCAAGATTGGTCCGCCCCAGGGACTGGAGCGAAGGATGGTGCTGCGGGCGAGACTGCTCGGCAAAGTCGTAGGTGGCGGCACGGCTCAGGCCACGCGGATGTTCGTGGAGACCGACGCCAGGCTGCTGGAGGTGACCGGCCGGCTGATGAGTGGACATGGGGAACTTGGTCTTGCGGACATGAACCTGTCGGTTCTCACCCTCGCCCATCGATGTGTGTTCAAGGCCCAAGTTATGAGCCAGAATGTGAACAATGCGGCGATCCTCGGGGCTAGTCTCGCTCGGGAAGATAAGCACTTCTTGGTCCGAATTGTTCCTGAACACAAAGAGATCGACGTAATATCTCAGCGTGTTGGCGTCGTTCATATCAACGGCGCCCGGGGCAGCGCTGGCAGGCCATCCGACAGGGGACTGCTGCGACGGCACCTTGCGGTCGACAGGAGGTCGGACGTTGGTGGTTCCAGACAACGAGGTCATGGATGGCTGGTGGCTCGGCGCCCGGTGTTGCTCCTCAAGTTGGCCACGCTTCTCGCGCTTTTCCCGCTCGATGCGCTCGCGCTCATGCTCGGGAAGCATCTTCTTGTACTCGACGCGAAGCTTCCGACCCCCGATCTCAAAGCCATTCATGTGCTCAATGACGATGGCGGTGTCGGAAGCGTTCTGGAAGTTGGCAAAGGCAAGACCACGGAAAATGCCATTGTCAAAGTGGTAGTTGAAAGCGTAGGGCTGTGGAAGGTTCATCTCGAGCATCGTCGCAGCCAGCACCTCTTTGCGGATGTTGAAAGGGATGTTCTTGATGACAATGGCGGTAGGGATCAGGTCGCTCGGGTCCTTCTTCTGGTCCTGATATCCTCGCATGTCGTGGCCCATCAACCCGTGGTTGCCACCAGGAGGGGGCATGCTGAAAAGGTCGCTGGCGCCGCCGTTTGCGAGTCCCATATGCGAGCCTCCACTATGCATCGAGCCGTACTGCGATCCATGGCCGCCTTGTCCTCCCATCGAGTCGGTCGGAGACATCCATTCCTGCAAGGGGACCATTGATCAGTCGGGGGAATTCACAGCAAAAAGATAGGGGGCAGGGCCATGAGATATTTACCGTGTGCAAAGCAGGTCGGCGGCTACCACCGCCGCGCATCCTTGAACCATCGTTCAAAGGGCCGTTCAGGGTCGCAGCACTGCCGGCGTTGTAGTTCCAGGTCTGGTTGTTGCCCAGCATAAAACTGCCCTGGTTTCCCTGCGCCGATGGACCTCTGTCGTATCTAGATACTGTCTCAAAAGGACTGAAGCGGTCGTCACCATAGAGGGAGGAAGAGGGCTGAGCAATCGATTCCAAAGGCGGTTGATTTCGCCGGCCAGCTCCCATGCCGGACGACAGGCCAACAGTCGCATAGCCAGGCCTCGTCGAAGAAGGGGAGCGGTTAACAGAAGAGCCGACATAGCCACCATAGAACTGGTCTTGGGCGTGTTGGGAGTTCATCTTGGGCAAGCTCTGAGGGAAGTAGGCGACGGAGCGGTGTAGGAGGATTCGGAAGGCGGGCTCCGATCGGGGCACAGCAGGGCTGCCGCGGCTGCTGCAGCTGCTGCAGGCGTCTTGAAATTAGTAGCGACGAGCAAACGACGCCAGATGACGATGGTCGGATGGTGACAGCAGCAGAGAATATTTTCGAGGGTGGGAATTCAGCGCTCGCTGCTCTAGGTTGATGGAAGCAGATTTCTGTGGGGATGGGTGTGGGTATTTTTTTTCCCTCAATGACGCGAAAGGCGTCGGCAGAGAGACGGTCGGGACGGAGGATGTCGAGCCTCGTCTTGGTGATGCGCAACAGGAGGAGGAGGAGAGGTTCGCGCCACGAGAGGGTGACGAGAATTCGGAGAGGAGGAGGAGAGGAGAGGCAGACAGGGCAAGGTTTAGGTAAGGTTAGGTAAGTAAGATGATGCAGGTTTGTGGTCAGGCAGTCAAAAGATTCGCCATGACCAGATTAGGTCTGGTTCGGGGGGATGGGATGGGTGGTGGTGGATGGGATGGGATGCCGGTAGGTACGGTACAAAGTAGGGGATTCGGTAAGGGTGGATGTGTGTGGTGGGATACACACACGTAGATACAATGTACACACTGCGCGAACACACAGACTGACGATGAGGAGAAGGTGTGTGTGTGTGTGTGTGTGTGGAGAGAGGGAGAGATGCCAGACGAGAGCCGAGCAAAAACAGTAGTAGAAGAGAGGGTTGCGAGAGTCGAGGAGATGGGATCGCAAGCAAGAGAGAGACAGAGAGCGCAAAAAAAGCAAGGCCAGGAATGATGACGGGCGGCCTGGCTGGCTGGCTGGCTGGCTGGCCTGGGGGAGAAAATTGCTGGTCGCCTGGCCTCGTCAGGGAAAATTTTGGGCTTAGCGCGAGCTACCCCTCTAGCGGATCTCGAGTCCCGAGTACACTGTACCACGTATGATGTTGGGTGCAGTTCAAGGTACACACTACCTCCAAAGTTTGCTTCTAATCCTGCCTGTTTTCCACCACCACACAGAGCAAATGGTAACTCTTTCCAGAACCAATCCCACTGAGAAGCCGGTGTAATTTTTATCATTGCAACTGAGCATCAAAACGTACGGACTTGACTTGACACTTTAAATCAAGGAAAGCCACTGCATCTCTCTATAAGCGAAACATAGGCATGCAAGTCCCCATCCGCATCTTGTCGCCGGCATGTTTACTCGTATGCACATGTCTGCTTGCCTAGGATCCCGCTGGCACGGGCGCGGCGTTGATTGTTTACATGCACATCTCCATGGGCAGCCCAGAGAAAATTCCTGTCGAGGCTAAAATGAGGAACGGCAGCCCTGGAGGAGCCAGAAAGGGCGGCCCACGGCTCCGGCTCCAGCTGGACTCCAGTTACCACGCTGTGAGCCCGCTGGGTCCCCAGGCGGGTTTAGGCTGACAGGCACTAGCCCACTTTCTGTAATTGCCTGGCTGCCAATTGGCGTGGCGCCCCCCCTCAGGCGAAGCCAACCAGCTTGCCAGCCCAGCAATTGACCCTTTCTTTCACGGAACGAACTCTGAGGATTGAGGGGGAGAATGAGGCGCCGACAAAAGGGGGGGGAGCCATCTCGACCCGTTCCTGATGTACTTGTAAGAACTGAGGGCAACTGCTTGGATGAGACCGGGTAATGATGCTGGCGACAGAGTGAGTGACTCTTCGTACGAAGGTAGACCAAAAAATTGTCTCTGCCAAGGCTCGTCCTGTCTTGCAGAGCCTCCACCGTCAGTTGTGGATCTCCCAAAAGTTAAGACCCAGCCAAGAGAGGCACCGCACCAGAAGGGTTCATGACCAGGAAGCTGACAGCGCTACAATCGATACACACAAAATCTGTGTCGTGTGCCCTCTCATCAAGCATGGAGCCACAAGATATTTCCCAGGGTTGCAGCTCTGGGGATCATTATGATGCTGCTGGTGCAGGCAGTTCTTAGATTTGCGGGTAGTCTAGTAGACACCAATCATGCACGCGCGGGGGAGCAGATTTGGAGTTGTTGTTCTTTGAAAAGGAGACACATTCCACAAGCACGACGTCAACATGAGGGCAATGCAAGAGTTCAGCCCCAGCAACCCAAGACACGCAACATCATCATCCCGACAGCTGTGCTTTCAAGCCCGGCGCGCGCGCCCTGCATTTCGGTGACACGGCATCGAAGCAAGTCAACCAAATCAATACACGGTTCGCCATCGATCATAAAATGCACCTAATTACGCCCCAAATGGTCCCCGCTCCCCCTTTTCGTCTGTTGCCCATTTCTCTGGTTGATCCCAGCTTTTCCCCCTCCCCTTTTACGCGTGCAACAACGTCCGGTGTCTGTGAGGTCAACGTCTCCCCACCCCAGAACACATGGAGACAGACTGGCCCCATTCGTTCGTCACTGAACAAATCGGCAGTCATCCGCCTCCTCGAAGATGAGCCTCTTGTGGGCATAAGTGGAGGGTTCTCTCGTCGCCTTGCCTCTGCCATCCTTGTCCCATCCATCCACCCATCCTTGCCATCCCTCCCGGCAGCCCGCGTGATCTTTGACCACAGTCATCATGTCTCAGTCGTGCATTCATTTCATCGTAACGAACTCGCCACAGCACATGTGCGCCTACATCCCCTTGCTCCCTCCCCGAAAGTCTACCTATCCCTTTCAATCAATCTTGTTGGCTCGAGGACGTATTTCTCGTGGGGTATTTTGTGCTTTTCGGGTTACCAGAAATGCAAAGACAGGGTCTGCCAAGACAGGCCGACGCGACCTCGAGATGCAAAAGACCGATAGTGTGTATGCATGCAATAATCTCGCACCAGCTTGCCAATAATATATGGGGCAATGTCGTCTATCTTGCATCCCGTGGCGCCCGTCAGTAGCACAGCCGTCGAGCGATGATACCTTGTCGTAAAGTTTGCGCTCCCTATTCCCAGGTACCACTCTGACGTTTAGCTGCCATTTTCCGCGTCCTTGTTAAACAATCCCATTGTCAAGGATTTCGTACAAAGTAACCGCGCTTCTACCGATTCTCTCGTCCCGCGCAGACAAAAGCAAGCAATTGTTCGAGTGACCCTAAAAGAACACCTTTCCCGCCCAATGATCCATTCTAGCTCGCTCTACTGGCTCTTCAAACGCCCGGCCGCCGCCCAATGACGCGCCTTGTCCCGTAGACCTGCAGATCCTAGCCTGCCACTTGCCTGCTTGACTACCCAACAGCCTGGTTTATTAGCTCATTCTATTTAAGGAGGTACATGATCGCCCACCTGCCCTGCGGCGATCACACACCCGTCCGCCGTGAGCTCACACACGGCTCAACTACTCCGAGCCCAACGGCCACTGTTCCTGAAAGTGTCCGGATGTGCTGCCTGTAAATTTGCAATTTGCATGGAAGCCACTGTTTCTATTAAGGCCCATGCGCTGCCTTGGTCGTATCAAGGGCCTGCAGACTTGGTTGATCGAGTCAACTGACTTTCCTACGAGATGCAGTTGCGACATGACATAAACCGTTGTGGGAGCTCAAGTCATCTCCAGTGACTATGAATGGTCTGAGGGAATGATATGTACAATCAGGTTCTGTTCAAGACAATTCCCACACTGGTAATGAGTGATACACACGTGCACATAGACACTTAAGCATCAGAGGTAATGTTGAGATGAAACTAGTAATATGCAATAATTAGGATGAAGTTTTTGACTGCATCGATTAAAAACAAGAAGACTTACTTAGAACATATGTTGCTATAGAAATCCAGTTTGCTTTTGTTGAGCTGTCGTTAATGTAACATCTTATTCGATTTTGTGTATTTAAAATATTGAGAATGTATTTGTTATATAAAACTAAATCTTAACATTTGAACCGACACAACATATACATTTTACAATATCTAAATAGAGAAAACAAAAAACTAAATAGACATACATCATACTTCACTTAATACTAACAAGCAAGATTATCTCAGGTTTGCAATTATTGTTCATATCTCTATAATTGTAAATCTGATTGTCATAGAGCCCTCCTTCAGATAACATATGACTTGACTTACGAGAACAAACGAAAAAATAGCTGTATTGTATGTTTGATGACAAAAACTTCGCACCTTTTAGATTGTGCTTTCATATAATGCCTCGGCCTTTCGAATCGGAGTCTGTATACGGGAGTCCCCTAATATATGATAAGCCCCCGGAGACGGCCAAATCGCATGAACAAGTGTGTTTGCCCCAAATGATCTGGCTCTGGTTCGCATGAAATCATAGCCACAGCAGACTGCACACTTTCATAATTAGGGCGAGACGTCCAGCACTGTGTTGTCGAGGCTGCCTGGGAGGGGTGAACTCCTTGTGACATAAGACCCAAAGTCATCCGACACCCACAAGTAACGGCATCATATACTGGCTGTTTCGGTTGATTTGGAAAGGCAGTGATACAATACATTTCAACGGTAGTATTTCCTGGACGGACTGTCAAGTAGGAGGAATAATGGCATAAACTTGTAGGTAGACCTTCATTGCAAACTTTTCATGATGAACACTCACCAAGGACAGAAATGATCCCCTCACCCTGTCCGGCTTTATGGAGGAAAACATACAGGGAATGAACCTGGCACACAGAGTAGGTGCAGTAGATGCTCCTTCAATACGTATCACTTATTGGGGCAGAACACGGATGTCGTCGGGTGTGACACTAAGCAGGCTCCGGTGCAGTCCAGTCAAGCATTTGTTATACACTTCGGCCCTCGCTGAGGAGGGGATGCCACTATCTTGGGTTCGATTAAAAGCAATCATCAAAGCAATCAGCGCCGGGCCAATGCCCATCGAGGCAAGCCATCAGCAGATGGATGCGCATGCACAGGCACGTAGGGGGTGGAGATGAGCCCAGCTGGTGCGAAGGGAGCAAGTGGCACGAGAACAGCCGGACAAGATGATTGATTAGAGAACAAGACCTGCACAGGTCTCAACAACATAAAGACGCCCCTTTCCTGGCCCTTAAAACACAACTCTTGAATACAAGGAAATCCCAGATCCCTACACAACCCAAATCCGCCAGGAACCCAACGTTCGGAGTGAAGCCCGTTTATCACTTGGTTAATCAAAGGAAAGCAAAAGAAAAAGAACCCATAACAGCAAAGCGCAAAGTGTCGACGTGTACACGCGACTAGGCCTCGGCCGCCTGCTTCTTCTTCTTCTGCTCAACCTTGAGCAAGAGCGCCCTGTTGATGTGGGGAAGGACACCACCAAAGGCAATGGTGGCGCGGATCAGGGTGTCGAGCTCCTCGTCGCCGCGGATGGCGAGCTGAAGGTGACGAGGGGTGATACGCTTGACCTTCAGGTCCTTGGCAGCGTTCTGTATTGGGAAGCAAAGGTCAGCTCAACGCACGCGCGCGCAGGGGGGGATGGAAGGAAAACACGTCTGGCCGGCGGGCCAACGCGATGGGATAGCAAACTTACGCCTGCAAGCTCGAGGACCTCGGCAGTCAAGTACTCGAGGACGGCCGTGACGTAGACAGCGGCCTTGGCGCCGACACGCATCTTGTTCTGGGTGTTGGCCTTGAGGAAACGCTTGACACGACCACATGGGAACTGGAAATGAGGTTCAGGTTAGCATCGCGGACTTGGTGATTGCAAAAACGCTGTTCAAATTTGCGCGCAATCCGCTGCGTCCTCGGAAATGTCGGCGTGATTCAAGACCCCCGAATAGCAGACTCGACCAAGACGCGTCACTCCAAGAATGCGCAGACGACAGCGTCGCCAGTGGTCGAACGCTATGACAACTCAAGCTGGCGACGGTCTTGTCGGCGACTGTCGTCGTGTGTCGATGTTGACGGGTGGGAGGTGGGCTCGAAAACGCAGTGATGGTCTGTGGACGCGTGCTGGGTCGAGTCTGCACGGTGTTCGGGGTGGCGGCGACGTCGTCGGACGAGGAGAAAGCGCGCAAATAGGCAAATACGAAGCTTTCGACGCGACTTACCTGGAGACCAGCTCGTGCAGAGTGGCTCTGCTGCTTCTTGGGACCGTCGACCGAAGTCTTGCCTCCCGAGCTCTTGCCACCAGAGGACTTGCCCTTGCCGCCAGCCATTGTTTATCGAGGGGTGAATCGAGGTCGAAAAGTCGAAATATGGATATTTTGTTGATGCAGCGAGATTCTGCAAGATAATGCGACCGGAGTGGCGGTGATATTTGATGCGTCGGGGGGGAATGTTGTTGTGGTAGTTGTCGGCGAAGTGGAGGTTTTTTACTCCCGTGTGGTTGACGTGACTCTTTGAAAAAGACGAATGTTTTGGGGGAGGGGGGGATGGTTAAGGTGGGCGAGTAGAAAATTCGGAAGGCTGTGAAGTGGACTGGCCTTGGAAAGCTGTCTGGCTTTGTCTAATTGCGCGCGTGCTGAGCTGAGCTTAGCACTAAAGCTGGAGAGCACAGGTACCTCGAGCTCCCTCACCTCCCCCGCTTTAGGCGTTGCTGTTAGCTAAAAGTATCTGTAGACCGCTGGGCTGTAGCCTGGAGTCACGCTACTGTTGCTTGCCAGCCAGCACTGTGTAGGGAGGATTTTGGCGCTAAAAAGTTGCTGTTGACTGGCATGCCTGACGCCAAAGGCTAGCATATTTTGGTCGGTTTGTTGTTGACGCACGCCTCTGAGGGTAGGGCGGACCGGACTAGACCAGATGCGCAGTTTTGTGTGAGGGTGGAGGCGACCGAGTCGTGATCAAGAGATGTCGCGGGCGGCAGCATCGACAGCAGTCGTATCTCGGGCTGCCACTGTGTCGAGACATCTCAGAAATAGAATGACGAGTAAATTCAAGAAAGGGTCTTCGCAACAAGCCATCCTTGATGGCTTTCGGGGCAGACTGAGGCAAGTTATACGTACCAAGACTTACCCTGTCTGCGGTGACTCTTGGCCCAGTTGAGCCCAGCAAAGGCAGCCCGCACGCCGGGCTGTCCTCACCCTCGAGCTGCCGGAACAGGCCGAAAAGGTGGGCATCTTGCTTCTGATGCTGGATAAGCACGGGTAGATGCAAGCAAAAGAGTAGCACAGCATGTTGCTGGCTGTTTTGCGATGGCCCGAGGAGCAGCTTCGAGATGGCGATGCCGTCCTGGCGGCCTGCGACGACATTTGCCTCAGGTGCTCCTGCGCTCCAGCTGGCTGGTGCGTGCTGCCGCCTGCCTGAACCCCGCCCCGCAACTGGCAGCCAAACCCACGCAGCCACACACAAAACGCGCTCCCCCTCCTTGGGCACATGCCAGGCATATTTGATAGGACAGTTGGCAACAATTGGCAACGTATTCTCAACCACTGGGGTAGTAATCATTGATGGAATTCCGTCTCGTCTCGGCGCTTTCTCATCTCACCTTCTAGAAGGTTTCGATGGTTCCCGAATGTGAAATTTCCTGTCATGCGTGCCTCTCATTAGTCGGGACCGAGAGCCCATGATGTCGCGAACACTTACTCCTTGATATTCAGCATCGGATGCTCGGCTCCTTGCAGATGCTCTCCATACCTCGCATTCAGTAGATGTGCCTGCACCAAATAGTACCGCTGCCTTTCATCTTCCTGCTCTTGCCGGCATCGATCCGTCTCGATCTTCCATTGCCGGTCTTCTTCCGCAGTAGGTGACATCGACTGGCTCTTGGCCGCCGAAGCCTCACTACACTGCCACGTGACAAACCTCTGCACACAATCGTCGCGCCTCAGCCGAGACCATGCCTGCCAAGACTGCACGAGGTCGCTGCAAGCCGCATTGTAATCGTCTCGTGTGAGGCTGGCGTAGCACTGGACTGCACATCAGACTCGGCCAGCGAGTCAACATCGCATCAAGACTAGCCAAGACTTACAGGTAGATTGCCGTTATCGACGGTGATAGATGGGTATGATGAGGTAGACTGCGTCATAGAATCCAGCAGATTCCTGAGCAGAATGTCTCCGGGAGGCGGAGCTTGAGAGTAGACTGGCAGTGGTTCAACCTCGTCCGGGTCTGCCTGCACTTCTAGATCAAGCCTGCTGGCTTCGAGAGCTGCTTGTAGATCACGTTCTTCCTGAGCCTCCAAAGATGCCTGTTCGTCCGGGCCGCTTCGACGTGAAGTTCCCTCAATAGTATCGAAGTGCGAAGCCGACATGTCTGAGCTAGATTGATAGGAGACCATAATGACAACCGCTGTTGAATGTTTCCGGCGAGATCGGGAATGTGACAGGCTCTGAGGAGCTTCTCGTCTGTGAAATACTTATGAAAAGACCTTTGTGGCAGTGCCTCCCAAGCCACAGCGTTCTGGCCATGTGTGAATGCCTGGCAGCATAACGCACCACGGAACTACCAATATTGGCTCGGGCGTGGCGACACGAGCCGCTCAAATTATTGAGCAAGTTTGGTCCATTCCGGCCAACTAGACTCACATAGACACGGAGGCTAGGATGATGTTACTATGCTCTTCCTCGGAGAACGTTAGGTCCCTGCGAAGCATGCTTGTGTCAGGGTCGCATTTGGAGTACGCAGTGAACTTATTAGTAGATAATCGATGCTCTTGTTATCTCAACTTTCAATCGATTTACACCTTCAGGTTCGATCTGGCTTCATTTGGTCTCAATTGCCCGGCATTTACGAAAATAGTAGACCCCGGTAAGGGATAGAATGAGGACCAACGGCGCTTTTGGCGTATACTGTTGGTGGTGAGGTTCAAACACACATCACCCGCATATGTGGCTTCGTGTTGGCTCAAGGTGATTTGCTACAACATCGAAATGTAGTTGCCTAACCCACA
Organism: [Phialemoniopsis] sp. UDSM-2020; assembly: GCA_018873225.1. NCBI lineage: Eukaryota > Fungi > Ascomycota > Sordariomycetes > Thyridiales > Thyridiaceae > Thyridium > [Phialemoniopsis] sp. UDSM-2020. The sequence goes on along the minus strand of JAEILZ010000002.1, from coordinate 6,242,853 downwards.
ATCACCAACAATTAAACCAACGCCCCTCCTCGTTTTTCTCATGCCTGCTTTTACTTCTTTTCATCACGTCCATGACCATAACAAGCCAGGATCCGACGACTTTCATCATCATCATGAGTACTCATTTCGAGCCCCAGCATCCAGTCATGATGCAACATAGTGCTGAAGCACCGACAGGCATCAACCCGTACGAGAAATTGCCTCCGGAGCTACTCGTCCACATTCTGAAATCTTGTCCGGACTGGACCTCACTTTGGAACTTGTCACGCGCTTCAAAAGCACATTGGACCTTGTTCAGCGAAAACGTGCACGGGATTGCCCGAGCCCACCTTCTCCAACTACCAGAGCCGATTGCCTCAGTGATATCGTTGTTGGTCGGCGTTCGCTGCAGGACAATCCGTTGCACTAGCACAGATCCGTCAGGCACCATGCCGGAGTTGTTCGAGGCCCAGGCGGGATTCAGTCGGGACACCCCACCTGCTCTAGCCAGGAAACTGGTGTGTCTAGCTAGTAAGACTGAAGAGACCACTTTGGCAGTCTTGAACCAATGCCTTCAGACTTGCCTACGATTGGAAGGACTCAAAATTTCTCGGGAAGTGGCCTTAAAGTATCCTTCGAGGGCTGAGCAGCAGCGCACTAACTTTGCTCTCTGGGTTGCGTACGCCGGGGTATGTTTGGGTTTCATGGAGCGTGACGGTTTTGAAGAGGACGAAGTCATCCCAATCCAGACCAAAGAACTCGCTGCGGATGCCGTACCGGCAAGATTATACAAGACGGGAAACGTCCAGCATTGGAACCTCACAATAATGGGAGCCTTGTCTGCTTTAGTGAGAGAAGACCTCCGAACCGGGGCAATTGACGAAAGCATGATACACGATGATTTCAACTTCATCAGTGTGGACATTCGCCTGAGATACCCAGTCTGGACAGCGGCTGGGAGCCGCCCGGCTTCCACACAACTTGAGAATGATGCAGATCTGCTTGAAGAACCTCGAGGCTGGCCATCCGAGCCGCCACGTCGTTACCGTGGTCGCTTGATGCAGGTATTGGAGTGGAAACCAGAGTACAAGCTGGGTTCGTATCTATGGGATGCTGAGAGGAGGGCTGCCTTGGGGCTATGGCCTGAGAATGGGAGAGACAGGGAGGATTGGGAGGATAGTATTGTGAAGTCTGAAAGCTGGCAGAGTATCCTTGAAAGAGATGGACTAGACAGTGACTAGACACAGACCTTTAAATTCATTCACTTACAGTTCCATGATAGCCAAAGACTTTTGATTGACTGACAAGGCTTGTGTAGGGATGGCAGGCAAATGCGGAGCACATTACCTGAGTTGATGGTACAGTAGCGCAGAACTGACTATGACTATGGTGCCCCAAAAGGGAGGTTGAAAAGTGGGCTTGACAACATCCAACAAAGTCGACGAGTAGGCGCCCGACAAGGCATTATCGCTCATGGGCGCAGCCTACATGGCTCAAGGCACCCGCGCGAACAATGGTCATCCGAATCAAGACCTGGATGACTAAGGATCCGAAGCCCCGCAGCAGTTCACCTTTCTGTGAACCCCGCGGGAGAAGCTGAAAGTGCTCTTCTCATTTCTGGACCTCTGTTTCTCCAACGTCGGCCCATCTCGTTGATACACAGATCTTGTTGATAGAGCTGAACCTCCGTCAAGCCGAAAAGAGCATTGCTCTCAACTCGCACCTCAGCTCTGTCAGTTCCTCCGCCAAAGTCTCCTACTCACTTCGCTCAGGGACATAGATCTGCGATATCGTTTGCAAAAGACTCATAAACCATGACGATCGGCAGATCACTGGGGACCGATGCGTCGCGAGTTGATGCTCTCTGCTCTCAATGCTCTAAAGTGGATTTGCATGTTTTGTTTGAACCCGATATCAAATCCTTCCCGCTCGGCACACTGTCGTCCATCTCCCAAAACAAGACGTGTCCATTATGTAGCCTTGTCGTTAAGGCCGTCAACACCTACTGGAGGGAATGGGCCGCAGATATGGTAAACTTCGACAGCTGCACATACATCAACTTCTGGATCAAGACAAACTTCTGGGCACACTCTGATAGCCCGCAACATTTGAAAGACCGGCCCCTCGAGACTTTACCGCTCAAACGCTCGAGGTATTTTCGCTTCAGACCAGCCCTGGGAACCGACTGGATCCCAGACAAGCACCATCGTAGCTATCGATCCAACGCACTCTACACTCTCTGCAACTTAGACAAGGTGCCCACTAGAGAATTCAGCTCATTCCAAGTCGATCTTGAAGAAGACTGGGCTCAAGTTCTGCAGAGACGTCTCATCCCGGAAGTGATTAATATCTCTCTTATTCAAGGCTGGATTAAGGAGTGCTGCGTACACCACGGCCATCGGAAAGACAGAGCTGCGTCGCAGTCACAGCTCCGCAGAACCGGGAAATTTCGTGTCATCGACGTACTCGATTTGTGCCTTGTGGAACCGGCTCAGCTCATTGATTACATTGCGCTCTCATATGTATGGGGTGACTCTGTAACAAGACGAAAGGCTGTCGATCCCACCGGGTGGTGGAATAGATTCTTCGAAGACGTGGCGGATCTGACCAGACCTTTCCAAAGTCAACGCCTGTGTCTCGATCGACTACCAGTCACTATTCGTGACGCCGTCGAGCTGGTTAGATCCCTGGGTCGGAGATATCTATGGGCTGATATGCTTTGCATTCGTCAAGATGATGCCCTTGAAAAGCAGGTTCTGATTAAGAAGATGCATTTGGTCTACGAGGGTGCATCCTTCACAGTAGTAGCGGCAGGAGGAGATAATGCCGAGAGCCCACTGCCTGGGCTCCGCAGGGCCACGAGAACTGCAGAGTCGGCACATCACATCCCAACAAACCGCGGCGTGCTAAGATTAGCAATGGCAACCCCCGATCTGGCGAACATATTGTCGTCATCGCCCTGGAACACTCGTGCCTGGACTTTACAGGAGGATCTTCTCTCGGCTTGCTGTTTATTCTTCTCCCCGGATGAGGTGTTCTATTCATGCCAACACCACTCTCGCCAGTACAAATTACCAGCGGTCGAATACTACCAGGGCTTTAGGAATGGGCGTTTCAGCGAATGGAGGGAAAGTTACGTGTTGGAAACGAGGGTTACCCGGACCGCCTACGACAGTCTATCATCGTGGCACGATATGTGGACCAAGCGTCCGACATGTGGTCTACGATCCGAGGCGAAGGTTATCTGCCAGCGGCTTAGATTGCACAATGACGGTCCTCAGACATCCGAAAACGAATCTGTAATTAACTCTGGTCATTCTACACCTCCAATATCACCAAATTTCGCCGCCATATTCAGCGAATACTCCTCCCTCGTTCGCGAGTATACGAAACGTCGACTGACCTACTCCACCGACGCCGTCGAGGCATTCATGGGTATTCTGAACAGGTTTGGCACGGAAAGCACACTAGGGCGAGATGTCGAGTTTCATGGCCTGTTGGGTAGCCATCTGGAAATGGCTCTACTGTGGACTTCCGGCTTGGACGTCCTCCTCCACCGAAGACATATACCAGCAACCGGTGATTCCGCCATAAAACGATATTCGCAGTTTCCCAGTTGGGCTTGGTCTGGCTGGAATGGTCCTGTAGAATACCTTGTGGAGAGAGATCTAACGAGTGAGCGGCGTATTAGTTTTTCAGCCTCAGCAAGTCACAACCGCGATGACAGTTGGGTGTTTTGGCCAGGTATGTGCTTCCTCTCCCTATCTCTCCTCCGAAGCTAAAGAACATGCGATTAGTAACGTTTCTGCCTAAGAATGGATACTTGGTAATGAAAAGATCGTTCAAATTTAGCGCCGATGGTGATGGCAGATTTGTTGGTTTGCTTTCAGAATTCGAAGACCAAGCCAGCGGGATCCCCGATAGGCCCAGCATACCGAAAGATTCTATCGTTTTGACACTGTTCACCTTTGTTATGGACGTACTGCTAAAGTCCGGAAATAGCTTTGTAGCCAGGAAACATGTTACTAGGTATGATTTTCCATGCATAAAGGCTTGCTTTTCAGACGGGATGGGCGAGGCGCCAGCCCTGTTAGATTCACGGGTCTTGTCCGGACAGCTACTCGACGATCCTGATAAGTACAAGTTGGTTGCTGTCGGGAAGGGGCGTCGTTTCGTAGATTCTGGTGATCCGTCCGCAAATACTAGGCCGGTTGAATGGGAGCCGGTAGAATGGGTTGTCCTTGTGGTCAAGCAGAAGGGAGACTGCTGGGAGCGAGTCGGGCTCACTACCATCGGCGACGACGCCTTTAATGGAAACTTGCAGTGGATCAACTTGGCGTGAACATAGGGTAACTTCATACTGCAGAACAAATCGATTTCTAGTTATGGTCTGACTGTGCCAACTCAAACTTGCTACACTACTTGCGCTCTGTGGCTTACACGCTTCACTCGTGATTCGTTCTCAATATTGCAAACCATTGGGATTTGGTAGGTGGAGACGAACGAATTCTTAGGGCAAATGCTCTTTCAATATCTTACTTTAAGCAGTTTTAAAGATCAACTTGAGTTACAAAACGACTCAACCCACCAACTGAAGAAGCAAAAGAAAGTCGACCGCCCAAGAAATACTCCCAATCCTGACACATCTACTCTATCGCCATATAGCCTCTGTCGTGGGTCTGGGTGCTGAGCAAACATAGACTTGTGTCCACTTAAAAGTAGCACCGCAGTGAACACGGACGCCGACGTGGTCAGGCGCTACAACACTATGATAATCATCACGGCTCTGTCGGCAATATTCACACTAGGCCTTTGGATCCCGGGAAGAGGATCGGCAGCCATTGTAGTCTACGGAGCCGTCTTCGGGTTCACGTCTGGTGGCTAGGTCTCCATCGGAGCGCCCTGCATCGCTCAGATCTCCGATATCCGGGAGATTGGCACGCGAACTGGAACAGCATACCTGCTCCAGCCCCTTGGAGTCCTAACGGGATCACCAATTGCAGGGGCTATTGTCGGCAAGGTGGGCGGAAACTACTTGGGGCTGCAGCTGTTTTGCGGTCTTAGCATGTGCGTCAGCGTCCTTTCAATATCGTAGCACGGCATGCTCAGGTTGGATTTAGAGCTGCCAAAGTTTAGGCATTCCCCTCTGCTGAGATCGAGCATGTATTGACATGAACCACGTGAAACTTTTGTTGCGATAACTCTGCCTAGACTCTGAACCATTTTCGTTTGTCCTCGGTCCCTTCGCTCTGTACTCGCGACTCCACGGTCCCCGACGTCGCCTGTCGGAGCGGATCAACTAACGATATGACGAAGCCATCCTTGTAATGCATCTCCTTGCTCTTGGATCCCACGATCCCCGAAGACAGCTCCGTCTCGCTTCCCGTGCGGCTGTGCATGCCGTCCATGGGCCCCACTCCGTGACTCGGCGTCGTCGTCAGCTCGTATCGGTCCTCGTGGGTGATGTTGATCTCCTGGGTGACAAAGATTCGGCCAAAGTGGTTGCTGATGGCGGGCCAGAACACGGGTACGCTGGCGCAGATGCTGGCGGCGTCGACTTCGAGAATGGCCAGCAGGATGCTGATGGGGCCGTACCAGGTAGGATCTCGGATCGGGTAAGTGGCGGCCTTGTGCTCGACAATGGTGGCTAGGCGCCAGACGGAGAAGACATTGACACTTCGTACGTTGATTATGAGTACGCAAACGAGTTGTCGGCGTTGAGGGGGCGATCACACTTACAGACAACCCATGAACAACAAAGCCAGAAGACCCCTCCGCGTCTTCTGTGGGGTGTGTTTATCAAAATACAAGGGAACTGGAGCTGCCAACACCAGGACATCCAGGACCATGTTGACGCCAGTATGGCTCTCGTATGTTGCCGTGAAGATCTGCGAGTTCGGTGATCCAAAGGCGTAGCACTTAGCATTGGGTGGTGCAAGCCACAGGTCTTTGACTGGGAAGCACGGGAACCAGGCCATGAAGGTGTAAGCGGCACCCCAGAGCCCAGTGAAGACGAGCAGGCCGACGCAGAGGCGATACATGATGGTGCCGCGACTGTAGACCCGTAGGTACTGGAAGAGAAGCGAGAGTTTAATGAGCGCTGTGCAGGTTATGTAGGCGGCATTGCCAACGTAGAACACCTATGCAGCTGTTAATCAGTAACCTCGCACTTGAAATCACATGGAAAAGGTGGGCACAACGTACAGCGATGTAGGCTCGGATCGTATCCGGGTGTAAGAGAGCGAAGTGCTTGCCCATGCCGTAGTCGGTGGCTGTGAAGCAAAGGTTGTTAATGGACAAAGCTGATATGGGTGAGCGACATCAAGGGCCTACCGAGACAGATGGCGCCAGTGCCGACAATGGTGAACAACTGCGGTTGATATCAGTTTCACATCCGTCTTCCGGCCATGATGAATGACTTACGAGATAGAGCACAATGAGCAAGTCATCCCACCCGGGCGAACGCACGACCCATAGACGTGTGTACAGGCGAGTCACGACGCATGCGCACGAAATGATCTTCAAACAAAGTAGCCTGTCAGTGCATGTCCGTTGAATCACTCTGGTGTCATAATAGCTGTCTTGAAGTACATGTGTACGCGCCCAGACTGACCAAGAAAGTAATGGAGACGCCGAGGATTGTCTCTCGTCTGTTGACCAAGGGCTCTGGGTCGTCGAGGTTGTCGAAGAGGTGACTAAGATCACCCGAAGACGTGCGGCCTGCCATTTCTGCGACTCCTCGGGGAGCACTTGGTACGTCCTGCGCACTAAGATGCCATTCTCTCCTCTTCGTGATGCCTTGGCTTGCTCTCGACAGAGACAGAGAGACAAAGACCAGAGTGAGGAGAAAATCTGGGGAAGAAGAGGAGCCGTGGGGCCAGGCGAGGGCCAACCTTTTTCAATCATCTTCCTTCTTCTTTCAGTCCGGGACACAGACCCCTTTCTCGCCTGTCGATCATATCTTATTTTCAACCCATGTTGCAGAGACTGCCGGTGCAGAACCATGTCTGTGCAGCTCCAGAAGGAGTCCGGACGGTTTGTTTGAGCCGGATTGACAGGCATGGCAGGTGGGTGATCATCCCCTGAAGGTGGATATCCAGTCCGGCGTAGGGCGAGACTAGGCTCGATCCAGAAGTGTCAGACGCCGGATGGCTGCAAACGAGGCAAAATCTCTTTTCACCTTTTCCAAACCGGGACAGTAGGTAGGGCAGGGATGCTTACGAAAGGACATGGGTCAGAAGCCCAAATGCTGACTGGTGGCTTGATTTGAAACAGCTTTGGGCTAAGATCTTATCTTTCACGGCTTCGTGATAGGTTGAGAAAACGAGAATGATGTTTGTCTCTGTCAGTGCAGAAGGACAAAGGCTATTGACCTTGCCTTGAATACTCGGACCTCGCGGACAACACGTGGGCAAGGATTTCGTTTCGATTCCTTCGTGTTGTCTAATGCAGGAGAACATTGAAAGACATACGAAGTACGTGGGGGTTGCAGTCCAATTTCCCCCTGGTCGGAAGAATACCGTTCTTCCCTGCGGCACAGCAGAGTTTCTAAACGACGGACCCCTGCAGCCAAGCCGACCAAATCCCATCAAATGGAAAAGGCCCGGCTAGCTGACACACAATTTTCCATCATGGCACAACTAAAAGAGAGCGAAGGACCCGGCCATACCGGAAAGAGGGCTGAATTGCGGACGATCATTCCCCAAGCCTAGAATGCACCGAGCAGGGTTTCCCTGTCCCTGGACGCAAACTAAGCGCGCCCTACGAGGAGTGCCGATCTATCCCTCTTCAGCGGAATACTGATTCATCTGCTCCGTGCTTCGTACCTGGTCGCTTCTTCCTCGTTCAAAAGTCTGTAGAGATTGTATCATGTGTTCGCACCCCAGAATATCAATTTCGTGGCCACTCGGAAGAGTAACTGCGAAATGCATCCTGTCCCGGACTCTATATTCACACACATCGCCTTGGATCTCCGTCTGAACATTCTCAACATGGCGTTGTGAAACAGTCACTCGAAGAGTATGATTCGGGTCACACTACCTAGGTCACCCATGGGCAGGTTCATGACCCGCCCGCCACAGAGCAAGCATGTTAAGCTACCTAGGTGAGTATTCGACGAAGGGTTGCATGAAGCAAAGCGTAGAAGCCCTCGGAGTTCAAGATCATCGTCCAGAAGACTATGGGAGCAGATGTTGAAGACACGGGACTCGCATCATTCAATATATGCCAAGTTCACGTGCATGTTGGCTTTGCTAAGAGACATACATATTTTGAGAGGCATTGAATACCATTTTGTTTCTTGTGGCTTTATCTGTATGACTTTTGTGGTGGCTGCAAATGTAATCGTCTCGTCTGACCAAGAGCGACTTCACTCTCAGTATGTCATGTAGCTGACAGGTATGACAAAGCCGGATGCCAGTCACATTGCTGGACATTCGAGTTTAGCGTTAAGGTATGTTTTGCGGGACTAACGCCTTATCACATTACGTGTATGAACCCACCTTGCAAGGCTTAGACAAGCTGATCATTATCTGCACAACTCCCCAGCTTTCTAATCCCTGGTATCTTGTAACGGGCACCGCATGCAGGAGGATCACTTAAGGCTGCGAGAACGAAGACTGAGCTTGCCTATAGTACTGTTATTTATTTGATCTTGCTAACTGCAGAATCTCGAGTAGGCCCAAGCTAGATACAATGCCTAAACTGCGCTGTCATCCGTGCAAGCAGAGACAAAGGAATAACATTTGAAATCCGATCAGTCAGAGCGAGCGGGACTTGCAAGGCTGACCACCGGCAACGGGGAGCTGGAACACGGTGTGGACGCTGGCGTGATCGGAAGTCCACTCGTTGTTCTTGTGGTTGGGCTCCGGGGTGGGATTGCCGACGACGATGGTGTTGGAGTCGACAATGGTCATCTTGCCCTTGTGGTAGATGAAGTCGATGCGGTCAAGCGGCTCCTTTCTGCCGTTGTTGTCCAGATAGATTGGTGACCAGGTGATGCCGGGGACAGCGAGCGGGTCCGGGTGGACAACACGGTAAGAGTCGATCATGCCGGCGTTGGTAGGCTCGACCGACGTGGGCCAGGGAACGTTGGCGTAGCCGCAGTTGCGCTCACGGGTGGCCTCGGTGTAGTCGAGGTGAGACGGCGCGTTGAAGTCCCCGAGGAGGATGACGGGGACCTTGTCGGCGTTGGCCAGGTTGTCCTTCATGAGCTCCACCGTCTTCTTGATCTGGGGAGTGCGCCCAGACTGGGCCTCGCGGGCCATGGTCTGCTCCACGGTCATCTTGGAGAAGCAGAAATCGTAAGGGCCGTACGGGTCGTAGCCCAGATGCTGATTCCAGACGTTGACCTGCTGCTTGTCACCGTCGAGGGCGATGCGCACACCCAGGCTGTAGCTGCCGGGGATGGTGTAGGTCTCGACAATGGGGTAACGGCTAATAGTGCCGACGTCCTGGCCCTGATAGACGTGCCAGCCAAGAGCCTTGGCCAGACGGGTGGCATGGTCTCCAGTGGACTCTTGGAAGCCAATGATGTCAAAATTGCCCTCAGCCAGGAATTGGACCTGCTTGCGGTGATAGTCATTGACCTGAGAGCCACCGTGCCACAGATTGTAAGTCAGGACGTTGAGCGAAGAGACGAGCTCCTGATCGGCGCGGCGAATAGGGATGGTGACAACCAGAGTACTTGATCCCTTTCCGGCCAAAGTAGCCTTGACGGCGACCTGGATCTTACCAGCTGCGGTGGGCTTGCCAGAGATAACACCACCAGCGGCGGATACCTGAACCCAAGCGTCACCAGAGACCTTCTCGTAGCTCACGGTGGACGGGTCCGAGACACCATTCAGGAGACCCGCAATGCTGGCGCTGAAGTCGTCACCGACACGGGCGTTCTTGAGAGTGAACTTGGTGACGATGAACTCGAACGGAACATCTGGCGAAGGCATAAAGAACGTAAAGGGCTCAGCAAGCCACTTGTAGCCATCGTTGGCAAGGAAGTAGGCCTTGTACTGCTGGCCACCTGTCAGGGAAGACGCCGAGATCTGAACGGTGCCATCGGTCTTGGGGGTGTAGGCCCAGGTGAGGGACGCGTCCACCTGCTTCTCCTGATCCGGGCCACCGCCAGAGGCGGGATAGATACCGATCCAGTTCTTGGAGTTGGCTGTGGGAATCGAGTACTTGAACGTCAAAAGGGGCTGGTCAGGCAGCAGCTCGAACTTGCCGTCCAAGGGACGCGGCTCGGTGGGCATGTAGAATGTCACAGGCTCGGCGAGCCACTTGTATCCATCGTCAGCAAGGTAGTAGGCCTTGTACTGCTTGCCGGCGGTGAGTCCAGTAGTCGCAACCTTGACAGTGCTATCGGCATTGGGAGCGTAGGCCCAGGTGATGGAAGCGTCCACCTTCTGCTCCTGATCCGGACCGCCGCCGGAGGCAGGGTAGATACCAATCCAGTTCTTTGCCTTGGCAGCGGACGTCGAGTACTTGAACGTCAGCAGGGGCTGGTCGCGAAGGAACTCGAGCTTGCCGTCAACAGCCCGGGATTCAACGACGACGGGGCTGGCGGCCACCAGGCCGACAGTGGCCAGGAGGCCCGACACAAAAGTCGAGAAACGCATGGTGAGGATGCCAAGTCGCGGTTGCTTGACAGGGAAGGAAAGATTGTTCGCAAAGGCCGTCGCTCGCCGACAAGAGCCGGGGTTGTCTTGATTTATATACAGTCGAGATTGCGCTCCATCGAACCTGGATTCCTAAGCCACGTCCTGGGGCAAGCAGGAGCTTGATCTGACCTCAGTCACCCAGATGCAGGGTTCCTCGTCTTGGCAGAACCGCCGCACCTTTCCCAGAGCTCTGGAACGGATCGAGAAGCTTTCCAGATTGAGGCTGCCAAGCCAATAATGATGACGCCAGGAGAGTTGGATAGCTGAAGCCAGAGAGAAGGTTGCAGGAGGTTTTCTCGACCAGCACACGACAGCCAATGCGGCGCGTTTTCAACGCCCACGAGGATCGCCGGGCGCATTGCCCGGGCGATGCAGGAGCAGGGGCGTCCCCGCTAGGAGAGTGGATTTCCAGGTGGGACGAAGGCTTGGAAAGCTGGGCTCCGTCAGCGGATGGACGGTTGCACCGGGGTTGTCTTCCTTCGGTTGCTGAAATTACCTTTCCAGAGCCAAGTGCGGCCGCTATGCCGTTCGATGACGCCCAAAGTTAAAAAGGCCGGGCAATGATCGCTGTGACACCAGCTCATTTCCCATACCCCTTGACTCAATGCGATAGACGATATGCACTTGGATCGATATGTTCTTTATGTTCTTCTCCGCTCATAACGCCATCCTGGCTAATGAGACATTGCGGGCAGCGTAGTAGGCGGGATGGCGCGAACCCCGAGTGAAATCCCCACTGGACCAGAGCCCACGTGGGGTGTCTAGACTCTAGCCTCCAGCATCCATAAGCAATGGAATGCCCTGCACGTGCGTGCTTGTTCATGACAAGAGTTAGGAAGCGTTCTTGGCAAGTCGCTAGAACAGTAATCGTCTGTGCTCCCATCACAAGCCTCTGTTGTCGCAATCGGCCTCTTCCCGGCTGGCCATCGGCTCGATGTCTTTCCAGCTGCCTGATCAGTGCTGACTTCCGAACGCACTGGTGCCAGCTTGAGCGGATCGGTGATGTAAAAGAGATGGCGGTGGTTGGATCAGCGCAGGCGCGCTAATCTGGCTTTGGGCATATGCGGCACAGTTTCGTCTTCTGCACTTGGAAATGTGTAGCATGACCTCTTGCACTTACTTTGAAATTGGGCACTCCAAGATTCACGCGGAGGAACGTTGCGCAAGGCATGCACACCTGCTTCGGACTGGCCCGAGCGATACCCGATCGCGCACCAATGTGATACATACGGAACGCGTGTAGGCGCATAACAGACTGCTTGTCGATTGGAGGTCTGGACTGGACTGATGCCCGCCCCCAGATCCTAGCGGCTGTGTATCTATCTATTTTCTTCGCGCTCAGGTTGCTTTTCATTACTTCTTCCGGGGATGTCCTGACGCGAGACTGCATATACCTGATCTTTCCATGGTCTTTGGGCACTCACCGAACTAGGTTTGAACTCGCGAGCAATGCCCCTATCCCATTATTCATTGCACGCCACGCGCTCTCATCTGGTTACATCACTGGAAAGGTACAACATGAGCAGTGCATGACCGAGGAGTAATATCTTACTGCTTCTGGTTTGAGTATCTAGGTGAAAAGGGACCACCACCATGATCACGCAAATATCAAGACATCAAGCAGCGATGTCGGTGTTTGATACCTGCCGCCCAGATCGGAATCCACTCCAACATGTTTATGCATCCACTGGCTTGTTTGGCCCAAAGTCCGGAGTGCCACCGAGTGAGCCAAAGACGTCGCCGACATAGTTTGTTGCTTCAATTCCATGTTCAAATGTAGTAGACCATGCGGCCAGGATCTCCTCCGTGATCCTGACACCTGAGAGGTAGAGGTTCCGTAGCGCAGGCTGCAGCCCGCCGTGATCCAGAACGAAGGGCAGCTCGGGAAGCTCAGCTCCAGGAGGCTCCCGGTCAAAGTTGGAACCTGAACGCAGCAAGATGATTCGGGAGAAATCCACTCTGTGCTGAAGGGCGGCTCTGAGAAGCCCCGCCAAGATGGCTGTGTCCTCTTGAGCCGTCATGAAGTAGCTGCCCTTCCCAGACGTGTACACCTTGGCAACATTAGCCATGGTTTCAGCCAGTCGATACCCATGCCAGAACACGTTGGCGGACAGTACATCGCCCTCGGTGACAACTGGATGCAAGGTGGCAGCGCGATACATATCGTCTGGAGCTACAGAATACAGCGCTCGGTGAGTGACGGCGGCCTGCGAGTCCTCAAGGGCAGCTTGCCGAGCAAAGGAAATGGCAAGCTGTCTCAAGTTATCGTTCAACTCGAAAACCTCGGATCCATGGAGAAATGCAGGGAAGGAATCGGCGGAGGATGCACCCATGGGCACATACCCAGTCGGCCAACTTGATGGAATGTCTCTCCCATCCCACTCCATTTGCGTGTCGACCTGGATGGCAAACCTGGCGAGAGCTACTGTTCCGATTGTGCCGAGCCTAGGATTCACCCCTGCAATTCCAGTGAGGAGAAAGTAAGTCTTGGAGAGGTCGAACAGGGTTGAGGAGGTGAGTGTGGAAGTCGAGAGCGCGGCGTTGACCACTGCAAACCCTCAAGGTCAGTATCTTGCAAATTGCTCCTCGATGAAAAGTGCTGTCTCACGTCCTGTCCCAACAATCATCAGGCATATAGCACCATCTTCTGTGCAGTGAATGTCGCCGTATCCTCGGGCGAGGCCCTGCAGCGGCACGCGGCGAGTGAATTTGACGGCACTCTCGCTTGATAGCCAGTTTTCTGCTTCTGGTCGAAACTGAAATGAACACCATTGGTATCTGACCTGTATGCATATTCTCATCAGATTATTTGGGTAGAGAGATTCACCATTGCTAGAATGAACACCTTGGGAGTCATCTTTCCTCCATGTGCGGGGTCGGGCCACTCATCGGCCCCTGTCGCTTCAGAGTGGGTGCTTTGGGACATATTGCTGTAAAGACTCCAGTGACATAAAGCCGCGACGTTAAACGGGCGTTGAAGTGCGCAACGGTATCGTGCACAAGTAGATCTAGATGAGCAGGTTGGACGAGAGCGATGCAGTGAAGTATAGTTGGACATGTTCTAGCGTCGACGTCCTTGAATGGTGGGGTCAATATTTCCTAAGTCGTACATCACGAGACGTACATGTAGTACGAGATGTGCTGAGTGGGAAGGAATACCCGTTCGAAACAGCCCCGTTAGAAATATTCTTTGTTAAGTCTGATAGGCTATTTTATATACGGTCAAGTTATCAATACCAGCGGCTAACATGCTCAAGTCTCAGCCGCGCCTCGGCCTTCGCGGGCAGTCCACTCTACAGAGTCTGCCATTTTGCGTAAACAACCCGTTCTCTGTCCTGACCGTCCAGCCCTCGCTACCGACAGTGCTCGGTGCCCAGAACAAGCCCCACGGGTCCCGCACCTTCTTGATACTGAGCAGACGCGGATAGTTGCTTCCAAAGAATGCCTCCTGCCAGTCAGGCTCTTCGACATCGGACTCGGCAATGTACGATCCACCCCCTTCCTTTGTAGCCTCGATGATAGGAGCCACGAAGGAGCGTAATCGGTCATGCGCAGCTCTGAACTCTTCCGCCGTCTGCGACCCCGCAGCGACGGGCCGATCAAATAAGTCGTTGTGCATGACGGTGTGGCGCCACGCAGGGTGAACGCTGGAACCACCCGGGTAGCCGGCTGCCTCGTCCGTTGGAGAGACCATCACGCCGTGGGACCTGTAGCCGCCATCCTCGACGAAGTGCCTGAGAGCTTGCATCGTCTGGACAAAGCGTTCCTCGTCCTCCCAGTTCTCGCGTGGAAAGAGTCGGGAGGCGAAGCGCGGCGTCATGTTTGGCACTTGGCCCTGGCCTTGTCTGCTTGGACCAGTGACACTCCAAGGACCCGACGTCACTGGCTGCGGCTCCCCGACTTGTAGACCCAAGTCGCTTAATGTCTTGAACAATGGCGAGAGGATAACCGTTACCTCATCGACAGACCTCTGTGGGAAGCCAATGGTGGTTGTGAAGGTGGTGAATGGCGTGTTGGCGTACTTGGCCGACTGGAGATAATCGTAGCCGTTGCCATGGCGGGGGAGCACTTTTAAGCCGACAAACTTGTAGTATGCACTCACTCCAGCCCAGAATGCGCCTACATCTTCCGTTGTCGGAGTGTCAGCTCTTTTCGTGCTAGAAGTTCTGGATGTGTTGTCGGTCTTTAGCTGAAAGGCGAGGGGTGTCCTTGTCATGTTCACAGCGGGATACGCTTTGACAACAGCGGAGACCACAACACCGTAGGTGCCTGGAATATCAACAAGATCAGTTTGGAGCCTCCTTGGGTCAGCCTTCGGGGAATGACCATTCAGATTTGTGCTTACTTGGCCCTCCCCCTCTCAGCGCATCAAATAGATCAGAATTTGCTTCAGGATCTGCGGTCAGGAACTGCCCATCCGCAGTGACGACTTGCAGCGACAGTGGCTGGTCCGCACCTAGACCATAGAGCGACGAGATGAGTGAATGGCCACCGCCGGCTATGAAGCCACCATAGACTCCAACAGTGGCGCCGCCGGGGGCAAGCATAAACATATCATGGAGTTCCATCTTGGCATACAGCTCCCAGGATTCGATGCCGGCCCCGACACGGGCGGCCATGCCCTTGTACTCGCCCTGGGAGAACTCGGGCAGAAATTCGAAGCTCTTGAGATGGTGAGTCCAGATGCTAAGAGACCCGGCTCCGGTAGAGCGGCCGCTGAAGTCATGGCCTGTGTTCCTGCACAGGAAGTATTAGTGATCATGATCATGTTTCAAAACATGTCGACGGGGAGTCGACGTACTTGATGACCAGTCTGATGTTTTTGTTGCGTGCAAAGTTCACCCCTATCTGTATATGGCGTACGCTCGTCGCGTTGATCACGTAATAGGGATAACCTCCTCTGTTGCACTGAGCCGACACATCGCTGGACTCATCTGTGGGTAGGAAGCAGGTGTCGCCTTGTGGCCAGGTAGTCTCAACGGCAAGCGGATCGTCCAGATAGATCCGCGAAGTAGAGGTGTTGTGTAACAACAAGCCGCACAGATCTGCGTCGTAGTGAGCGCTGTTGCCGGCGTGATAACATGCTCCCTCGAGAGGATCAGGATGAAGTAATCTCCCGTCGCCAAGGGCAGTGCTGAGGCGGGACCATTCCTCGATTTGGGGCCATGAGTCTGTCCCGGGCCAGGCCTTACAGCTTGACCCATTGTGACCGGCATCTTCAGCTTTGCCAAAGGCAAGTTCCGGAAAGTCAGCAATGTCCTTATCAGTTAGTTGATCGGATTCGAAGGGGAAGTTGATGGCTATTGTTGTGGGTGACAGGAGAAGGGTAGTCAAGACCACGGCGAGGGTGGTGGTTGAAGGCATTGTGATTCTCAAAACGCCACGGATCGGAAGAAGTACGAGGTCACCTAGCAAGGCAAAACAAGTCAAGTCACCTCGGCCGTCCCATGCATAGGAAGAACCTAAACCTTCATTAAAACCTGGGATTTGCTGCATTTCTACTTCAGAATTGCTTAGCTACTTGATCCTGCAGAATCCTTGCGGTGAATTCTCTGCCGAAAGTGTCGGCCTCAAGATTAATTACCTAGCCTGCAGTGAGGAGAACTCGGTGCGGGGGAGACGCATCTAAGATCACAGTCGGCCTCAGAGCGCAACAGAACGGTGTAATATATCCGATATCCGATATCCGGCTACCAGACTCTGGCCGCTCCCCGCATCTGCCCGCTGTCTGTGCGTAGATAGTGCCTTGGCTTCTTCCGTGGCTGCATTGTCGAACTGATGTTGGAATGATCTGGAGGGGTATGTATTCCAAATGTGGCAAGGTTTCTCGAAGAGGGTGTGGCCATGCAGTGAAATGAGCTGCGGGTGTAACGTTGTGGCTTCCATCCCGCTCATTACGGAGTGGAGGGATTTGCGGGAACATCATTTAACCTTACTTTTAATTTACGGAGACTGTCAGCCACCAGGTTCCACAGTTCTGGGAGCTGGATATGGAGATGGGAGAAGGTAAATTTGACGAGCCTGGATCCCATGACTTTCGCGCTTCAAAGTGAGACCAGGCTAGGTCTTTTTCAGTTTGATCCTTCGTATTCTGCGAGATGTTTCCTTTGTGAGCGTAATTCGGTATTTTTGGAACTTAAGATCACAGCCTTCGCTGCCCACTCGGCCCAACTGCACAGCGCCGTGATGTCACAGAAAACTAGCAGGCCACGTGTGGGCTTTTTGGGTCTAGAATGACAGGCTTTTCAGCCCTGATTGGTGCGCCTTGAGCTCCCCTGACTGTTGATCTCCCTTAATCTTATCCGTCACATCGTACAGGGCAAACATGCCTGCGGTCCTTCTGTCCAAGCCGCCTCACTTGTCCCAGTTCAAACTGAAAAGTCGCAGTTGCTAACGGATGCATCCGAGACATGAGTGCTGCGGTAGGCTTGTGTAGCGTAGAAGCTACGATTCCTTCAGTGGATCGTCGAACGGGACGATGATTGCCTGAAACAACTAGCAAGGAAACATTTGGTAAGGTCTCTGAAGGTTATTCCCGCATTCAATCCACCAGGAGAGGCCGCTAAGAACTGCTGGCTGGGTCCACCTAGCCCTGTGATAATGCTGTGCAACGCCATGTAGACGCCCAGGTCTAGGTTACTTGCAAGATTCGAGAATGGGTATAAGAGGGCAGCGTAGTCACCTCGATCATCATGATCAGTCTACACACTTCATTCGAATATCGAGGCAGGCCCATTGCATTCAATATCATTTAAAACTAGTCGATCTTTCTTCAAGATGGTTCGCTTCGTTCACGTTCTAGCAGCATTGCCTGCCGCTCTGGCTCTCGAAGTTCCTCAGAATGTGAGAGACTTCTACAACGATCTGAAGGCCAAGGGACAATGCACCAACTCTCTGGCCGGAGGATTCTTCAACGACGAGTTCTCCAATGGGGGTAAGTTTCACATCTTGGCATGGAATACCTAAATCTGATGGAAACTAGACACTTCCTACTGTGGTGACCATGTCCAAGACTTTGGTATTGTCTACATCCAGTCCCCGAATGGCCAGTTCTCCAACATGGATCCCGACTGTGACGGTGTTCAAGGCGGCCCTCAAGATGATGGCCGCTGTGATGCATCGCACTCGACTCAGTCGCAGACTTCTGCCAAACGCGTTATCCAGAGTTACAACATCGGCATCGAAGATCTGAGCCCGTGGGAACACTCTTACGTGGTCTTTGGCAACTCGAATGACGCCAACGGAAGTCCTGGTTGGAAGACGTTCGACCCACAAGAGTATGGAATTCGCATGACCAGTGTGATGGCTGTCGTGTGCGGCGACAAGATGGTTAGTGACATCGTAGCGTGTGGCCAAGTTGCAGATCCCAGATTAAGTGCTGACATGCCTCTTTACTAGTTCTACGGTGTGTGGGGAGACGTCAACGGTGACGACAGCGATCGTCCAAGCGTTGGTGAGGTCTCCATATCACTGGCAACGGCCTGCTATGGCAAGAAGATATCGGCAGGCGATGGAGATGGGTCCAGCCACAACGAGGCCGACGTGCTCTACATTGCTTTCACCGGGGCGGATGCTGTACCGGGCAAGGATGGAGCAGACTGGACGGCTGGAAACTTTGATCAGTTCCACAAGAGCCTGGAGCCTCTTGGAAACAAGCTCATCCAGCGCATCGGTGGAAGCGCTCCTCCCCCGTCGAACCCAACTTGCAGCTGGCCAGGACACTGTGAAGGTATTCATGGCACGCGCACGCCCTAGTCTACAAGTCCACTTGCTGACCTTTCCAGGTGACTCTTGCTCGAGTGCTAACGACTGTGCCGACGCCTTGACTTGCTTGAACGGCAAGTGTGCTGTTCGAACCACTCAGACTCCCAGCCCTTCGTGCACATGGCAGGGACACTGCGAAGGTGAGAGCATATCCAAGTTTGTTTGGGATCAGATCGCCCGCAGATGCTAACCAGATTCCAGGCGCCTCTTGCAGCACTGCCAATGACTGCGACGGACAGTTGACCCGTACCAGCGGGAAATGTGCACAGCGTCAGGCTTAGACGTTGGTCGTCCACTGAGCCGATGAGCGCCAGAGATCTTCACTTCTTTCAAGTTTTACCTTCTCTTTGATGCCCGGGGCATATTGTGGCCGGATACACTGTATATATTCGAGACTTGGTCTTTCCATTCCATGCCCTCGCTCGCTTTGCGACGGACCGGAGATGAGTTCTATTCAAGAACATGCTACATGATGGTGTTCACGACGGCATCAGCTTTCAGCCCGTCGCCCCTTTTTACTTCCTGTGAGCGGCAATCGGAGAAAGAACCTAAATATGGACGCGTGCTACGTAAAACCTTGTTCAATTGTAGCTAGGCGCCTGCCCAGGTTCATGGTCATGGTGCGGCAATAATTGCCCCTGGATCGTCTCGACCAACCCCGAAATGGACATGTGCCGGGGTTCGCTCAGGCCAAGCCAAAACACAACTCCACTTTGGTGATGTGGTGCAGGGGACCTCAACTGCGCGTCCAGTGACCCTAGACGACTTTGGACCTTGCAAGATCCTTGCAATGAACATTGACGAGGCAGTTGTCAAACACTTGGAGCATGGTTGCTGGCCAGCACTGCACAGTGGGCAAGATACTCACTGCGAGGGGTTACTTCTACTCATCGAGTGCCAGAATGCACACACTTGAACTTTCATTGTAATCTCTACGCGCTGGTACGCATTCTATTCTACCGTCTGGCATTACGACGAACGGCTTTTGTGCTTTCTTTGCAGCGCTTGGATTGACTCCAGCAATTTTTGGACTCCCGGCATACTTGGAGCAATTATACGCGACGATTACCTTCCCTCGAAAATGGACCAAAAGCATTCGCCATACGAGACCGTGCCCATCACGGATGACCGCGACCATGACGAGGCGATGTCCATGACCGAGGTCGACGAGTCACTCATGGGAGACGAGAAGCACTGGTCACAACAAGGAGACAGGCGATCGAGAAAGACGAGTTCATGGCTGTCGGCATTCCGTTCGCATCGGTGGCTGATCGATACATCGCTTTTGGTCGTCATTCTGGTGCTTGTACTTTTGCTTCGTCAGGAACGGAGGAGAGATCTGCCAAGCGCGTCGCAGCAAGTTGGAGGAGATTTCGGCGGCAATGCCCCTAACCGTCTGTCACTCCTTGAACCTGGCATTTTCGAGCTCAAGCTAATGTGGAGGATATGCAGTCTCGACGCAGGTGGTCAAGTTCGAGTCCGACATGTCATTTTCGCCCATGAACTCTTCCGACTGGTTCACCGAAGACACTCTTGCTCGCTGGAATACCATCATGCCAGGTAGGCTCCAGCGACGAGCACGTACACGTTCACATCATATCCGGAAGTAACTGACAACCCGACAGCTGGCACGGGCTGGGGGTCCTCGGAAGGGACGTTCTTCACCACATCCATGACGCATCAGCTGCATTGCGTGGTATGTCGCCGGCAGTAACACCTAGTTGAAAGATCATATGCCAACTGACACGGTGCGATAGTTCATGATGGGCCGCATTTACTCCGGCGTCGAGTCTGGCATGGCCGACACCCTCCCCGAGGATTACCGCTTCCATTTCATGCACTGCATCGACTACCTTCGACAGAGCATCATGTGCTCGGCGGATCTAGCCCTCGAGCCGCACGAGCCCAATGAGGCAGAGCAGAATGGGGGTCTGGACGGCGGATGGAACGGTCATCACGGTCCGTAATATCTCCACGCAGGTGAAAGCGCATCAGCTAACAATGAAATAGTATGCAAGGACTACAGCCAGGTTATCAAATACCTAGAAGGTGAGCAAACACTGCCCAGTCGATCTACAGACTACGAACAGAATGCTAACAGGACTCTAGAGGAGATCACCAGTGGGGTGCGCGTGGTTCTGGACATCGACGACTAAGTAGCTGTGTTAGCAAAAATCCATCACTTCATCTGACCTCCATTGATATGTTTACTGTGGCGAGTCATGTCGAATAGCGCGTTATGGTGCTTGCATGAGTCTCGAAAATGCCGCTTACGACCGCAATTAGCTCCGCATCACTGTGAAAAGCGGAGTTAGGCGGCCTTATTTTCCTTCGGGACCCGCTCTTCTCGACCGAAGTGTCTTTCTTCACCTTATGACCACGCGCGGTGAAGACACTTGCGATCTGCATACCTACTTCTATTCACTCTCTTATTTGATACCCTGGTCTCTCCAGCTGCAGCGAGACTACGGCCGAGAAACGTTAATAATCCTTTTTGCATCATGACGGTGGAGGGAGAACCCCGCCGCCGGCGCCGGCCCGCGCTCTCTTGCGTGGAATGCCGACGCCGCAAGATCAAGTGCGACCGCAATGACCCGTGTGGCCACTGCAAGACGACCAGAATCCAGTGCGTTTACAATATTTACGGCAACCCAGCTTCTGTCGGGAATGAGCAAGCATCTAATGGTATATGGACATCGCCGACGAGTCCTGCAACAAGTGGCGCCGCTCCGCTGGGCTACACGCAAAGCTCAACACCTACGCAACAAGGTGGACATATCGTTGACCCTACCATCCCAAGAGTGTCTCATCCGGGCATCATTGGCACCCCTGTATCTGTCTACCAGAGTTCGAGTCGGGTCCACCATGATCGTTCAGCAGGTGGGCACAGTGATGTGCAGGATCTCATTCAGCGCGTCCAGCGGCTTGAGGATTCGGTGGCGAGTAGTCCTGCCTCGAGGACTCGCGAAGGGGCGCAAGACGCCGTGACGCCACCCTTTGCGCTGTACGAGTCCCAGATCACGCTGAACAAGACGAGGATTCTCGGATGGAGTCGATGGGCAGGCGAGACGAATGAGGTATGATTGCACTGAGCTAGATTTGACTTCTTGTCTGCTGACTAGATACCACCGCAGTTCTCAAAGATCTTTGACTTGTTTCATGCAGTTGCCGGCGATGACGCCTTGGCCGGGAACATGCCACATAGCGACTCGTTTCAAAGCCCTGACATCAAGCATCTGGTTTCGGACCTCGCCGCTTCGTATCATCGATGCAAGAGCTTGGCAAAGAGCATGAAAGTGGGCAGGCCAAGTAGAATGCTGAAAGATCCCGAGTTTGACCTGAGTTACCCATCACGTGAATGGGCCGACACCATGGCGCATCTTTATTTCAAATACTTCGAATCGACGTACCGAATCCTCCATGTTCCTAGTTTCTGGGCAGAGTATCAACAGTATTGGGAGGATCCTGGTAGTGCCAAGATTGGCACTCGGCTTAAGGTGTTGCTTGTCATCGGGATCGGATCAAGTCTACAGGATCACGGGGTCGAAGAAACACAGATCGCCAGCAGGGTGCACCGGTGGATCTACACCGCGCAGATGTGGCTATCCGGACCGCTCGAGAAAGACCGCTTAGACGTAACGGGTCTGCAAGTACACTGCTTGACGATTCTCGCCCGCCAAATCTTCTCTATCGGTGGCGACTTGGTGTGGATGTCTATGGGCGATCTGATCCACCGGGCCATGCGGATAGGTCTGCATCGAGACCCCAAACACCTTCCGCCCATGTCTTCGCTACAAGCCGAGATCCGCCGGAGGCTCTGGGCAACGATCTTGGAATTGACGGTACAGTCCGCATTGGATTCATCGATGCCCCCGAGGATATCGTTCGATGAGTTCGACACCGAGCCACCCTCAAACGTCAATGACGACGACATGGACGAAACAACAACGCATCTACAGCCACACCCCAGATCGACTTACACCTCTTCGTCACTACAACTCACTCTTCTCGACTCCCTCCGTACCAGGCTGCGGATCGGGCAACTTATCAACGGCCTGCATCACGAGGTCTCGTACATGGATGTGCTCACTCTGAGTGCCGAGCTCATGGACGCCTGCGGAGCATGCGGCGCCTTTATGACAGAGCACAGCAACGCGGGCATCACGGCTTTCCACAGAAACTTTGTCGATTACCTGGTCCGAAGGTGCCTAGCTCTCGTGCACTGCCCTTTTGCCTTCCAGGCCCAAAGCAATCCTCTCTACTGCTACTCGCGCAAGATGTTCGTCGACGTGGCCATGACGATTGTGTCTCCGGAGCCGGACGAGGCCTTTGGGCATCTCATGCTGATCGGCGGCGGGCTGTTCCGCGAAGGCATTCGCTACGCTACTACCGCCATAAGTCTCGAGCTCCTCGAGACGGTCAACGCCCAAAAGAGGGACGGGACGCTAGCGCGCAAGTCTCAGCAGAGACAGGTGCTCAAGCAAACGCTCCGGGACACGATCTCGCTGTCAGCCGATCGCATCCGCCGCGGCGAGACGAATATCAAGATGCATACCTATCTCAGTGCGATCCTGGGGCAGGTCGAAGCTGTCGAGACTGGTGCCCCTGTCGATCGTAGCATCGCAGAGGCTGCCAAGGCGAGCCTGGACTTTTGTTGCAACATACTGGAGGAGCGCGTTGGGTCAATAGCGCTGTCTGATCTTGCCGACATCGATACGGGCATGTCAGTGGACAGTGGTGCAGAAGGGTTTGATTGGGGATTTGATATGAACTTTGGGATGGGTGACACCGGATTCTCGTTCAACTAAGCTAGCTACTAAGTATCTTGGGGCCAATGGTTAAACGGTGTCTGAAAGAAGGAGCTCGTGCACTACATGGAAAAGTCTGGAAACGGGGAAAATTGGTGGCGTTTGGGAAGCCACTTCGGTCGAAGGCCTGTGTACGATAGAACTGACATAGATATGTCTACCAATCGCTTTTCTTCATTGGCTACTCTTGCCAGGCATTCCTCTCGGCCAATGGAGGCTGATCACCCCGTGGCTCCGTCTCCTCGCCCCGAACTGCGCCATAGTGGCGATTCTCGGCAGTTTCCTCGTCTTCCACCTCGGGCACGGCAGGCAGCAGGGGCCGTCTGGACTCGCGCCGTGCCTCCGTCTCTCCCCAGGCACGAGTCCTCCAGGCTGTCCACCAACTTGCGCCATCTCGCATGAGAAGCAAGCCAATTATCTAAATTGCACCACGTCATTAGCCACAATATACCGAGAAGCTTGCTAGAGTTCCATAGTCAGACTTGTTCGTACCTGTAGTAAGCCGACAGCAATGACGACAGCAAAATCAGCGCCGGCAGAGCCCTGCAACGCAGCAGTCCAGGGCTGCCTGCACGACTGAGTTCTTCCAAACATATCGGCACACTGGTTCCTCTGTCCATCGCCGAAGGGATAGGCGCGATCTTTGACCGAGTTGAAGCCGCAGCAATTCATCATGTCTTGTATCTGCCGGATGCTAGTCCCGTCGTGGTTGCGGTACATACGCATCCAGTCATTCTCGAGCACGCAGCTGAGCGCGGGCGAGGGCACGATTTGCTCGAAAAGGAGCGTCGCGAGGATGGTTGTGACGAGAGCCTGGAGGGTCTGTAGTATTAAGGGGGTAAGGCGTCGGAGGCGTGAGGATGACGGGGCGTGGGAGGCACGTAGTAAAGATGGGTGGATATAGGCATTCAGAAACGCGAGGATGGGGAGAAGAGTGACTAGGATGGAGACGACTGGCGAGAGCGGCAGGGAAAGGCTCGAGGAATGGAAATGGACAACGCTGGCCTCGAGGTCAGCATCTTTCCTATCGTGAAATACTAGATCTTGGGCATGGGAAAGCACATACGCAGCGACTCCAAAAAGCACCATGCTGACCTGTGAGAAATGTTGAGCTTCATCTAGCTTCAAAGAAGAGTGTCACCACTTCTTACCAATAGATATACCACTCCCGGACTGAAAGGCATCTTGTCGCTTTGTTTGGTGATGGCGATCCCGTGTATTCAATGAGCAGGAGAGACACATGCAGTCACTCGATGAACAGACAACAGAAAATTAGCATGCGGATTGGGGAAGAGGAGAGGATGAAGGTTTCGTCATGCGGGGTTGTATGAAGATGAAAAGGAGATGGCAGCCAGCATTGCAATTGGTCTATATTCTAGTCGGCCTCCCGCAGGTGTTGATTGGGTCAAACTAGCTCAATCCCCTGCACAGTGACGCTCTCGATGCACATTGCAGCGTGCTCAAACTTTCTCTAGCTCCGTTCCTTAAGTGCTTTGCTCGTATCCGTGGCCATCGTACTCGTGCAGTTGCAATCATAATAAGCACATCCGATTGGTTGCTGTGCCACCTTCCAGGCTCTGGGGGAACCTCGCAACACATTCACTCTGCAGCCGACAAAAGAGTTTCCACGACACTTCAGGGGCTTGTTTAAATATGACGATGCAGTCCGCGACTAGACATTACACCTGCTGCGCAAGCATGTACCAAAATAGCCTTGCTATGCTAACAAAACCTCATGGCCTCTTCAGCGGGTGCCCTTCCGTATTGAATACGTAGTCGTCCAGGCTAATAGTGTCTGGGGGAGAGAATGTGAGGTATAGATACTTCAATGTTTCCGAGAACCAAAAGCTCTAATTGTTGCGATCAGTCTCGAGCACATATCATACTGTCAAGGGTGGCACTTACTTCCATAGAGTCCAGCTTCCGGACCTCCTTTTCTGCCGCTGTAACATCGGCGATGGAAGCATAAGCTAGCTCGGTTTCAGTGGCTTTGGTGATACTTTGAAACATAGTCCATGCTGATTCTTGAAACTCGACCTTTCCTGTCATCCGGTACAGTAGAAAGGTACTCTCGGCGGCTTCGGGCCGTAAGATATAACGTGGATCCCGCGCATGTCGGAACCCAGCCGGAAGCCTAGCTCTGTTCTCGTCGCGATTGATGTTGCCACCCCATGCTTCCCAGCGCTTCTCATCCCATGCACAGTCCTCGTCTATAGTTGGACAAGGCACAAAACCGAATATTTCTGGGAGCACACCCGTGGGCATCTGCGCGTATCCCCACGTGCACCCGCGAGCCAGCCTCTCTCCGAGGCTAACATCCTCGTCTCTCAAGAACAACTTGCCACTCAGAGCAAACATGCCACCAGCAAAACAAGTGAGATGCTGGCCTTCTGGATCAAGAATAGCAATGTCCTCGCCGCTTTCGCTGGTCTCTACATCGACAGACCCTGAGAAGAGGATATCCGCTTTCTCAACCGAAGGAGGGAGCATAGGACGGAAGAGCAGGTGCTCGGCCACAGTGTCAGCTGCCGTTCGATACAGCCGCTCGTATTTTGGATCGAGGCCGCCGAGCAGGGCGTGCATCTTGGGTAAGTACTCGTAGAGGCTATCAGCCAGCGCGCCCAGTGTGAACTGCCTTGACGGCATGATTTCGTGTCGAAAGTTGATCAGGGTAGGCCACATGCCGGGTAAAGCAGTCCGATTCTGGTGCGTTTCGAGAAGAGCTGTGATCCGGTCGACAGCATCGTAGTACTTGTGGTCGCCAGTCAATTGAGAGAGGCGCGTCAATTCGAGGCTCAAAGAGCAAGGTGATGCCGATGGATCCCCGGTCCCGGCAACCTGATCGCCGTTCTCGGCATCTGCAAAGTTCAACCAAAAGCCAGGCAGCCTGTTGGGAGTGTCGAATGCAGCATACAGCATATCGCCGAGCTCCACCGCTTTGCGTAGAAGCACATGCTCTCCTGAGAGATCATATGCGCTCAAAAGTCCGCCAAGATACCGAATCGTGGTCTCGAACACGTTGAGAGCTTTGTCGTCTGTTTTCATAAAGTCTAGCTCCGCCACTGCGTCAACAGCCTCGTAAAAGTCCTCCTTGAGATCCATGATCCACAAAGTGTCCAGAGCGTCCACAATCGTCGCAGCGAGCCCGCCAAAGGTGTTCTTGCCCTCACCAGACAGCGGGCCAAGCTCGTCGTATTTCCATGCCCGCTTTTTGTAGCTGTTCCAGCTCTTGACAAACGCCTGCTTCACCGCTGCCCTTCTGGCCTCTAGTGTTGGCGTTGACGCTACCTCGCTTGCCGCTTTGCTGAAGTGGTGCTGCACCGAAGGGAGTCGCATCGGTGCGCCCTTGGGGAGGGCAATCATATCCGTGCTTGACCGCGGGAAATGATGCTGAAACTTGGACCAGTCGTAGCTCGTCCGCACATAATTGTATTCACGATCTATCACCGGGTCTGGGTCGAACAATGCCTGCTCCCGGTAATAAAAGAAGAAAATGAGAAGGATCGCTGCCGTCAAAGGAACGTAACGGCGGCGAGGAACCATCATCTTGACTGTCCAAAAGATGGTGGAGGAAGAGCGAAGTTTCATGAGCACCTACTCCCAAACCATCAAATCACCAGAAGACTTAAAAGAACCAAGTCAGATGTGCCATCGGCATTTTGGAGGCTGAGCGTTGCGAATGATGAAGTGCATATATGATGTGAGATGTGGACTCAATCGTCATGAGTGCCGGCACCCTTGTCACAGTTCCTGGCACTCTGTCGCGATTGTGGATCAAGCTCATTGTTCCAGTGTACTTGATCAGCACTCTGCGGGAGGCCTAAAACGACCGGTAACTGGTTCCCGGCTTTGATGCGGGAATCTGCCGCCGAAGATTGACCCCTGGTTTCGATACTACTCTCACTCTTGTGATGGGGGAAAGTCTGAGCACTGCCCAGATTTGAGAGCAGTTATCTCCACCTGCAGTCGGGTTTCCAAACATGATGTTGACGCTAATGATTAATTCCCCTACCGAGGCTTGCAAATTAAGCAGAGAAACAAAGTTTCCTTGAAATGCAGTGAGGAAATCCTGATCAGAAAAGTGGGAACCCGTATGCAAAGACCCCTGACGATCTTTGCTCAAAACAAAAAGCCATCCCACATATACAGCGGAGTGCCCCAGCAGTGGGTACGGGATCCTGGTTCAGCAATGCCAACTGTGACGGGATGGGTGATTGAAGTATGGCATGGCAACCCGTCTCCTTCACGCTGCCTTGTCAACTGTTCAAGACGAGATGAGCTGGCAGTAATGATTACGGGAAAAGACTTTATTACTGAAGCAAGGAAAGGGAAAGTAAGGTTGGATTCGACCGTACGCCATCGCTCGCTACCTGATATCCAATGAAGAACCTGACGCTTTGAACAAACAGGAAAAAGGTGTGTGGTTGGGCTTGTATGTGTCTACCTCAGTCATGAGCCAACGATTGACCTGAACGCCTTTCACACTCTCTCTTCAGAGCCTGGTTGAAATTATCCCAGTTCTCCATGGGCTGGTCCTTCTTGATGAAAGGTCGGAATAGCACGGTCAAGGGGCCAGTGAACTCTTCCCTTTGGACAAAGGTAGTGGCTGCCGGGTTGTCTTTGCTGGGGGTAAAGTCAAAAGCATGCCTCCCGGTAAAAAGCCCATAGAGGGAGCCGTCCCAGACGAAGTGCTCAGGTACGTTCTCCTGAAGAGACTGTTAGATAATGGCTTGCCCGTCAGATAGAATGTACGGCGGAACTTACCACCACGGAAGGGTGAAAGGTCATGCCGTGCATGGACACTCTGAGGCGGTCCGATGCTTGTAGGTCCGATGGCTTCTTCCTAGTTTCAACGGGTCTGATGTCCCACCCTGCCTGCCATTGGCTATAGCCAGCGAAGTCCATGAACTAGAGCAAGTCGTGTAAGCGGACGAGTACTATCGGAGAGTGTGTCCGCAAATGGGATGCTTACCACTTGCCGCACTATCGATGGCGAGGCAAGAATGTCAATTTGAGCGGATACATTGATAGGTGCCATGTTGCACGGTGTAATCGTCTCTTAGTAGAATATGGATATTGAGTCTGATTAGATGCTTGTGGCCGTTGTTGCTAGCTTATCAGATGATGAGTTGCGATGCTACGACATGTTCTCATGAGGGTAGAGAAGGCAGTTATATACATGATTGCGGAAGTGCCTCCAACATTGAGAGCAAGTGTTGGACCGCGATAGACAAGACTAAGGCAATGCTACCGAGATCTACGCGCGGCGCCGGTGCTGCCCGGATGGACGAGGAGGGCCGACGACGCCAGCACCGGGCAGCGCTTGGGCGGTCCCCACTTTTTCGCTTCCGAGCTCGCGTTTTTCTCGGCCAGTTTTCGCGCCCCTCGCCCTCGCTCCATTTCGCGCACGAGAACAACTGGGCTAGTTAACTGCCTATGCCGAACCTTAATTGACTGACAGCCAGTAAATCGATGCGACGGGCCCCGTAGGGCTGCGTGCCCGCCTAAAATTCGGAGACGACACGCCCCCGCCCCGGCGCAATCCTCCGTGTTTCTGCACCGTTGACATCCATCGTCGTCAGCCTTTCGCGTCCGGCGGAATCGGGGGCCTGTGATGCCGTTTCGCAAGAGGCAACATTTATGTATATAACTCTGTGTCTTCTTCTCCATTCAACAAATTCTTTCAGAGTCAATCAACAACCCAACACTACAAGAACAATCAGAACAAATCACCACCAACAACACACAACCACTCCTCTCAACACTTCAAATCAATCTTCAACATGTCTTCCCACACTGTTGCTTTCTTCGGCGCTAGCGGTGGCGTCGGTCTCTCCGCCCTCAAGCACACCCTCGCCGCTGGCCACCACTGCATCGCCCTCTGCCGCACGCCCTCCAAGCTCACCGAGATCTTCCCCAACGAGCCCAAGCTGCAAGTCATCCAGGGCAACGCGCACGACGTCGACGTCGTCAAGCGCTGCATCGTCAAGCCCGATGGCTCCCTCGTTGACGAGATCGTCACCACCATCGGCTCCAGGCCCGTCCTGTCCAAGCTGTCCATCGAGGACCCGGTCGTCTGCCAGAAGGGCATGACCGCCCTGCTCGCCGCCCTGGGCCAGGCCCGCACCGAGGGCGCCTCCGGCCGGCCCCTCATCGTGGCCGCCAGCACCACCGGCATGTCGCGCTTCGGCCGCGACATCCCCTACGCCATGTACCCGCTCTACCACATCGGGCTCAAGGTGCCCCACGAGGACAAGCGCATCATGGAGGACCTGCTCGTTGAGAGCGGCGAGGAGTTCGCCATCGTCCGCCCCAGCCTGTTCATGGACGGCGAGACCGACAAGACGGTCAAGGTCGGCATCGAGGACCCCAAGACGGGCCGCGAGTCCAACGCCATCGGCTACACCATTACGAGGGAGGACGCGGGCAATTGGATCGCCCAGACCTTCTTGCTCAAGCGCGAGGCCAAGCACGTCAACAAGATCACCATGATCACCACCTAGACATGTCTCCTTTTCCATTTCATTCTCTTTTGTAGGAGCAGGCGGGAGTTCGGCAGGCATATCCATAGACTTTGCATTTCTTGTTCCTTTCATGAGCTCAACACTAGCATTAGCTATCTAATCAATCTGAATCTGGCATGACTTGCTGAGTCTCCTCTGGTGATGCACGATTTCTCACCTGCAAGGCCAAACATGACCAGATCTCACGGCAACCTTTAGTTAATCACAGCCGCAATCAGCGCTCCAATGGTTGCCAGATGCGCAAGAACCATGCGGTAGGCGTCCAACCTCTTCCACTCGGCCGCCCATGCTTTGACAGACTCGTAACTCGCGCCGTCGATGCGATCTCCGTTTTTCTTTTCCTTCGTGAGGCGTTCATTCTCAGCAAGCATCTTGTCGTTGATAGGGAAGACCCAGATGAAGGTAACGGGCACGACCGCTGCGTGCAAGACGGCCGCTGCCACATTAGGCAGGAATGCCGGGCTCTGCAAACCACCTGCAATACCCAACTAAGCATAAGAGATCATACTCTGCTGAGCAGAGGTTTTGCAAGAACTTTGCGCACCTTTCCATGCGAGGAATGCATGCAATGCGGCGGACCCCATCACCAGTGTGGGCCCGTACCTCCGACCAACGTCCCATGCTCTGAACCAGTGGCGAGTGATGGTGTCGCGGTCTTGCAGTGTCAAGGCATTGGGCATGGCGAGTACATCAGAAGCAAACATGTACCCTTTGGGAGGATGTTTTCAATTAGCTTGAAGTTTTGTAACACAATCGGAGACAACAGTCGGACGCCTTCTCCAGATCTATGTCATACCTGACAAGTGTGAGCCCATCAAAAGGGCAACAAGCTGTAGCAGCCGATCCCAATTAACCTGGCTCATCGTTGGTTCTCTATCTGGGTCGATCAACAAAGGCTTGTTCGTGCTAGCAGGAGGGGAAAGGCCAAAAGCAGGTGCAAGACAATGTGAAGGATGCCGAGAGCCTTGTCATTTGGCGTCGTGTCGAACGTGCCTATATCTACCACAACAATTGCTTGGTAATCAATGACAACATTAATAACAGTTCCTTGGCTAATTCTGTAGCATTGATTGGCACTCAGGTGGTGCATGGACTCTAGCCGCACTGAATTTGTCAAGCCGGAGGCCCGCGGGGTCCGAGTGAAGGGAAACAATGGGTAGCGTGTAGGAAGATCTACAGCTTTCTAGGAACTAGTCCTTGCGAATGGAGACTGACATCTGTGATTGATTCAATTGCTTAATATAGTTGAAGAACCGCCTTGTGGACAGTTCACAATTGCCCCAGTCTGTAACAAGCTTTGCTTACAACATTCCACTACCGGCCCTGGTATCGTCAAACAAAGTGACAAGTCGCAAGGATGCCTACCATTCTCGTTGTCGGCGCAACTGGCCAGCAAGGCGGTGCTGTTATCAAAGCACTTGTGTCATCTGATAATGCCGACCTGAAAATTCGTGCCCTTACCCGAAACACCTCGTCCACAAGTGCGAAAGCCCTCGCGGCGCGGGGGGTTGAGCTGAGGAAAGGCGACCTGACGGATGGCGACAGTCTCGCCGCTGCACTTGCGGGATGCGATGCAGCGTACCTCGTTACCGACTTTCGGGGAGACGAAGACGTCGTGGGAGAGATCAAGCAGGGCAAGCTATTCGTTGACAAGGCTAAGCAAGCAAACGTCCAGCATCTTGTCTACTCGTCTGTTGCCGGCGCCGACATCGCTCAGGACGTCGAGCACTTTTACTCCAAGTTTGAGATAGAAGAGTACATCCGAGCATCGGGCCTCGCATGGACTGTCGTACGGCCATCTGGATTCATGGAAGTCATCCCATCAGCCGGTATTGGCCGGGCTTTCATGCTCGGTGCATTTGCTGCTACACTGGGAACGTGTGCCCGACCATATGTTGCCACGGATGATATTGGACGCATGGTTGCCAAGGCGATACTCGAGCCGGACAAGTTTAAAGGCAGGATCATCAACTTAGCTGGGGACAGACTGACCGTCGACCAGCTGCAAACGGCCTTGGACAGGGGTGAGGGCACCCGGAACTGGAGAGTGTGGCTACCTCGGTGGCTCGTGCTGGCACTGTCTCCATATCATTATCGCCAGATGTTTCAGGTAGGACTATTCACGAAGCCCTTTGATTGAGAGCAGGAACTAATAGGCTTTTCAGTGGCTCGGCCTAGGTGTCCAACCTGGGGATCCTGACGAGTGCCGGCAGATCCTAGGAAGCATGCTCAGTGTGGAGGAATGGGCTAGGAAACGAAAGGAGGAGACAGATGCTAAAGAGACAGCCAAGACTAAATAATGTTCGCCAGTCTACGGCGCAGTATGGAGTAATGTTATCTCAGTCGGGTAGCCTAATGAAGAGAGATATGAGAGACATCCATGTCAGATGTGCTACGCCCTAAAGAAGTGGGCCACTCGTGGTCGAGAATCTTTGCGAATCCCGAGCAGCAAAAAGGCGCCATTTGAACTCACGCCCAAACACAGGCAACAGCAATCCGAACCTCAATTGCTCCTCTTGACAGCTACGCGTTTAAGAGATAGCCAAGACAGCAAAGTAGTCTCCAGCCTCACGCGCGTCTCCGCCTTGCTTGGCGATTACTTCGAGACCGCCTTGTCCCGTGTGGTGGGGCTTCTTCTCCCCGCGCTTCCCACGGTCGCATCCATCCATCCATCTCGGCCACAATGTCCGAGAAAAACGCGACGTCGTCCGCATCGCCAGCTGCGCCGCCTGCCGCCGCCGCCGCGCCCGCCAAGAAGCTGCGCAGCTGTGTAGTATGCCGTCACCGCAAGGTGCGCTGCGATAAGCAGTCGCCCTGTTCCAACTGCCGCCGGGCTGGTATCGTCTGCACCGTCCCGTCCAATGACCGCCCGCCCAGGTGGGCGCGTCGGCTCGAGCGTCTTACGGCCAGCGACGCGGCTGCGTCTCCGGCACTGGCTGCCTCTGCTGCGGGGCCTAACCCGGGCGCTACCCAGGTGCTGGACCGGCTGAGGACCCTCGAGGGCTTGGTCAAGGAGCTGAGTGGCCAGCTCGAGCAGGCCCATGCAGCAGGCGGCTCGTCGAATGTCAACTCTCCCGGCAGCTCCACGCAGGGCCAGGGTGCCGACCGGCCGACAGAGACCACCCCAGCGAACAGGGGTGCCGACGGCGGAGCTGCCATACAGAAGCATTTCGGGAGGCTGGTTCTCCAGGATCAAAAGCAGAGTCATTATGTCAGCAGTGGATTCTGGTCCCGCGTGAGCGATGAGGTATTCCATGCCCGACCCCTTGCGGTTGCCGCGCTGGGGTGGCAGTATCGTGTAAGCTAACACCGAAACAGCTCGATGGTCTCAAGAAGAGCACCCGTGAACTCGCGACTAGCGATTCCGACTCATCCGACGACTCTCCTGGGACCACGCCGTCCACGCGGGAGCACAATCGCGCACCATCGGACCGCCATGCCTTCTTGTTCAAGCACAACCTCGGCGGCGAGACGTCCGACCTGCGCCAGTTCCGCCCACTACCCTCGCAGATTCCATTCCTTTTGGACACATTTTCCGAGAATGTGAACTTCATCTTGCAGATCGTACACATGCCAACCGTGCGGAAGATGGTGCGTGAGGCGCGAGGAGATGCGTCGAACCTCAGCCCATCCAGCGAAGCTGTGCTCTTTTCGACCTATTACTCAGCAGTCGTTTCCATGGACGACGAAGATGTATGTTCTTGGAAATCCTTCAGCCTTGAGGCATGATCTGACAGAGCCTGAATAGGTCACAACCAACTTTGGTTCTACCAAGGCTGAGCTTGCCTACAAGTATCGTCTTGGCCTGGAGCACGCCTTGGCTGCTGCCAACTTCCTCATCACGCCCAATATCCTGCTAGTACAAGCTTTCACCAGCTTTCTCTTCCTTGTCAGCCTCCAGGACAGCCCCAAGTTCATCTGGATGATGACGGGCCTCGCCATCAGGATGGCTCAGAGCCTCGGTCTTCATCGGGACGGCTCCCACTTTCCAAATCTTTCCCCTTTTGAGGTTGAGACGCGGCGAAGGGTCTGGGCCGCGTTATGCCTGCTCGATATCCGATCGTCGGAGAACCAGGGCTCTGACCTCACCATCTCGCTTAGCAGTTTCGATACACAGCTACCTCTCAACATCAACGACGACGACCTCAATCCCGAGACAAAGGAGACACCAAAGGAGCGCGACGGCCTCACTGACATGTCATTCCCCATTGTCACGTACGAATTATGCCATGCTACCCTGCAAATGATGGGCCCTAGTGTCCGCGGCGAAAAGCCGACCCTGGACGAGCAGAGCCAACTGCTAGACGCCCACTACGAGAGGTTCAAGCGGAGCTTTCTTCGCTACTCGGACCGCACCGACAACATCGCGTACTGGGTCGGCGCGACTGCCACCCGTCTCGTCGTCGGCAAGATGACGCTGCTGATCTACCTGCCCGCGCTCTTCTCGTCGCCCAACGAGCGCTTCTCCGAGGAGATCCGCAACAAGCTCCTGGTTGCCGCGATCGAGGTCGCCGAGTACAACCACACCCTCAACAGCGAGCCGCGCGCCCGCCAGTGGCGCTGGGTCTACCAGACCTACACCCACTGGTACGCCATCGTCTACCTGCTGATAGAGATCTCCCGGCGGCCGTGGTCGCCCGTCGTCGAGCGCGCCTGGACTGCGCTTCAGAGCAAGTGGCTGTTCCCCGCGCGGCCCAAGATGGACAAGAACTTGCCCATATGGGTGCCTCTGCGCAAACTGATGGCCAAGGCACGTAGACATCGCGATGACGAACTGAACCGTCTCAGAGGAGATGCGATCGCTGTCCAGCAGCTGGAGCTAAATGACCGCAACGTTGCCGCTCCGGGGAGCTCAGGGCCCTTTCCTGAGGGGAAAAGTGTGGAAGGATTCCTCGAGCACTGGCGGAACCTTGTGGGCGCCATAGCATCTCAGGCTAGCACACGGCAGGAGCCTGCTGGGGAGTTCACTGCGCAGCTGTCGAACCCGCTCCCTGCAGCCAGCCTGGCTCAACAAACTCCTTTTGACCCAGGACACCAGAACGCGTGGGCCGCCCCAGGCTATGGCGCGTTCCCGCAAACGACCGGCGCGGCTTTCACGCCGGGCATAGCCTCTCAACTCGCCCCGCCGGCAGCAGGATCAGACTGGACAGGTTTCGGGTCTTGGCTCTTCGCCGACATGGATCCTAATAACCAGCCTGTCGACGTCTTTGCTGATGTGGACATTGACATGAACTTGGACGACGGGAGCATGAATTGGAACAGTTGGCTGGAGTCTGCCGCGGTCACAGAGGTCGACATGGCCTCCCAGAACGGTGGTGGTTGGCCTATCCCGCACAACCAGATTCTGTGATGTTCGTATTCGTTGGGTCTTGGCGTACATGGATGAGGCTGGAAGCCGTTGGCAGTTTTTAGAGCTATGTTTCGTACCCTGAACTTTCGATCTGTTGCTCCAAAAGCGACGTACATAGATAGCTAATCGAGTGCGGGACACTGCTAGGACACAGAAGATCTTCCATTCTGTGTAATTTGACTCCATGAACCAAGTCGAGCCGCATCCAACGATCCCCACTCTCGTTCCTAGGAATCGGCCATTGGTCGGACCACGCAGTGGGACCCAGCGAGGTGGATCAGCTTCCGTACTCAGTACTATGCGATTGGCTCACCAGCTTTCATGGATCCTCTCGCGCTTAGTGCAATGCGATTGGAAGGGGTCGTGGCCAGGGTCTTCCAGGAGGGGAGAGCCGTCTTCAAAATCCCACGCTTCTTGACGAGGACAGGAAAAGGAGAAATTTGAATTCCTACATATAAACTCAGCGGTAGCTCTTGCTTGATCTTTTCAATCTACACTCGGCGATTTCCTTGATTTTTGAATCAGTGCAAGAACCAATTCACGAAGCCTGCAGCAGAACATCACACATCTAAAACTATGGCGGTCCTTGAGCCCTACAAGCACGGCATTTATCTGTGGAAATACCTGCCTTCGGTACCGGCAGCAGGTATCTTCTGCGGACTGTTTGGAATAATCACAGTCCTTCACTGCTGGAAAGTCTTCAAGACGCGTTCCTGGTCCTTTATTCCCTTCATCATTGGAGGCTACAGTAAGCTATCGCATAGGCAACTGCACAGAACTGCAAGAAGATGAGCTAACTCGAGGGTCTTTCTCTTTGATAGTGGAATGCATTGGCTATGCAACTCGAGCATATGCCCACAACCAGACGGGCAAAATTGTGCCCTTCGCCCTCCAAAACTCGATGATCCTCCTCGCTCCCGTCCTCCTCGCCGCCACGATCTACGCGACTCTAGGCCGGGTTATTCGCAGCGTCAACGCAGATAAATACTCGATCATCAGGCCACAGTGGGTTACAAGGCTGTTTGTAACTGGGGATATCCTGTCTCTTATGGTCCAGGGAAGTGCTGCTGGGTTGATGATCATGGCCGATCATATGAAGATGGGTCAGAACATCGTCATCCTCGGCTTGGTCATCCAAATTTTACTGTTTGGATTGTTCTGCGTCACGGCCGCTCTCTTCCATATCAGAATGCGTCGCAGTCCTACGGAAGGGTACGAGGCGGGGGGAGCGACGTGGGAACGGCAGATCTATCGCCTCTACGGCGTCAGTGCCCTCGTCATGTTTCGTTCCCTCTTTCGACTGGTCGAGTTCATCATGGGCCAGGACCGCTACCTGCTCACCAATGAGTGGCCTCTATATGTGTTTGACTCGGTACCGATGCTGGCAGTCATGGTCATCTTTTGGTTTGCTCTTCCCGGAACCAAGCAGAGGCCCGGAAGCTGGGCTTCGGTCACTTCGCTCAGTGTATTGGGCCGCAGTGGGAGGGATACGAAGACCTCAGCCGGAGAAGAAATGAGAACGGACAAGACTCTGTAGATACCTAGTAAGCAGCTCTTAACTATCTCATGGCCTCGGGTGGTGTTAAAGAAGCACAAAATAGGAACGGTACGGGATGGGGATCAGATTGATTAGTGTTTGGGTAATAGTAGAACATGGCTTGTTAGATTGTATTTATAGACATTTTACTTCGTAATATTCGAGGCTTTGCTCTTGTAGAGAAGTGAAGTGCTTGACTTTCCAGGTCGAGGATGGGTGACGAATGCAAAAAGTGGAGATTGAGTCAGGTACAAAGAGTGCCCTTTTCTTTTAGCGCTGGCTGGCCCGTCCATCAACTCTCTCCCTTCTTTCATCAAAACCCCGATATATTCACTCTCTCGCCACATTCGGAAGCTGAATGATTAGCACTGGAGCGAGCTGCGAAATGGTACAGTAGTGTGATCAGCATGGTCCGCAAGCGGCACACCAAATCGAGGTACGGTTGCAAGGAGTGCAAACAACGGCGCGTCAAGTGCGACGAGGGGCGACCTTCATGTGAGAGATGCACAATTGCCGACCGACGATGCTCCTTTTTGAATGTGCAGAGTGCTGTACCGCAGTCCTCACACTCCACTACCCCATTCTCAACATCTTCCTCTACTCCTATTCCAGCAGCCCCTCGGCCCTCGCCGGGTTCAGCAGCAAGCCCGGCACCAGGGGGCCGCGCAGACGATCTGCATGCTGAGCGTTACAGTCTCATCCATCTCGAATTATTGCATCACTTTGAGATGCACTGTCATGTCCTCTTTGGTGACGCAGTGGAGGAGGCAAGGCCCATGGTCGACCTGATCCGTCAGGAGGCAATGGTCGTGCCGTATCTTATGGACGAGTTCCTGGCCCTCGCAGCCGCGCACAAGAGTACTGTTGTAGTCGCCGAACAGCAGGGCTTTTATCGCACCGAGGCTACACGGCTGCAGACACGTGCTCTCGCTCAAGTGGACTTGGGTGACTTGGATGCTCTCGACCAGAACTACATGGCCATTTTCCTGTTCGCCTCGCTACTGAGCCAACATGTCATGTTCGACATCTTGTCCGCCCGCGACAAGGATAGCGCCGAGCTCCTTGACAAGCTCGTTCATTGTTTCGGCCTCCACAGAGGAGTCCGGGTCATCGCAGGTCGGGCATGGCCACAGGTCGCAGCTCGGCTGCTGCCCATAATGATGGGAAAGCATCAGCTGGGCATGGAGAAGTTGAAAATCAGTGGCCCAGGAAATGAGTGCGACACACTCAAGAAACTACTTGAGGCCAGGCAGCTGAGTGAGGATGCTGGCAAGGCATGTCGTGAAGCTGTCGACATACTGCAAGGGTTATTCGACGAGCAGCGGACTGCGGTCTCCACCGGCACCCGGCACGTCACCGTGGCGCAGGGGTGGCCAGTCAGGATACCGGCACTCTATGTCGAACTCGTCGACCAGCGTGCCCCGGAAGCCCTCGTCATACTTGCGCACTATGGGGTACTCCTTCATCGGGCTAGGGACTATTGGGCCGTCGGGGATACAGGGGCTCGTCTCGTCCAGAGCATAAGTAGTGTGTTGGGAGGATATTGGGCGGAGTGGCTGGAGTGGCCTAAGCACATATTACACGTTGACACGTCGGCCGAGCTGGCGGAGTGAGAGCAGATGAAAACGGCAAGCCTATCAACAGATGACCTTGATCATGAACGCCTGCATCGCCGATATCTCGCTTACGATGTCTTATAAACTTAATGTAGGATTCACCTGCATCGTGTCTTCGAATAGCATAATCGCCTACACCATGAAAGTCTCTCCGGTGATTGCTCGAATGGCTGTAGTCTGAGCCCAGAAAGAGCAGAAGGCTCGGTAGACGATCTGCAAAGATTGGTAGCGAAGGCCAAAAACTTATCAAGTTAATTAAAACATCATATAATTTCAGATATATCGAGCATGGTGATCGACTATGTATACGTAATTTGTCTCGCTGGCGTAGATGAGGCCCGGCTCGAAACAACAGGAGTTGCCAATAGCAGGTTATCTCCACTCAGACTGTGGGTAAATAAGGTTCGGCAGTCCTTAGTTCGAATATTCGAGAACGCGGTAAAACTGGGCAAAATAACTTGATTGATAGTACCGTGGCAAAACGACAATCTGTCAGTGGCCGTGTAAATTGCGGCGAAGTGGTGTGCCGCACGTCACGCCTCCGGATGAATTGAATGAACACGAGCTCGGTAGATGGGTCCCAGAGTGGATTGCCTCTGCTATCTCCGTGTAAGTGGTGCACATATGGCCATGCCAGTCTTATAAACCGGGCAGCTGTCTTGCCAAGCCGACTCACCACTGTCACTCCGACCTTCTCCACTAAGCTTTGAGCCTCTTTGCCAAGATGAAGTCCAACAGCCTCGTTCTCTCTATCGTGAGCTCTCTCGTCGGACCCTCCCAGGCCGCTCTGCGGTTCGGATGCTCGTCGTTGAGTGTTCAGCGTCTTGATCCCGTGGTCCAGCCGGGAATGATGCCGTCGTCTCACGTCCACCAGATCGTCGGCGGCAATGCTTTCAACGCCACCATGAACTCTGCTGTCGATGACCCGGCCAAGCTGGCATCCTGCACAACCTGCTTCTTTGCCGAAGACTTTTCCAACTACTGGACCGCCGTCATGTACTTCAAGCATCGCAATGGGACCTACAAGCGCGTCCCTCAGTATGCCAATGCCATGTTGGAGGGATCGACACAGGGCATGACGATCTACTACACTCAGCAGGACTTCAACTCGAACGGCAACCAGAAGATCACTGCCTTCAAGCCAGTCAGTTATCTTTCGCTAACCCCTGCACTTCAACTCAAGTTACTTATCTGTCACTAGGGCTTCCGTATGACAGTGGGCACACCAACTGCCACCAACACGGCCACGGGTCTCCGATATGTCTGCCTCGAAAATGCCATGACGCGGTTCCCCGAGCTGCCCGAATGGCCCAAGCAGCCTTGCAAGGGCGGCATCATGACAGTTCACCACTTTCCATCGTAAGTAATATCCTCTCCAGTGATTCTTACGCAGTTACTGATGTAATGTTAGTTGCTGGGACGGCAAGAACCTCGACAGCCCGGACCACCAGTCCCACATGTTCGCCACCACCAAGGAGGCCTTCAACCCGGCCGGCCCCTGCCCGGCCTCCCACCCCGTGCGCATGCCGCAGGTCGCATACGAGACCCTCTGGAACACGACCATGTTCAACGACAAGTCGATGTGGCCCGAGGACGGCTCGCAGCCCTTCGTCTGGAGCTTCGGCGGCGACGCGTCGGGCCACGGGACGCACGCCGACTACCTGTTTGGCTGGAAGGACGATACCCTGCAGCGCGCCATGGACTCGAGCTGCATGTTTGACGCCTGCGGCCAGAGCGTGCTCAAGACACAGACACCGGCGCAGATGAACGCCTGCACGGTCAAGAGCACTATCCAGGAGGATGTTGATGGCTGTGAGTTGCTTGATATTCTTCAAAGACTATTATACCTGCTAACCATTAGTTTCTAGGGCTGGATGCTCTTCCTGGTCAAGGCATGCCTATGTGAATGCTATTTTTGAATCCTCTACTCTCCAGCTTTGCCGATGTAGGAGAAGTAGGCTTAGCACAGTCCAGTCCGGCATGTAGCGTAGCCCCCGCTCTGTAGTGTTGATGAAGAGTTTAGTGATAAATAGTGTGAATCGTAAGAATTGAGAGATCAAAGTTATGCCGAACGAGCTGTCATGTACTTGTCTAGATGTAGGGATGTGTAAATTATGCTATGACATTATGTGGAGTGGAATCATTAATGCTTAATGAAGCCAAAGACACTACCCTCCCCCCGAGGGGCCGTTGGCAAAGAGCCCAGGGCATTCGATATTATTGGTCAGAAAGACAACATTGACTGCCGCAAACCTGAAGTTCGAAATTAACATTGAAACTTGTTGAGCCCTTGTTCGTGTACTCACGCTGCTGTGGCCGCGAATATCTCCACCTTCTTCGCCTTGGTCACCAGCACCAAAGCAAGTGCAAAGCAGGCACAAAACACAACTGTCAAGCCCAACCGTACGTCATTCGATTTGACATAGTAGAGCACCACAACAGAGCATATCGGTAGAATGGATGCAATAACGGTAGAGATGCCGTAGACGGTTGCTGCAAGGCGCTTGTCGTCGTAGGTGTAAATATCCGGCTCCGAGAGATTAGGTTTCTAGGCAAACTTCAGATCGAGAAAGCACTCCTTACTGTGGACAGGACTTGCTTACCTTAAATCTCTCACCAATCACACGATGGTACAGTGGTATCACCTTTTCGAGCACAACTCGTGTCAGAGGATCGGTACATCCGTTGGCACGAATGGATACGAAATCTTTCTTGTAAGTGTCGTCCCAAGCTGACCTATCCAGACCTAGAAGCGGAAAGTTTCCCATATGCGGTCTCTGAAACCAATCTTGTAAGAAGGTGATGTTCTGCTGTGTAGGGCTATCGAGTCTGGCGAGTTGTGCTTGCTTCAACACCGCATCGTCTAGTTGCGCACGATCGGTCAGTCCTTGCATGATGTTAGACAACTTTAGGATAGCTCACTATACAAGTTGAGCTTCTCCCGAAGCTTCGTAACCTTCTCCCACTGATCACGATCGCCCTTCTCGTCGCCATTGGCTAAAGACCACCAGTCTTTGCTATGATAAGGTCGGTTCGGATGTACAAGGTCCCGTAGAGTTAGATCCGCAAGCTCTTCCTCGAGATGAAGGACCTCGGCTTGAAGGTACAGAATATTCTGCATGTTGAGCGCTCGGAACCGGCGCACAATGGCAAACTCGTCGTGCCGGGCCATGAGGTCCGCAACCTTTCGATAGCCCTCCGTAGCCGGTCCCATTTGTACATCGTGCGCCGGATCCACGACAACCGACTCCATGGCGAAGATTAGACTTTGAAGAATTGAGTATTGTGCGTGCAAAAACTCGACAACGATGCCAAATCTGGAAAGAGTCTCGATGGGCATGCAAAATGCACCTCGGGCATCACATTGTGGCTGAGGTGCATATGCAGTGACAAACCAGCCTGGCCTCTCGGGCAACAGCTCACTCTGCCATGCTTGAGCCACGGCGCGGCGGACAGAAAGGCCGACCGCCGTCTAGTGACACCATGGTGTGCCAGATGGAAATTGCTTGATAAAAGCAAAGTGTCGTCCGCCGACAGAAAGTGTCACCTGGCGCCCCTCCATCATGCAAGTTGGACCTATTACCAACTCGCAGGAAACGTATCGCATCGTCATTGGATCTCTGCTACACCCAAGGTCCCGTGCGTGCCACACTCACTGCATTCACGTCATCCAGTCCGCGTATCGGCGATAGTCTCGAAAGGCGATAGGATGCCTTCTTCTTCACTCGTCTTGTACGGCGATGACCCGGAAGCGGTCGTAGGCAGCAGCCTGAGGTAGCAGCTGAATTGGCACCAGGCATGAAGACAGTACTAATTCCGGAAGACAGCCTGATGCCATATTCCTCCGAGAGATATGTCTCGCATGCCGCTCCCCAATTCTACACCCGTCCTTATCCTGTACCCAACACAGAGAGTTGGCGCTACCACACAATGTCGTTCAGTCCGGAAGAAGCAGATCGTTTTCGGGAGCAGGAATTGAACCAGCGCAGGGCTCTCCAGCTTGGGTGGACGTTGTCCAACGTTCCCACGAGCACGAGGCATGAAGACTACTGTAATCTCAGCCAGGAAAAGAAGGATGCTTTGAGGCACATGGCCTTCTCGGCATCGGGATCCCAGCAAGTGAGTTGCAAAGACCGAACGGCCCTTGGAGGGGTGGCTAACACCAGCTCAAGAAGACACCGGTGGATTTGGAGCCAAAGTGGGCATGGATCCAAAATCACAAGGGGAATCTCGAGCTAGTGTCTATTATTGAAGACTCAGGCGCGACAGACAACTTCATTTCGCCATCGCAGGTTGCGCGATTGGGACTGGACGCTAAACGAACAAATCCAGCATCGTTCAGACTCATGACAGGACAAACCTTTGTGTCGACCAGAATCGTCGAAGTGGCTTGGTGCGGTACAGAAACGGAGGGGATCGCGTTCTTCTATGTCGCCCCCAACGAGACCCCGATCGAGATGCTGGTAGGGAGGGAGTTCACAAAGGCGAATCCAGGCGCGCTCATGGCTGAGAAGCCAGCCAGCAAAGCCATGCTGCTCACTCTTCAGACCAAAGCAAAGGTAAATGGCGTCCGCTGATTGAGGGGACGAGAAATAACAATAAAAGTAATGGACTGCGACTGATGTTGTCCTTGCGCGAGTTCCAGAAACCGGAGACCGACAGACAGGATGCTGCACGGGAACGGATGATGGCTCAAGTTGACGAGATAGCCAGACGAAGACGCAGGCAAGCCCATCTTGCAGGGTCCCAGCCCAGTTCCACCTCGTCATCACGGCAGTCAACACTGGCGGATAGCAACTCATGGCATGCGCATACAGGCGATAAGAAGTGAGCCGGTCTAGCTAGACACTTACCTAGTATTGGGGACACAGCTATGTGTACTTTGGGGGAAAAAGTCAGGAGTGATTAGCGAGAGAAATAGATAAGTGGTAGATTTAGGTGATCTGAACAGTGCATTTGGCCTCCCACAGGACCCACGAAGACCGCTAACTTGCATTAAAGTGAACGGAGACTTAAAGTAACTAGCCGACGGAGACGTAATCGGATGCAGTCAACCAGCCTGTCTGCCTTGCCGTCTGACATTCGACCAACTGAACAAGTGCCTGAGCCAGCTAAAATCTTACGGCGCACTTCCATGGCTGGCCCGTTGCATCTCGTTACAAACGTCAGTGGACGGTGCCGGCTGCGTGTGGGGCGGTGCTGGGGAGCTTCACCATTGACAGCCTGTGCACTTATGCAGGTCAATACCGCTGTCCGTCCACTGGGCGAGGTCGCTTTCAGCACTTTAGTGTGTTGGGTGACTTGCACCTCCAGGAACAAGGTCCGGATCGGGGGAATGATGTGCTTTGGGTGCTCCAGGTCAAGGGAAGCGTGGGACAATGGACGATGGACTTGACCAGTCGCTGATGATGCCTCCCCTCCACAATCACTTATCCGAGCTTTCACTCCTCTCCTCAGTCGGGCGAGAGTTCGAGAGGGCCCACCATGACCTAGCAGCATGGTTCGCGAACGTATTTGACCCCAAGCATGTAACCTCACGCACCGCGGATTGGCTCATCGAAGAATCTTGAAACCTAGGGAATCTGGTGGAGGATCTCTCCAGGTCAGGTGGGTAGGACATCCAATGCGGCTCCCTGACACGCTCCCCCTCCAGTTTCTCCAAATGAAAGAGGAGGTTTGCCACGCCGCACCCTCTTCCTTCGGCGTGGGAGCCAATCTTCCGCTCTCCCTTCTTTCACACCTCGCCTGATCGCCGACTGGCGAAATGCAGCAATGAATGAGGACGAACATAAGCTATACGTCGAGCTAGATCACCAAAAAGAAAGAAATAAGTACGAAGCCTATGTTCATGGCGATGTACCGATCAGCTACAACCATGCCAAATATCTTTATCAAAAGAACGATCCGCTGCAGCAACTGATGCAACATATGAACTCGAGCCGCCCGGTCGGCCGTGTGGCCCCTCCGGAGCAAGTTTGGCAGTGGCCAAATTCAGGATTCCCTAGCGGTGTTGACATGGGCAGTCAACCTCCCAATTATAAGGTATGCTGTTTAAATCATCTGTGATCCGAGAGCAGACAGAAATCAAAAAGCTTAAGGCAAACGCAGCAATTCATGCCTCCCCAAGCCCCCACTGAGGCCATGGTACAGGTTTCCATGCCACTCTCGGCTATCTGTGCTGCAATGTATTCAGCACAGGCGCTGCCGTCTCCTTCAGCAACAAGACAGGAGGTAAGGCATTGACTCAGAGCACGAAAATGTACAAAAATACATGAGAGGACCAGACGTGATGCTAACCGTTGAAGCCACGACTTGAACATTCTGTCGTGGAATGCGACTCCGCTGAGAGTGATCCGCCACCCCGGAAGTGGGCCAGATTCTACGGACCGGACAGGCCCAGCTGGCGAGGAGTCCAGGTCGTGCTGGACGACAAGAGCCCGTTCAATTGGATCTCCGATAAACTCGTGGCCTCATTCGAATCATTCGAGGATAGGTATATCAAGGCCGAAGAAGCAAGGTATGGTTCTTTTAAAAGCGACAGAAAGTTGAGCATCACTTGGCGAGGATCTGCTTGTCAAACGGAGAAGGATGACTTCTATGTCGTTTCGACGCTTTCCGAAGAAG
Organism: [Phialemoniopsis] sp. UDSM-2020; assembly: GCA_018873225.1. NCBI lineage: Eukaryota > Fungi > Ascomycota > Sordariomycetes > Thyridiales > Thyridiaceae > Thyridium > [Phialemoniopsis] sp. UDSM-2020. The sequence continues at coordinate 6,197,996 of JAEILZ010000002.1, read as the reverse complement.
CCATCATTGGGCGTGCTTTGCTGAAGGTCTATGGACAACGTGCGTTTCTGGACTCAAAGCCCGATCGACCTCCTACATCGAGCCGCCCCAGTGGTCCTGTGCCGACAGGACTGCCGCGGACTATTCCTCTACGTATGACTCATCCGAGCTTCGTTATTTCATCGGCCTTATGCTGTGCTAATCATCTGGAGCAGGACCCGCCTCGCAAACTTTCTCGAAAACCAAGGTGATCGAGGGGCGAATTGGAAAAGCAATTGGCATGTTGAAGGCGCCGGCTGCAAGATCATGCGCAACACCTGGCAGCAGTCGCAGGGCCTGGAAGTCTGTATCGAATCGTTGTTGACAATTACCCCATTCATGTACGTCTCTACGTAGATATTGTAAGAATACCAATTGGAGTAATATAAAGGCTCGAGTGCTTCACGATCACAACCACTTGATGTTCTGGCGCTGAACTCGTATTGGCTTTCTCCAGATAGTGATGCAAATGGCGTGTTGACCGGCACTGAAGTCTACCTTGCAATGGCATTTCCAGCTCTCCGGTTTAGATAGATTAGGCCTCCCAGCGTGCAGCATGAGCTGTGGGGGCTGCAAGGTGCGCGTACGCAGTACGATCATCCACTGCCGCCGGAACACTACCCTCGCATTGTTCAGATTGAGGTCCGCCGCCTGTCGCAAACCTGCACCTTCTCCATCTTATTCGGACAATGCGCGACGCTTCCTCCGATGCTTCTTTCACTCCGCAAACGCTTGCAAGTACCGAAAAGGCGACGAGATCGACTCACCGAGTAGAAGCCACCGCTCCAGACACAATCCCACCCCCACGGCCCCAGGCCTTTCAGCTCGGCGGCATAGCCAGGATCACTGAAACACGACATCGTACCCCGCTGTGCCTGATTGACTCTGATCGACCCCAAAGGTGTCGTGCGACACACGAGCATCGACACTGTCACGGCGCCTTCTTGCTTGTGCTGGTCGCTCCGACATACATGCCAGCGAGCATCCAAGACTTGAGAATACACTGGCCATTTGGCATACATGAGTAGTCCCTCATTGACGGAGGAGTTGGTCCGGACAACCTTGCGATTTGCGGCAAGGGAAGGCATTGTGCTTGAGACCCACGAAGCGATCGACCAGTACCTCGTCAACAAACGCGTGCTCGAACGCGAACGTCTCGAAGAGCTTACTCTTAAACAGTGGCGCAAGTTGTGTGAGGAGTATCAGCGCATGGTCAGCGAGCACAATCACAATGCCGGGCCCTCTTCCAGTCCAATTAGTCAGGGCATTGCCGGACGCGACGCAGGCGATGCGATGAGTGTATCTGATAGCGGGTACGGGTCGATTGGCCGAGGCGAGAACAAGGTGCCTTGGCTAGGCAGTCCAGATGTAAGTCAGTCGAAGGACTTCACGAGTGCTTTGCTTCAATACCTCAAGACTCTGACCATCTGGCCGCCTTGCCTTCGCGGCTTGGCGCATGCATTTACCAGGAACTCCTTGATATCCATCTCCATTTCTACGACAGTAACCGCGATCCAGAGATCATGACGGGCTGGTTTCGTGAGGGCGCGGGAAGTTTCATTACCCCCGGTGCAGCCGAAAGGTACGACGGGGCAATGGTGCGAGACAAGCAAATACAGATACACTGGGAGATCATGGGCCCTTCGCAGTATGTCTGCTCGGGAACCACCTGGTGCAACATCCAGGAGCTCGACGCAAGCCAGCCAAATATCCTCCTCAGTTTCGAACATTGGGAGCGGCGCAGAGCTCGTCACAAAGAGGACGAGATCTCGAGCGAGAGGCGGCATGGCCTGGGTGAGTCCTTCCCTCAGCAGGGCGAGATTATGGACTTATACAAACACAGGTTCACTACAAAACGATGACTACGAAGACGTGTCTTTCATTGCGGATTTGGTGCTGGAGCTTGACAAGCGGCGAAAACAAAAGCGCGCCTGGGAAGAGCCTGGCGAGACGGGGCAGAACAGGAAAAAGACCAAGATGCGGCTGCCAGACGACTGACAACGACATGACAACAGCCGATGAAAATATGACCCTTCTCCCCTTCTCGCCTGCCTTCTACCCGTGGCACAGGTAGAGACCTCGACGAACAGATCCGTCGAGTATTGCAGCCAGAACGCGGCTTCCAGCAATCGTGGACTGCCACTTGCAGACTTAAGGTATGATGACCCTGCTTCCCACATAACGAAAGTGCCGATTGTTTGTGTCCATCTAGACTCTGATATAGTGGACACATAGCTCCGCTCCATAGTGGATAGTCCTTTGCACATTGATGTGCTTTGCGTGGAAGCGAGCAACGCTGCCACGCCGTGCCAAGCCTGTGGCACAACCATCGCCAGAGCAGAATAGCTCGCGCTGTTGAATTGATGGGTTCACGAGGTATGGTAATGATGGAAGAGACCAAAGTAAGATGATCAAAAGGCCTTGCAACTATTCAATGATAGAGCGGTACTGATGCAATGAGTGTAGTCACGCGGCAGGGATGCTATCTGCAATGGTTTATTTTCATTTATTTTATTATGGTTGCACTGCTATCAGTACGGGACTTCTTTACCGTTGTAGCGACCAAAGGACTCTTCCTTGCCAGGAACATGAATATTAAGGAACTTGCCATTTTGTGCTGGAGTTGCATTCAAGATAATGTTCTTAGTCCCAGTGGTACCCTCCTCCACATCGAGGTCGGCATTGGGGCCGCCAAGATCCGTCCGCATCCACTGTTTGAAGTGTTAGACGCCGCTTCTACATACAATGAAAGGTTTTTGACTTACACCAGGAGAGATTAGAACACATGTGAAACCTTCCTCCTCCAGATACATGGCGTATTGCGTGTTTAGCATGTTCATCGCGGCCTTGGCGATCTTGTACGCCGGCGACGGGGCATGTCCTGTGAAAGGGGCCCATTCGTTGGAGCCCATAGAGCTCGTGCTAGGGGGCATTAGCATCAGATGGTCCTCCGTGGGAATCAGCTGGAAAGGCGCTACTTACATGTTGATGATCTTCTTCTCCTTGCCAGCCCGGAGGAGCGGCAGGAAGGCCAGGATCACTCGGTGCGGTCCCGTAACGTTCACGTCTAGTGAACTGGTGAGTTGCTCCTCGCTCATGCCGAGCACACCATTTTCACTGAAGGCCTGGAAGCCTGCGTTGTTGACCAGTACGTCGAGTCCTTGCGATCCGAGGATGGCCTTGGCTTCCTCTGCAGCCTTGCTGACTGACGCTGAATCGGCAACGGCAGCAGTGATGGGAAAGAGACGACCAGAGTATTTGTTGATGAGCTCCTGCAGAGGTGGAGTCGGCTCGCGGCGGTTGATCACAATGACCTTGCCGACCTGACTCGTTGGCAGCTCCAGAAGCTGGCGGGTCAGGGTGAGGCCGAGGCCTCGTGTAGTGCCGGTGATGAGATATGAAGACATGATAATATTAAACGGATTGACTTTATGATCTGGAGATGTATAATCTAAAGGAAGGTAGAAAAGTCCCAAGCAAATTTGGCTTTATAGCCTTGCGTACCCTGAATGCATGACGCTTTATAAGAGCTAAAAGTCCGCAAGTACCTTGGCTAAGTCCGCAGTTCCGCAGAGCCCTTCTTAGCTTCCGCACCATCAGATTGAACTCCGCTCCGCACTTTATTCAAGCTTCGAATAAAGCGCCACGATTGGTCATCTTGCACTAGTGTAGGACTGGCGTTCGATTGTTTATCGTCACAGAGGATAAACGCCGATGCCTGAGTAATGGTTCCAGTTGCTCTGACTTATGTCCGAAAGGGCGACAGGGCGATGCGGACGAACTCCGGCGGACGAAATTGAGAATGTCACTGAAAGTGTCATTGAACAATTACTATGCGACCAATGAGGCTGGTCATTGTGGTTTGCTTCGGGCTGAGTACTGACAAACTAAAGCTATGGACTCAAATTACATCATGGCCATCATGTCTGATAAGTCCTTCTGGCCCCAACAAGACCCTTTTGAGGTCATTGAGATCATACATTCGGCAAGTTCCAGAGGAAGTCCCACGTGTGGTCTTCGGAACATTGGTCTGTGGCCTCGTCGAACAAAGCGAACGGTGCCAGGCTCGGATCGAATGGCAAAGCTAGCCATTCGTCCGGCAAATACGGAAGCTCTCCCATGTTTCCCATGCCAAACCCATCTAACGAGCCGGTCTGCCAAGTATGGGGTATCTCCAGCGGTGGGATCCCCTTGGGGACCGAGGTAGGTATCAGGCTGCTCCTAAACCTGCCGACATGGAGGTTCAACAAAACAGCATATCTGGAAGCCAAATGCATATCATCCAAACTACTATCACCCAGAGCCTTGGTGCAACGCTCGAGAATAGCGAGGGACGCATGTAGGTTGTCAGTACGGCTGCCCATGCTCAGTGCCTTGAGGAGGAAGATGGATGCCGCCGCGACGCGGAGAAACACTCGAACTGGACTGAAGCGAAGCCTGCCAGCATCGGAGAGGTTGATGGCGGACTGAAGCACGTTGCAAGACCCAGTAATAACCTCGCTGATGAAGTCGTAATCGGTTGCGGTGATTGACGACTGCAAGACCTCGGCATCAGTAGACGATGGGGGCCCGGAACCGAGGACGCGATCGACCACGGCTTGCATGCCGATCGAATTCATAAAGCAGCAGAGATTGTTGTACTCCATGGATAGGGCCTCGTAATAGCTTGGTGATAATTCTGATTCAATTCTTCGTCAGACAAGGGCATTATCAAAAATAGTTGAACCACGTACTAGAAAGATCGAGATGAGTTTGTTTCCATGCCGATAATTGCTGCCGGAAATGCTTGATTATCCCGATGTATCTGCAGCTTGAAAGAATCTCCCGGATTCCTGCCTTTGAGGGGATGAGTACGTCCGTGATGGTACGTGACAAGTTGGTCAATTCCATCCAGGCCGTCATCAGCGCGGACGGCGGTGCTGCGAGGCCCCGTGGCGGCTCCTCGAGTGCCTGGGCCAGTCGAATCGAGACCATCGATGGGCACCCTAGCCGGCTTGACAGCTGTTCCATGAATATGAAGAGCAGCTTTCGTATCCGGACCTGCTGGTCCCATCGCTCCGTTTGAGTTGCATCCGTCGCGGAGAAGAATGTGTCCTTTTGAGAATCGCACACCCCGAGCTCCAGGGCCAAAGATTGTGCGCAACCGAGGAGCATCCAAGACATACGATCCGAGATCTTGGCCGGCGTCACAACTTCATCGAGCCACCTTGTCTTACTGTCGGTCATGTTATCCGCGCGATTGCCCAGGTGATCGTCACGCGGATCGGATGCGACCAGGAGAAGAGATGAGTCCCAGCCATCTGATGCCGGGGGAAAGTGGATTGCCAGCGGGTGCCATTCAATCATCAAGAGGATAGCCTCGATTGCACCCCTGGTCCTTGTCTTTGCCTTGGACTTCTTTTCTTGTCCGAAAATCACTCTGGTGATCAGATGCTGGCAATGCTCCCAGAGTCGACGATGGATCAGTGTGCTTCTCACCGAGCCACCAGCTCCTGGAAGTACATGATAACGTGAAGAGATCATCAGTATCACACAGCAGAGCAGAGGCTCTTGTGTTATGATATGGAAATGGCTCTTGTGGCTCAAGTCCATGTCTTTGGCGATCAAGGACAATGGGGCCATGTTCTTCGCGAATCTACGAGTCTTGAAGTGAGAAACGAATCAGCATATCTCGTGAATCGCGTCGAGCAACCTGACAAATCCATAAAAGTGACGGCTTCTTCCGCGATGAACCAACCCATTCTTGTGAACCGGAAATTGTCCCACAAAGAGAGTATTTCGGGAGAAGGAGACGAGTACTGAATAGCCTCGGTGATGCTTTGTGTGCCTGGCGTGTCCATGCTCGCTCCGTTCTGGGACAGCTGAGAGATTGATGTCGCGCCTCGCAAATTATCCGTGTCGCCCTGCGCCGTAGCCGCTTGGAAAAGGAGCCGGAGCGTGTCGTTTCCACTGGAGACTAGAGTTCTCATCACTTCGGCTAGGCCGTTGCCGGTATTGGGCGAGGCAGACACACCCTCTGACTGCCGTGGTGCTTCATTGTTGGGTGGAAGAATGGTGTCTTGAAGTATGAAGGACGTCTCTTCCCCAAGGTTTCCGTGGGATATTCGACGGTCGGGAGCGATGTCGCCGCTTCCCGGCAACACGGTGTCGAAGGAAGTCTGAATCTCTGTAGAGTGAACGGTTATTAGCCTTACACATAATGCTGAAGTGTCGGGGACGAGACAGAGACAAAAACGAAACTGTCATACAGGACTCGTGATGACTTACCCGAGCCACCTTTGGCAGAACCGGGCGCTGCAACAGAGTCTTGCTTTCGATGCGGTCGTTCTTCGCTGAAGATGCACTTTCTCATTTCCCTCCTGCATCGAAGACAGGAGGACGACGGCCCAGCCGGGTTGTTTGAGTTGTCAACCACGCAGCGAGTTTTCTTCTTCCTACACGATTCGCAAGCCTTGTACACGCGCCTGAAGTCGCGAATACGCCTGCTACCCTGCACAGGCGGCGCGCCTTCGGACGTGGATTTGGGATCCATGTGTCGGCGACTTTTGGGATAGGAAGGGCCCTTGACGGCCGGCCGATGAGCTGGAGCGGACGGAGCAACGGAAAGTGACGGACCACCTTTTATCATTTCCAAGTCTCTCTGCCAACATTTTATTACCCCGGCACCAGACGTGCGGGGTGGGCAATTGCTGGAGGGTGATGCTAAATTAGTGTCTCCACGGTGAACGAGGCCCTCGGAGAAGCTCCTCTGTCGATCCCTCCGGCACTATCCGGACCCCCGTGCCGGGCGTCCAGTCGGATCTCGGCTTCCTAGCCGGATTGGGGCCGCCTCAGTTACCCTCCCCTCGCCATTCAAATGTTTTGGGGCATTTGGGTCATTCGGCTCTTCCCCCCAGACGACACGTCATCCTACAGGATCCAACAGTGAGCACAATTCCCTTCAGCTCCACCGGAACCTACTCAACCTTTGTACTACCGATTAGGGACCCTTAAGGTTCAAATTATTGTTAGAACATGCTATCCATGTGTAAGCAAAGAAGTGAGCTACCAAGCCATCAGACAACATCCCCGTCCACTGTCCCCGGAACCGAGTAAATCCCAGGCTTTTCACCGTCTACGGCTTAGGAGTAGTTGAAGATCATCTCGTCGCTTGACAAACTTCCTGCCAACATCCGACAACTTGCCACATTTCACATAATCAGAAACAAAAAGGGTTGCATTATTGCCTCGCATCTTTCAGAGAATAAATTGTCAAGTATTACAAATCTCTAGGAAAGCTGACGATGGTTAATGACGCTTGTATTCCACTTGTACCCAAGCCGTAAAGGGTGGCAAGTTGCCATTCTTCATCCCGTCTTTCGATGCAGGCTATGAATGCTTAGAGCACATAGCGGAAGTTCCGGTTCTTGTCTCCAGATTCAGTCACATCCACCGCGACGTCCTCGCTGACGGGTCCATACTCCCTGTCTCGTCGCGCATTCTCCCTTTGAAGGGCGAAGTGCAGCCCCAAAGCAGATATCACGATCAACCCGGTGAATCCACACCCGATTGCGCAGCCTTTGGTGTAGAACGGACTTAGTCTGGTAGTTAGCTCACCGTTCTTCCATTGACATGATCCCCGGTAGATTAAACTACTTACCCATCGGATGCTGGGAAAACGGCGCTGCTGACAAAGGAGGAGCACTGCCCTATCACGGCCAGAAGTGCCAAACCAGTCCCTTTCTTCGAATCGCCACCTTGGTTGTTTAGGAGCCAGACCATGTTGATACAGAGCGCGGGGAAAACGCCGCAAGCCGCCAGCCAGACACCGGCATATCGGGCGGCGATCTTTGACTCGTCTTCTACCACGGCAAGGATCAAGTAGCCGGCTGTCCCCATCGAGGCGAATCCACTGACAATGAAGCCTCGATTACCCCAGCGGTCTGAGCCATAGGCAACGGCGACGCAGCAGAGGAAGGCCGTGAAACAAACGGGAACGGTGAGACCCTGGGCCGTGATGGACGTATAGCCCATATCTTTGATAATGGTCGGCAAGAAGTTGGAGAGACCGGCGAACGAGTAGTTACAGCTGAAGTGAATCATCGTGTGGACATAGTTCTGGTAGTCTCCCAGACCCGCCACGATCTGTCGCCAGCTCAACTTGGATTTCTGGGTCTTGTCGCGGAATTGATTGCGTTCAACAGCATAGGTCTGGTCTTCTGGAGTGAGAAACTTGGCGGTACCCGGAGAATCGGGCAGGAAGAAAAAGACGACGACGGCAAAGAGAATCGTTGGTGCTCCCTCTGTAATCAACAGCATTAGCTATTTCGATTGCGATAGACTCGGTATCCCTCAGCGCAACTTACCGACTAGAAACAACACTCGCCATCCTTCAAGATGGGAGCGAGCTTGGGTCAGTCCGTAGGCCAGCGCAGATGCAAAACAATTCGCAAGTGGAGCCATTCCGAGAAGCAAAGCGAGTCGAAGGCCGAGTTCTCTTCGTTGATAGAACATGGACAGGTAAAAGGGAGCTCCTGCACCAAAGCCGGCCTCGAAGACGCCGAGAAAAGCGCGTGTTACAGCCAAGTGACTCATGTTACGGGCTACACCCGAACACATGGCTGACGCACCCCAGCTGCTCTGGTTAGCACTACTGTGTAGAATAAGCATAAGACACAGAATGGACAATACCTACAGGGTACACAGGTCTGCCACGTAAATATGCGCTGGGAACAACTTCCAGCAGAGAGTGGTCCAATCGAAAAGAACGTAGCAGATGTAGAAAGAGTTTAAGACCCAGGCCCATTGCGAGTCATTGAGATGAAGGTCTTTCTGTGCTCCAGCGGCCTTTGCATTGCCAATGTTTCCACGGTCAATGTAAGAGAAGACATACAAAGCGCACACAATAGGCAAAACGCGTCGGTCAAACTATGTGGGATGCTGATTAGTAAAGGCTAACGAAAAACGAGTGAGGGTTAGACGTACAGCTTTGCGGATGCGAGCAGTTCTCTTCGCGTCAAACAAAACTGCTCCGGCCACGTCAACTTGACCGTCTTCGACCTCCTTTGCCATGGCTTTGTCGTCTGTAACAACGAGGCTAGTCATGTCGGACGAGTTGTTTTGGCTGAACAAATTCTGACTGTCGATGTTGCGTTCGGACTGTGTCTGAATGGACAGGAAAACCCATGATAAGAGCGCTGATGGAGTGCGCGAGCTCTTATGCAAAACGGGTCATGGTCGAGATCCGCAAATATCCGTGACGTGTTCAAGACAACCGAGCCCGGCTTCCAAGGGTCCCCAGAGAAGGCGAACTTTCAACTCGAGATGTGTGGGCGACAGAGACGAGTGAAAAGTCAAGGCTCCAAAACCCCGCATAATACCCCGGCCTAGGAACGCACTTCGGCTGCTAAGTCTGGGGTAGACTGTGGAAACCGGAAAGTGGCGGAGAAGCACAACTAGCGCGCGCATGCATCAAATGCAGACAATGCTATTCGGCCGCCGTCTCTCTGCGTGGTCGGCAGCCAGAGTCTTCCCCCCTTCTCCAAGTCTGTTTCGTCAGCAGCCCAATACTTGCAATCACATAGCGTATCGGTAAGGATGTATTGATGGGGGCATACCTCTCTCTTCAATCAGCTAGAATGAATGTTTCTGACAAACGTATTCGCAGACTGGTCCATGCAGATGTAATAACACCCTTCCAGGGCTTGCAATGTTCTCCGCTTCAAAATGATCATTGCTCTGTCACACTTGACCATGTTTTGTGTCGGAGTGATCCGGGTACCGGTAGGCGAACACAATATAGCAGATCGATCTTCTCTTCATATATGCATTTACTTTGTTATTTTCTGTCTATCTACGAAGAAGCCCCTTGAAACCTAGTCGTGGAGTGTATCGTGTAAGCCAGCCAGTTCGGCGACCGAGGAAGAACCGTTCACAAGGCCGTCCTGGTCGTACTTGTACTTCTCCTCAAGATCCCAGTACTTATTGAAGCCAACACCCTCACACACCTCACTGTAGGAGAGGATCATTGGAGGCGCGCCAACGGTCATGCTCTTCTTCAAGCTCTCAAGCGTTTCGCGGACGCTTCGCAGCTTGGCGGCCACCAGCGTCCAAGGGTAGGCCACGGCACAGAAACCGAGCTCAGCAAGATCCTTGGCCGACAGGTTCTCCGTCTTGCCGCCCTCGATGACTGTCGATTTGGTAGCAGGTTAGCCATCCCTAGTCCGTCACGTGCTCAACAAAAGATGTTCACGTACTGTTAGCGAAGGTTGGAATGCCGACGGTCTCCACTGCCTTGCGCATGGCCTCGCGGTCGGGCAGCGCCTCGATGAACACGGCGTCTACGCCAATCTTCTTGAACTCGAGCGCACGGGTCATGGCTTCTTCCCATCCGTGAATGAGGGCGTCGGTTCTTGCGAGGATGAAGATGTCTTTGCCTTCGTCGCGGGCATCGCAAGCAGCCTTGATCCGGGCATACGCCTCGCCGCGTGAGACGACGGCCTTTCCCTTGGTGTGGCCGCAACCTATGGAGAGAGGGTGTCCAATCAATACCGGAACTTCTCCAGCTCGTGTGTGACAGTGCCACCAAGGGGGAAGGGGAGGGAGAGATGCTTACGCTTGGGCCAGGTCTGGTCCTCGATCATGATACCGGCGGCACCGGCATGCGCGTAGCACTCAACAGTGCGCCGAACATTGAGCGGGCTGCCATAACCCGTGTCTCCGTCCGCCATGACAGGCACGTTGACCTGGCGTACGACATCCCTGATCTTGTCGCACATCTCCAGCATGGCAATGTACCCGGTATCCGGCAGGCCGTAGGAGGAGGCGACCGTGTAGCCGGCGAGGAATAGCATCGGGTAGCCAGCCTCCTCGGCCAGCCGAGACGAAAGCCCGTCGTAGGTGCAGCAGTGCGCGAGAATCTTGGACGGGTCGCGGTGTGCTTCCAGCATCATGGTGCGGAGGCGCGAAACCTGGATGTCGGGGATCCTGCCACGGACATTTTTGAGGGTGACGGTGACGTCTTGTGTCTGACCAGGCTTTCCAGGCTTCTCGATGTAGGGTTCCTGGAACTGGAAAGGGTAAGGGGTAGTGTTGACAATTGATTTAGACATGTTGATCTGAGAAATGGCTTGAATCTTGCTGGCGAAGAGATGCAGTGGTGCCTTTCCAAGGATTCCATTTTATCCTGGCAAGGCCTGTCAGATTCCTTTTATAACCCGATTGAAATCAGCATTTCCCTCTGAACGTCAAGCTCTTGACGATATCGGAGGCTCTGTCCAAATGACGAGATGCATGTGGTTCCGGATAGTGCAGGAAAGGTGCGGAGTGGGCGCTCCGGGGGTTTCCATTTATGCGGGGAAGACATTGTGGGGTGTAAGGGACATTGACTCTGGAGGGACCAATCCGCGGGCAATACATACCCGTGGGCGTTCTCAGAGAGACCAAATCGCAGCTGTGGGCGTAAAACACTCTTTAGAAACGAAACAAGGTCGCGGGCTACCATGCTGCTCGGTCGTCGGATCCGGCAGTCTCCTCCCGCCAAATTACCCCCACCGTGCGAGTGGTGCACCGAGGAATTGGAAGGAAGTGAGTCACAGGAGCAGACCGGACAGAATTGCAGGCTTGGTGCTTCTTGGTAACACAAACTGCTTGTCACGGCAGGGTACCACTTTGTCTCAGCCAAGTTCATACGCAGACCAAAACATTCGAATGCTTCACAATGGGTGATGTGGTAAGCCACAAGTGGCCTAGCTTGCCGCAGGGCCACATCCAAGGCGAAAGTTTCAATGGGGGTACTAAGTAGCATTGATCGCGGCGCCTACTGTCTCCTCTGAATGGCCCATCTTGTGCATCAGGCTGCGCACGTGATGGGTTGGGCGTCGATGTGGCAACCACCCCGTCGATGACTGTTGGTATGCGCTCACAGTTGCCTGTTTTGAGCATTGTGATCTTTTTCGATCTGAAACTTGGCGTCAATTTTACCGTCCGAGTTCACCCCTAAGCCTGGCTAGGCGATGTGTCAAAAGCGAAGGTTTCCAGCGAACCGTTGCCATTCGTCAAGGCAGTCACCTCTTCAGTGTCCCCTGCCACAAGTCGCCTGTCCAAGACGAAGAACGACGCTCAAAGCGGGAGGGGTCTCTACGCGGCAGCATGGACTCCAACATCAGATCGATCCCCGAGGACCGGGTTGTCAGTAGCGACGATGTGGCACTTGAGACTGGCCCGCCGCATTGGGATAGAGAGGGCTGGCTCGACGAAATCTTGCATGTGGAAGGCTATTGTCCTGATATAGTCGTTCACGAGGCCCAAACCCTTGACAATATTATGGCGAACGACGATCACATCAAGATCAGTCACATAGAGCTTATCATCTATGCTCGCTCCAAGCCCTTCAGTCAAGGGTCGCTGCGGGTTGCTTCATACGCCAGGACCGCCTATTCCTCCAACCATTACGTTATCAAAACACCCAAGAGGTCGCGGGCCATCAAGCTGCAGCATCTCATGGAAAAAATGAGGGTGCAGGTTTTATGCAAAGCGTTTGCCCTCGAGTTCAACGCGCTTACCGGCTCTACCCAAAATCCCCTTGATTTCGTGGTCGCTACCGCGTTCGAGCGACGGGGTGAGAGGGGCACGGGCGACTGCATCTCACTCGAGCCCTATATACAAGGCGAATACGTCAAGTACAACAGCAATTGTGGCTACGTGCACGATGACTATCAAAATCCATTCAACCTCGAAGCACAAGCCTTCTCTCACTTCACATTTGAGCGCTCGCGGGGCTCTTTCCTTGTTTGTGACCTGCAAGGCGTCGGGCACACTCTGATCGACCCTGTGATCCACACCAAAGATGAAGGGCGATTGCTTCGCGACACCAATCTCTTTGGGGATGGCTTCAAATTTTTCTTTGCCTCCCATGAGTGTAATGACATCTGCCGCAAGCTGAGTCTGCGGAGCAATCGACAGCAATGCGCCACTGGCGAGTTCCAGTTTCGCGGAGTCTGGCCCACCATGGACCCCATGGTGTGCTGCTCTAACAAGCTATGCCGCACTTTCATCCAGTCCTACAAGGCTCACACCTCCCCGACTTACCCAACCCATCACTGGTGCGATGAATGCTGGCCTCAGCTACAGTCGTCCATGGGCAGGTTTTTTTGCGTCCGCGAAGGGCCTGACTACGAATTCCACATGTCCAGGTTCTTCCACGAGTCCCAAGGGCAGGCCATGCCACAGAAGTGTCCGAAACATCGTGAAAAAGACTCCTTTGTTTCTTGTGCCACCTCGATAGGTGGTGGCGGCCTGCGAAACAGGTCTAGTATCCAGGGACCTGTGAGGAAAGGCACAGTTTCCAGGAGACCTTGGGGCTGAGCCACAATCCAGCAGGCTGGTGTGTAGGATCGTATGTCGGATTGCTCACTCGGAGTTGTAATATTTGAGGGGATTTGTAGTGCAGCGCTTGTCGAGTTTCAATTAAATTGATTCCCTTTAGTTGTATACAACGCCCAAATGGCCACCGAAGTGATCTTGTCGGGTCGGTCACTATAAACTTTGACATGGTCCATTTCCTCATAGTCGATTCCGAGAAGGACCGAGGTGGGTCGATTTCTACGACCAGAGACCGCTGATTACCAGACAGCTGCTGTCGCTATCTGTTCATCGAACCGCCTGTAGCCCTCTGGGAGTTTGCCTGTATCTACGACAACTCTAGAGCAACCGACTCACTTTTGAGACTCTATCTCCTCGACACGAACCAGCCGAGGATTCCGAAGGAAGAGCACAACATAGTTGACCCAAGGTACAGAATAACTGAGCCGAACTTTCCCAGGCCATAGCTGGAAGCCATCGGCATGGACAGTAGACTGGTGGTAATCGGCCCAGTCGCAATGTTTCCGATGCCTTTCCCGAACGCCATCAACCCGTACACCTGCTGCGGATCATCCGAAACTAGAGACCCGAACGCTGGCCAGAAAACAATGTATGCTCCACCAAAGAAACCGTAGATGATAGAGAAGGCAAGCAGTTGGCCCCAAGAATGGGCGAACCCCCATATGAGAAAAGCAGCAAGAGACGAGACGAAGGTCGAGATGAACACAAGAACATGGATATTGTGGAAGCGATCAGTGAGGTGACCGAAGCCAACCTGGCCGACAACAATGGCGAGGTTGTTGGCGCCCAACACCAGGGCGCGCACCAGGCCAGGCACTCCAAGCAAGGAAGCAAAGGTGGGCAGGTACAGTGCGGGAATGAAATATCCGAATCCTTGGACCAAGTTGCAGGCCATGAACACCCAGAAGAGTGGCTTTTTCAAGAAACGGAGGTCTACGCGGCGCATAGCAGTGCTATGCGAGGGCGGTAGTCGCCGCGTGAGGAGCCAAGCAGTCGGCAACACCATAACGGCTTGGGCTACAGCAACAACACGCAGTGTAGTGCGGTATCCATACCGCGAGAGGAGCCACTCGAGCAGGAAAGGAAGGCCTATGCCGGAGGACCCGCTACCGGCGTAAACCATGCCATAGGCGAGACCACGGCGCTGCACGAACCATTCGTCCAGCATGCTCAGAAGGGAAAAGTACAGCGTCAAGAACCCAAAGCCGTAGAGCACACCCTGGGTGGCAATGAGGAAGTCGACAGAGTTGGCAAAGGAAGCCAAGAGGAGTGACAGCACGCACATGGCTGATCCTGCGGCAACCATGTGCAGCTGCCACCGTTGGAGCTTCTTCACGACTGGAGTTGCGATAGGTGCACCTATGAGAAAGATGGACGTGGAGACGGTGCCAATCAGAGCAATGCTGGGGCTGCTTTCAAACTCTGGTTGACGAGAGTAGTACTCCTGAAAGACACCGAAAGCTAGGGTGAACCCTGTTTAATTGATATTCAGTCGTCAGTCCATGTGCTTCGACGAGATATCATTGCTTGTAACTGACCCCATAGTGCAGCCTCGATCAAGAAGCACCCAGCTAGGAACTTCCATGCTGCAGGTCCGCCATCGGCCGGCGCCAGTTGAGCCTCATCATCAGCGGTGTTTATCGAGTCTCCCTCTGCTTGACTGTGGGTCGCGGCGGATTGGCGGCGGTCTAGACTGATGGACATTGGGGAGGGTTTATGGCAGTGTCTGACTCTTCATTTTTGAATGGTGATGGCACCTACGGATCGAGGCCATGGACTGTGGTTGTTGAGGTATCTTTTATTTACATGTGTCGTCGATCTCTACACATGGATGACAAGCAAAGGGCGCGATGCCCAGCAGAAGTGGAGCCCAGCAAAGAATGAGCGCCCGCTCCGTAATAACTCAGCTAATTCACTGCGCCGCCTATGAAGGGCCTCACTGGAAGAAGAAGCTCGAGCCCCAGCGCTGTTCCTGGGTGGGGTCGTCAGGGAAGAATACTTTTCCCCGCACCTTGATTCAGGGCCAACTCCCGACCAGCTCCCGGTTTGTCCCCGAGTCGACTTGCCGACCGGCCATCGGCCGCGGCGAAAGCCAAGAAGATGTCTGCTGCGGGCGGGCTCAAATCTCAATCCAATATGTGTGCTTCTCCTTTCCCACGATAGACGACAACCAGACATTCACTCACAGTCACGTCCAAAGAGACTGTCTGTTCGCGTCAATCGACCCTGATCGACCCCGCAATCGATCCTCCCCCGCCGCCGTCAAGCACAATCCCCGCGACCATGGCTTCCACTTCCACCCCCGGCATGCTCTACGTGACGATGCAGCCCAAGCCGGGCCTGTCTCTCGACCAGTTTCACGAGTGGTACAACAACGAGCACGGCCCGACCAGGCTGCGCCTGCCCCACATCTTCCCCAACGGCCTGCGGTACCGGGCCACCGATGGCAAGGAGCCGACCTTCCTCGCCGCCTACGACGTGACGGACATGAGCCATCTGACCACGCCTACCTACACGAGCCTGCGAGAGAACCGATCCCCGCGCGAGGCCGAGACCATCGGCCAGGTCGACGTCACGCGCTACTTCTTCGATCACATCTTTACCCAACAGTCCCCTAACTTCGTCCCCGCAGAGCAATTGACGGACAAGGAAGCCGAGGGTCGTGTCCTGATCAGTGTCGACGTTACCCCACAAGCCGTTGCTGGAGCCGAGGAGGAAGCGATCAAGTGGTACAGGGAGGAACACATCCCCATGCTGTCCAAGATACCGGGCTGGCTACGGTCGCGATGCTTCCGCACGTCGACCCTCGACAAGGGCGCGCCGGCCAAGCTCTGGACGCTGCACGAATATGCCAAGGACAATGGGCTCGGAGGCCCCGAGCACAAGGCGTCCATGGACACAAAGTGGAGGACCGAGGTCTTTTCCAAGTACATTGGCGACAAGGGCCGCCGCGCCTACTCGCTGTTCTACGTCTTTGGCCCCGCGCCGCGCGAGTTGTCGTCCCTCTCGCGCCTTCCCGACGCCAAGGCCTTCACCTCGCCCGACTCAAAACAGTCCACGACGCCCGGCCCCTCCGCAGCCGTCAACTCGTACGTCACGACGGCCGACAATCTCGTCGTTTCCTACCGGCTGGAGGGCAACCCGGACCCGAAAGCGCCCACCATCGCCTTCTGCAACTCCCTCCTGACCTCCCTGCACATGTGGGACGATTTTGTCGCCATCCTCAAGAAGAACCGGCCCGAGTTCCGCATCGTGCGGTACGACTTCCGCGGCCGCGGCGCCATCCCGGACCCGCCGACCTCGTCGACCCTCGACGTCCTGGCCGACGACCTCGAGGCCGTGCTCACGGCCCTGCGCATCCCCAAGCTGCACGCCCTCGTCGGCGTCTCCATGGGCGGCGCCACCACGCTGAAATTCACGCTCAAGTACCCGAGCCGCCTGTCGCGCTTCGTCGCCTGCGACTTCAACGTCGCCAGCTCCGAGGCCAACACCAAGGCCTGGAAGGAGCGCATCGCCGTCGCCGAGTCGACGGCCGAGGACGGGCAGCCCGGCATCCGCACGCTGGCGGGCCAGACCGTCGAGCGGTGGTTCCACCCGCACACCGTGAGCGCCAAGAAGGAGGTCACGCAGCGCATGGTCGACATGGTCGCCGCCAACGACGTGCGGGGCTTCCGGTACGGCTGCCAGGCGCTGTGGGACTACGACATGAAGGCTGAGATGAAGGGGTGCCAGGTGCCCGGCCTGTTGGTTGTGGGCGAGGGCGACGGCAAGGGCGCCCTCGTCAAGGCCATGGACGGGTTCAAGGGCCTCGTCGGGGACAAGGGCGTGGAGCTCAGGATCGTGCCCGAGGCGGGCCATCTGCCCATGAATGAGAGCCCCGAGGCTTTCTGGGAGAGCGTCAAGGACTTTTTGTAGATATCATTGCGAGATAGACAAAATTTCAAGTCAAAAGTTAACACCCTTTGTGGATCCTTTACTGGAACGATATATTGGATACAGGGTGCATTCATCGTAACTGAAGTTTGCGTCAAACATGTGTTTATTGAGGAGGGCCGATGAGACGCTGTGCTGTCTGGACCTCAGGCGACAGTTGTTTGAGTGCGGTGGCGAGCTCATCGGCAGCCTTTAACAAGGCCTCATCCGTCAGTGGCTCTAGAGCGTCCAGGATGAAGAGCACCCGCGTGGTCTCGTCCGTCAGGGCAGTCCTCGGCCCCTGCCGCCAGTTCCACCGGCGACAAGTGATGCCACTCTCGTCGCACCAGATGGGTTCCCCAGGCGCAGCGTTCTCCGTCTGCGCCTCTCCCGCCGACATGGTCTGGAACGGCTCCGTGCCCGTCGCGCGGATGAGGAACGGGGCGCCGTCGTACTTGTCCAGATCCTCGCCTCCGAGTGGGATCTGGTGCTTGACTGAAATGGCGTTGTAGATGTCCGTTAGACGGTTCACACGCGGTAGGCCGCCTTCTGCTCGACGAGTCAGGGCCTCGAGGCTGTTGCGTGTCTTGTTGGGTTTCGCGCCGAACGCCTTGAAGGCTTCACGCCATGCAGCGATGTGCGGGATCTCGGTGATGCGACTTTTGGCTAGGCGTTCTTTGACTGAGGCCTCGGCCTCCTTTAACATAGCCTCGCTCGAAGCATCGCTGGGTCCTGGTGGTATGCCCTCGACAACCAAGAGAAGGGCGCGGTAGTCTGGTCGAAGCTCGAAGATCTGTGGGGCCACTCGGGCGGCTTGGAGCAGCTTCTGTGCAGCCTGCGTTCCGCTCATATTGTAATGTTAGGTATTGTTTCGAGTAATTATCGGGAATGCTTGATAAGGTTGAGACCACACGAGGATTAATGCATTTATGTATTTATCTGCCTTGCACAAAGAAACCAACTAAGAGCACCTCCGTGTGGAGCAGTCAGAAATGCCCGGCGCCGTCTAGTCCACGGCATGTAATTTATTGCCTACTTTGGGTAAAGCTTATCGAACAGAGCAACATTATTGGGCACTCTCCTTCATGCCGCGTGTCGTGCGCAAGGGCGTACAACGACATACCGATACAAACAACCTGATCCACCCGCTCGTGAGTACAATGCGAGATCATAATCTCGAATCTGGAAACTGAAATCCATCTTTACTCAGCGCCTAAGGGCTTATTCCTGAGCCTCCTCATCCTCGACAATCGCTTCGAATATAGATGTGTCGTAGTAATCAATCTCTGGACGTCCGCGCAACCGATCGCTTCGACGTGACGGTGAATCGGATGGGTCTTGAGTCTCTGAGGAATATCCTGTCGAGCACACTTAGTGATTAGTGATCTACTTGGTAAGTTTGATTTATAAGAAGATCTGCTCCTACTGTGCTTCTTTGCAGGGGACTCCCGCTGGGTGCCACTGAGCTTTCTCTTCGTGCCACGGACTGGTTCGGGTTGAGGCTTGCCGAATGGGTGATCTGGACTGAGGACTCGAATTGCAGCTTTGAGCTTCTGCTCCCCAGTGTCAATCAAGGCTTGATCCACGACACTGCCTTGCTCAGTCATGGTCTTGAGAATCTCCCAAAAGGGCTGGAGAGCTCGAGTCTCGGGCAAAGTGAGGCTGGGAGCACGATGAGGCTGCTGGGCTGGACTATGCAGAATCCGAAGAAGACTCTGCTCTGCAGACTTGACCGCATTCTTTCTGATGTTCTCTCTGCGCTGCAAGTCAGAGATCGACGTTGGAGTTGCCGGTGCGGTCGAGACCGCCGTAAACGCTGCAAGCGTAGCAAAGAGGCTGAAGAAGTTTGGGTCCGCCAAAAGAGGCGTGCGTTGCGCCATGGTACACAGCGCACCGCCGTTTCTTGACTGTTTGGAGGTTTGAGGGCTGAGCAATCAAGTCATGACAAAGATGAGCGGGTGACAAAATACTACTGTCATCGGCGAAACCAGCAGTTTGTTGATAACAAGAAGATGGCGACGCGTAGAAAGGTAAACAGACCCACCTCCACTTTGCTAGGCCACCACTTCACTTCCGTGCTCACATTATTCTCATTACTCCTTTACTAAACCGAATTAACTTTCCTTCAGGCTCTCCTCAATCTTCCTCCGCAGTTCATTCTCAAGAAATAGAGAATCAAGACACAACCAGCAAGCAAGTGTTTCATCCCACCTAACTTCAATCTCGTCCCTTTTGAGTTTCTGACAAGTGAACTTACAAAGGACATATCAGCAGGATGGCCAGCACCGACCCTCCACAGGGAGAAGTGGCCGACAGGAGCTCATTTGAGGCCTTCCCAAAGGTCACTGACGGCGATTCAGACATTGCCCGCACCTTCCAGGGTGACCAGATGATGGTGCAAGCGCCTGGTCGGCAGCCACTTCAAGTCGTGTACCTCTGGGGCGTTTTCAGCAAAGAGGACATCGATAAACCCAACATCAAGGCAGCGAGGCCCATGGGTGGCAAGACGGCCTACAACCTGGAGAAAGATTCCCCAGCAGCTGCAGGTCAGATCCCTGTCCTGGCGCAAGGAGATGAGTTGCTTCATCACGACAAAACACTGCCGTACATCGAAATTGGCCTTATCGTTGGAAGCAACCCTTCTAAATACCTCTTGCGGCTGGACGGAAAGAATGGAAAGCAGGAAAGGGAGAGAAAGGCTCGAAATGTTCACCCTCGTCATCCAGATGCGATGCGCGTATTTTTCCCTCTGATCGACGACGATTCCGTCAAGCATGGAAGCACAGCTTGTGTCGGCACCGGACCTTGGGGAGGTCGCCTCTTTCCAAAGACAATAGACCTGGACTTCGTGTTCTTCTATCCGGAATTCTAGGTGAATACCGGGATGGAGCATAAAAAGACTGAGCGTCACAGGCTTGTGATGAACCAGGTCCGGTTTCATGCCGCCAAGAACAACAAAGTATCGAAGCCTCTCAACCACACCAGAATTGAGCAAGAGTCTGAACCTCACGACAACACCGAAATCGAGAAAGGATCCGAGCCTTTCGAAAACAACGGAATTGAAAAAGAGTCGGAACCTCTCGAAACCGCCAGCACCAGCAAATTCGGACCGCACCTCGTCCGACAGTGGGAGATGCTCAAGCAAACTGGTGATCCGTCCATTGCGCGGAGAATGATGAGCATGCTGAACGAAGCATCTGCCGAGTTAACCTCGACGACATTCCGAGACAACGAGGGGATCTTCGCCTTCCTTCGCTTTGACAGAAACATCACACGAGAGCGATCGGTGTCTGTCGCAGCCGACCTACAGGTATGTATCCTCCTCAAGACTCATTGTTTTGCAGCCAGCTGAAATCTCCTTGCTAGAACATCATTCCGAATTTCCCAGCACTTGATCCGACAGTGATTCAGTACGTTCATGATGTTCTCTGCATGGACGACACTGATAGCACACCAACCGCCCATAAGAAGCTCGGAGATCGGCTACCACCAGAGGCAATGGGATTCTTTCTGCGGCGCTGCTACCACAAGTCCCCCCAGTCAATCCTGGGCATGTTTGGCCAGGATGAGATCCGTTCCCTGATCGAAGATGAGCTCCTCTGTGCTCATGACTACCACATGTGCATGAATAACACGAAGTCGTTGGCTTCCACAGTCGAGGAAGTGGAGTGCTCCAAATTGGTGGGCAGGGTGGGTCAGTTGCAGCTGAACACGGAACACTATATGAAGATTCTGATTGCCTTCCGTAATGAGTACCAAGCTGTTCTGCAGTCTTCGAAATCTTCAGATAGGGCGATCCTTCAACAGCTGGACGACATCCTGGAAATTGCGCTTGGTCTCAACCCAAGCGGTGCCAAAGACGCTCTTCTAGAGCAGCTCATCAAGCTACAAGAGTCACTTATGGAACGTGGAGATTCGGAAGCGGTTGCTGCGCTGAAGCAGAGTGTCGAAGAGATCGATGAACTGGTCGACTTGGTTCAGTGAGACCCGGATCGCCGCACCATGCATGCCAGACAGCAGTCTTGGGAGGGGAGGGCACTCGGAGTCTGAACGGAATGTTCAATATTGGACATGGTAATGGTACGGAAAGGGCACACGGCGGGGTGGACTACTTGACGCTGGACTTTCTAGTGATAGAGTTTCTGAAGGGCTGTAACAATGTATCAAGAATACTATCGTGTTGCCGACCCTGGCGAGATCGAGTGGAAAATGATTAATAAGTCTTATGATAATTGCTACCAACAGTATTATTGATATGATAAGAAGCTAAGAAAATGACCTGTTGGTCGTAGGTATCTATCATTCTAATTACAATGATATGGAATATTCAAGGAAATAAAGTATGTGCAGCAGGCATATTCCCGCTTACATAAAGTAACGGCATTGCTCATCTGAGCATATGCCTGGACTGATGGACGTTTGAAGATGTGAGCTTGCTCACAAACCTTCCCAACATCCGGAACCCAATCAATGGCTGAAGTCTGCCGCCAGACGCTTCTTGTACGTGAGAGGGCCAAGGACTGGTCGTGCCCGTAGTCGAGAAGCCTGAGCCCGGCGGCTCGGTATTTGTGCCACCGCCGGGCTGTCCAGCATCATCCGTGGGGGTGCCCGCACCAGGCGGTGTTGCGGCACTACCAGAGTTGTCATCTCCGCCTCCATCATCCGAAGCCGGACCATGATGGTTACCAGGCTCCGTATTTTGAGGGTTCTGTGCTTCTGGAGTCGGATAACTACTCTGGCCCTGAGGTACTGTAGTTGCGGCGTACCCACCAGGACCCGTAGGCGTCGTTTTCCCTGATTCTCCAGCTCCTCCACTTGGGTAAGGTGTCTCCAGAGACGGAGGACCATGGATGTTTCCACTTGAGCTACCGGTAGGTGTGTTGTATCCAGTGTTGCCTGAAGGGTTGCTGTTTCCACCGGGCTGGGAGTCTGTAGAGGCAATTTCGCGTGAGGGTGGACCATTGATATTGCCAGATGAGGAGCCTGGAGATCCCCCGCTCGGAAGCGGCGTGGTAAGACTGCCTGTAACACCACCTGGTGCCCCGGCAGAAGTCACTGGCGTTGGCTTCCCGTCTGGACCAGTTGTAACGCCGACAGAAGTCGGGTTGTTAGGGCGATTGGGCCCATTGACGCGGCGACTCGTTGCGGAGGTAGTCGTCTCGGGCGCGTTAGGCCCATTGACTCCAGGTGTACTTGCTGTACCTCCGCCGTTGGACTGGCTTGCAGTGGCTCCTCCGTTATCTAGTACGGTCGACTGGCGAGAGTTCGGTCCATTCACGTTCGGCCTGGTCGTAGCCTCTGCACTGATAGTAGAGTCTGCGGGCTGGGGTTGGTTCGGTCCATTGACGTTGGGCCGTGTTGTTGATGTGCCTCCAGTCGCGGTGCTAGCCGAGCTATTCTCGTTCGATTCGCCAGGCTCGGTTGACTGAGGTTGATTTGGTCCATTGACATTCGACCGCGTCGAGGCACCGGTGATGCTTGCCGAAGCAGTATCGCTTGTGTCGCCAGGCTCCGTTGACTGAGACTGGTTAGGACCGTTCACGTTGGACCTCGTCGAAGCTGTGCCACGGGTGTCGGTCGTAGTCGCAGGTATACCTGTCTCTGAAGACTGGGGAGAATTCGGGCCGTTGGCGTTCGAGGGTGATGCAGTAGTGCTCCCGCCAATTTCTCCTGTTCCGATCGACTCCCTGGAGTTGGGACCATTGATGTTGGACCGCGTGGTTACGCCGCCAGCTGTGTTTGCCAGAGTCCCTGACTCTCCTGCATCTGTCGACTGCGGCTGGTTAGGTCCGTTGACATTCGACTGAGTTGATGCACCACTCCCAGTGTTGGCAACGCCGGACGTCTCACCGCCACCCTCACCTGTACCAGTAGATTCTGTAGGTTGAGGCTGGTTCGGTCCGTTGACATTTGACCTTGTCGATGCACCATTTTCGGTGCTCTCAACACTAGGGGTCTCGCCACCACCTTCAGCTGTGCTGGTGGACTCCGGTTGATTCGGTCCATTTACATTCGACGGTGTTGATGTGACACTTCCAGTGCTGGCCATACCAGATGTCTCACTGCCACCATCATCTGTACTTGTGGTCTCTGTAGGCTGTGGCTGATTAGGTCCGTTGACCCTCCGACTCGTGGACGTGGTTGTGCCTGTGTCTGTGACACTCTCAGACCCTCCAGTCTCAACGGGGCCGTTCGCATTCGACGGTGACGAAGTGGTGCTGGCACCCACAACATCTGTTGCCGATTCTCTGGAGTTCGGCCCGTTGATGTTGGAGCGCGTCGAGGCCTCGGCACCCGTGTTGGCAAGAGTGCTGGACTCGCCCGCGTCAGATGGCTGTGACTGATTCGGTCCGTTGATGTTAGATTCGGAGGAGGCCGTTTCAGTAGCTGTTATGCTCGCGGTATCACCAGTCTCGGTAGGGTCTGGGGAGTTCGGTCCGTTGACATTGGTCGACGAAACTGTACTTGTCACCGCCTGCGCTGAGGTCGAACCGCCAATGGTATCTGTCAAGCTTTCAGATGCGCCCCCACTCTCAGTGGTGTCAGGAGCGTTGGGGCCATTGAAATTGGAGGTAGTCTCGGGCGTGTTAGGGCCATTGATATTCGAGCTTTCCGTTGTGTCAAGAGTGGCCGTGGCTGTGTCGGAGATTTGCGACTCTGCTGGCGATGATGTCTCCGGCACTTCGTCGGACGGACTGGATTCTGGCGAATTTGGACCATTGACGTCTGTTCCTGTTGTTGTGGTGCTTGTCTCTGAGGAAGGAAGGTCTGTGGTAAGGGTTGTCTCCTCGCCTGACTGGCTTGTGTCGGGGGAATTGGGTCCGTTGGCATTTCCAGTCGAAGAGGCGGCGCCGCTTGATGTGCCACCAGGCTGATCAGACTCACTAGTCGTCGCGGTTGCATCTGAGGTTGTCTCAGGCGAATTAGGACCATTGGAATTACTGGTGTCGGGGGCTGAGGTTGACGAGGGGCTCTCTTCGTCGGATTGGGTCGTGTCCGGAGAGTTGGGTCCATTCGCGTTCCCAGTACGTGTGGATGTCTCTGAATCCGTGGTCGGGCTGCTATTCTGTGCTGTCTCCGTGTCGATCGCGGAAGATTCTGTCGTCTCGGGAGAGTTAGGTCCGTTGATATTGCTGGACGTCGAAGTTGTGTCCGAGGCCGTACTCTGCCCGGCGTCTGTCGAAGTGAGGTCGGTAGGACCTGGCTCAGAAGAGTTTGGGCCGTTGATGTCACTCGTGGCAGCGGTGCCACTCTGAGACGAGGCCGATCCTTCAGCCTCAGTTGAAGCTGACTCTGCTTGGCTGGGCTCCGGCGAATTTGGACCATTCACATTGCCGGTTGTTGACGTACCGCTCGACGTGACAACTGATTCCTCTGCGCTAGAAGTCGAGTCCGTCGGAGTTGGTTCGGGAGAGTTTGGCCCATTAACATTGCTTGTAGTTGAAACAACCCCTGAAGAATCGATTGTCTCCTGACCGCTCGTGGAAGTTGATTCTGTCTGACTTGGCTCCGGCGAACTTGGACCGTTTGCGTTTCCTGTTGTTGATACACTGCTCGAAGTAGCTTCTGATTCTTCCGCACTAGAAGTCAACTCGGTTGGACTTGACTCGGGTGAGTTTGGTCCATTGATATTACTCGTAGTTGAAACGCCTCCTAAAGACTCAGTTGTGTCCTGATCACTACTGGTAGTTGATTCTGCCTGACTGGGCTCCTGAGAGTTGGCCCCATTAGCATTGTTAGTTGTGGAGACAATGCTTGAAGAACCAGTCTGCTCCTGAAGGTTGGTGGAGCTGAAGTCAGTCGGCACGGGAGAATTTGGACCATTGGCGTTGCCAGTACTTGACTCCGTGTTAGAGAAAATATCCCCAGTCTCGGTCGTTGCCGTTTCATTAACACCGTCACTGGTAGTTGGTTCTTGGGTGGTAACGGCTGTAGTCGTGCTGATATCCGAATCCGTCGACTCGGACTGGCTCGATTCTGGAGAATTTGGTCCATTTGCATTGCTGGGCGCCGACGTTGCAGCAGTGCTCAAAGTCTCTTCAGGAACCTCTGAGCTTGAGATCCCGTCGGAAGAGGTGGACACCTCGATGCTGCTCCCACTTGTTGAAGATGCCGCTTCGCTCGTTTCTACGGAGCCCGGGCCATTGATGTTTGAGGTAGCGCTCTCTGTGCTGACATCACTGGCAGAAGTCTCCGACCCAAGAACAGTGGATTCAGTAAGTGGAGGTCCATTTACATCGCCTGTGGTCGTATCAGAAGCTGCTGGTGTTGTCGTTTCCGCATCAGTATTTGTCTGACTGTCCGAGGTAGTAGCATCTCCACCTGTACTCGTCGCGCTCGTATCAGGAACCGCGGTGATGCTTGTAGTTGTCTGCTCGCTAAGTCCACTTGTCTCGATCGAGGGCGGGCCATTGACGTTGCCAGTCGAGGATGTGGTGGCCACGATATCTGTCGATGACTTCTCTTCCGTAATCGTGGCCGTCGTGAGCGTGGAGCTGCCTGATCCGTCTGTCGTGATGAGTGTCTGAGTAATCACCGTGACTGTGATATCAGAGAGCGTGCTGCTTGTCTCTCTGGTAACACTCGACTCGATGGATGGAAGACCATTCACGTTTGTTGTCGTTGAAGCAGTGGCGCTCTCAGACTCAACGGTAGAAGTGGCTGAAACCGTCGCAGCTGACGAGATCAAGGTATCGGTGCTTGATCCCAAGTCCTCTGTAGAAGAAACCGCAGTCTCGGAGTCCTGGTCTGAAGTTTCTTGAGTCTGAGATGACTCGATTGAGGGCGGGCCGTTCACATTCGAAGTTGTTGTCACTACGCCATCGGAGGTGCTCGGGATGTCCGAGGTTATCCCACTGTCCGACGGGGCAGTCTGTGACTCTGGTGCCCGCGTTGACTCGCTTGATGTCAATGGAGATGGGGTTGACTCGATGGAGGGTGGACCATTGACATTAGACGAAGTAACCGTGTCAGACCCTGTGGCTGTAGGCGATGCCGTCTCAACACTCGTTGCTGGAGTACTCTGGCTCTCAGTTGAGTCGCTCTCACCCGATTCCGTCGATACGGGGCCGTTGATGTCGGAGCTTGTAGGG
Source organism: [Phialemoniopsis] sp. UDSM-2020 (assembly GCA_018873225.1). Taxonomy (NCBI): domain Eukaryota; kingdom Fungi; phylum Ascomycota; class Sordariomycetes; order Thyridiales; family Thyridiaceae; genus Thyridium; species [Phialemoniopsis] sp. UDSM-2020. The sequence continues at coordinate 6,171,612 of JAEILZ010000002.1, read as the reverse complement.
GCCGAACTTGTGAGTCCCGTCTCTCCAATTTTGCTTGAACTTACGCTTTGTTCTGGGCCCGTGCTTGTGGGGCCTGACACGTCCGTGGAAGCCGGACCATTCGCGTCAGTCTGGGAGAGACTTGTGGACGATGCTGCGTCTGTTGAAGTTGATTCTTCTCCAGCACTGCTTGTTGTGTCACTGTCTGTCTCTGAAGCTACAGGGCCATTGACATTACTCGCAGTTGAAGTCAACTCAGACGTGCCCAATGTGCTGCTCTCCGGACTTATCGTCAGAGAGCCCGAGTTATCTGATGTTGTCGACTGCAAGTTTGAGCTGATATCACTTGTGGGTAAGGACTCGGTGGAGACCGGGCCATTCACGTTCGATGTGGATGTGACCGAGGTCTCCGCCGATACTGTGCTCTGGCTACCGTCCGACTCTGTGGAGGCGGGTCCATTGACATTGGTAGTGGAACTCTCCTCTGGAGCAGTGGTCGCGTCCGTTGTTGAGTCACTTGAGGGCATGAGACTCGTGTCCGCGCCGCTGTTGGTAGCTGGTTCCGTGGAGAGAGAGCCACTGCCATCTGCAGTCGTGCTCGCAGCCGAACTAGTACTTGTGTCCTCATTGCCTCCCGATTCCGTGGAGATGGGCCCGTTCACGTCAGTACTAGATTCTCCTTCCGGGCTTGTGGTAAGAGTACTGGTTGCTCCCGGCTCCTCCGAGCTACTCGTCGTTGTGAGGGTATTAGACCCTGGCTCTGTGGAGATGTCGGTCGGAGACGAGGATGTGCTTTCGCCTGGCTCTGTGGAGACAGGGCCGTTGATGCTTGATGACGTTGACTCGATGGACTCTGTTGTGACAGCACTAGTCTCCAAGCTCGTGGAACCAAGAGACGTCTCCGTAGAGGCCGGGCCATTGATATCCGTGTTGCTGGACGTACCATCTAAGCTACTCACGATCGCTGTTGTGGACAAATCTTCCGTGTTCGAAGAGGCGTCTGTGGTCGTCGGTGTGATCTCACCTCCGCCAGTTTCCGATGTCTGGGATGGCTCGGTAGACTCAGTGATGATTGGTCCATTGGTATTGACTGGAGAGGTTGAGATCCCGTCTGTTGTCGACTCGCTGCTCTCGACATTCGAGGTGGTAATTACAGACTGGGATGACACTGTGCTTTCTGAGGACGCCGGCTCATTGGAGTCAGTAGAGGGTATCTCCGACGTTGAACCTTGATCGGTCGACAGACTGTCAGTGCTGCTGACGGTGGTATCTTGTCCACTAGTTGAACTGTCTGTGCCTGAGATGTCTGAGGAAGACCCAAGTGTAGTCTCCGAGTCTGTACTTGATCCCTCACCGGAGTTCGGCCCGTTGACCTGGCTAGTCGTCGTCACCGTGATGAAAGTCGTTGGGATGGTCGTGAACGACGATGAGCTTGCACTGCTCGAACTATCTTGACTTGATGACGGTTCGACGTTGGTGGATGTTTCACTGTCGCTAGAGTCCGTCGAGGCGGGTCCATTTCCTTGAGTTTGAGAGGAGGTGTCGCCGGACGTGAGGCTGCCTTCTGAAGTGCTGCTAATCTCAACGCCCGAGTTGGTCGTACTAGGGGCATTGGTCGACATCGGCTCGCTATTTGAGGTTGTCTCCAAAGATGGCAAGCCATTGACGTTTGAGCTTGAGGACTCAGTTTCCCCGACAGTAGATGTCGTGAACTCACTTCCACTTGATGGCTCTGTGGGTCCTGAGCTCGATGATGACTCTGACTCTCCTGGAGACGTTGACTCGGAGGATTCCGTGGTGGATGTCGGTCGTGTTGTGATAGTAATGAACGTAGACTCTGTCGGGATCGGGTTGGTGGTTGTAGATACCGTATCTGTTGACTCCAAATCTGTTGAGATAGAGCCAGGAGGGCCGTTCACATTCGTGGTGGAGCTTGAACCCAAGTCCGACGTCTCGGATATCTCGGTAGGCTCGGAGCTGCTGAAGCCAGGCGAGGAAGACAAAGTGTCTGTAGGCGACTGTAGTCCTGACGTCTCCGAAGTAGTGACTTCGCCGCCAGAGCTAGGATTCTCAGAGCTTGATCCGCTGCCATCTGTGGAGATTGGCCCGTTGACATCTGTTGACGTCAAATCTGTCGGTGACACCGTCACACTTGTCGACAAGGTCTCGGAGCTTGATCCTCCAGAGCTGATTATGGGTCCTTCTGTGCTCGAAGTAGCCTCAGTCGGTCCGGGGGATGTCGTCTCGCTTCCCGAAGGCTCTGTATTTGACGCAGCCTGCGAATCCGTAGTCAAAATGACCGTTTCCGTGCTCGTGGCTGTGTCAGTTGGCTCACCCTCCGTAGAGACTGGGCCATTCACATTAGACGAAGTCTCCTCTGGGGACGACGACGATATTCCGCTCAACGAGGAGCTGGTCACTGATGTGAAAGAACTTGTGAAATCATCTGTGGTTATCCCACTGCCCGATGCAGACTCTGTAGATACAGGTCCGTTTACATCCGTGTTGCTAGTGCTTGAGACCAACGGACTAGACGTGTTCTCTTGAGTTGACTGTGTTGAGCTTGGTACACTTTCACTTGAGGTAAGTGGCGCGCTCGAGGAGCTTGCGTCCTCCGTTGTCGTAGGCGCCTCCGAAGGATTGCTTGTTACTGAGCTCGAGACAGATTCCGTTGAAGGTGGACCGTTCACATTTGAAGTACTTGTGGTTGGTTCTTCTCCAGACGACTGAGAGGAAACTACTGAGGAGTCTGTGCTGCTCAGTACTCCTGACGATGTAACATCTGTCGAACTGGACACGCTGGCTCCAGTAGATGTTGTTGGCGCGCTAAGGGTTTCCGACGAAGACACGCCATCCGTACTTGAACCACTTGCCGTCGTTTCCGAAGCAGGCTCAGTGGAGGGCGGGCCGTTGACATTTGAAGATGCTGTCTGCGAGGACTCAGAGCTGGTCACAGGCTCTGTGTTTGAAACTGTATTTGAAGCAGACGTCCCTAGGGAGCTCGTCTCCGTTGAGAAGGGGCTGGTTTCCGGTTGAACACTGCTCGAAGAGGGACTTGTGGGTGAAACTACTGATGAGTCCGTTGATGATGACTCAATTGACCCTGGACCATTGACATTGGACGTTGACGACGACCCAGTATCGGGGGGCACAGTGCTTGGTGTTGCAGCTGATGTTGTTGTTGGCGCTGTACTGGGTTCCGTAATGTCCAACGACGTGTCTGAAGGGCCTGAGCTGACACCCGTGGGCCCTGTCTCTATGTTCGTGGTAAGAGTTTCCAGAGTCGTCGGAGCTGCGCCGCTAGTTGTGGTGACGACTGATTCAGAAGACTGCGAACTTGCACTGCTTTCAGTTGACAGGCCTGAAGGTGGGCCGTTTACGTTGCTTGACGAGGTGGCCTCGCTGGACTGCGAGGATGTCGTCGTAGTTGAGCCTAGACTGTTTGAATCACTAACAGTAGGCTCAACTGCAGACACACTACTTTGCTGGCTCGTTATTGATGTAGTGATTGAGGTCTCCACCGGAGCTGTAGTTGTGACAGTTGTCGGTCCAGACTCTGATGACAATGGCCCGTTCACGTCTGAAGAGGTTCCACTTTGAGTTACAGATGAAGAAGTCACGGTCGTCCCCGTCACAGAAGTGTTTTGTTCATCTGTGCTAGACCCTTGCTGGCCTGTGGAAGGCGTAACTTCTGTTACTGCCCCGGTGTTTGTCCTTGAGATGGACTCTGTTGATGGTGGCCCATTCAGATTCGAGGATGTGGAACTAGTCTCTGCGGATGACGACGTAGTTGATGCTGTTGAATCTCCACTACTAGTACTAGATTGACTCAACGACGATTGGCTTGCTTCAGACGAAGGTGACGCAGTTAGGGATGTTGTGCTCGTTGGAGAGCTAATTTGGCCCGTCCCGCTTTCAGTCGACGCAGGACCATTGACGTTGCTCGAACTAGTCTGCGACACTGTTGTCTGACTTTGAGACGTACTGCCAGCGCTACCGCTGCTGGATGACCCGGTTGTAGGCTCACTAGACACCGGCCCATTGCTATCTGTTCCGCTATTGCTTACTCCTGGAGAAGATGTAGGTAGACTGGAAGGGCTGGACGTCTGGGTGGTGAGTGTCTGAGTTGTTTCTTCTACAAATGTGCTGCTGGTGCCGCTTGACGTCTGGGCAGGCTGCGAAGTTGTCTGAGATGTAGTTCCAACACTGCTTGCTGTGCTAGACGAGTCGCTGGACACGGGTCCGTTGATGTCTGTTGATGTGCTGCTAGATGACGTAAGGGAAGGAGACTGTAGGGCACTTATCGAAGTGGTGGTTCCCGAGCCAGTCGTGGAGGTTGACTGGGACGAGCTTGAGATACTGGTACTTGATTCCCCTGTCGCTGTTTGTGTCGAGCTCGTGACATCCGGGTTGTTTGGCCCATTGGTGTTCCTAGTTGTACTCTGTCCCTGAGATGACCCCAGAGTGCCAGAAACGCTCACATCTGTGCTGCTCTGGGACAGGGTAGTTGAAGTACTAGATGACGGTGCTTGACTTGTGGACGAAACACTGGTAGACGAACTATCTCGGCTGGTCTGCGCGGGTGAACTACTTGCCGCACTGCTGGATGAAGTAGTCGGTACTGATGTGAGCGAGCTAGAACTCTCTCCACTTGATTGGCTGCTTGACACCCCTGTAGATGAAGATTCGATGGACCCAGGCCCATTCACATTCGAAGTCGAGGAGACTGATCCTAAAATCGATGTTGTAGGGGCAGAGCTTGTTGAGCCTGTCGTTGTGCTCTGGGCACTCTGGCTGCTGACCGATGAATTGGGCGCTGTGATAACCGTGGAGAAAGTTGAAGCTTGTGTACTGGTTGAAGTCCCAGTCGGTGAAGTCTCGACCGATCCTGGACCACTGATGTTTGAGGCTGATGAGCTTGTTCCTTGTGAGGTACCCAAGCTTGAAGATCCGGATGACGTGCTTGAGTTTGTCTGACCGACTGAAGAGGTAGAGACAGCCGATGTACTGCTTGAGAAACCAGTGACAGACGTTGTACTAGGAGCTGTTGATGACAGGGGCAAGCTTGAGGTAGAACCTGTCGAGGACTCTATGGAACCAGGCCCATTGACATTTGTAGTTGAAGAGCTTGTACTCGGTAAAGTACTGGAGGTAAAGAGTGTAGGGGAGCTACTCCCGGTACTCTGAGAACTTGTCCGTGTCTCGCTTGATGGCAACGATGTTGATGATGAAGGGATCGAGTTGGAGACTGTTGAGCTCCGCGAGGTGCTGGCTGAGGAAGGTTCCGTGGAAGGAGGACCATTCACATTAGAAGAACCAGTCACAGATGAAGAACTCGCACTGGTGCTTGTTGATCCTGTGCCCGTCGACCGGCTGCTGCTGGAGCTACTGGTTGGCTGTGAGACGGAACTAACAACTGTGCTGGACGATGCAGTTGAGCTGCTCTGAGTTGGGGAGGTAGTTGGCTCCCCTGAATTAGGTCCGTTGACGTTGGATGAGCCGGATGTGGATGTGACCGGGGTCGACAATGAGGATGAGGTCGTTGTGCTGCGATCTGGCGACGATGTGGGGGACGTCGACTGTGCGGAACTTGACTGCTGACTACTTGTTAAGCTAGACGATCCGGGGGAAGTCGAGCTGCTAAGATTGCTAGTCGTAGTGCTTGTCTGGCTCGTACTGACAGAGCTGGATGAAGCGGAGCTGCCGCTGGTCACGGTTGTCTGTATCGTTGTCAAGCTTGTGCTTTGCTGCGTGACCGAGGTGATTACGGTGGTTGTGCTCGGGGCCGAGGTTGAAGAAGATCCTGAGGACACACTAGAGCCGGAATTGGGCCCATTCACATTGCCTGTGCTCGACGATGAGCTAGTTGAGTAGCTCGAGGCTGTGCTGGATGACAAAGCGGTCGAGCTTGATGGTAGGCTAACTGAATAGCTAGATGATGTGCTGGCCGAATAGCTAGAAGACGTGGTGGAAGACGAGGTCGTCGTCCCGGACGCTGGAGATTGGCTACTCGAAGTCCCAGAGTTGGGGCCGTTGACACTGCCAGATGTGCTACTTGAGACAGTAGTTGAGTACTGTGTTGAGCTTGAGGTCACGCTCGAACTTATAATTGAACCGGTGCCCGCACTGGTGCTCGTTGAATACCCAGTCGATGTCGAACTAGAACTGCTGGAGCTCGAAGTGCTAGAGGACGAGCTTTGACTACTCGATGAGCCCGAGTTTGGTCCATTTATATTTCCGGACGTTGTTCCGGACGAAGTGCTGCTCGTGGGCGCAACCGTAGAATAGACGGTTGAGATAGTTGATGAACCTGATGAAGTGGTGGTGCTTGATACTGAGGACTGAGTGGTTGTTGTTGACTGTGAAGCTGATGTGCTCGTTGATGAGCTAGAAGACGAAGATGTGACTCTTGTGGATGTGCTACTTGAGACTCCTGAGTTTGGTCCGTTCACGTTCGACGACGACTGGGAAACGAAACTTGTGCTTGGAGATGACCCAGGATTTGAGACACTAGAGCTTGATGAAGTGGTACTCCTCTGTGTCTGTGACGTCGTCGTTGTGCTTGAGACCGAGGTGGAAGGCGAAGACACAGTGTACGATGTGGTACTCGAACTCAGGGACGATGATGATGTGCTAGACGTTGTTCCCTGTGTTGAGGAAGAAACACTTGAGCTTGTCGCAGTTAAATACGAGCTGCTAGTCGATGATAACGAGGCTGGCCGACTTGTTGATGTGCTCGTCGTAACCGATGACTCCGTTGTGACCGAGACTGGTCCGTTGACATTACTCGTCGACGATGAGGTCGACTGACTGGTGGATGATGAACTAGAAGAAGGTGAACTACTCACACTGGTTGTGCTTGAGCGTGTACTAGAAGATGTAGGTACAGAAGAAGTCACAGAAGTTAAGTAACTGGAGGAAAAAGAAAATGATGACGACGATGACGACGAGAGGGGTGACGATGAGGAAGAGGAAGAGGTGAGGGTTGTTGGAGAAGAGACAGTATTAATGCCTAAAGATAAAGACACTGAAACCGAGACAGACAAAAGGGGAGATGATACTTGCGAGCTACTAGATGTAGTTGACGACGAAGAAGATGTTACCCCGGAGTTAGGGCCATTAACATTACCACTTGACGTGGAAGAAGAAGTGGTGGAAGTAAGGAGCGTAGATGACGACGAGGTTGTCGTCCGCGTGCTCGACGAGCTCGTACTAGCCGTAGAGCTCGCACTAGAGGTCGAAAGAGTGGAAGTTGAAGGTGTCGAGACTGAATACGAGCTGGAACTGCTCGTGCTGCTCGAGCTGGATGTTGAAGAACTGAGTGTAGCGGGTGTCGAAACCGAAGATGAGCTGCTGGAGCCTGAGCTGCTGCTACTTGAGCTGCTGCTGCTCGTTATGGTACTTGTAGACCTTGAACTTGTACTGCTGGAACTCGTCGTCACAGTTGTGGGGGAGTTCGGCCCGTTCACCTGCCCTGTGCTGCTGGATGTGCTGCTCGACGTAGTGCTCGACGTAGTGCTCGACGTAGTGCTCGACGTGCTGCTCGACGTGCTGCTCGATGTACTCGACGTACTCGTTGATATGCTCGTTGATGTGCTCGTCGATGGACGACTGGTCGACGATGATGTCGACAACGTCGTCGACGATGTTGTCGAGGGCACTGATGTAGAGGTCGAACCCGGTGTCAGCGATGTCGTGGTCGTGGCTCGCGATGACGAAGAGGTAGTGACTACTACGGCGGTGCTCGTGGGCAGACTCCATAAGACTTCGAGGTAGGGAGCGATGTTGAAGTTGCACGCGCAGGCTGACGAGTAGGAAGGTGCATCGCAGGCGCTGATGTAGGTCGGCACCGATCCGGAGATGACCGTGACCCTGTTCCATACTGTTAGCAGTTTCCTGGTGGTATGCTATCAGGGGGCACTAACGCAAGGACGACGTATGTCGAGGTAAGGAATTTGGAGCAGTCGGCAGAGCGAGTTGCTAGCGGCACCGACTTCGTGATAGTCAAGTCCGACAGACAAGCTCCGGCAATAAGACACGCCGCCAGGGCGTGGGGGACGAGCGCGAGGGCAGTCGCGAGGTTCCGTATTCGCACCATCGCGACCGAGATCCTAATCAACACTCGGCCTTGCGGGTGGCGTCACAGAGTGGCATCGCCTTGAGTGAGATGTACAAAAAGAAACAAGGGTTGTACAGATGTTGTTACAGGTGCCTGGGCGACTTTCGTATGCCCTCGACCAGCCAGCTGGGTGGGCTGCAGTAATATGAAGACTGTGATTAGAAGGCCCGGCGATGGCGATAGCAACAACGCCCGAGCTCTGCCGTAGATCTTGGAATCATCGACCGCATGTTAGTATCTGGCAATAGGATGCATCCCAGTATGACTCGGAAGTCTCGCGTGTTGTGACGTCGATATCTAGCGGAGTCGGGTTGCTGTGACCAAACGTTTGGTTCAGCTTGGGGATGATCTGCAGACAGTCCGCCTTCAAACATGTGTGCCTCGCACTTGAGGCTGATGTCGCGTTTAACGAGTCAGATCGGTCGTACAATACTCGGTGATACACGCGGAGACGTTGATGATACAGCAGCTGGGACTGCTAACGCCAGAAATACCCATCGCTAATCACAGAAATCACGAGAAAGGAGCTCGCCCGCGACTCGTCACGACAATTAGGCACCTTGTCTATATCAAAGCAAGCTTTACATTGTTTACGTTGTACAGACGTGCCGTTCCCAAGCTTCATCCCACCGCATGCTCGTGGTATTTGGGAGTCTGTGTTTGTATGGATACGGGAAGATGTTCGACTCCGTCCTGCCGGCCGAAAGAGCAACACTATATCCCGTGTCCCCCACACCAGCCTCAAGATCTCACCAACAGTATCGGACGGCAGTGAAACAAGCTCTGCGGACGAGATCGTAGATTGGCTGGGCAGCCGAGACACGGTCTAGCCAAGTCTGTGCTCGGAATGAAGCCAAATGGTACTCCTCATACTACAAAGGGAAAGCTGTCTGGCTGTATAAGCCACCCGGCCGTTGGGCTCCACAATTTTGTTGCCGTAGATCCGGCGGGTTATGTCCGCCGTCCTCCACAATTCAATAAGCTTGTTTGCGTGCGCGCGGAGAGCAGTGGACTCACCCCAATCTATCTTGTAGTACTCGGGCACCAAGCTACTTCTCTTTCTGCAGCTGGGATCTTGCGACTCATGCCCCCAGATCTAGATCCCGGTACACATGTTGATCAAAATGTAGCCTCGCCTGGTCGGAAATGTGATTGGCCACGGACAAAAGTTCCTGCAGATGTCTCTAGCCAAAACCGTAGTAATGCACCAAACTCAGGAATGACATCAAGGCCATGGCGTCGAAAACAAATAGAACATCGTAATTTGCTACAGCGAATCAAATAAGCACGGCGTTATCCCGTAGCACGTACACACGCTCAAGCATTCGGGCGCACGTGGTCCCAATTAGCTCAGTACCCAGGACCAGGTACGCAGACCGGCCGGAGCTCTCTCGTCAGTCGTTTCTTCATCGTTAGTACTTCTCCCCCAGCAAGACTATGAATGGCACTCATCTGCCTCAATCTCAGCTCTCCGCCGTTGAGAAAGAAGTGAGTGTACACCGGACGAGACCTGGCCCAGTGACGTAGATGCGTACCCCGTCTCGCTCCCATTATCTTGTCCAGAGTGGGTAATTTGTTACGGGCAAAGGTCCACTCCCCAGAATCTGCTAAGCCTTAAGATCGCCAGTGTGGATTCTCTGCCACACCTTAATCTGACCCAGGAAGTAATTCGTCCTCCCACAATGCCGCTCGCTCATTGTATCCGTATCTGGACACAAGTTGTGACCTCGAGATACGATACCACTGAAGAATCTCGACAGCGGACTACAGCACTCTTCCCATTCCTAGCGGTGACGATTCACCTTGGATCTCGATGGCTTTGACGGCCTCCTTCTGAGTCGCCGACTTTACGTGTAGACTCTTTCTCTTTCGGAACTCATTGGCAGATGCCGTGTACTCATCGCTTTCCGAAGTGCCCTCGCGAGAAATACGAAATGCAAAAACATCATCAACAAACGTCTGGCATGATGCATATCGCTGAGCCTGCCAGGACCAGCACCCACTATCAGCCACATCCGGGGGGATATCTGCAGTGACGATGATAGCAGATCGCAAATATGCTAACAATGTGCCGGTATAGGTAGTGGGATAACCCAGGTCTCAAGGAGGGCACTGACTGACTGCCGGGCCCATGTAATTTAACTCTTCCAGATATTCTCACAGGTATCTTCTCCTATTCCACGTTAGCTGCATGACCAAGCCAATGGGCAAAAGTCCCCAACAAATTATACATAGCTTCTTATCTCGGAGACTTAGTCGGTTAGCTCGGTGATATTTAGTCAATTTTTGGTGTAGGATCGGCGGACTCTGAGAGATCGTTGCTCCAGCACGCCATTTCACGTTAGCTCGACCATTGAGCTACCAGGAACCCAGCATTCCTACAGATTCGAGCAACTGACTTGTAGTTCGAGGACAAAAAGGTACCCGGGGTTTCCATGCAAATGTGCGGGATGGTGGAGTCCAGTACATGGGTAATTGTGGTACCGCGAATGAACCCAGCCACCATACAACAAGACCACTAGATGAGATCTCCTCAGAATAGCATCCCAGAAAACAGTAATGTCCGATTCCGAATTTAGAGATGTCTTACTCAAGAGGTTAGGTGAAAGCTTGGGTTTGCTTGAGCAGCGTAGTATCGTCATTTTGCAACCCGATCTCTTTCAGAGAAGCTACTTTGCTAAACAAACGCAGATCTCGTCAGCCTTACCACGCGAAAGAGGGCCAGAACCATGGTGATTTTGTAATCAAAAATTAATTTCTATACCAAACAGAAATACCATGGTACATTCAACAATGAGATAGAATCCATCCCCCGTCTGGTGCCTGACCAGCATCCGACCCAATAATGGCGAGTCAACCATCCCAACCCCCTGGCGCATCAGTCAGACGCAACTGCCGCGTATTAGTCTTAGATTTGGGTACCGTAGTACCTGCATACCATCGAAGCTACATGATGTCGATCCATTGATTTTCTCAGAGGCATTCGCAGAATGTCTTCTATAGTGTAGAACCTTGAAGGGTTCCGTTTAGTGTAGTTAGTTCAAGCTTTCCCAGCGCCGCGATCGATCGACAACGCGCCTGGCCTTCCTGAGCTTGCTAATGTGTTATCCTCACTGATCAGCCAGCGGCGATCATTGACCGGGAGTTGTATTAGTCAATCTCCCGCCTTGTGAGTCAGAAGAGCCTCTCGAGTGAAGACGACGCCAAAAAGACAAAGGCGATACCGGAGCATGCCATAGCAACGATCTGTCAGCTCGAAGCTTATCCAAGCTTATTGCAAGTGGTGATTCATTAAAACTTTCTATCATTCGGTCGAGCATAATCATCGGGGAACGTAGTCCCAAAATGGTGACAGAACCTCGGACACCGTGCTCTGTGATCGAGGGACAAGCTGCGTTACCTGATTGGTATTTACACATTCTCATGCTTGACGTAAGTATTAGTCAATTTCCAACTGCTTCTGTTATTTCAATTACTTCGTCGCAGAGGCTGCTCGCACTCTCGTCCCTGTCTGCGCCGCAGCCATCCGAGGCCCCGCTTCGTCAATCATGAGATCTTCCACGCCGTGATTCAGCACGAGCAGCTCTGTCGTCTCCGGCAATGGCTCTGTATACTCGGTGTTGACATTCATAGCTAGCAGCAGCGTCTGTCGTTGCGATACTAGCCAAGGATGGACAGCCATCACGTAGTCACGGATCGTGACGAACGGTTTGTCAGATGCGCGTACTTCCAGGCCAATCGAATCTGGAGGGCGCTCCACGCCGCAACAGCGGATGAGCTTGTCGAAGTCTTCTTCTGTGTCTTCTGACACTTCGACCTCGTTGCCATCGGTATCCAAAAAGACTCGGACTCCCACGCACTTGTCATGCAACTCCGCCCAGTTCTCGGGCCAGGCCTCGAGGTTGTAGACCTGAACGACGAGATCGGAGACGGGAGGCTTGGACACTGGCTTCTCAGCAATAGCATGCCAGCAATCAATATCAATAGCGTTGAGTGATCTTTCGCACAGTTTTTCCAACGGCTGATTGGGACTAGCTTTATCCCGCATCACAAATATAGACTCTTCCAACGGCCCTTGTAAAGTCCAGAGTAGGCGTGTTCTCCCCTCCGTATGGATAGGACTGGCTTGGTCAGAGAACATCTCGTGTTCATAGCCTGCAACAGGCGTGGCGTTGCTGCATTTGAATGACTTGATAATCATGTTGAAGAGTCAGTGTATAGATAAGGGAACGACATCACCGAATCTTTACATCGTAAGTTGAGACCTGGGCTGTATTATATCCTGTATCGCGATAAACAAAGCAGGGAGGGGTTGGCGGGGCTTGAGTCGAAGCTTGTTCGAAAGCGGTGATAATATGCTCACTCTAACAACGTAAGAAACCCAACTCAAGTTTGGTACAAAACTATTAGTTTTGTCATCTTAGTAACAGATACAATTATCCATATTATGCTACGTCTTGTGAAAGATAATCAGTTGTTTCGTCTCTCTGTTGCGCAGGCACTTAAGGTAGTTGTCTCGCTTCTAATTTTGTATCAGGCGCGTACGCCATTTATACATCACAACACCTATCAAAGTCGGCTGTAAGACGCGCCATCGACGTTACATAATTTGTTGTCTCAATCGTTGTGCTGTTCCTTGGCCTTAGGCGATGCTGGGCATGGCGAAGATGTGATGAGATTGATGGGGAGCACGAGCGTGTTTGGCAAGGATGAGAACGAGTCCAGGACCGAAAGATCTATATTTAAGGGAGAAGAATTGAAATTTGAATGGAATCCATACTGAGATATGTGAGTGTAATTTGAGGGTTCAATGAATGCAGAAGTTCTGTCCAAAGTAGGGAATGTTATCCTCAACTGCCTGAGCGGGTTATATGATCTTCTAGTGATTATCATGTAAGTCTTATGCCTATAAGAGAAAAAAGAAATCAAAGAGAAAAAGAGAAAAACAAAGGAAGGAATAAAAGAAAAGAAAACAAGACGAAGAAAAGAGATAAGAAGAAAACGAAAGAAAAACCCAAACTGTGCTCCCACCACATCCCCCATTGCGGGAAACTGTCATCAGGCGAAAGCGATTGTCTCAACACGACATTTAAGATTGTCACGCCCGCGATTTTTCTCGTCTTTCTTTCTTTTCCCAAACAACATCAAATTCTCAAGCCATTCTCCCTTTTGCAACAAGACAAGATTTTGCACTCACTTACCTCAACATCTCAGCTCACTCACTCGCTCACTATGTACCCATTACGAGAAGCGAGACATGCAGCTTTTATGTATAGCTCACTAATGCGCATTACACCAGTATGGACTCTTCAAACACGATCTGAGAATGAACAGCGAATTCTCGAGACTCAGCAGCGGATTCTGAAGACATTACGCACCCGACAGCAGGGGCGGGCTTGATGAAGGGTGCTGTTCCGTACTTGGCTAACGCTACATGGGCACTCCTTCTCAGGACCAAGCAAGGAGGCGCCAAATCAGTCCTTCCTTTCTCAAACCACTTTCTCCACTTGCACTCATCGTCCTCATGTTCTGCATCGTCGGCCACCGGCTCTCTCTCCAATCTGCATGGTGCCCCCCTTCACAAACATCAACAGCAAGTCTCGACGATGCTCGGCAAGCTCATGGATGGAGCCTAAGATGAATCTGAACTGGATGTGATATTAGAACTTATTTTCTTCCGGCGCCACGTCCATGCAGGTGAAGAATGGGTTTCTCCAGGCTCTTTCTTCTTTTTTTCTTAATACCGAGGAGCAAGCATCAACGGGGTAGTCTCGTGCCGGCTCATGCTTGTCAATCACCACCTTTGATCCTTCGTCTCCCATCTTAACACTTCATCCCTCTTACAAATACACACAACAATAACGCAATCGCAGAATCGCGAGCGCCTGCGTCCCAGCTCTCAAGTAGTAACCACGTGCCTTCTCAGGCTTGTAGTTTCATCCCCCTTTTCTCCCTCGACTCGTCCACTCCAAATCACTTCCAGCTCACTTCCACGACAATAAAATCGCGAATTCGCAAGCGCCCGCCACGTCATATACAAGCACAGTACTTCGACCCACACAGGTTCCCTCGCAAGTCAAACATAGGCATCGTTCACATTCATTAGCAGCTCACCTCTTGTCTGCGCAGATCATGGCCGACGTGGGAAGCGACACCGTCCCTGACGGTTCTACGGACATTGCCATGATGACCAATGGTGAGAGAATGATGGTCTCAGCGACTGGACGACAGAAGTTCGGGCACGCGTGCGTCTGGACGGGAACTGAGCAAGCTACGGGCGGGTCGGGCAAGCTCTGCACCAAGAACCTGGACTGGGAGAAGCACCGCACCCCGGCCGATCAGGAATACCCCATTATCCCCAAGGGTCCAGAGCTGAAGAAGACTGGAGGTACCCTGACCGAGAGGCTAATGGAAGTCGGCATCACCATTGGCAGCAACCCGGCCATGTACGCAGACACAAAGAGCGGCCACAACCCAGAGGCAAAGGCAGCTCGTGTTCGACGTGGCATTTTGCAACGCCACCCCGATGCACTGCGTGTGTTCGTGGCACCGGCGGCAGACGGCAGACACAGGTACTTCGCTGGCGTTTTGCCTACTCATGGTCGACTATACCCCAAGGTTATAGAGATGAAGTCCGTCTTCTACTACCCGGAATTCTATGAGGGTCTCCAGCCAAAGAACAACAAGCGTTACAGAGAGGCGCTTGTCAAGCGCAATATTGACCAATACCTAGCCCGTGGTAACGTTTCAGACGGTCGAAGTGCTACCAACGGCGCCTTGACAGCCTGCCAAAAGATCAAGGATGATTCCCCGGTCATCACTAATTACATGGACAACGTTCTTTTCAAGGTGGTGCTGCTTATGGATGCCTTTTCGCTGTCTAAAGAGCGTTTGCACTTGGACTCGGCTATCGAACTGCTCGAAACCACTGGTCCGGAAGTGATGAATGGGCCACGAACCGCTGCGGATGCGTTTCTAGACTTCAAAGAACCCATCAATGATGAGGAGGCCGCAATGGTAATCGATGAGTTCATGGTATGCTTTGGCCCCATCTCATTCTTTCTGGACCTGCCTGACTAAGACTTATCTAGGTTGGTACAGAACAGATCAAGTTGGACACCGTCAAAGTCAAGGCGATTCATGCCGTCCTCCGCAAGAACGAAGGTCCAGTTGCACAGGGCGCAGAGCTGGCACCGAAAGGCCTGGGCTACTTTCTTGAGCTCTGCTGCTCCCACATCTCCACATCGACCATGTCCGATGACCCACTCCTTGCAAACACGGTTATGGTCGCACTCAATGCTGCCAACCTGCACTGCCATCGCCATGCGCCTATCGTGTCCCTAGCTGAAGCTATGCAGATCTACAGGGACGCCAAACGCGTCCAGGGCGATATCACGATGGACATGATCCTCGAGGTGCTCTGCACCATGCCCGATGGCGTCATGACAGTCCACAACACCTTCACAAATCTTGGTGCCTCGCATCCGACCGTCACCGCGCTCTACCGGCAATCCGGAGCCGACATGTTCTACCTGTACTTGCCTGCGCTCGAGAGCCTCATTGGCAAAGTGAGGCTCGAAGTCTACCGAGAGCACGGAGCTGATGTTGAGATGGCCGACTCTAGCGACTAAAGTCAGGGAACTCACGAACGTTCACAGATTGATGGGAGGACGAAGGCTGAGATTCCGTTTCACATGCGTTTCATTACATTCCGTAGATTTCTTTTTGCTCTGCCTGCTCCTTCAACTAGAGTAATCTAGTCGAGGTGGCTGGCGACGTTGCTTACTCTGAAGGTAGAGAGAGAATGTAACTACGCTTTTGGCAAGCTGCCAAATACTTGCCTTGTGGTACAATACAAAGGTAGCGTGTACTGTGCCTTGAAGGGACAGCGCTCCGCTCAGATGAACTGCGTAATGCTCGGCAGCACGCCCGTGTAGGCCGTCCCGCTCGGCGGCTCCATGCCGTACATGTAGTCCCCCCACCAGGGGCCTCCGCCCCACCAGAGCCATCCCGTCCAGACGTCGCTGTTGTCCTCCATGTACGAGAGCATGCCCTTGATGGCGTCGATGCACTGGGCGTTAGCGCCGCCGGCCGTCTCGCCGATGATGCCCTTCTTCTTATTTTGCTTGAGCCAGTTGGTCGCCTCGGTGACGCGCTCCTTGCCGATGGTGCTCGAGACGCAGGCCGTCGACGTGCCGGAGCCGTCCGAGTCGAGGTACTGGTGCATCTCGTAGACGATCTTGTCCGAGGGGTCGGTCAGGGCGGCCATGCCCGTGGCGGTGCCGGAGGAGATCTTGATGGGTGCAGTGGTCAGCTACGGCTTTGTAATAGGATGAGATCAGATGACATACCCAGTGCCAGGCGCCACTCCACGAGTTGCCCTCAACAAAGATGTACTGGCTGGTGGCGCCGGTGGCGCGGATGCCGTTGATGGCAGCCTGGTTAAGCTTGGCGACCAGGTCGTTGTCCATGTCGTGGTACTCGTTGTTGGTGTCGAAGATGACCTTCTCGTTGTCCTTGAAAGGGGCGGCGAGGGTCTTCCAGAAGGCTTCGAAGCCGGCGACATCAGTGATGACCTGGTCATAGTACCGGCCTAGGTGGATGTCAGTATGAGTACAGATCGCTCCGTGATTCGGGAACTAGCATACCAAAGTTGTGAGGATCAACAATGGCGTAAGCTCCCCTGAACTGATTAGTGACTTGCTTGCGGGGAGGCGAATGTGATAACTGACTTTCCAGTGATGTACTTCACGGTCTGCAGAGGTATTAGCAAATCATCAAGAAACCCTCGACGTTGAGAAGCTTACATCAGTAAGACCGGTAAAGTACGTCTGGTTGATGGACCCAGTCATCTTGGAGGGAACAGCACGCTCCCTGATCCGGTCAGTCCTGAGAACATCCCATCTGATCTTGAACATCCTGGCTTACATCATGATGGGAATCCGGAATGTGTTGAAGCCCTTGCTCATCAGGGTCTATCTTTATGTCAGTTACATGTATCACTAACACGTCCGGTGAACCTAGGGGATATTGGTACATCAATGGCAGAGTTGACGGGCCAGGTGTAGTCCTTGCCAAGCTGTCCTGGCAGAGACTTCTGGCCAAACTCGGCGCCAGACTGGTTCACGCCCGTGAACTGAAACTTGCTCTTGCGCTTCTGCTTGAGAGCCGAGCCGGCATCAGCCGGGGCCGCGACGGCCGAGGTCACGGCGACGGCGCCGAGGAGAAGGTCTAGGAACCTCATTGTCACTTGTGTTTTCACTACAAAATGAATCGACAAGGCGATGAAGGATACAGACCTTTTTCCATATTCGTCTTCTTGTGCGTTCATTCAGAACCTACTTATACGTCGCTGCTACTCCTTGCTCCAACGTCATGAGAGTGTGTGGACGGAGCGGCTTGCTCCGCCCTGTGAGGAGAGGGATAGCTGGAAATCCAGGGAATGCACCCCCATATTGCAGGCAGGTACCGCAGATCCCGGCCCAAGCCACGAGCCTCAATTACGACTGCGGAAGGGGGCCCAGAAGATGTGCCGTGTGGGGTGCAGCTTCGGGTGCCGCCGCCAGGGGTCCTTGCAAGGCTGGGACTGGGAAGCCCGCCCACGCCAGCTCAAGCCACCAAATTCATGGCGAGACATGACTGAGAAAGTTTCACAAAAGAAAAACTGCAATCGTTCGAGCGATTCAACTTTCTCGAGGGCCAGTTCGTGTATTCCTTGCAGCAGAGCAGGCCGAGGTCATTCCACATCGTTGAGAGGCCGGAACAAAAAGCAATGCAAAATCGGCCGAGGGTCGATGATTGAAATAAAGGTGGCCAATGAGGTAGGGGAGAAGCTATATACACGCGTATTATTCCTCCAACGGGGTTGTCCCCTCCGCGGGCGTAAATAGCCTGGATCGACAGGAGTGCAGTCACGCCTTCGACCGACGGTTGTCAAGATAGGCAGCTGAACAATGAGACCCTCTCCTTCTGGTCCAATTTCACACAGGTCGATGTTTCGAAATGAGATCATTCGGCTCCTTTTGTCAAAACAATTGATGGAGAAATCTAGCAGACCTTCCGGTCGTGCGTAGCATGTAAATTGCCCGTAAAAGGGGCGCCGGCCTGCCTGGGGAGGACGTTGGGCGCTATCTTATCTGCACGTGATTCCCCTGCAGCACCCGAAATTTCCAGCACCACCACGATATCGCATCTGACGATCTCCGGACTGACGGTCCTTGTCAAGCTCTCGAGCATGCAAATCAGACCGGCACAATGCAGCCAACAAGGGTATTACTAAAGAGATCGGTGTGGAAGGGTAAGTCGCGCATCATTCGGCGATCATTTGGATCATCATTGGCTAACAAGACATTTCTACAGGACCACACATCGTCCCGTAAGCTATTGCGCCCATCCCCGTCAAACCACGAACCCCTTCGCTCCCGGAACATACTAACACTCGAACTCTTCTCCCAGTCTCCCGATCGTGCGAGTCGAGCCGGGCAAGAAGATGGCCCCCATCAGGACGCAGGCCCGCTCCGCGACCATCCTGCCCAACTTTGTCGGCCTCAAGTTCCAGGTGTACAACGGCAAGGTCTACCACGACGTGACCATCACCGAGGACATGGTCGGCCACAAGCTGGGCGAATTTTCTCCGTACGTTTCCTCCCTCGGGCAATACGAGACTTTCCGTAACGGAATCATGCTAACACATGTCACCTCATCGCAGGACGAGAAAGATCTTTATCTGGTCGCGTGGTTAAGACCTGGAGGCATGGACAGAGGATGTACGATACCTAAGACACGACGGCCCGTGTACCGAGACGATACCATGTTGTAGCAACTGTACAAAAACAAGCAATATACCTTTGCATCTTGGCGGGAGACGCCTGGTGCGAGAGGCAAGATCTGGAAAGAGCACGAGTCCTGCAGATATATCTTGGAGATAATTTCAGTTCTGTGTTTGAAGACGGGTTCTATTCTTTGCACCCAGTCTTTGTCCGTTTCAAAAAGATATGTATCTTAGGCCCTCCAACGCCAAAAAAAACGCCTTTCCGTAACCAGCCCAAATTTCATAACGCCGTGATGATGTGCTCCCGTCTCAACCCCAGGCCGTAGCCCTCCCTCTTCCTGTATGGAATCACCGATAGAACTCGCTCCTCTTGACATTGACCCCGTACTCGCCCGCCGCCATACCGAGGTCCTCCATCGTAAGCACCGTCCGGTTCTGCCCGCCGCCCTGCCCACCGCCTCCGTATCCGGGCCGCTGCACGCCTAGCGGCTGCCCCCCCTTGGCGCCGGCGGCGTCCTTGCTAGCGGGCGCGGCGGCGCCAGGCACGGGCACGCCGGCCGCGGCGCCCAGGCTGCCCATCGGGTTCGACCCGCTGCTCGTGTTGCCGCCCCTGATGCGGCTGTACTGGTACGCGTCGGCCGCGATGTCGGCGACGAACTTCTGCGTCGCGAGGGCGAGCAGGCGCGCGAGGCGCTGGTCGGTCTGCGGCGGTGGCGGGAGGCCGGCCTTGGTCATGTAGTAGTTTGTCACGGCGTCGGGGATCTAGTGCGCAGAGAAGGAAAAGTGAGAGTCAGTCGGCACCCTTGGAGGAAGGTAGTAGAGAGGCGGGGGTGCGCAAAGGAAGACCTACGATCGGCGCATAGTCGTCCATCTTGTTCAGAAAGTCCTTGAGAGATGCATCCTTGCGCGTGACGGGCCGCGAGTCGGGCAGGCTCGGCTGCGATGGCTCTTCCGCTGCCGTCGCGGGTGCAGCGGTCGGTGCTGCTGCTGGCTGCTGGGCTGGGGCGCCGTTCGTCTGCTGGGAGGATGCGGCGTCGCCGGTGGCGGGAGCGCCAGCGCCAGCGGGAGCAGCCGCAGCCTGGTCTGCTGCTGGGCCGGCAGCTGCAGCGGCTGGGTTTTCTGTCGGTGGGATTGACGCCATCTTGACTGTGAGGTTGGCAAGATGGGATGGATGTGAAAGATGGATGGCTTGGTCAAATGTGCTGGTGGTAGCGATGATGATGCGCTAAGGCGATGGCTGACTTGCTCACTTGCGGCCGCGAATTCAAGGTCACGTGCAGGGTCCTGTGGTGTAAGTCTCTCACGAGGGACCTCTCGTCACATCACTGCGCAAATCACCTTGGGAATTCTACGTTGAATTTCCCATGTACAAGAGTCCAGGTTTCAGGACGGTCAATCAAAAAATGCTCGTCACATCTAGGAGATTTGGGATTGGCGAAAGTGTGCTTCGCGTTCAAGATCTGAAGCTAGTGAACTGTGAATCATGGCTCCAAGTACTCCGCACAATGTGATATCATCCATGCCCAAGCGCAATTTGTACAGCAAAGCTTTTCCGTCTCAAATGGGCTCAAAAGCAGCCCTGCTCTCGATCTTTCCCAGGAAACAAAGCTCTGTTGCAACATCACCTACGCCGACTCCTCGTCGTGGGCATCGTCTCAAATGCATCGTCCTCGTCCTCCGAGATCTCGTCGTCGCTAATTTCCATCACCTTCTGCTGCGTGGCGCCCTTGCCCCGTGTTGCCTTTTTCTGGGACTGCGAAAAGTTGAGCGTCGTCTGCCTGGTGCTCGCGCGCGCCGAGCTCCGCGCCGGCTGCGAGCGCTTGGTCGTCGCCTTTGGCGGCGGAGGTGCCTCCTCTTCTTCATCATCGATGAACATGTCATCTTCTTCCTCCTCGTCCGAGTCAAGTTCAAAGGGCCCCTTTTTGCGTCCTCTGGTAGATCTTGTTGGTGGCTTCTTCGCTGGCGCCGCTTTTTTGGCGGCAGCCGGGGTCTTTGTTGTGCGTGCTGCGGCTCCGCGCTTCGTGGCAGCTTTGGGAGCTGGCGTAGGCTCTGGTGCGTCGTCCATGAGCACATCGTCCATCTCGTCGTCGTCACCTCCTACGCCCGGAACATGAACAACTCTCGTGCGCTGGCGGGATGGCTGTTTCGGCAAGGAATCTTGTTCGTCGTCCACCTCGACTGCATCGGGATTGTTCTCCCAGTGACCCTCCATATCCGAATCCCAGTCATTAGGCCTGGGTTTGTATCTCCGCTTCCGGACCTTTCTGGCTTGTCCAGCGATGAACTTCTTCTCCTGAATTTCTCGCCAACGCTCCATCTGGTTATCAAGAGGCTCATCAGAATTCAAAGCCAAGAGATCCTTCAACTGGTCAGCAAGCGAGCCAGAAACAAATGTCTCCATCGCATGCTTGTCGTCCTTGTTGACGAACTGGTTGACTGCATCTCCGAATTCTCCCTGCGGCAGAATCTTGAGTGACTGTGCCGCGAGGTATTCCTGCACAAGTGCCTCAACCTTGATCGTCTCGAGATCGGCGGCGGCGTCCGGCATCTCTGGGACAGCGGTGTCATCCTTGCCTCGTTCTGCAGCTGGTTAGTGATGATCCATGCGAAAGAAATGGCTAGTGACTCACTCGTAGCGCCTGTTTTTTTCCTGTAGAAATAGACTACATCGTTGGTGTTGGCGACCCTACCCACGAAACGATTCGAGAATCGCTGCGGGTTCTCGACATCAAAGTTGCTGCCCTCCGGTGCCGTGTATTCTACCTTTAGCCGCACCAGAGGCAGCGGTTGTTCCTCTACGTCGACGTCCTCGTCTTGAACATCCTTCCAGTCCGTATTTGCTTGCTCAATCATCTCCTCGACGACGTGCATCAGCCTCTTTGTCAGCTCGTGGCGGTTCTCCTTCTTCTTCGCCAGATCTTTGAACCGCTTGTCCGTCTGCAGAACGATTTCCTGCGTGACAAAGGGCCGCACCGTCTTGAGAGGAACCTTCTCGACCTGGAAATCTTTGCCGGTGACAGTGAGGATAGCTACATGTTTCGTGACGGCCTCGCCCGGGACCAGAGAGGTCGCCACAGACGAGCCGGGCTGCATGACGTGGAAACCAGTCTCGGGGTTCTGCACAGGGTCAATCAGGCACTCGTGCTCATGACCCCATACCACAAGGTCGAGAAAGTCTGGCAGCATGTTCTCAGGTAGGTATCCGGTGGCAGTGTGCGCATGGTGATTTTGGTGTACAGCGAGGATATTGAAGAAATCGGATTGCTGCTGACCCGGACGGTACCATGTCACCTTGTGATCCCTGAACGTACGGAACATGCGCTCGTCCCGCACATTGCTGAGGCCAAATAATGCCAGCTTGGTCCTACCCTTCTGCAGCATGACAGGCTTGACCTTGATGTTGTCGGCCTCGGGCACACGGCCAAAGTAGTTGACCAGTCCGGCGACCTGGAGGAGATCCAGAGAGCAAAAATGGCCCTCGCCGCTCGGGTCGTCATGGTTGCCGTGGATCGAGAAGACGGGGATGGAGACGTTGATGTCGGGATCTTCGTAGTTGACATGGCCGAATGCTGCGCCCTCAAAGACTTCGTTGGCATCGCTCAGGAATTCAAGCTCGCAGGGCTTCATGCCAAGGCAATTCCTGCGCAGTGTTCGCATCACCTGGTACATAGACTTGCGGGAAGGTTTGTTATCGTGGAAGAGATCGCCGGCCAAGAGGACCATGTCAACCTGCGAGCACCGGGTCAGCAAAGTGTATGACCCTCCGGGGGGTTAGGGGGTAAGGCAAGGCATACATCCTGCTTCTTGGCGAGACTGATGACCTCGTCAAACGTCTTCCAGCTGTCATCCTTGCGAATGGGATCCCGCTCCTCGTATCCCACATGGTTATCGGTGGCGATCAATATGCGGATCGTGTCTGGATCTTGGAAAGCTTTAGCTGAGGTCTATAGAGTTGGAACGGGGACCTTCACTTACCTGCCTCTGACGCCATCGTGGGCGAGTGTCGCAGCAGCCGGGTGCTCGGCGACGATAGGAAGGCTGGCGGGTCTGTCTGGTCAATTTGAAAATCAAGCCGTATGCAAGGCCACTCTGGATGCTAGAGGAATAATTGAAGACTCTTGAATCGTGGAAGTTGGCGTGGAAAAGCTTCCCTCCGAGCCCGGCTTCTGCCTGATGCAATCCCGCAAAGCTGCTTGCTTAATTGAATCGCGCGTCGCGGTAGCTTTTTGGTAAAGCAGGAGGGGTCTGCAAACGCGAATCCAAACCCGAATTCACGTGGTCTCGGCGGTCCCACTAGCTATTGAAGCGCTGCGTTACAGGCGGTAAATTCCCTTTTAGGGGAGCTCTTTCAGCACCAACAGTGAAGCTTAGCTGCTACTTTCAGCGGGGAGAGAAGATCCATTATAGCTGAGGCCCACCCAATTGGCGCCGCCACTACTTGTATGGATGCATTGTTTACTGTGACAGCTCTTTGAGACGCCATCAGGCGCCTCACCTCATACCTCAACATCGCGGGCCCAGATATGTGATATCTTACGCCTCAACCCCCCTCTAACTCCAGGTCCAGCATGGACCCAGACAATCCACAAAGGGGCCCTAGGCGTGCCCTCTTTCATGCTCGAGCTTTGTTCCCGGGTGCCAGCTCTAGAAACGCTGCTCCTGTCGCAAATGCTTCGGCTCATACGCCGCCCTCGCTCAACCAACCCCCGGTGAATGAAGGTCCAGCAAGAACACGTAGTGAGTAGCACGATCATGTTTCCTTTGGTCCACCTAGATTTACATGGAGGTCGTCAACCTCTTCATTAGAGATCTGCTTCTGTCAAGTGCAGGGGCCGCCTCTTTCATCCCCTCTCTCCCATTCAAAGTCCTCCTCAGTTTGCCTACTCAAGCAACCCTGAGTATGCCGTCAGATCACCAACTCCAACACCAAGATCATTGCATCTCATCTCCCTTGGCAATGCCTCCCCAAGCCCTCCTGCCCCGGCGGGCTCTACAGCCGCTCAACATGAACATCCCCCTCGAGATGCGGACTCCGGTCAAGCGACCGCCCATCACCTTCGACCAGGAGAATGAGATGGACGCAGTCTACGGCATTGCCATGGGCACATACGTCGAGTCCGAGATCGACGCAGTCACTGACCGCACGTATCACCACCCACCAGGAGGCATTGAAGAGATTGAGGACTCGTCCCTGGCCGAGTACTACGAGAGTTTTGATGCGGGTGACCTCGAGGCCGAGACTGACAACGGCGACTGGCCGGTCAACCGCCGGTTCAGGGAGGCGCTGGAGGAGCATGGACTGGAGGAGGATGACGAGGACCTCGACGAGCTGATTGGGGACCCGGAGGACGACGATAGTAATGCCGACGACGAGTTCGACCAGACGGACCACGACAAGTCCGAGCTGCAGGATGCAGTCCCGATCAACATGTTTGATCCCGCGGCTCTGGGCCTCAAGGAGATCAACAACCTCGCCCACTTTAGCGTGAGCAGCCACAAGCCCGGCAACGGTGTCGAGGAGCTGCTGCACGACGACCTCGACAAGTACTGGCAGTAAGTCTCATCATCTTTCGTCGTCTCTAGCAGTCAAGACGTGTCGCTAATACACAGTCAGATCGGACGGCCAGCAGCCTCACCTCCTGACCATCCACTTCCTACGACGCGTCGAGATCCGCGCGATCCGGTTCTACGTCGACTACAGCCAGGACGAGTCGTACACGCCGACCTTTGTCGTCTTCTCGGCCGGCACGGGCCACCACGACCTCGTCGAGTTCGCCAGCCTGCCGCTGAGCAACCCGATCGGCTGGCAGGAGGTGGACCTGTCGGACGTGGGCGGCGGCGACGACGGGCGCTCGCTGTGCTGCTGGATCGTGCAGATGCAGGTCAAGGAGAACCACCAGAACGGCAAGGACACGCACATCCGCGGCATCAAGCTGTACGCGCTCGACGAGGCCGTCGCGGGCGGGGGCTACGAGGAGGGCGCCCTGCGCGAGGTGGAGCACCTGATCGAGGAGTCGCCGCGGCGGCAGGCGAGGCAGGGTGGGCGCCACCACTACGAGCTGGACGAGGAGGATGCTGAGCTGTACTTCTTGTCGCGGTCTCCCCGGAAGAATGGTGATGTCGGAGGCGGCATCAGCGTCCCGGACTTTATGCACGATCCCGAAATTCGATGAGGGAGCACCGGCGCGTGTGCAATTCGTTGCATGGCAGGCGTTTGCCTTTTGCATTTGTAATGGGCGTTGGAGGGATGGGGGTTCAGGAGACAGGGCCTGCATTATGATACCCACTGGCAGTCATGGTGACGATGGGACACTTTATTTATTGGGGGAAGCCTGTAGCTAGCCAGGGAAGGCCTTCAGTCTGCACCGCTGCAGGTGCTCTGTGAAAACAGTCAAACATTGTAGGAACAAGCAAAATTATTTACGAGCATAAGCTTCCAAGAAATAATGCTGGGCTGGGACGCGTAGTGAACGATGATGACAAGAGGGGCTCTCGCGAATAATCTCGTCGGTAGATGGGAACGGAGCAGCTTTTCCTCGATCGCAAGGGCCGACGAGCATGGCGGCACTATCACACTATCACAGGTCATTAGGTCACCCCAGAGATCACGAAAACATGAAGCTTCTTCTTCGCGTCCCGGGAACCAGCCCGAGACAGCAATGAAAAAGAGGAAAAAGATAGGCCTGTCAGACGTCCATCGGCACCCACCCCGCCCAAGCGCCCGAAGGCAAGACCCTGGGAAATCGGGGTAAAGATCATCACCAACTCTCTAGTACAAGTCCAGAATCCCCGGAGGAAAAAAGGACCGCCGCCTTTGCAGGCAGTGCGAGAAGTTCCGGCTGCTACACCGGTGGTATGCTTCACTCTAGGGCGCCGAGGATTTTTGGTCATCAACCAGGGTGGGATCTGTGGCTCTTTTAGGGAACCAAGAAGGAGACAACTACTATAGAAATGATTCTCTGAAGTATTGTCGACATGAAGAAAAAAAAGAAGAAAAGGAGAACTGAAAGTTCAGCGCGGGCGGCGAGATATTTATGTTGGCTGCCCGTGGGCCCGTGCGGCGCTAAGCGAGCCTGCAAATTTTGGTTACTGCCGCACCTCACCGCTAAAATTTCCAGTCACCGCCCGCAGTGCAGGGGCTTTCTGCCGATTTTCGCGCGGGCAGAGCCACCGCTGCAGAGTTTTGCTCTCGACACGCACAGCAGAGGTCGAGATGGATTGGATGCGATGCCCTCGAGTTGGTTCAAGCTCATTCTCCGCTCAGATTTACTGTCTCTATTCACTCCGAGGGCTTATCGCTATGTCCCTTCAATGCTTTATGCTTCTGAGCCAGGTCACGTCGGCAAGTTTTCCTCGTCGTGGTGCGCCTCCATGAGCGAGAAAGCGAATCGCGATGCTCTCCCACAGACTAGGATACATTTGCCTTCACACCTTGTCTTTAACCACATCAATACCTATGACTACTCTTCATACAGTCCCTCGCGCTCAATCCACTTGCCGACTTCTGGTGTCACCAGCCTTTTCAGCGCCGTCCAGTCCTTCTCCTTGGCAGCCGATCTCGCCAGGGTACTACTCACGATATTCTCCCCTTCTTTCCTGCCCTCGACAAGCTCAATCCTATCCGCCCACTCCTCCCGACCCCCGACCTTGTTCAAAAGCCCATCGCCACCCTTCAGTCCCTCAACGTACTGCACCTGCTCTTCCCGGCCGCCCCACTCGTCATCTGCCCTCATCACGACCCGCAACCGCGCGCGCCCAAAGAATGGTGACAGCGCCCTCTGTATCGGTGTCTCTTCCTCTTGAGTGGTGGGCTCGTAATTGGACGATGCTGGCGAGCTGTAATATTTAGGGTTGAAAATCCGGATGAGGGTATCGTAGCCTGTCAGAAACTCTTGCTCTTCCTGATCCCTCTCGGTACCGTAGAAACCATCCTCCGCGATGGCAGCACTCTTGTCGTGAAAGAAAGCTTGCGTCGTAAGTGCGAGATCGATTGCGAGGCCGTCTTTACTGTCCTGGTCCCCTTGCCCCTGCTCTGTGCGTAGCTCCTCGTGCATGTCCTTCGCAAAGCCCCACATCATGGCCATCCGTTGCTCAAAGCCCGCCGGCTTGGGCTTCTTGTCGGCATTGTTGACAGACAACAGGAGCATCAGCCGGCTCGCCCTATGACTGCTTCCATCCCGCAGCGCATCAACGGCCATCCTCAGGTGTGCCCGCGTAGGCGGGTTGAAGGATGAGTCCAGCACCACCAGCCTTCCCGACCCCGCAGACCGGTGCCTCACTGGTGCGGGATCCCCCTTCGGTAGTTCCCTCCCGGCATGGGTGGCGGTGCAGACGACCCGAAACCGGCGGCCCGATGCCTGAAAGTCCGATAGGGCACGAGAGAAAAACTCTCGTAGCGGCCGGTGGGACGGGAGCATCTGCTGCGCGCGCACCGAGCGCTCAATGAAGGCCGGGAGGGGCGGGTGAGAGGCGGCTGGCGGCTGCTGTTCTGACATGTGCGGGGTTAGATTAGGACACGATGTGTGATGTGCTAGTGCGAGGAGTAGTGCAGGCGATAAGGTCGTTGCAAGATGCTTGGAGGTACCAGACGCAGCAGGCGAAGTACATTGGCGTCCAGAAGTCGTTTCTGTCGGAGAAAGTTGATGAACTGCAGGTCAAGCAGCTTGCAAAGGAAGCCGACACGGCATCGAGCTTGAGTGGGGCCCCCGCACTCCCAATCTGCCCTAGAGACGATGATCATGCACCCAAGCGGGCAACTGGACTTGACAGCGACAGCTTTCTCCTCATGACGTGCTCGGGGCACCGCATTTCTTCTCGGAGCGCCGTCTTTTCTTCGCTCGGGGGCACCGCCTTTGCCCGCTCTCTACACCGTAAACGCGGTACTCCGAGCATAAAGGAACGGCGCCCCGATCACATCTCCTCTTACCCGCATGTCAGAACGCTCCGCATCTGAGCATCAACCACAACCACCCAGCGTAAAGCCTACCCGTTGCGCCGCCCTGACCGCCAATGCAAGCAGCAAGACCGCCCGAGGTCTACAAGCCATGCTTATCTGGGCGTCCTCCGCACGCATCGATCTGCTTTCGCCATTCTCCAGACCTGGGGTCCCCGCTTGGCAAAGGCCCTTCTCCGCACCACAACCTATGTACTTGGGTTACAACCCAACCCCCATGCCGTTAGCAAGGTCATGGTCTCGTACTTCAATATGATGTTGATGGCGAGGATCGGATGAGAGCATGATCGGCAGTTGCGTGCTTCTCGTTGCCGCGACAAGTGTTGTTGCATAAAGACCTACCCGTCTCCATGTGTCTCAGTAGATATGTAAATCTCGTAGTCGCCAGACTAGATAGTCACTTTCAGCAACTCAATACAACGCCGTCACTCGCCATGGCACCTATTCTCAAGCTTGTCAACGCCGCTCTAGTGTTCTGCTCAGTGGCAGTCGGTGGAGCGACGTGTAACACTGGCCCTTACGCAACGAAAATCAACTTTGCTAGCACCGACATCCTCGATAAGGATGATGGTCTGCAGCCGCACCCTCTGCAGCCCCTCAAGTACGGTCAGCCAGTCTACCCGGCCACTGTCGACGGAGATGGCCTGGAGATGGGCGAGGCTCACCTGAGCTACTGGGAGGGCGCCTACTACATGTACGTGGCCACCTGGGGCTGTGGCATGAACCTGGCCGTCTATGGCCGGCTGCCCAAGGACGGAGACTACCCAAACCCACCAGTCTATCCGTTCGCCGACTACGGTGCCGATGGCCCCTGCGGTATCAAGACGTTCAAGTCGCCGGACCTTACCAACTGGAAGCTAATGGACTTCTACAACCCCAACGCCGGACTCACCAAGCCAATCGTCCGTTACAGCAACGTCACAGAGCAGTATGTCATGTATCTTGGCGGCGGCGACAAGATCCGCTACACAACCTCCAAGTCCCCTGCCGGGCCCTGGGGCGAGCTTCACAACATGACTGGTCCATACCTGAACCACGACTTTGACATCTTTGTCGGGCCAGACGGCACCCACTACATCCTCAGCGACCCCTTTGACGACATCTTGAGGGATCCATACGAGGGTCTGCCGGTGTGGAACATTTGGGTTCAGCAGTTGACGCCCGAGCTCACTGGAACGGTAGAAAACTCCGCTGTCCTCATTCGTAACAACACAGATCTTCTGGAGCAGGACTTTAGCTTCGAGGCATCTGGCGCTTTCTATCACGACGGCTACTACTACCTGACCTTTGGATACACGTGCCAGAACTGCGCCGGCTACATCTACTACCTATATTCCGACAGCCCTTTTGGTCCCTACAAGGACGGCGGCTACCTCACCAAGGATGGTTGCGGCGGTCAGAACAAGGGTGCCAATGTTCTTCCCACGGCTGACGGCCAAGTCATTGTCGGCGGCATCATGGGCTACCGCACCAGTCCCAGCAACTACGTGCGCAACCGAGGTTACAAGGGCTACATCTGGCACGCCGACAACCAGCAGGCCGTCAGTGGCACTTATTTCTACCCCTTCGAGTTCAACGACGACCACACCCTAAAGCCCTACACCTGTGCACCCAAGGCCAAGATTTCTCTGGTGGCTAACGCGACAACCCCCGACGAGCCGATTCCCTATCAGCTCGACTGCCGCGTTCGCAACTGGCAGAACGTCGTGGCCTCGTACTCCACGCCCAAGAAGGGATCCAAGCTCCAGATGTCCGTCTTTCAGAGAACCGACAACCTCGCGCCGACCACGAATGCCGGACCGCTCCTTGACGGCGCTCTTGTCATCAGTGTGGGTTTCGCCGACGGACACTCCCAGAACTTCACCTGGCCGGCATCCAATATCTCCTGGGCTCCGGAGAAGGTCACCATGGATGTGTCAGGCAAGGAGGTCTCAAGCATCGTGCTCTCTACCAACGCCACAAACGGCTGCTACGGAACGATGGCGAAACCAAAAGTAAGCGAAGGCAGCATCTACGGCGCACAGATTTATCTCCAAGAGCTTCGCAAGCAGGACAAAGCTGAGCTCTATGTCCATCAATGGTAGAACTTCTAACGAGAGCTTGTTCAGCCAAAACATGTTATGACTCAAGTTAAACCATTTTTGAGTCCCAGTAGACAATGATCGAGAGGATTGACAGATCTTTGCGAGATATGTGCTTGTGTTTGCGAAAGTTGAGAACAGTCATTGTTTGTTCGAATTTGACTTTTGTGTTCTCTATGTCTTGACGTGTTCGATGTATTAGGCCCTGTCCTCATTATGAAAGGTGGAACTAATATAGTTTATGAATGATTAAATAGCTGTACAAAGTTGAATCTTTTGATTCTACTAAACCTAATCCAACAATTGCTAGACATGGAAACAGTGTGTTGTGCCGAAGAGGGAAATTGGTGGTTGCCTTCCATCCCTTTTATTCACCTGCGTTTCTTGATTCTTTGACAGAAATTTGAACTTGAAATCAAAGAACCATCAATTTATCCCACCCTCTTATTCTCATTACCGTTTGAACAGGACTGTCTTGTCCCATCTTCCAACAAACCTTCCAATCTTTCTCCATCATCAACATCCACAAACATTTAACAGTGTAAGTCTCAACCCTCATCGACGCAAGAGGCTCCAGACCCAACATGGCCTAGGTCATTGTCCTGACAATAAACCAAAGCCTCAGTGCCTGCTACCAGTTAATCAGCCACGATGAACGACGAGAACAAAACCACACTAGCCATCCCCTCGGGGTCTGCTGCCAACCTCCCAAGCAACCCAGCCGACGAGGGCTCCATTCTGGGCAACATCGGATTCACACAGGCGACCGCTGCCCATGGCGAATTTAAAGAAGCAAAAGCTCTCTTCTTGGCCACTGGCTCCACGGAAAGCTTCGAGGCAGCTTCTTGTGCCGTCAACAAGATTGCCGAGGAGACTTGGATCAGCCATATCCGTCACTTGGTAGCGCTCCGAAGGTTCTTCGAGGGAGAAGAGCCAATCACTGATGATGAGGTGCAGCAAGCGATGGATGCTTGCAAGGTAAGTAATTTGGTACCCTGCTTGTTTCGAGATCACGTATTGATGGATGCATCCAGGTTTACTGGCCGTGGGTCTTTCGATTCGCGCAGGGCGACTCCATGATAGCCAACCCGACATCAACCCATGCATTGATGGCCGAACTCGCGCGCGGCCTCCGCCAAGGTCCGCCAGACAATCGTCCTATGCTGAACGAGCGTGCGTACTTGAGCTTCATCGGGTTCATCCACGCGCCACCCGGACAAGAGGAGGCGCAGACGGTTCAGGACAAGATTGCTCTCGCGCAACACATGGCCCAGGTGGTGACCGGAGCCGACCCAGTGACCCAGGGCGTGGGCTCGGCCGACTCCCTTTTCACTAACCACAAGAAGACACTGGAGAGTAGCATTGCCTTCTTGCAAGACCTCGTTCGCGGCGGACCCCATGCTCAGCGCTGTGACGAGGCTACGAGAGCTCGCGTGAGGGCCATTGTGGTGCAGGAGCTGGAGGCGAGCGTGATGACACAAGGCCACGTGGAACGCTTCGTGGAGCGAGCTATCACCATGGAGTGGCTTGAGGCGAGGTACAGGATGAAGTTGGAGACCAGGCCGGAGGCGAGGATATTCAGCCAGAGAACCAAGGATCGCATCGCGAGGCGAGTATGCTCGCCGGAACTGCTCGCTGCCATCCGCAATGCCCTTTCCGAGGAAGCGAGAGCGTATGTTCTGGGCGAGGAGACCGATCGCATTGTGGAAGCAGTGTGTACGCCGGAGTTGCTCGCTACAGAGCGCCAGCATCGCGCTAAAGAAATTGCTCTGCTGGACATGATGGATGATGTTATGCGGAAGATATTCGATCGTCTGCATGGTCGATGAGGAGACTAAGATGTGTAACTGCAGAGGAAGCGAGGATCAATCTACAAAACGGAGTATCTAGGCTGTTGCCCGCATAGACTGCTCACTGGCAAGTCCTTATTAACTCCCTTCTTCCTGGTCTGCTCTCCGTTGGGAGATTTTCGAGCACGGCTGTTTTCCGGCAACACGGCTGTCTATCTGTGGCAAGTGTCTAGGGAGCAATACTGGCTCGGCGAAGCTCTACGAAGTTAATGGAACAAAGCGCAACTTTCTTGATGTATTTTTAAGCATTCATAGTTGTATTGGAGAACTGATGGCGTACAGATCAAAGGTAGCATTTTAGTGACAAACATCGTCTGTTCTCCTTGCCAGATACGCTGGACTGTAGAAATCCCCAGTGGCCCGAAATGGGAGCTGTTGTGTTGTCTTCCAAACATGAATATGGTGCCCTTATGTCAGTATGAGTTGTCAACTTGAGGAGCGTGAAACCCCCAAAAATCATGATTCACCGGACAAGTCGTAAATGCCTTGGTGATTGGATGTCAACTCAGTGATCAAGGTCTAGCACGGTACCAAGTCATCACAATAAGGAGGGAAAGTGGGTTAGGGGCTGCCTTGAAGCCCTGGTATTCACTTGCACCTCCATCGATCTTCACCACTAAAGCTGAACCTAAAGTCAACAATCCTCAGTCCACTTCATTGTTTGAGGTTTCACCCTTCAAATAGCGTGGTCTCCCCCTTCTTTCTTCCCACTTTCCTCCAGCTTCTCTCATCACCAACACCACTCACAACAGTCGAGCAGTCCAAGTCTTGGTCAACGACAACACTGTAAGCTCTATGGGCTCAAAATATATCACTGGCAAACATCCAAAAGCATCTGATCCTTCTCTCGTCTCATCGGTTACAATGGCCGACGAAAACGAGCTTCTACTTGACGTTGAGGCTTTCAAGCAAGCAAGGAACGACTTCCGGGCTACTGGCTCAGAGCAGAGCTTCGAAGTGGCTTCTCGTTTTCTCGACAGCTATCTCGAACTTTACATTGAGATGGTCCGCCCCTTGGTGGCACTGCGCAGGTTCTTCGAGGGCGAGGAGCCAATCACAGATGATGAGGTGCTGCGAGCAATGGAAGCTTGCGAGGTAAGTCGTCTCCCTTCTCTATCGTCTCGGACCCTTTCTTCCCCAAGTTTCGCGTTGTGCGATTTGCATCTAGCCCACTGCTTGTTAGCGCATGCTAACTCTTGGATCCAGACTTTCTGGCCCCATCTCTTCACCTTCGCTCGGGAGGGCTCTGTGCTGCTGGTCTGGCCCAACAGGGCCATTACGCAGCCCATGATGGCCTTGTTTGCGCGCGCCCTGCGCGAGGGTCCCCCGGGGAACCGTCCCACGTTGGATGAGCGCGTGTATATCAGCTTCATCGGGTCAATCTGCGCTCCAAGTGCACTAGAAAACGAGACTGTTCACCATAGGATTGCGCTGGCGCAGCAGATGGCCCAGGCTGCAATTCGAGAGCACCGGGTATCGCGCTCCACCCGAACCGGTTTCAAAATCCACAAGAAGGCGATGAAGCGCAGTATTACTAAACTGCAAGCTGACATCGCAAGCGTTCCCTCTCAAATCTCTAGCGATGAAGATACGAAAGCCGCCCTTGTGAGGGAACTTCTGGAACTCCTGGACGCAAAGCTGGATGTCATAATCTCGGACGAAGAGAATATGGCTCGCATCGTGGATCGAGAGTGGACGCCCGAGTTTTTTGAACGGTGCGCCCACCCTGTGGAGGGGATGTTGTGCAAGATGGCGCTGAGCCGAGAGGCCGAGGATCGCATCGCGGAGCAAGTGGGCACACCTGCAAGCCTTGCTCAAGTTGGCGACGATCTTCTCGAGGAGATCAAAGTGTCAATCTTGAGCCAAGACAACAAGGAACGTATCGCGAAGGAACTTTGCACACCGGAAGTGCTTGCCAATTACCGCGCCCCTGAGGCAAACGAGAAAGCTTATCAAGATGTGCTAAGGGACAAGAGGCAGAGGACGCTCGACCGTCTGCGTGGCCGACGAGGAGAGACAACGACATAACTGCGGAGAAGCCAAGATCAACCCCTTGGCTCACAGCTGCCGGTCAGAGCTAGGGATAGCAACAGGCCCAAGACGGCCGGTGGACATTCAGGAGAACACAGCAGAGACTTGATCCTGCAACTCGAAAAGGACACCGCTTTTTGGCAGTGACCACTGAGAGGTGCCATGTTCTCTTCTTTGGACTGCTCCGCTCATGGAACATGCGTATTAAGGCTGTGTTTCCGCAACCCAGAGATCATACGGCAAGTGTTCCAGAAGCATTACTAGCTCAGTATGGGACAACTCAGCAGAACAGAGTGTCCTCTCGAGCATTCTTACTTCTATTGTATAGTAACAGAGCACATGCAACCAGACTAGGTTCTCTTTAGCTAGCAAGAGAGACAAAAGACTTTTTTCTATGCCATTATATTACCGAACCAAGTGATTTTCTCTCGCTGGTTTGACTGAAATGCAAATATCTTCAACTGCCCTGACCGTCCTTCTTGCCAGCGGTGGGGAATATCTTACATGCTCGACAATCTTCGTCTTTACCTCCTCGATTTCATATTTATCGTACTGAAGAAGGACAAAGCGGAGCTCGATGTCCATCACTGGTAGATTCTTTTGCGAAACCACCAATTCCATAATATGTTCAAAAGATGGTGCCTCACAAATTTGATTAAATAGTGATTCACTTACGTGTCGCCCAATCTTGACACAAATCTGAAGCGAGGGTCAAAATCTTTTCATCCTACCTCACCAGCCTGTTTTTTCACCTTTTACATAGTGTGACTTCCCTCATTCCCATTCTTCCCATTTCCTCCCTTCCTCCATCATCACCTCTTCCACCCTTCGAGCAGGGTAAGCTTCATCCGCCACACAGCATCATCTTCGACGGTCCCACAGATCACTGACGTACAATCAATAGAATCTATCCCTGCTCTCAGCACATCACTCACGATGGAAGACAACGGTGAAGCCGCGCCTCCCACCCCAATGGTATCTGCTACCAATCTTCCAAACGACGCGGTCGACAATGTCTCCATGTCGCCGAATCACGAGGGCGCCTTTGAGTCTTTCCGAAAGGCAAAGGATCTGTTCCTAGCCACCGGCACACCGCAGAGCTTCGAAGCTGCTTCGCATGCTTACTGCAAGAACCTCGAGGATGGCTTCATCAGCCCTATCACTCACTTGATCGCGCTGCGTCGGTTCTACGAGGGACAGGAGCCGATTACTGATGAGGAGGTCCAGCAAGCAATCATTGCTTGCAAAGTAAGTTGAATTCCACTCACTTTATCTCACTCTATGCTCTTATTTCCCATCTCATTGTGTTGAGACGGGTGGTTTGCACGCCCCGAGTCTATGAAAGCGCGTATTGATTGATCAATGCACCTAGGTGTTCTGGCCGCACGTGTTCGGATCCGCGTCCGAGGACAATCAGTCGAATGCGCCCAGGAGCGTAATCAACGTCTCTGTGATGGGCGAGCTCGCGCGCGGCCTTCGCGAGGGTCCGCCAGGAAATCGTCCTTTGCTGGAGGAGCTCGCGTACATGTTCCTCGCCTCGAAGTTTGCCGACCTACGTAGCAAACAGAACGAAGAACACGACCAGAACGAGACGATTCAACACATTATCACTCAGGCGCACCACACTCTCCAGATCCTGAATGTCGTGATCTCGGGATTGGAGTTGGGCCCGCCCCGAAGCATCTTCAACGTCCACAAAGGAGTCCTGGGTCTCACTCTTGCTTACTTCCAATGTCGCGTCCAAGCCGCCCCTCCTTCACAGCAACGCGACAACATTACGAGAGCCAAAGTGAGGCACACGGTGGAGAAGATGCTAGAGGCTGAATTGATGGATGAGCACAAGGATCTTATCGCGCAAGTAGCGACACCAGAGCGATTTGCCGCAGCTTACGATAACTTCTTCAACAAGCACCTCTCGGCGATAGACTTGAGCCAAGAGCACAAGTATCAAATCGCGAAGCAAGTGTGCACTCCAGAGAGGCTTGCTACAGTCCGCGAGGACGTGTTCAAAGAAATGAAGGCGTCGGCCTCGTACCAAGCGGCCGTAAATGGCGTCGTGGAGGAAGTGTGCACACCGGAAGTACTTGCTAAGTACCGCTACCGCGGCAACTGCGCCAACGGAATCGCTCTCCTGGACATGATGAGAGACAGTGATCACAGGCTGATCGATCGTCTGCTTGGTCGACGAGGAGAAGAAAAGATGTGAAATATCGAGGGATCGAGCATCAATCGATAGCTCAAAGAAGGCCGGATCATCTATCAGCAAGGTAGGGGGACAGGCCCGACGCGGCTCCTAAGTCGTCGATGGCGAGCAAAAAGAACTTACGGTGGCTCGGTATAGCCTAGCTCAGTATAATCAAAACATGGTAAACCTTCCATAGCTTTCTCCTGAGCAATTCTCATTTTCATCATTGAGCAATGAACATAATCATTTCGTCCTTTTGTCTGAGGAGAGAAGACAGGCAACTCGCATTGAAGTCCTTCAAGAGACACCATCAAATTTGCTCCTTGCCGCCGTTTACTCTCCCACCTTCGACTTTGCTTGCCCATCTTCCTTGCCAGCAGCGGGAAATATCTCGTCATGCTCGGCAAATTTCTTCTTCACCTCGTTAATCTGGTCTTCGTTGTACTGCCCCTTCATGATCTTTTCGTCCTGCTTGAGCTCCCAGGCAAGGATCTTCTTTTGTTCGTCGGTCAGATCATCGTTGTTGGCATCGTGAGACACCGCTTTGCGCTTCTCTCCGTCGTCAGGACCCTTAGAAGACATGGTATCTGCTCTTGGAGCCTGGCCCGTATACTGTGAAACTAAAGGCATTGCAAGATTAAGCACAACTGTGTGGCCTTTGGCTTCTCGTTATACTGGGCTGACTTACGGTATCTGACTTGTGATTGTACTGACGCTTGTACCTCTTGTGTACCTCTTGTTAGCTTTCGTCCGGTCGACATGGCACCAAAGGATGTAATCGAAGTCTCCCGTTGGTAAGATGGCGGAAGATTAAGCTGCGCGTTGGCTCCTGCACAACGACGTCATTGGTGAACCGCAGCATATTATCGAGGCAACCACCGTATTGAGCTTCCATCTTTTATATCACGGAATCAGATTTGTTGGGACTGAATTGAGAACTCGTGTAATGCAATGTATTCCGCCCATCCGTCCTCATTAAAGATGGCAATCTATGTACCAACAAGAAAAGTCCTCTAAGACCTTCTCACTCCTCGTATACGTGCGTTTGTACCGCAAACACCACACCCTCAGATTGGCATTACTATGCCTGCTGCGGGCATAGGATCAATCCCATCGTTCAATCCCTTCACATGATTAACCTGGATCCACAATGATGCCCACCCCTGGTACTCCAAATAACAAGAAAACAAAGGGGATATCAAAGACGCTCAAACCCTTCCAGAACGCC
Organism: [Phialemoniopsis] sp. UDSM-2020; assembly: GCA_018873225.1. Taxonomy (NCBI): domain Eukaryota; kingdom Fungi; phylum Ascomycota; class Sordariomycetes; order Thyridiales; family Thyridiaceae; genus Thyridium; species [Phialemoniopsis] sp. UDSM-2020. Next base: position 6,134,415 of record JAEILZ010000002.1, on the reverse strand, counting down.
AAGTTCTTAGTAAGCAGCGCCGCTCCTCGAGCGTCCAATCGTCTTGAACGACATAAAGTTGCCGTCGCTGCCCAGCTTATCGAAGCGGCTCGGACCGCCCGCCGCGCCGATCGTGTCCATCCCCGAGGACGCGCCGCTGAAGAAGAAGCCCACAATGACGACCAGGTAGCTCAACAGCAGGATGCTGCCCTTGAAGTAGTTGCTCTTTCCTTCGCCGTACATGTAGCTGAGCAAGAAGACGCACAAAATCACAGTGACCATGTCCCACTGCGGGAACAGCAGCGAGAAGGTGTAGTGCGAGAGGTCGAGGTCGGGAGGCATCGTAAGCGGGATGGGGGAGAGCGCCGAGTACAGGACCAGAGCAGGGATCTGCAACAGGCAGACCTGCAGCGCGTACGCCGAACCAATCTCCATGGACAAGGCAATATTGCCGTTCATAGCAAAGGAGATGGCATTCTGTTCGGAGGCTGTCGTTAGCAAAATACAGTCGCGATTATCGAGGGAAATATGAGTTTAGAAGCTTACCAAGAACTCGGTCGTGTTGGGGACCAGCGCAAACAAAGTGATACCTAGGAACTTTTCGTCGATCGCAAAGCCCTCCAGCACCACGTCGACCGTGTCGACAAGAATCTCGGCAATGATGGCATAAAGCACAGTGGCGCCCATGAGAATGATAGACGACTTGAGACGGCTCCAGTTGGGTGCATCGTGACCGCCGTGGGCGGCACCGGCATGCGCAGTAGCTGTGGGATCCGCAGCAGGGTCGTGATCGGGGAACGTGGCGGTACGGACGGGAGCCGGGCGCGGGGTGTTGAGCGTACCACGGGTAACGGTGTCACGAGCAGAGATGCGACGATTGTGATGCAGAGGGTGTGAAGAATCTCGAGCAGCGATCGTTGCAGCAGTGGCGGCTATTTCGGCGACCTGGTGTGTAAGATCGCTGTTCTGAGCGTCGGTAAGACCGGGGATATGGACGGTGTGAGAGTGATCGAAGTCAGCTGTCTTGGGCGGGACAACATGGGGTGTCAGAGAACCGTTGCCAGCGCCCGACATCGAGGCGGTGCTCAGCGCCGAGGGATTCCGAGTCAAGGTGTCCAGGCGGGGCTGGAGCCCAGCCTGTTTGAGTGACTGTCCGAGAATTCGCTTGTAAAGATGTGAATCACGGATATCGGCGCCCGAGGTTTCTGCCACAGAAGGCATGGCCGAGCTGCGAGGCAGCGTATGGACCTCCTCTTGCTTCTTCTCTTCGACCTCGGTGTTCCAGATCACAGCGGCATGTGTTCGCAATGTGAACCACAGACCGATGATGTACGAAAGGAACAGCATGCCGGCAGCGAGGTAACAGTATGGCCTGACCGCCTCAATGTAGAAGCGGTCATCCAGGGCCGGCACTTGGGAGAAGTAGCAGCGCCGGCAATCCCGGGCCGTGTTTTTGTCCAGTGTGTCCGTGTCATTGCAGTCGAGGCAGTTGAGCTCGTGCGTGCCATAGATCTGGTAGAACAGAGTCGGTCCAAACGCGCCAATGACAGCGAATAGCAACATGGTCGAAGTGACACCGGCCGATCTGGCGTTGAAGCGCTGCGTCTTTCTCTTGATGGCACCGAAGCACATGGAGAGGCCGGGAAGGAACAGGATACCGGCAAAGATGCTGCCGACGATACTGCCCTCGACAAGCTGGCCCTTGCCCTGTTGGAGAGCAACACAGTACAAAAAGACCTCGACAATCGTCGAGAAAAAGGCGTTGATTGCGGCACCCAAGCCCATGGACGACTGGGCGGAGATGGAGGCCACAGCCTGGCCAATGAAGTAGGCGAGAGGTATGATGGAGAACAGGCCGGCCACGAAGAGGAAAGCCGGTGATGTGATAAACATGTCAATGTGCAAGACACTGTCCAGTACGAGCCAGTCAAAGATGACAAAGAGCACGACCGCCATCAGGTTGATGAGAAATATGTTGGTGCCGTCCACAGTGTACTTCCAGTACTTGAGACCGACGGCGCGGTAGGTGCAGACGATGATAGACGAGTGGGGAGCAGCAGGGGCTCTGGCCGACGACAAGTCAGACTCGAACGATAGTGCCAGCGGGTGGCGTCTGAGGTGGTCAAACAGGAGCATGGTCACCTTTCCCATGGGTATCCAGAAGACCAAAAACCAGCAGATGCCCGACACGATGAACAGCGAAGGAGCGATGAGGCCGTAGAAGAAGACAAAGAAGATGACACGTCCAATGTTCCACTGGCCACGACCAAAGAGACGCCTCTTGATACGAGGCAGATCAGGGTCGGAGTCACCGGAATGATCGCCGCGCCGCATACGTCCCAAGAGGCTGTCCGTCTCGCTAGGCTCCGAGTCGATGCTCCGCCGGGAGCGGCCAATAATGGAGCGATGTCGCTCGGGTCCAAAGAAGAGTCGCCCGTACTCGAGGTCACCGCTCTGCCATTGCTCGTACTCACTGATGCTGCGGCCTTCGCCCTGGTCCTCGTCCAGGTACATGTCCTGCTGCTCGAGTCGGATGAACTTGCCAAAGGGGTAGAATAGGTAGGCAGACAAGCCCCAGAGTACACGGCCGTACTCTCTGCCGCTGGGAGCGGCAGCAAAGAGAAAGCAGACGAGGGCGCCGGCAAAGGCGATGATGGACATCCACCAGCCAAAGCACAGCGTCCAAATGAGGTTGAAGAAGAGCAGCCAGTTGCTCACTCTGCCACCGGGCGAGGAGTGGATGTCGCCTTCGGCGTTCTTCTGGACCGAACGATCCTTCTTGTACAGAGCAGGTTTCCAGAGCCTGATACCAAAGGGATGCGTCTCGTTGATGGCTTGCTGCCTGTCCTTGAGCGTGAAGCTCTCGGCATCACTAACGTCGCCGTCGTCCTCGTCCTCGTCATCCTGTCCGTCGTGATCGTCCATATCTGGCTCGTCTACACCCTGCACAGTTGCAAGGTCGTCCTCCTCACCGGCATCGTGATCCTCGGGCGGGTCGAGATGGCCGCCGTGGGGTAGGTGAGCATGGTGCGGCGGCTCCTCCCTCTCAGAATCTTCAGGGGTATCCTCGGGCCTGACCTCGCGATGTGATCGGACTCTCGAAAGGGACGGCGTAGCACCAGCACCGGTGCGTCGCCTGACGGAAGCAGCAGTGGTGGAATAGCTGTTACTCCTCTCAGCCTGATCGGCTTCGATCTCGTCTAGAGCATCATCGACAGAGAAAACCTCGCCCCGGTGGGGGGCTTGGGCATTGCTCGAAGGGCGGCGGCTCATGGGGGGCTTTCGTGGTTTGCCGCGGCCTCGGTCGGGCGCCAGCATGGGAGACCGAATAGCTGAGATGGACTGGCCAGTGCCGGACCGCGAGTGGTGAGTGCGTTCGGTCGGGGTGCTCTCGACGGGGAACTGCGAGGGTGTAGACTGGGATGGCGACAGAGTCGTGCCTAGACGGAGGTTGTTTAGATTAGCTAACATCCCGGCTGGGCTGGCTGGGCAAGAGTGGGACGCAGGCTTGCAGCTGAGAGGAACTCTTGGCTTGGAGATTGTGCTGGGGTACATACCATAGCTGGGCTCAAACCTCCGTCGAACAGTGTCGGTGGACTGGAAGCTCTCGGAAAGGCCATCGTCGCGTCCAGTAATGGACTCAAAGCGGGCGGGGAACCTGGTATCGGTGGGCGAGGGAGGAGATGAGGATTCACGGCTGTGCTGCGATGACGCGCGGGAATCGCGTCTAGTCGAGTCCATGGCGGATGTCCCTGAATCGGAAGCTCATGGGCGGCTTGTGCGTACGCGGTGTTCTATCGATGAAGGTGTTGCAGACGAGAAAAGCCACGGGTGACGCCTCTGCGAAACAAGGCAGCAAGCCTAGGCTGGGAGGGATGTTGCGAAGTTGGACGCTTGCGATGTCAACACGGGACGATGCGACCGGCAGATGCGGGACGGAAAGAGTAAAAATCAAGAACTCTAAAAAGGAAAAAAGAAAAACACACGCTGTCAGATCATGACAGACACGGGGAATCTGGGGAAAGGCAGCAAGAGAGAATGAGACAAGTGGGCTCGGCCGGCACGGGAATGTGATGATATATGAAAGCAGAGCAGACGGCCCTGGCAGGGAGACAAAAGGCGATTGTGAGGTCTCAGATGGCACACACGAAACTGCCCAGGTGGTGTTGTTCAGTGGATCGCAGGCACAGTGGAGGTCATGTAGTGGGTGTCACAGCGGGCTAGTGCCCACTAGCTGCAGCCCTCTCCAGCTGCCTTGGCCCGATCCGTCGCTGATGATGAGGCACTAGAGCGCGCCGTGATGCACATTATACGAAGCCAACGGCCTCGCAGCTGGGAGTTGTCGGTCTGGATAAATCGACACTCTTGTTTTCCTTGTTTTTTTTCCTTATCCTGTCCCGTCCCTCGAATTACCTTTAGTTAGATAGAAAGTTGACCTTGAGACCAGATACATGGCACACCGTCTACCAAGACTACGAGTTCACAAACGATGCACAATCTCTCTGTCTCTTCTCCTTGTGCTTCTTCTGGCCTCTCGTCAGCCCCATTCACCATCGTCACAAAGCACGATGATGTCGTCTTGCGTTACTCGCCAAGTGGATTTGTGTGGGACCACCGCCATCCGGCATGTGCCTCGACGAATGGCCGTCGCTGTGTTTATGATGCGGCCGCTAAGACACAGGCGATCCCCTCTGCGCGCCCAACTCAAGAGGCTAAACAATTAGCACATTTCTCAGGACTTGGGGCTTGGGAGCACACAATAAACAAAGAATGGAAGCCATTTCTTAGCCTGGCAAGCCTGTCCATTGTGTCCTTGCTCTTGACAAAGAAAGGAAAAAAGCTTGGTCCTCCCGTCACGGGCGCTAATCAAGGATTCCGGGTCCGCACCGCACTGCCTGCACTGCACCTCCATCCCACACTAACTCGTCCGGGCAGGTTGGGCGATCATCACACATGATCATTCCAACTCCCGAACCACTGACACCCGCAGCAGCCAATCTTTTTGAGCCGCAGTTGGCGGCAAGTGCTCGTGATACTCTATGCAGAGACGACGGGTATTTGATTGCTGTGTAGCCGTCTCGCTGCATGCAAGGCCGGAAGCATAACATGCCTATCGCATCACCCTATCTGAGTCTCCTTCTTGTATCTATTCATCGGAGTAGTAATCGATTTTCTTTGTTGAACAATTCCATACTTATGTAATAGTTCCCTATATAATGATGAATGGGTTGACTTGAAGTATCGCCTGCGGTGTCTCCTCCATTTGTAGAAATAGTTTGCTAAGATTATCATGGGGATGTAATATTGATGAATTATTTACTATGAATTTTACGCACAGGCTCTGAAGAGAGTGTTTGAATAAATGTGTTGGTGAAAGTGCTTTAAGATCACTTCTTTCGATGGTTAAGAAAAGATAGACTAATGTAATTGTCTCATTCTCAAGAACATCAGTAATTTCGTTAAAGGTGATATAAACCAATGACTTGCATCCTCAATCATCACACATGTGCAAGCTCATAAAAATATCGAAATCATCTCTAACTCAGGCTATAACCCCATGCGCAGCCCTCAAAGCCTCGATCGAATCTCTATCATACTCGGCCTTCTTTCCCAGCCTCTCAAGGTACATAAACGTATGCACACACCCAGCATACCTCTTGACCCTCACCTTCACGCCTCCCTCCTGCAGCTTCTTAGCATACGCCTCCCCCTCGTCCCTCAGGGGATCCAGCTCCGCCGTCCGAAAAAACGTCTCGCACAGACCCTCAAGCCTCGTAGCCGTAATCGGCGCGACCACCCACCCAGGCCACAGGCGCCGGACTTCCTCGCCGCGCCCGCCGGGCGGGAAGCACAGTTTGCCGAACCAGTTGATGCGCGCCCAGGGCAGGACGGGCCCGTCGCGGAACTCGGTGAAAGACGGGTAGGTTGAGTCGCTGCTGTCGGCGTAGCTCAGGGCGTCTGTGGAGCCGCTCGCGGAGGGCATGGCGAGGCGCAGGGGCAGGCCGGCGTCGCGGGCGAGGTGCTGCAGGACGAGGGTGATGTGCCCCCCGGCCGATATGCCGCCTATGGAGATGGATGCCGGGTTGATGTTGAGGAGGGACGGGGATGTATGGACCTTGGGTAGAGGTGTTAGTGGGTGGTTCATGCCTATTGCGCTGAGAGAGGTAGCTTACCCAGTTCAAGGCGGCCCAGGCATCTTCGAAGCATTTGCCCCAGATAGTTTCTGGATCAGTATCAGTGAAATGTTGCACTCCTACGGGTTCAAGAAGACAGACCAGGACAATGGCGGTAGTTCACATCGACCACGACGACGCCGGCCCCGTCTCTCATGCTCAGACACAGCGATGCCTCGGTATTCAAGTCTCCCAGCACAAAGCCTCCGCCTAGAGCGTGATTCAGCACAGTCATTCCGCTAAGCATGTATATCTTAGTAATCAACTCACCATGAAAGTTCAAGTGCACCGGATACGGTCCCGGCCCAAAGCGCGCCGGGTCCGGCGTATACACCCGCACGGGGACCTTGGCGCCGTCCTTGGACACAACCTCGTAGTCCTTGACCCCTTCGCAGCCAGACGAGTCAAAGGACCAGGGAATGGGGAATTTGTCTGGGTTGGCGCGCAGGTACTCGATGGTGGTGTTCTGGGCCGGAGGGACCTTGCTCTGCACATCGATAAAGTACTGGACGTACTCCGGGTCGAGCCTCTCTAAGATATGTCGTGGGATGGCATCTGTGGGATCTGCAGTCCCATCCGACTGCGCAGGGGCTGCGGTATTGCCCAGAGACTTCTCCTGATCTGCCATGGTCAGACTTGAATAATGCTGGTAATCTGTTAGACCGTTGGGTGAACCGGGAGCTGTGAATGAGGGGTTGAGGAAGATGGGCTCCGCCAAGTCCGAGTGTAACCCGACGGCCTGCCGCGAGCCCGTACCCTCCCCCACGCGATGCTGAAGTGTCATGTGAGCCTGTCGGGATCATTGTTAGTGCTTTGGTGGATCATTGTCACAGAAGAACTTCAAGTGGATGGTGTGCTATCCGGTGCTCTGGCTGCACTGGACGGCGACGGCGTATCCAACACGGAACGTGTGGCATTTCATAGCTTGTCGCCAGCGGCATATCCACGACGAAATATTGTCAGAAAGTAAGGATACATATCAGGAGGCTTAGTGACTTGTGTGACGACCGGTTGTGAGAACAGTTGGGGCGATGATCAGCCTACAAGAATTCGGGAGTCATTTGGATCAAGCGGCCTGGAACATTGGTCTCAACACGCACGAGCTAACAAAACAAGATGAGGAAAAAGTCATGGCTGGTGCAACAGGAGCGGAGAGCACCGATCAGAAGATCAGGGTGCTTGGAAGGAGGACGCCAGGTGTGAGCAAGCCCTTGGAGGTGACCGTGCGATTTGACCAGCCCAAACGCGCTCTGGCATCAGATCCGGAGGCAGATGATGTACCGGCCTCGGAGATGCCAATGGCAGCGGCAAGATCCAATCAAAGCATGGGGGTTCTGTCCTGTGGTCCTCCAGCGCCATATGCTCACACCCAGACATCCCAAAAGCTCCTTCGGTATCACACAATGCGCATCGACACTCGCGAGAAAGGTGGAGCGGATCCCCACGTAGGGAGAAAATCTTTTGTTGATGTTCTTTTTGAATTCGCAATGCAAATTCCGGGACTCCATTCTTTAACAAATGAAAATCAAGATCCGAACGGTGCCGTCGTAGGTCAATAATCCTGCCGTGTGCCGTTCCCCAGAACCGATCCGCATTCCATGATGATGATGATGCTTGTGCTGATCCATCGTCTTCGTCGTCGTCCTCGTTACTCCTCCGCTGCGTCCTCCTACACGCCCATTTCTCCGTTTATCGCAGACGCCTGGCCTCACGCTCGGACTCGAGAAGGACCAAGATGTCGTCCTCACGGACTGTGAACAAAATCTGTTAGCATTCCCTCGTCTCCTTCTCTATTTCGCCGCGTCGACGGCGCTGAGGAGGGTGAGCATACCGGGACCCTTGACGTTTCGGATGATGGAACGGGTCTGGTCGTCCATGAACTCAACGCGAACCTGGGTGACACCACCACGGGAACCTATTTGCCTCTCAGTCAGCCTTTTGTTCGACTTCCGCATGAATCTTCTCCCCTCCAATGCCCTCGTCTCAATGTCCCCGTGCAGGAGGATATTATCGCGGCCATCGTGACCATCGTCGTCGATCCTGTCGAGGCACACGAGAACGAGGGCAGAAGCGGGGTGATTGACGGGCGCGCGGCGGGCGAGGAATCAAATCGTACCGGTACGGCCGAGGACACGGGTGACCTTGACCAGCTTGACGGGGGCCTTAGAAGCATCCATTTTGAATGATGTGATGGGAAAGTCTGTGTATTGACTTTGTTGGTTGACGCGGGTGACGAGGTGGGTGGTGAGAAGGTTGGATGTGCAGGCGCTTGTTCGAAAAAGCCGATATTTTCGTGACAGTGGCAGCAGATTCGACGCAACTTTTTTTTTGGTGCGCTGGTGGAAACCCTTGGGATCCACAGTGAGTGGCTGTGGCCAATTAGAAATTTTGAATCGCTCAAGCGAATGACCCCACCCTGCTCGATTTGGGGAAAGAGCAAATGAACCCGCTCGGATTAACTCGAGTCCGGACTAACTGACCTCAAGAGCAATGACCCGCAGCTTTGGTGGGTTGACCAGACCTCAACTGCAGTTCCAACGACATTGATCAGTGGCAGCATACACTAACTATAGGACCCCGTTAGATCATGGTCCGGAGAACAATACAGTAATGAGTTCTGTCTTGGACCTAACTACATGACTGCCTATGAACTGCAGGAGCTGCCTCTAGCAACTGAACCACGGCCGCATGCCCATTCCTGGCGGCCCACGAGATTGCTGTATCACCATATATATCTTCGGAATCTATATCAGCCCGACCTGTGTAAAGCAAAAGCCGGACCACGTCCTCAAAACCATTGCCCGCGGCCCATGAGAGCGGTGTACGGAGACATTTATCTCTCCGGTTGACCTCGACTTGGCCGGTAGCGAGCAAGAGGTGAACGACAGACCTGCGCCCAGCCTTAGCAGCATGCGATAATGGCGTTAGACCTGCGCTGTCTACCGAGTTAATGTCGACCCAGCCTGTGTCCAGCAACAGCTGGACTACAATGTCATGCCCAGCCCTAACAGCAAGGGAGAAAGCTGTCTCGCCCGTCCGATCTTTCGAGTCGATGTCGAGCTTAGCTGGCTTTCGTAGAAGCGCAGTGAGTAAGGTTGGCATTTCATACTTGGCAGAAATGTGAAGTAAACTGCCCCCCGCCGGTGATTCCCCCCAAGAATCATCAGTCACCATATCGTGAAGACACGTCCAAATGTTTATGAGGACATTTGAGGGCCACGCAAACAGTTCCAATAGATCGTCTTGCACGAAACCGCGTGCCTCGCTTTCCTTCGCATGTGCAATCCAAGATGTTGTCGCATAGTGCAAGAAAGGAAACTCAACCGGCATTCTGTGACGGTTTTCTTCCCTAAAACCGTCTACCGACCAGTACCGCAGGCGGCGTCGTTTGATCTCTTCCATCATGAAGTAGCGTATGCAAATCCTGGATAGCCGGAAATGGGCCACTCCGATTGCGATATCCTTCGTAGCCAAGGTGTGGTCCAGAGCTCGCAGTCCCTTCTCGAAAAGGAAATCTCTGACGGACTCGTGAATGAATTGGACAACGTGTGGAACAGATGTTTCTATGATCTCAGCGAGACCCCGGCTAAGCGTGTAGATCTTCCTTTCCATGGCTGCCCTGTCTGGCACATCCTCAGCAGTTTGACACTCTTGTAGAGATTGAAAGTGGCAATCAGGCTCGATAATCATGGCCCAACACAGTTCATCTACCGACAAAGGCCGTGTGGCACAGGCAATGCACTGCATGAGCTTCAGTGAATCTGAATCCATGTCTTCGATTAGGCCTTGATATAAATCATCGAGGTCTTTGGGGATAAGGCGGATGGCTTGTTCGAGCTTTTTTGGTCCAGCACCTGTGCGTTCAAGTGCAAGAATGTGTTTGACAACAAGATGTGCCCACAAGAAAACACCGGACGCAAGACTCGTAATCAGATTTGGAATGTATGTCGTTCGGATACGTGGAGACAGTCGACTTTCCACGTAAGTTGAGATATCGTCTCCGTTGTGAACCTCAGGCGATATCTCGAATCCACCGTCCCAGTCCTGGACGGGATACTGACGGCATGCGAAACAGAGGTGGAAATGGTTTGTAGCGATAGCCGGAGATAGAGGGTACTTGATCAGACCTTTAAATTTATGGATGAGATCTTCCGCGTTCTCTTCTCCGCATTCATCTAAGGCATCGACAAACAGCCAAAGGGAATGGGTTTCAAGTACTCGGAGAAGTGCGGCGCTGAAATAGCGCCACAATTCCTTTTCATGCCACTTCCACTCTTCATTTGGCTTGCCGATGTCTTGACATTTTCGCGTGAAATCATCCACCAGGTCGGATAGAGCGCTCGGCATCTGGGCGAGGATCTGATGAAGTAGAGAGCGATAAAGCCCTAGCGGGGTCTTCTGTAGGTCATCACCGCGGCCGTGGAAGAAGAACGACACTATTAGATCCGCTTTCCGATTTGAAGTTGACAGCGTAACTTGTTTATCATGGGCATACTTGAGTAGAGTTGACTTTCCCGAGCCCGGCTTTCCTTTGATCCAGAGCAGCCCTTGTTCGGAAGCGGTCCAATCCTTGTATGTGTCATTTTGAAGAAGCCACTGGCAAGTTCCACGTAAAGCTGAATCGATGTCATTAGCGCGGTCTGACATCTCCTCGAAGGCCAACGACTGCAAGCATCGCGGGAGATACTCCGACCGTTTCATTTCCAGACCTGCCAGACGCTCACTTATGTTACTGAATCGAACTGGTAAGTAAATATGAAGGGCAACGCTGTAGACGTACTCTCTTCTGTCACTACTGTCGCAGTAGCCCGATCAACGATGCCTCTAATTCGTTCGACAACTTTGTCGTACTCGTGGTCTTCCTCCTTGAACTTGACCATCTCCGAGTGCGCTCGATTAATAGCACAGATATGCTCTAGCCCACTTTCCCATGGTCTGCAATGTGTAGCAGAAGATTTGGTTACAAGGACTGTAGTTGGCCCTGCCATTTGCCACTTCCCATTTTGATCCTGTGAAGGTTTAGCACCGATTGTTCGCGATACGTGGGTGAAACGTACTTTTACTGCTGTCGGCGACCTACAGGTTTCGTAGAAGCAGACAATTTCGGTCTGTCCCTCGCCTCCTAGCGCTTCTGGGAACTCTCGCTGCTGGATACTAAGAATTTGTGTGCGAATGGATGAGATCGACTCCAGTAGAAATCGATTTGACCCGTCCTCAACCATAGCGATGAGGGAGCTGATATCCATACCATCATGTGGAACACCAAAAAAGGCAACTGCATATACGGCTCGTATCAGAGCGCGATCTTCTCTGTTCTTCGACTTGGAGAGAGATATGAGGGTCTAGTCTCATGTAAGAATACCCTCTATGGGATGCATATATGTTGGACTAGCATACCTGCTTCAAGATTAGTCCGCCTAGGCTATGGGCGACGAATACAATTGGTCGAAATAGGCCTGTAGTCACAAGGCCTCGAAGATGACTATGCAGAGCGGTCCCTAGGTCCTCGAGATCCTGGAAGCTCTCGGTCTGAAGGAGACTGGCTTCGTGGCCATAAAGTATCACGCGAGCAATGGATTTACCGTCCCTGCCGATGATATGGCGAGGGAGTGCATCTCGCAACCACATGTGCTCTCCCCCTCTCTCTTTGAACGATCCGAAAGCGTGACCGCCAAGTCCCGGAATAGCAACAATGCTGGGTCAGATCAGTATATATCTCAGCAAGGGAGAGATCTACCTACTCAACTCGATGATCTTCTGGGTGGGGAGCATAGAGAGTGGTAATGCCTAGGAAACCCTTATCGACTATGACACTCGTATTCGGTATTTTGAAGGAACTGGTGGCACTTAATGTCTCTAAGTCGTGGGGGACATGCCGAAAGCTGACAGTCGCCGTGCGAGAGCGACCATGAATTTCCCGAGCCAGGGATCCGATATAAATGCTGGAACGATCGAATTTCCAAGCCGCGTTGTCAGCCAGGAAGGCGTGTAATTCAGCTTGCTCCCAGTCGAGAAGTATGCCGCGTAAGCGAAATGTCAACTGTGTGGTTTCATGGCGCCCACTTCTCGCACTCTGCCCATCATGATCCCTCTTCTCCAGCTCAGCGTCCACCCGCGGCAGCTCCTGAGGCACCCGCCTTCTCCTCCACATGGCTTACGGTATGTGCATGTAGACCAACTCGATCAGATCGTGTCTGCATCACGTGTTACGATGCTGACTGACATTGTCGGCATCGTCTAGAGCGCCGTCGGAAACGATGCTCGTGGGGCCAGGGCTGAAGTTTGCTAAGGATGGGACACTCAGGAGGGGGGGCCTGATGCAGTGATGTGCATAGACGCCTCAGCCGCCTTTTCCGCTTCACTGGCCAACCATGACAAGTCCTTCCATCTTGACTGGTCACCTACCCCGCCTGATACCAATCGCCAGAAGACTGGGCAAACCAAACGAGCATTGCAACACTGATTGCACGCCTCGGTCATCTGGGAGCCTTCGTTCGACAATGAGACTAGATCAGTGGCGGCGCATGCAACGTGCAATGCTTTTGCTGTTGCTCAGGTTGGCACTGGCGCTGTCCTACACCACCAATGGCGCGAACCACTGACCGTTGCCAACAGCTGTCTGGATGCTGCTACCCAACTCTCGCCTCTTGACCGGTTTCCTCCAAATGCAAGCCTCATTCATACATCACACACGTGATTGACGAAACATGGGAACCCTCCCGCATCGTGCTCACCAGACATGCCCGACCTAAAAGGCCATTACCTCGCCCTGACCCATCGAGTGGTCGCGCCACGATGCTCTTCTCTCTCCATCCCCGCCTCAAACCTCAGCGCTGGAGATACACCATGCTTCAACCCAAAGACGACCAACCCCCATCATCACCCCTAACAAACCACACGCCTCCCGCCGAACAAGATGACATCCCATCTCCCGACCAAGCCGCGGCGAGAACCAAGCCCCTCCTCAGCTGGCACCGCGACCGCTACTTCGGCTCCCTAGCCTTCAACCTCGCCGCCTTCATCTTACCAGCCCTCTACGGCACCCTGTCCAAGCTGTGGGTCGCGCACATCGACTCGTCCATGGTCGTCACGACCGACGCCTACACCTACATGAACACGGCCGCCGAGGCCGTCAACGAAGGGCTCCCGCGCGCCGCGTGGGTCGTCATCGGCGACGCCGCGAGCCGCTCCCTCGCCCGGCGCCTGCAGCTCACGCACTCGCTCATCGCGTTCCAGGCGCTCCTGGGCCTGATCCTGAGCCTTATCTTCCTCGGTGCAGCGCCTAGCATCGCCGACGCCTTTGTGCCGAAGGAGGTGCGTGCCGCGAGCTTGACGTATGTGCGCATCGCGTCCTTTACGGTCCTGGCGGGTACTGTCGAGACGGCTGTCGCGGCGGCGACGCGGGCGCTCGACAAGCCTGATGTGCCGCTCGTCATCAGCTCGGTCAAGTTTGTCGTCAACATCGTGCTTGATCTGCTCGTCATCTCGCGCTTCCACGTCGGGTCCCACCAGCCCACGGTCAACATGCAAGCCATCATCCAACTCGTCTGCAACCTAGTAGCTGCCGCCGCTGGCCTGTTTTACTTTCTCCTGTCCAACAGCCTGCCCCTGCACCGCCATCGCATCCCCGAGACGTCTCTCCGCCCGAGCCTGCACGCCCTCACACTCCTCCTCCGCCCAGGCCTAATCTTCTTCATCGAGTCTGCCGTCCGCAACGCCCTCTACCTCTGGCTCGTACACACCATCGTGGCCCTGGGCTCCACCTACGCCACAGCCTGGGGCGTCTTCAACACCATCCGCTGGGGCCTCGTCATGGTGCCCGTCCAGGCCCTCGAGGCCACAGCACTACAATTCGTAGGCCACGCCTGGGGCCACTTCCGCCGCGCAGCGGGCGTCGACAACCGGCAACCACAGGCCACGCCCAAGCAAATCTTCGCCATCGCCAACCCAGCCCTGCGCTCTCTAGGCCTCGCACTGGTCGTAGAAGTCCCCCTGGCCATCTTCCTGAGCCGCCTAGGCGCCCGCCCCTTCGCGCGCTACCTCAGCGGCTCGGACGAGGTGAGCCTCGTGACGGAGCGCATGTGGCGCAGCATCGACTGGTGCTACGTCTTCTATGCCATGTCGACGCAGCTCGCCGCCGTGCTGCAGGCGACGCGGCCGCGGTGGTACCTGTGGCAGAGCCTGGCGAGCAACCTGCTGTACGTGCTTCCCTGGGCGGTGGCGTGCCAGGTCGCCGACCTCGACGAGGGCAACGCGTGGACGTACCACCGGCTCGTATTTGGCGGGAGTTTGGTCTTTAGCTTTGTCGATGTGCTTGTCGTGGATGCCATCTGGGCGTGGACATTGCTTCGGGGTAAGGCGCGGTTGGACGTGTTCCGGGTTTGATGCCTTGTGCGGGAATGGTGAGGTTTATGAACCACGTTGTCACGACTGTAATGAAGTGTAATGATTCGAACTTTTGATAATATTGGTATCGTATGCATATGGCAATTTATGCGTCTATCTTGCTTCCAGATTCATGCATCCCACAATATTCTACGTATCTCCCCATCTCTACGGTCTCTCTCTCCAAGCCATCCCCAATCACACTCTACGCAAGCCAGAACCATGCCTTCTGCAGCCAATTCTTAGCCACGGGCTCCGCCTCCTTGTCCCGCGCCTCCATCTCCTCCATCTCGCGCACGCCCGTGACGACGTCAATGTCCTCAATCTTGCGCGCCAGCGGCGTGCGGAACCAGATCTTGTGCCCGACGTAGAGCACGAAGAAGATGGGCAGCGTGATGTAGGCGGCGAGGAAGTCGGACACGCTCCACTCGTGCGGGAAAAACACGTTGAAGCCGTTGGTCAGCGTCAGCAGGACGAGCATGAAGAGCGTGAAGTAGGTGGCGTAGGGCTGGAGCGGGGTGCGGAAGGGTAAGGTGTGCAGCAGGCCGCGGAAGGACAGGGCGGCGCGGAAGCGGATGAAGGTGATGCAGACGACGACCCAGGCGATGTAGCCGCTGATGGTCGAGATGTTCATGAACCAGCCGAACACGGTGGCGCCGTTGTTGCTCACGTTGAGGTATGTCAGCAGCGAGACGGCCCAGGTGGCCAGCACGGCAGCCCACGGGACGCCGGCCTTGGTGGTGCGGGTGAAGAGCTTGGGAGCCTGGCCGTTGAGGGCGAGCGAGTAGAGTATACGAGAGCCCGAGTAGAGGAAGGCGTTGCCGGCGGACCAGGCCGAGGATAGGATGGCGACATTGATGACGTGGTTGAGGCCGCCGATGCCGGCACGCTGGATGCCGATGACCCAGGGCGAAGCCGAGGCGTTGGACTGCGGCGAAAGCAGGCGGTCGTCAGTCGACTTGACAATGACGCCGACCATCAGACTGCCCAAGCCGTAGAAGATGGCAAGACGCCAAACGAAGCGGCGGGCGGCCTTGGGGATGTTGCGGCGCGGGTGGACAGTCTCGCCGGCAGCGAGCGCGATAAGCTCGGGCGAGGTGATGAAGGCGAAGCCGGCACGGATGAAGGCGGTCCAGTAGGCGAGGAAGTTGCCCGTGTTACCCCCGACCAGGTACGGCGTGATCGCGCCAGGGTCGTACCAGTACAGGAAACCAATTCGCTCGTGGTTGGGGCCGCCGCCGAGCATGATGACAAGCGAGACGAGAATCAGGCCCATGATGGTGATCAGCTTGATGGAGGCGAACCAGAACTCGGCCTCACCAAAGATGCTGACGGCGAAGATGTTGAGGCCGAGCGTGACCAGCAGGATAATGGTGATCCAGACAGCCGAGGGCACGGGCGTGTTCCAGTAGTCGAGCAGAATAGCGCCGGCCGAGGTCTCTGCGCCGATCAGCATGGCGTAGGCGTACCAGTAGTTCCAGCCGGCGGCGAAGGCAAGGGAGGGCTCGACAAAGCGGTCGACAAAGTAGGGGATCGAGATACCCTTGAGCGGCAGGAAGGAAGCCAATTCGCCGAGGTCGTTCATGATGACCCAGACGAGCAGCATCATGGACAGGTAGCCCATGAAGAGCGGCGCGGGACCGACGAGGTTGAGGATGCGGCCTGAGCCGACAAAAAGACCGGTGCCGATGCTGTTTCGGACTGTGTTAATTACCAATTGCCGGGTCGCAGCGCGCATGTAACGGGTGTGATTGGGAAACTTACGCTCCGCCAAGGGCGAGGAACTGAATGTGCCGACTCTTGAGGCCGCGCTGCAGCTGGTCTTGGGTGTGCAAGAGGTCCGGGGTACCGTCGGCGGCGACCATGCGCGACTGGCCGACGTTCATGTCGGCGGCGGTGGTGTCGAAGCGGTCGGAGCCGCCCTTGGACTCGACGTCGACATCGTGGCCAGTCGAGGCGCCAATTGCACCGTCGTCCTTCATCTTGGGTGTATGTAGCGGGTACAGGCGCAAAGTAAATAACAGCAGCTAGCTGTGACAAGAGTGCTAAGTGAATAACACTCTGGGGATCGCGAACCGCCCAAGCAACCCTACGCAACGTCGCAAGTCGAGAACAACGGCAGAGAAAGAATGCGACAAAGAGAACGAAGTAGGACCCTTTGGGAAGAAAGATCTGGTTCCTGGGGAGGACAAGAAGGAAAAAGGTGTGGGTGGACGAGTCAACTTATCCTTCTCGTGTAGTGGTGGTCGCCGCCAGTAAGGTGCCTTGGTCGAAGGAGTGGAGGTCCTCGTCTCTCCGCACCGGCGACCCCAGGTATTTACCTAGACTTAGCATTGCCATGCTAACAATCTCTGCCCAGATAGGGTATCTACGTAGGTATCTATCTGGTGTGTCAGTGTGCAGATGATGGTGTGTGGGCGGGCGCATCGACATGGGACAAGACCAAAAAGATCAACATGGATGGATGGTTCATTTGCATCTTGTTCCCCACACCGGCTAGCATTCCAGATGCGTACCCAGATACCACTCTAGCCACGCTGACCACGCTCACTAAGGCAGGCCATTACCGGGCGGTCGCGTGTTTGGTTCTGTCTGTGTATGTACCACGGTTCGTCCTCCATCTTTGCTGGCTGGCTCTCCTCACTTGAGGATCCGCAGATAAGGGTTCGACGCCGAGTCTCGTCATGCATGAGATGACCCTCAACGCTCATTCGGTGACCAGGGTATTCGCGTAAGCTGCTATGGGGGACTGGAGAGAATTCTGGAGACCTTGGGAAGATGTCTCTTACCCCAAGGTCGCCAAGACCGTCAATGGCCGCGCCCTTTAGGTGGGCAAGCTGGCGAGATAGGCAAGATACCGGCACAACAGACGGCAATGCGAGACAGAAAAGAAAAAAAATAGTAGCGATGACGTCCGAGTTGGTGACCCGTGATGGACGTCAATGGGAAAAGGCCCGGCGTCTCCAGCCATTCAGAGCGGCAGAAGATGCAGCGGGTGGCGGGTCCAGTGGGGTCTTGCGCGGTGCCTGTGCCAAAAGCTTCTTGGGCTTCAGTGGGGTTTTGCAGGGATTGCAGGCCTTCCTTCACTGAGATCACCCGCCAGAATCTGTTTCTAGACGCACGCTAGACCGCGGCAGGCAGGTCCGCCACGCTTGTGCTGTGGTCTCCTCGAGTGCGGCTTCATCTTTCTCGTCTTGTCTTCCGCTGGTCCTTAGAATGGCCTCACCGTCAATCGATTTTGTCTCCTCTCTTCAGCTTTGCCAAAACAGGAGTCCTGTGGCTTGGGATACAGTAATCAGCAGCTATTCAGTCCAGCTCCCATCCATGCCCGCCAAGAGTCTTGTCGTTGCAAGCCATCAATGTCTTTTCTGCTCCCTTCTCGCTGTTGTGATGCGCTAATACCCATTCTCGACACCGAGACGAGGGGAACCACAAAAAATATGGAAAAACACGGTCGACCCTGAATCACGGCGCTCCCACCTCGTTCTTCACCCCTAAAAACATGTGGCGAGAGCCTCAATTTGCGCGGCAGTACGCGGCATAACCTTCTTAGCGTCTCCATGACTCGGCTTTATTTCGATCAAATTGCTAGGTGAACGCAAAACAGATGCTATCCGCGCGCACCAAGATTCGATGTCAGCTCATGGCTGCAGCACTGGGGCACCTCTTTTTTTTCTAGTAATACCGGCAATCTTTAACGCAGTCTACGGGTTCGTGTTGGAGATACCCAGGGTTAGCATTTTCACAGGACTTTGTCATGGAAATGTCTGTCTCCTTGCTTTTACCTCTATCCTCAAGCTGATACTGCTGCTGTACCGCCATGATGCAAAACATCACTTCTTCCCAATCCTTACCTAAGCTCGCATCGAATTCCCCCATCTACCGCACGCTTGTCCAGGCGAGGTTTGGCTCCGGAGCTTTGTTCCTTAGCCCAGCTCGGCATTACAGGATGCCCTACTGGTTCTTGAGCCGCCCGCGCGACCAAAGGAACCCCCACGGCCCACGGCCCAGACCCCGTATGAGGCTCTGCACTTCACCACTATTACTACCCAGACCACGCCGTTTCATTCTCATTTAAACCATTCCATAGTCTGTACTGTAATGCTGATCCTGTAGCCACATCTTCTTAGCGCAAGGGGCTGGTCACTCTGCTCACAGAAGGCGCCTGATCCACCCACCTGTTGTTCGTAGACGTTCAGCCCTGGCATACCGTTCCTCCCCGTGTTAGAGCACACCCACCACAGCCTTGACTTCCCGTGATGGCCAGACCCTACCGACATGCATATCTCTGGAGAGCTCAGCTGCTGCTCGGCCTGCGTCGGTCCAATGCCAAGGCTCTCCCCTATCCCCTTGCACAGCCTTTCTGCCTAGACTATCGCGACGCACGTTCTCGACGAACCTGTCAAGATACCGATCTCCGGTAAAGGCTGGTGTTCCCGAAGTAAAGTGGTCCTTTTGCATCGCCAGCCCTGACATGTTTCGCCTTCAAAGTCCTCATGAAGGCACTGCGGAGTCGAGGCTGCGTGTCGAGGCACAACCAGAGACCCTAGGTGATAATACCATTTGGCAAGACCTGTGATAGCCGAATGTCCTCGTTCCCTGTCATTGCGTGCCGTTATGATTGCGGTCATGATGTACATGCCGATGTTGAACAACTCATAGTCCTCAGTCATCCCATCTTGATAAGCAAAATGGAAATCGAGCTAATTTCATCCGATGTTGACATTTCATACTCCTCAGTCATCGCATTTTGATAAGGAAAATGAAATCTGCGCTATCGATTCATCCGATGTCTAGAAGATAATATCATGCGGTTCTCTGAAAGGAAACTGGTATAGCTTTCAAATGCAAGGTCAATGATGCGTTTGACAAAAGCATCCGACGTATCATCCCCAGCTTCATCGTAGTATGCCCAGCCATCCTATTCACTTGGGAGAAGGATAAGGAGGAATAGTAGGAGCACAGCAAGAGACCATTGTAGTAAAGGAGTAAGGGACCGAGATTGGCAGTGATCTAAGGCACGAGGAGGTCTATTGGCATTGAGCACATTCAAAGCGACTGGATGGGGACTTCATATTGTGGGAAATGAGTCTGACGAGAAAGACAAGAACGGTCAGCATCTCGAAGAAAAATATACAAGTGCTGCCATCTCAAGGAGGATTTCCTGCTGCAAGCCTCCACATCATACAAGCAGCTCAATGCTTGAGTGCTACACAGACAGAGTTTTCAAAGAAAAGGGAGGAAGAAAAGAAAGTTCAGAAAAGAGGGAAAAGAGAAGGAAAAAAAGACAAAGGAGAAAGAGAAGAATAAAAAGGAAAAAAAGAAAAAAGGAAAAAAGAAAAAAAAGAAAAAAAGAAAAAAAGAAAAAAACAAAAAAAGAAAAAAAGAAAAAAACAAAAATGTAACGGTCCGGTAAAAATTGGGGAAAAAACGTAAAAATAGAAGGTCCATGCAGGAATCGAACCTGCGTTCCCGGAATCAGAATCCGATGTGATATCCACTACACTAATAGACCTTGAGATTTGTCTTGCGAAAATGAGTCCGATGACGTGAAAACTCCGCTCTGCATAACTGACCGGCCTTGGTGGGTCCCTCAGATGGATCCCAGGCTACCTAGAGGTATATAAGGACTAAATATACACATAGTTAAAGGCCTTTAAATCAATTAATATATTATACTTATATATATAATTATAAAAAGTAGAAAGCAGATAGTTAAAATTATCAGGGCCCTAATATTACTCTGTGTACCCTTGTATGGATCTGATCTGCTTTGTCTTAAATATAGAAGCAGATATGTGAAGCCGCTACTAAGAATGATGAAGACCGTGATGTGGTGATTGTATGCTGTGAGTAGTCCTACCAAACGATTGAGAATGACTGTGATCAAGTAAACTGTGTGGAATGTTTATCTCACTTAAGAGTTTTTCTGTCTCTCTCTTTGTTTTTTTTTTTCTTTCATAGAAAAAGAAACTGAGATGAAGGTGATTCTTTGCGCGTGCATGTTTTTATACTGTTAATATTAGTTGGTTTCACCAAATATATCATCTGATACGTAGATCCGTGACGCCCACTGCTGAGTCCTCCCAGGTACACCAGTGAGACCCTCTACCTGCCACTCTAAAAAGATAAGATGAGAAGAGTACCCCTCTAGCTTGGATCGCTCAGGCTTTTCAGTTTCTGTACGTCAGCTTTAAATTCGCCACGTGTAAGGCTCCTTGTCGCAATAATATTGCCAGACGCTTGATGCTGGGTCACACGGTCAATGTATTCCCAAGTTGAAGTTGTGCGGGTTTTTGGAGAAGCATCGGCTGCTCATTAGAAACATGAGTTCTTGACTCCATTGATGAGGTTTACAGCACCACTGAAGGGGTACAAGATACACAATTACAAGATCAGAGAGAGTGGGCCCGCAAGTTGCAGTGTTCTTCCACAGCTGGGACTGACCGATGATCACTGAGTTGTCAACTGCTGGCAGCTCCCGACAAACATTCTCCAAAAGCTCATGTGGCTGAATTAATCCAGCATCGACAAAGCTGGCTCGCTGAGACATGGGTTCAATGATGCTCAGGGTCCGCAGCTTGCTCTTCAGGGGCCGACCAGGTTGACAATAAAGCAAACACCAAAGTTGACGCTGAGCGTCGCGAACGAGCCTTGGAACGGAGCAACAAACTCAGATGCGGCCTCTGCTTTGTCTTATGAAGACAGACAACGGTCAATATTGTCGTATAAGACAAGGTCTCCAGTTGTTGCAGCCGTAAGAGCAAATCGTCTACTTGAGTTGGGTTGAGCTACAAGCAAACTCTGGAATGACTAACATGGATACAAACAGACAATGGAGGAGTTTAAGTCACTAACTATACCATTTCTAGAGATGCAGTGTTCATTCATTTTGTGTATGTCGAGAAAGAATGGAGCTGAAGCTCTGGAAACTGGTATCTGATGTGATCTAATCTCCTACCAGTTCCCAGTCAAGTCAACTGATGTGCCTGCCTTGAGCTCTACCTCACGCTCTCCACTACCCGACTGCAACCGCTCAGAAGCAACACGGAACGTCCTCTTCTGATCGATCTGCGACTTGACCACAGCCTCAACAATCTTGCCATCGCGCCAGCTCAGCCTCTCGATCTCAACACCTCCCCTCGCCTTAAGCCCCGTGACGCTGCCCTCCTTCTCCCAGCACGCCAGCAGACAAGGCAACAAGTCGATCTTGTCCCCGTCGTGGCTCTGCACCAGCATCTCCGCCACGGCCGCCGCGTAGCCAAAGTTGCCGTCGATCTGGAAAGGCGGGTGGTTCGCCAGCAGGCTCTTGAGCACGGCCCCGCCGAGCATCTTTTGCACCCCCTGCTGCGCCGCCTCGGCGTCCCGTAGGCGCGCGTACAGGCACAGGATCCACGCCAGGCTCCAGCCCGTGTGCCCGCCGCCGCCGGCCATCCTGCGCTCGAGCGTCTTGCGCGCCGCGGCGTGCAGCTCCGGCCCGCGGATCGACGTGCCCGGGAACAGGCCCCACAGGTGCGAGACGTGCCGGTGCCCGGGCTCGACCTCCTCCACGTCGTCCTTCCACTCCATGATCGACCCGTGCTTGCCGATCTGCGGCGTGGGCAGTTTTCTCAGGACGGCCTCGAGCTCGCTCGTCTCCTCGCCCAGGATCTTGGCCGCCTCGAGGCACGCGCCAAAGAGCTCGGTCAGGATCTGCGCGTCCCAGGCCGGGCCGGAGCATAGCGAGGCGGGCGTCTTGGTGCCGAGGATGTAGTACGTGTTCTCGGCCGACAGGCTGGGCGAGGTGACCAGCCTACCGTCGCGCTCGACGAGGAAGTCCTGGAAGAACAGCGCCGCGCCGCGCATGACGGGGAAGGCGCGGCGCAGGAACTGGTCGTCGCGCGTGAAGAGGTAGCGCTCCCACATGTGGGTGCAGAACCAGGCGCCGGCGAGGTTCCAGTAGGTCGCGCAGACGGTGCTGTCCTGCGGCGCGGCGTCGCCCCAGAGGTCGGTGTTGTGGTGCACGACCCAGCCGCGGCAGCCGTACATGTCGCGGGCGACCTCCTCGCCGCGCTTGACGAGGCGCTGCTCCATGAAGTCGAAGAGAGCGTCGTGACATTCGGAGAGGTTGGTCACCTCGGCGGGCCAGTAGTTCATCTGGATGTTGATATTGATGGTGTACTTGGAACCCCAGACGGGCATGGCGTCGGCATTCCAGATGCCCTGGAGGTTGGCGGGGAGGCCGGAGAGCGAGGAGGATATGAGCAGGTAGCGGCCGTAGTGGAAGAGGAGGGAGGAGAGGCCGTCGTCGATGGCGCCGGCCTTGACGGCTTCGAGACGCTTGTCTGTAGGAATGTTTGACTTGCTCTGCTCAGTAGGAAGCGTGAGCTCGACGCGGTTGTAGAGCTGAGAGAAGCGCTTTGTGTGCGAGGACAACAAGTCTGACCAAGATTTCTTTGCAGCTGCGTCGAGCCGTGCCTCCACAGCAGCAGATGCATCTGAGTTGCGGTAAGTAGTCTCGCCGGAAACAAAGACAAGAACTCGAGTGCCAGCCTCGGCCGAGACCTCAATCTCGAAGCCCTTCGAGTCAACAGTGCCCTTGCCTCCCTCGATCACCACCCGCACTCCCATGGCAAATGTGATCGCACCCTTGCCACCCATCTGGCCAGCAAGCAAGTGGCCGTTCTCGATCCAGTCGAGCGAGTCAAAAGTCCTGTTAATCGCCCTGTCCCACTCCGGGTGGTCACCACGGTTGAGGTTGACAGAGAACTTGAGGTCCTTGTTTGACTGCACGCTCGCGCAGATAACCTCATCCTCGACACTCGAAAACACCTGCCTCAAATAATCCGCACCATCATAGCTGTACGAGACACTCACTGCCCCAGTCCGCAGGTCCAGCTCTCGCCTGTAGTCCTTGGCCGACTTGCTCGCATCGCCGGTGAACTGGTTCTCAAAGGCCGCGATGCCCGTCGTCCGGCAGTACGGGCCCGGAGGGTCAGTCCCGTGCCCAAAAGTGAGATACACGTCTCCCATGGGCTCGTAGTGTCTTAGCGACTGGGGCATGCCCGTGAAGGTCTTGCGGACGAGATGCTCCGCCTCGGCGATGCGGTTCTCGTCGATGAGCTTCCGGATCTCGGGCAAGCTCTCGCGGGCTGCCGGGTTGACGCGGTTCTGGGGCCCGCCGTACCAGACCGAGTCCTCGTTCACCCAGAGGCGCTCGACATCCGTAGTGCCTCGAACCATGCCGCCGAGACGGCCATTACCAATGGGGAGGGCATCCTCCCAAAGGTCAGCCGGCGTGTCGTAGTACAACGTATGTTCAGCCATCGTGGATTGTGAATTGGCTTATTGGGATGCTCGCTGAGAAGACAAGATACCACTGCTCTGTGAGCGATGATGGTTTCAATGGGACAAAGGCCCATGCTCAAACAGGCAATACGTGTATAAGACAACTACCGAGCCAGACTAGAGTGAGAGAGGGCATGCCTTAGTCACCCACCTTCTGATGGCAGTCCCCTGAGCAAGTCAATTCGTCATGTAGGCACTGACTCCTCGTCCCAAGAGCCGATCATGACCCAGTCCCCAAGAACCCCGCACAAGGAGGAGGTTCCTAGAGACCAGTGCATCGGCCAAGCCCAAGCCCCAGCATGCATTCCGTCGGCAAACCGAATGCTACCTCATGATTGCTGGTGAGGGGTTAGAAATGGGGTAATGCACCGCAGATGGGTCGTTGCTCCACTCAAGAGGAGCCCATTGATAGAATATCTCCGTCGGGAATTTATCCAGCTAGCTGGGAGGAGCTCCACTCTCGATGCTAGCGATACACCAAGACTGGATCACTGCGAATACCTGGCTCTTTACCTAATAGCTACAGTAGCGAATGTCGTCCCAGGCAAAGGGTGTTCTCCAACTCCCAGAGGAACGCAAGGGTCGGCAAAACTGCGGGATACACCGTAACCGCCCACCCGGCTAGGCCTTTTCTTCTGGATCCCGTGTAGTCTTGCGGCTGTTGCCCGCGATCGCCTCCGTTATCAGACCCGGGTCCTGGTCGTGCGGGGTTCTCCGCCTTCGGACGCTGCCCCGATCATCAAACACGCGAGACAAACCCCCTGTCGTCCTCCCTGACAACCCAGCTACTGTACGTCTCGATACCGGCAGTCCATCTTATTGCCCGGTTCCTTGCATGATTCGTCAGGGCAAAAGAGAAGATCTGCACATGCCGGCACTTGTCGCTCCGACAACTTGTTCAACGTCTGTTCCAATATCTTCCTGACTAGAGGCGTCGGTTCATTCTACTGAATTGTACTGACGAGAACATCACCCGTCGTGTTTTTCATTCGCAACCAAAGGGAATACTCCCGATCCCAGTCGGCCGTCTCCGAGCCACCGAGGTGCCGTTTAACACGGAGCTCACTAAACGATCTTTGTACCTTCTAGGCGTGCCTCCAGTTCTCGAAGTCGGTGATAACAACGCTTCCTTGGGTATCCTGTAAGACACAAATTGGGAAGACATGGGTTCAAGTTCCCAGAGTGAATCAGGCAGAGGCCTACTCAGTCATTTCTCGTTCGATCCATCATATCACAATCTGAACCACGGCAAGTCCGATTCCTATGTACACGTCAGAGCCGCATTGTCTAACTGGGCTTAGCCTCGTATGGTACCCATCCCAAGCAAGTCCAGGCCAAGCTTCGGAGCCTCCAGGACGAGGTCGAGGCTGCACCAGACATATTCATCCGCTACGACTACCCCAGATTACTCAATGAGAACCGTCAAGCTGTTGCAGACCTCCTTCACGTGCCGGTAGAGACTGTAGTATTTGTCCCCAACGCGACAACTGGTCTCAATGCCGTTTTACGGAACTTCGAGTGGAACGAGGACGGCAACGACGAAATCCTCTATTTCAGTACCATCTATGGCGCCTGCGGCAAGACCGTGGACTATGTCGTCGATAGCCGCCACGGACTTGTGAACAGTCGGCCTATCAGCATCAGCTATCCTTGTGAAGACAATGAGATCATTTTGTTATTCGAGCATGCTGTCGCAGCCTCAAAGAGCGAGGGGAGGAGGCCGCGGTTGTGTATTTACGACGTTGTCTCCTCACTACCGGGTCTGAGGTTCCCCTTCGAGGCTATGACTAGGAAGTGCAAGGAATTGAACGTCATGTCAGTCATTGACGGCGCACAGGGCATTGGTATGGTAGACTCAATCCTCGACGAGCTCGACCCGGACTTTTGGTTCAGCAACTGCCACAAGTGGCTTCATGTCCCGAGGGCATGTGCCGTCTTCTATGTTCCGGTGCGAAACCAGTACATGATGGTATCCACGGTGCCCACCTCACATGGATATCTACGCAAGTCGCTGCGGACTTCGCCTGCTGACGTGAAGAACAAGAGTACATTTGTCTCAAACTTTGAGTACACGGGCACTCTTGATTTCTCGCCGTATCTATGTGTCAAGGAGGCCCTGGCATGGCGAAAAGACGTCTTGGGTGGCGAGGAGAAGGTGCAGGAGTACAACATCAACCTGGCTAAGGCAGCTGGCAAGAGAGTCGCCGAGATGCTCGGCACAGAAGTGCTGAGCAACAAGACCGGAAGTGCTATTGAGTGCGCAATGACAAATGTAAGGCTCCCAATCCAAGTATTGGAGGACGGGAGTAGCTCGAACACCACTGGAGGCATAGCTGTTCTCCCGGCAAGCGATGTCACTGCAGTTGCGCAGTGGATGATGGACACCCTTGTTCGTGAGTACAAGACGTTTATAGTAGTCTATGGTCACGGACAGCACGTCTATGTCCGACTCAGTGCGCAGGTTTACCTTGAACTGGAAGACTTCGAGTGGGCCGCAAAAACACTGCTTGAGCTCTGTGCTAGGGTAGCCAGGAGAGAGTACGAAGGTCAAATATAGCAACAACATTGAGCCACTTTATGAACATCATATGATTCGCTCATAGCGTGTGTAATACAGTTGATGCTACTGATGCTGGAACTTTGCCGTCTTGGTGACTCCTGCGTCACTACAACTCAACGCCGAAACCCGATGCATGCGTATATATACCCTCATATCCTGGCACTGATGGTCTGCTCCTGCACAACCTCTACGGCCTCCTTCTCCTCCTTGGGCTTGGGGTCAGCAAAGTCGTAGTCCACCCAGCCGTTCAGAATCCCCCTTATCTTCTGGTAGTACTCTTCGTCCTTGGCCAGCTCAGCCTCGTCAACTGCGTCGAGGCGAGCCAGGCTTCCCTCGTCCGCTGAAGACGCGCCCGTACTCCTCAAGATGCTCTTTGTCGTCTCCACATTCTCCTCGAGATCCGACATGGTGCTGATGCCGGACGCAGTGGTGATCGTGAAGTCGGGGCTTGAGTTTTTCATGGCCCTGCTGAGCGCGAACCGCATCGCGAGGCGCGTCATGACCTGGTTCTGCCCGTGTACCCACTCCGCTGCCTGTTGCGTCGCGGCGCGCATCCCCGGTGGTGAGGGATGCCAATCGCCCGTCCGCCCTGTCGGGATGCCACCATACCGCAGCAGGCCGACAGCGAGTGGACTCGAGCATACCACAGCCCTTACTCCGGCTTCTCGAAATGCCGCGAACCCACCCTGCTCCAGTCGGGTATTTTGCAGTGTGAGCTGCGCCCAGTTCTGGATAATGTCGATCGGTTGGCCGAATCGCTCTCGCGCGAGTTGCGCAACCTGAGCCAGAACCTCGATGCGATACCCGGAAATGCCCACCGCCCTGATCGCACCCGTCTCCTTGATGGCGAATAGCGTGCCGACGGCGGCAAGGGCCTCCTCAAGCGAGACGAACTCCACATCGTGGCAAAAGACCACATCCAAGTACGTCGTCTGGAAGCGCTCCAGTGACCGTGCGACCGACTTCTCAATCCATGCTGGCGAATAGTCGAATTGGTCCTCTTTGATCCGGCCCGCCTTGGTCATGATGATGTAGTCGCTCCTCTGGTACTTGGACGTTATGTCGGAGGAGGACAGCGCTGCTCCCATTAATTGCTCGGATGGCTCGTAGTATGGCGACGTGTCAATGGTGCGCAGGCCAAGCTCAAAGGCGCGCAGCAGTATCTGTCGCAGGGGCAGCGATTCTGGGTCCTTGTGCAGCTGGTAGCTGAAGCCGGCGCCACCCATGGTTAGGGGGCCGAGCTTGGAGAAGTCGAATTGGGAACCCATTTTGCCTGTCTGCACTCTCGCGAGGACGGGCCCTGATCCACGGATGAATTCGAGTGTCTCTCGAGGTTCTCGTCAGATAGAAATAGAAAGAGAGAGTGGACCGCGTCCAGTCTTTATCTTAGAACGCGAAAGTCTGGATCGTAGATGGCTCGCCTCATACTACGACGGGCGGCTGGTCGTCCCTGATTCTCCGTCAGTGTAAAAATCCCCCCCACGTACGCACAGTCGCAATAGCAGACGAAATGCAGGCAAGTATGGGGTCCCAAAGTTACCGCAACGGGAAAATTGTCAGCCACCGGACGGTACTCGGTGCAGACCGATTCCGAGGCAACCCGCCCAGGCAAGACACTCATTGATTCGTGGGATGTTGGGCAGGCGAAAAGAAGAGTCTGTCTGTCTGGTATGCACTTAACTCCGACGGGAGCCATGGCATGGCCTTGAAATCCGGATTGCCGCCGGTGGGTGGCGCCACCCGAAAAGCTAAAAGCCCGAAAGTCTCACTCCCAAAATACCCTTCGGGTCTTTTCGATGGATGCTCCCCAAGAAGCGGAGAAAGCCCACCAGATCAGCATCGGCTGACTCTCTGCCCAGTGAGGGGAACTAGTTACTGAGATTAGTTACCAGCGCGGGAATTATCAGACACAGACTGGTCGACTGGCCTGCCGAGCGCACCTTGTGGATCACTCGTCGCCCTGGGCAAGGATGACGAACCCTGAAAACCCTCTCCTAGCGCAATGCATGGCCACGAGCCGGCCTTGAAAACTGGCTCCCCGCAGCCCGTACAGGTGCTGTCGGGCTCCACGCCGATGGGCCAAACCGGCCCTCTCCTGATAACGGAGAACAGGTCTGGGGCCCCAGACGCGCGATCGGCACTTGGGTCGGGGGAGGAACGGGGAGAGATGACCAGGTAATAATAACAGGCTTCTCAGCAACTATAATTGAGCCCATAAGAGCAACTGATCATCCTGCAGTTACTCGTCTCTTCTCGTCGCTTCATTCTCTTTCTGTGTGCATTGCACTTGCGTTGTCAAATGACAAGCTAAAGAGCGGAACCCGCAGAGTCTGCAACTTACTTTGAGTCTTTTGAATTACCCTTAACACAATGGCCGAGGCTCCCAAGACCACCACGGCGGCGGAGCCCGCCCACGTCGAGGACGGGGACCGCGACGAGGTCCACGCCGCCGAGAAGAACCTCCACGATGCCGAGGAGACGGGCAAGCTCGACGCCGTCAATCAGGCCATGGCCATGCAGGGCACGCTCGCCGAGCACGAGCTGACCAACTGGCAGGCCCTGGTCAAGTACCGCAAGGCTGTCTTCTGGTCCATCTTTGTCTCCCTGTCCATCATCATGAGGGCCTACGACATTGAGATCACGGGCAACTTCTTCGCCCTGCCTGCCTTCCGCACGCACTTTGGCGAGATGGTCCCCGGCCACGGCATGGAGATCCCTACTCAGTGGCAGGTCGCCATGTCTATGGGGGCCATTGTCGGACAGGTCGTCGGCGCCTGGGCCGTCGCTGTGCCCATGGACAGGTTCGGCCGCAAAAAGACCCTGATCGCCTACCTTCTCGTCACTGTCGCCCTCGTCTTCATGCAGGTCTTTGCACCCAGCCGACAGGTGCTGACCGCCTCCATGTACTTGTGTGGCATCATCTGGGGCGGCTACCACGTGCTGGCGCCCACCTACGCCTCCGAGGTCCTACCCCTGCGCCTGCGAGGTTACTTCACCGGCTACGTCAACCTCTGCTACGTGATCGGCCAGTTTCTCCAGACCGGCATCACGCGCGGCTTCGTCAACTGGTCCTCGGTCTGGGCTTACAAAATCCCCTACGCCATCCAGTGGGTCTGGCCCGCCGTCCTGCTCCTCGGCCTCTACTGGGCGCCAGAGTCCCCCTGGTGGCTCATCCGCCAGAACCGCATGGAGGACGCCAAGGCGGCCCTCGACGCCCTGTCCAACAAGTCCAACCACGCCGAGAACCACAACATCCTAGCCATGATGGTCCGGACCGACCTGTACGAGCGCGAGGTCGAGGTCGGCGCTACTTACCGCGACGTCTTCAAGGGGCCCAACCTGCGCCGCCTCGAGATCTGCGCCATGACGTTCGTCTGCCAGAACTTTTCTGGTAACCCCGTTGGCTTCGCGACATACCTCTTCGAGCAGGTCGGCCTGACCACCGAGAATGCGTTCAACATGGGCATTGGCCTCAACGGCGTCGGCTTCATCGGCTGCATCTTTAGTGTGTTCCCCATTGCCTACTTTGGCCGCCGCCGGACATGGATGATGGGCATCACGTACTGCCTCGTCGTCCTGTGGATCGTGGGCTTCATGTGCCTGGCGCCTGACTATAAGTCCAAGCCGGCCTACTCGTGGGCGCAGGCCACGCTCCTTATCACGCTGCAGCTCATCTACTCCCTGTCCCTCGGCCCCCTGTGCTTCACCATCTCGTCCGAGATCCCTTCAACAAAGCTGCGCGCCAAGACCCTCGGAGTCGCTGCCACCATCAACGGAGCTACCTACCTCGTCATCACTGTTGCCGGCCCGTACCTGCTCAACCCCGGTTCTGCCAATGCTGGTGCCAAGATTGAGTTTCTGTGGGGTGGTCTCACTCTGCTCAACACTATCTGGAGTTACTACCGCCTTCCCGAGGTATGCAGCCAAAATATTTGTGTTTGATATTGAACTGTACTAACAAATCTAACTGCCACAGACCGACAACAGGACCTACGAGGAATTGGACATTCTTTTCGACCGACGTGTGCCCGCTCGCCAGTTCAAGAACTATGTCATCGAGCAGGAAGAGGAGTAGGACTTTGACTGCAGAGTATTGGATTTTCTCTGGGAACAAAAGAAAGAAGGAAAGAAGTCCACGAGTTGTCTGGTTGGCGAGAGAGGTGCAGTCCGACTTTGTCAAGACTAGCATTGCAAATATAAGAGACAAGCATGGGGTCAACGGACTGCGTGATGGTCCGGGTCGTCGAGCTTTAAAGAGTGATCAGCTTTGAACAGCAATCTATTCCTTGTAGACACTACTTGTTGTTGGCTCTGCACAATCTAAGACCTGACTTTGATTTCCCACTCTCCTTGGTCAGTGCGACTGTTCCTTCCTAGCAATCTTGACTCCGTTTGAACACATTTCTTCCCCGCTTGGCAAAGGTTCCCTGAGGTCTTTCGGCAGCAGGACGAGTCACCCCCTTGAGCCTGTGCGATGGCCGAGCTCGTCAGCCCACCGCGTCGCATGTGGTCCGCCTGGACGACCTGCAGTAAGTCCAGTGCAAGACCCGTGTACAATTCCTTCCAAGTGTGGCTCTGATTGGATAACATGCAGCCCCGACTTTGAGCCGCCGCAAGCTGGCAAGCTTCGAGGCTCGAGTCCGCACGCGTGTTGTTCCCATCGCTGGCAACGGCCGTAAAGGCTACGGCGGGGTCGGCTAGGTGATATTTCTGTGCCCTTGGCTCCGTTGATGCGGTCCCTGGCGCCTGCGCGGCGACTGTCGGATCACCTGTGTGTTCTTGAGGGCCTGGCGCACCAGAGCCGCGCACACATCG
Source organism: [Phialemoniopsis] sp. UDSM-2020 (assembly GCA_018873225.1). Lineage (NCBI taxonomy): Eukaryota > Fungi > Ascomycota > Sordariomycetes > Thyridiales > Thyridiaceae > Thyridium > [Phialemoniopsis] sp. UDSM-2020. The sequence goes on along the minus strand of JAEILZ010000002.1, from coordinate 6,103,176 downwards.
AGCATCGTGTTGATGCTCGCCTGTATGTCTGTGCCGGGTCCGGCTCCTGGACGCCGGACCCAGTCCGTTTTTTGACACCGTGCCTGATTGCTCCGAGACCCGAGAGGTAGCAGCCAAGACTTGACGGCCATTGTCATTGTAAACCCCAGCAGTCGAGCGACCGGTATTCTGCGGGGCTGCTGAAGGTCGGACCTCTGCGCTGGTGATCACATTGTGAACATCATCGTGGGCTGCATGCTCTTGAATGGTATCAAAGTTACTCGTCGCAGCCAAAGGTTGATGTTGAACCGAGACAGCATGTCCAGGCTGTTTCACCGCTACCGAGATCACAGATGCAGGTTGCGTTTGTCCAGCGCTGGCCGTTGCAGGCAGGACCTGGTTCCGCAAACCCGAACGCGGACGGGTTACAGTCTTTGCGAGAGCACCCGTGCGGATTCTCCTCTCTTCGTCCGAGGTCTCGTCTTTGGTATAGGTCGTGTGAATCTGTCTGGTATGTTGGGTAGGCGGCGCCGCTTGAAGACCGGCCTCAAGCCTGGAATGGCCACGAGCAGCTTCAGGGGCGTCTGCGCCGCTCTCATGCCCCTCACTGACTTGGCTCAACAACACTTGGCCACGATCCGATATCTCTTGTTCTCTTCGATCCAAAGCGGCCTCTTGCACTGATGAAGTACCTTGGGGCTCGGCATGATTGAAAGTACCAGCAGAAACGTGCCTGTCATGGGTATGGAGCCCGGGGCCCAACTGGCCAGTCGATATTCGCTGTTGTTGGTCATTTGTGGCAATTGTAGGGACGGCAGGAACAGTAGCGACGGAATTGGCAAGACTGTCCGCTCTCCCCTGAATAATGCCTGCGCGCTCCGTCAGGTCGGTCTTGCCCGGTTCCGACGTTGAGTCTGCAGTGTGCCTTTGGACAGTGTGAAGCCTGTCGAGTGCTACGACACGACCCGTACCCCGGCCCGAGTCCATGGCAGTGAAGGGCTCCGCAACTGCTTCTTGAGGGTGGACAATCGGTGGAGTGGCGGCTGTGCTGCGCGTATGCTCGGCAATGTGCTGGATCGCAGGGGATGCAGGGGCGCTCTGTGGTAAGTTGCCGTGGACTTGGGACACAACCTGTCGAACTGTTCTGGCTGGCGTAGGTGATGATACGTATTGATGATCGCTGCGCTTGGATGAATATTGCGATGTGTCAGTGGCTGGGACGTCGTCAACGACACTGGTGACAAACGCCTGGTGCGGGCGGGTATCTTGTTGGTTCACGGTGGAAGGAGTAGATGGTGGATGCACTTGGTTCACGCCCGTAACTCTAGGTGATCGAGATGCTGGGGAATGCGGCTTCCCACGATCTGCAAGCACAAATGGGTTTCTGTGCAGCGGTTGTATGTGACGGTCCGCGTCAGAACGCCCACGATGTTTGTCATTGCCGACCACGGGCTTGCTCCTCAAGACTTGTGACTTTACAGGGGTTCGGACCTGGTTTGCATCCTGCTCGGCAATGGATGATACAGCATGATCTTGCCGCGAAGCCTGCGAAGCGGTGTCACCAAAGACACTACTGTATGCGCTGGCAGTGCTGTGGTTGGTGTTGCCAAGTTGACTGAGACGATTCTGGTGAGGATTCGGGGCCAGATGTGCTGCCACTCGGGGTCGTCGTGCGAGCTGGTCATGCTGAAGTCTATTCTGTTGATTTGTGTAAGCCGGGAGCGGGAGCGGAACCGTATGTTCGGGAGCACCAGTGCTCGTCGCTGTCACATGGGCAATGGAGCCGGGGGTTTGCGCCGGCTGCTCAGCTTCCTGTTGCCTAAGAGGCACAAGTGAAGAATGACTATCCGGATTTCCAGCCCGGTCAAGACGTTGCCTCGCTTCCTGCATAGCTAGTGAATCCATTGGCTGCATGTGAGTTCCACAGGACGAGCAGAAGTTGTGGGTGGGATCGACTGGGGCGAGGCAGATCCGACAGATCGAAGACCGTTCGCGGGAAGTAAGTTTATTTCCCTCGCCTCGATTGATCTTAGCGGGCTGGGAGGGAATATTATTGATGGTAGCACCTTGATGCCTAACATATTTTTCAACGAACTCAGTAGGAGCAGCTGCGTACAGGGGAGCTGGACGAGAGTCCGGCCCTGCGACTTGGGCCAGGTATTGCGTATTAAGAATGCTTTGCTCCGCACCCCTTGGCCCCAGATCCCGCACGACGTCAGGACGCGGTGTGTCATGACGGTCGTCTGCCCATGAAGGGACTTGGGGCTGCTGGGTAACTTGTTGCTGCACAGTCTGGTAAGGAAGGGCCGTCGGACGGGATTGGGAAGCACTGGGATGAGTAGTGACGACGTCATTACTGTAGTAAGGATCAACGCTTTGTGACGAGTATCGGTCCATGTTGTCGGAGACAGAAACCACTGTCTGGTGCACAATAGGAACGCGTCCCTGGTCAAGTGGCTGCCTGTTGTCCGCTCTCACGACAACTGGTTGGCTCACCGAGACTGGTTGGCCGTCTTGGTTGTTGTGTTGAGTTGCAGTGGGGGTTCGGGAGGAAGGGTGATTTTGGTTGAATGCGTGAGAGTTTGGATGACTGCTCTATCAGCATTGCGCCTTCGGTTGAAAACTGCTACGTCTGATGGCCACGGCACATACCTTCTTTGTTCGCCATAGCCATCGGGTTCACGATAACCTGGATCAGCCCTCTCGTTCGAGCTAGCTCTGGCATGCTCACCGCCGTGGGGATCGACGAGAATCCTTCCGGTCATGGCGAGAGATGGGAGATGAAAGATGATATCTGGACAGAAGATGTTGAAAAAAGAACAGGCTGGTGCTAGGGGATAAATTCAGGTTTATGCACTGGGAGAGGCGCGTTGAAGAAGGCAAGGGGACTGGTCGTAGTGATGCAGTCGAGGCGAAGGGCACACAAACGACCTTGGAATCTAGGACCTACTTGCCTTCAATGCACAACGGCCTGAATTACATGCACCTAAGCGTCGTGGGCGCCTGCACCCCTACTTCCCGTCTCTTGGACAGGGAGGCTGGCCGGAGCATAGTGAGCGAGCGTGGACCAATCACAGTCGCCGACGGAGGGGCCTCCGGAGGCTCACTCCCACGATAACGTCACCAGATCGCCGAGGAAGGTGAGCCTGAGCAGTGCTGCCCCTTACCACGGGTCTGGAACCTCTCAAAACAGTAAGAGGCGGGCTAAACGCGCCGGCTTACCAGGCTGTGCTCTGGCCCATCCAATGTTGACATCCGCAATGTTCTTGCTCTTCAAGCTGCCTACCTAAAGAGTAGGTAGCTGATAGATGTGCAATATCTCGCTGAATTCGCACTCGAAGTTGGGCAAGTACGAGCTGACGGCGATAATTTTGCACCATCCGCCGTGCCCTCTGTTCAGGCGGCGCAGGTCTAGGGGAAGAGACAGGCGGCAATGGGTTCTCCAGATCATGGGAGTCTGGGGCGGATAGTGGGATTGAAATCCAGTCTTGGATTCTGCAAAGAGAACGATTCTTGTGCGTCTTAAATGAAGTTAGGAGCGATCAGACGTAAATTTCAAATTTCTCAGTTGCCGATGTCTGCATCCTTAAGAGAAAGCCAGGCCGCCGACCTCGACAACATCACTTCTTCACTCGACTTCCCACTCACTCACTTGCTTCTCACCCTCACTTCGGCCAGCGACATTATAACTGCGGTAGGTATCAATTATTCTCGCTCGGTCCTTACAGTCTCCCTTAGCGTGAATCTGACACAAACTTCTAGCTTATTCTTCCCTACTAAATCCGCCAATCCTCATTCTCCTTTTCTCGATGACCACCGATCTCCCGGCCTCAAACCTCACACAGGCTTGACAACCTTCACCATCGCTACTACTCTTTCACTACTTTTCATTGGATGCACTTCGCCTTCTGTCTCTCTCCTGCTCGACAGTGTGTCAATTTTACTACTCCGGTCTTCACTTCTCCGTGACTTTCTCACCATGCGCTCGCCCTCTCTCTGTTAGAAGTCCCATCGCCAACAGCACATACGCGCAACATTCCACGATGGAAACAATGGAGCGCACGATGTCGAAATTCGAGTCGTTACCAACAGAGCTGCACTTGAGGATCGCCAAGTATGTCGACAGAAGCACCAAGGGCTTGTTCGCGCTCACGCTCGTCAACAAGCAATTTTGCGAGAATTATCGCGAAGAGCTATTCACCCACATGATTCTGCAAGGGACTGAGGAAGAGCTCTATCCCAAGCTGAATCTTTTCTGCTCCGAGACAAGAAGTGGAGCCATAAAACATCTACAGGACACTACTAAGTGAGTGATCTCAAAAAACTCTTGAACACACTAAACTAACATCGAATTGAGACATTTGATCATTGCTGTCAAGAAGCAGCCAAGGAGATCTCGCCGCTGCACAGGGGTCACAGTGAACACCGCGCCATCCTTGAGCAACCCTGCCAATCGTCTTGATCTATCCGAGCTGATCATTCAGAGCATCCGTCTGTTACCAAAGCTTGACAGTCTCGTCCTTGATCCCGCCGGGCTGAGCATCCAGGCTGACACAGCCTTGGCTTTTGCCTTAAGTCAGAGCGAACCGTTCCATCTCAAGAATCTCGAGCTGGGCAGGAGCTGGTGGCCAACTGAGCCGTCCTACTTCGAGTTTCTACATAATTTTATTTCATTCGATGTTCTGCAAACTAGTTTGAGGACCGAATGTGTTCTGCAACTTGGGCTCAAGGTGAAGAAATTGCGAGTCCTAGGTCCCACAAACCCCTTCGGTAGCGGAGAACTACCCGAACCTCCGAATTACAACGGGACCACACATCTAGTCCACTTCATCCACCAGGCATGCGAAGAATTTCCTGACCTTGAGTGCTTGGCCATACAAAGAGTGATCTTGTGGAAAATTTGGGAGAGTGAAGAGCTCGTACGTATTTCCCTTGCTCATCTATTATGTGCTTTATGGTAGATCCGTCACGTTGTCTATGACTAACCCTCCACTACCTTCATCATCAGGAGTCGCTTGGACATGAGATTATCGATGCTTTAGCAGAGTGTCCCAAGATCACTCGCTTGGCAGTAGGGCTCGATCTCTACAAGCACCCCCTGGGCTCGGAAAACCGGGCGGAAGTACCTCGGATGTCTCGCGATTTCGTTAAGGATGTTTGCCGGCAAGCGGCAGGACTTATCCAGTTCAGCATCACGACTCACTCCTCCACCTGCTACACTGCTTCTCGAGATGCTAGAACCGGCAACGTGTCGGTGCAGGAGGTTGATACCAGTGACCGTGCAATGAGACACGAATTCCCTATAAGCCTCTTTTAGTGGCGTAGGGAAGGCTTGTTTCCAGTTGGGGTAAGAGCGAGCGTCGTATTGGCAGATGGGCACGGGGACTTGACAGGACAGATACGATATGATATTAGGGCACCCAACTTGCAGACGCAGCAGCGATGGTATTTTTCAAAACTCCCATAGGTGCCTCTTTTCTTTTTTTCCTCTGTTTCTTTTTTCTTTTTCTTCATTAAGAAAAAAAAATTCAAAGCACGAAATTTCTGAAGCCTTTGAGAATGATGTTGATGATTGGGATGATGATGTCGGTTGCTGACCTCAGCATGCCAGCTGTCACCGCCCGACGTCAAGCTTCCCTGCAGCTCCACGTGATTCTGGAGCTTGGACGCGTTAGCGACGGCGGCCTGCACTGGTGATGACCGACCTCCAAACTGGCGCTGTCCACTACGAGAGCACTTCCATTTCTGGGCCAATTCCATCCCAACAAACCATCCACGTTTAACACCTCTACTCTTGCGACAGTGGGCCTCAGTATCAAATCAGTCTCTTTAGTGCGCCATCCCACGAGAACCTGACCCCCCTCCGATATAAGGGCCTCGCAAGTGACGACCACATTGCCACCAAAGGCAGCCCTTCCTTACCTCCTCCCTCCTTCCACCCCGAACTCGCCATCAATACCACAATCCCTCCAAGATGGCGCTCGACAGCTACTACAACAACAAGATCGAGGCGATGAAGCTCGAGATCCTCAAGGGTCAGGCCGTCCTCCGCCGCCTCGAGGCCCAGAGGAACGACTACAACTCGAGGGTGCGCCTGCTGAGGGAAGAGCTCGGCCTGCTGCAACAACCGGGCTCCTACGTCGGCGAGGTCGTCAAGGTCATGAGCACGAAGAAGGTGCTAGTCAAGGTGCACCCGGAGGGCAAATACGGTTCGTCTCGTCCCTACAATCCTCGCATTTGAAGGAGTGCCCTTGCATGTTTCTAACCACTGCTTTCACACAAAACACAGTCGTCGACGTCTCAGATAATGTCGACATCGCAAAACTCACAGTCGGCAAGCGCGTCACCCTCCTCTCCGACTCGTACAAGCTCGAAAAGATGCTCCCTTCCTCCGTCGACCCCCTCGTCTCCCTCATGATGGTCGAAAAGGTGCCCGACTCGACCTACGACATGATCGGCGGCCTCGACCAGCAGATCAAGGAGATCAAGGAGGTCATCGAGCTCGGCCTCAACCACCCGGAGCTCTTCGAGTCCCTCGGCATCGCCCAGCCCAAGGGCGTCCTGCTCTATGGCCCGCCCGGTACCGGCAAGACACTGCTCGCGAGGGCGGTGGCGCACCACGCCGACTGCAAGTTCATCCGCGTGTCGGGCTCCGAGCTGGTGCAGAAGTACATTGGTGAGGGTAGCCGCATGGTCCGCGAGCTGTTCGTCATGGCGCGCGAGCACGCCCCCTCCATCATCTTCATGGACGAGATCGACTCGATCGGCTCCTCGCGCGTCGAAGGATCGTCGGGCGGCGACTCCGAGGTCCAGCGCACCATGCTCGAGCTGCTGAACCAGCTCGACGGCTTCGAGCCCACAAAGAACATCAAGGTCATCATGGCCACCAACCGTCTCGACATCCTCGACCCGGCCCTCCTGCGGCCGGGCCGCATCGACCGCAAGATCGAGTTTCCCCCACCGTCGGTCGAGGCCCGCGCCGACATCCTGCGCATCCACTCGCGCAAGATGAACCTGACGCGCGGCATCAACCTGACCAAGATCGCCGAGAAGATGAACGGCTGCTCGGGCGCCGAGCTCAAGGGCGTGTGCACCGAGGCCGGCATGTACGCCCTGCGCGAGAGGAGGGTCCACGTCACGCAGGAGGACTTTGAGCTCGCCACGGCCAAGATCCTCAACAAGCACGACGACAAGGAGGTCTCGCTGGCCAAGTTCTTCAAGTAGAGGTCCAGAGAGGGAGTTGGGCTGGGTTGGAAGAGTGGATTACGGGGATGGCTGTGGTCGTGTCAGCATCCCGAGGCCGTGGATGGTGACGACCGCATTAGACTGGCGAATTCGTGTGGTGTGTGTGCAAAGCATGTAAACATTGTACCAATAATACCATACCAAAACTTACACGCACCAGAGCGTCTTCCTAGCTTGGGCTTCTGTGGTGATTTTTGCTTGATCATGGCACCTGACATGCACTGCGTCTTAGCCGACGACATTTCTAGGTATGCATCATAGACGGTAACATCGTCGCACTCGAAATCGCAAAAGTATTCACGTATGCCAGTCCTCATTTTCATCAAGCGAATACGTTCTATTGATACAGGCGCAACAATGCTATGATGCCATACCGTCCCATCCCGGATATGAGAGGATCTTACTTGGATCCTCTCTTCTCGACAAAATGCACCAAATATGTATGTATGCAGCTTTTTGTTTTCGCAAATGTAACAACAGCCAGCCCAACCGAACTTGGGCTCTGGACTGAGAAGGAGAACACGGAAAACACAAATAGAGCAAAAACGCCATGATGCCAAACCCGCCCTTCCGGAAACCCCATCCTGTTGTTTCCCGTCCCATCCGTTAACCGTGCAAAACGTGATCATATGTACTCCGCGCGTGTCCAAAACACAAAACATTAAGGTCCCTAATTGTTGTATGCCAGAAGAATTAATGCGGGCACGTGGCGCCCTTTGTAAAGTACGTAAACTGTCTCGTTCCTTTTTCCGTGTTTTCCCCTCCAAGGGTTGTTTCGGTCGGGTAATGCAAGAGAGGCGTTTCGAGTATAAAAAAGAAGTATAATAAATGCAGTCATCGCTCGCTCGTATGCATGCTTTTTGCTATGCAGCTTTGGTTTGTAGAGTTAGGTATAATGGATATTGTTGGGCAGTGATTCAGTTCAGCTGTCGTCCGACCTGGAGGCTTCCACTGCGCATGCGGCCCCTCGGTCCCGGGGTGCCATTGCCAGCGCGGTCCTGTAGCCTTGCGATCCACTCCATGACGGTCTCGTAGCAGAGTACAAACTGCCGCAGGGACTGCACCATGCTCAGACGCTGGGTCCTGAAGTCCTCCACGGTGTTCGCAATGAGATCAACGGAGTCGTCCTCGAGCCAGCGTGTATCGATGAAGGGCATCGCATCCTTGACAGTCTCGTCTGAGCTGTGGTTGGACATCTGAGGACGTTCATTGTCCGCAGGTGGGAAGAAGGACTTCGTGGTGCTCCTTGGGCTGACCATCTCGTCATCCTGAGCCATCGAGATGCTCTCGTCCATGGAGACGTCACCGTCGTCGTCGATAGCCTGCTGCATTGCCTGCGTCTTGCGGATCTTGCGTTCTCTTGCGGCGATCGTCTCGTTGGCTCGCTTGACGGCCTGCAGCCGCTGCCGCTTGAGCATGTCGATGACACTGTCGACAGTGCAGAAGGTGCCTGTCCTACCGCAGCCGGCGGAACAGTGCACAAGCATAGGCCTAGCCTGCGCATCCGCTTCAGGCTCATCGTGCCAAGTCACTGGGATGGCATCCGTCTTCGACCGATTGCTAACCGTGCTCAGTGACGACGTGGACCTCGAGAACGAGCCGTGCTCAGAGGCGGACGCAAGCGCGGAAGGCACGTCAAGAGGCAGGGCGGAACGTTGCATGACGTTGGCCAGCTCGACAAGAGCCAAAAGGTGCGACGGCTGGGCCGGTGCACCAAAGTCAGGCCAAGACGGGTAGTGCAGGTGCGTAATCTCTCGGATCGGCGCAAAGGGATGCGAGTCGTGGCTAAGGGCGAACTTGCGGATGATGACAAACGGCGTCTCGTTGTGGCTGCTGGCACTACTGAGGCCAGGCTGCACGGGTGTCGGGGTGCCGCTCACGATGGTGTTGGCGCGACGCCGGCCAATCTCGGCGGCGACGGAAGGAGTGGAGCCCAGAGGCGTGGTGCTCGGGTTGCTAGACATCGTAGACACGCTAGAGATGGTTGAGTTCGAGCGGTGCTTGTCGATATCAAGCGACACTTTCTTCTCGCTGAGCAGGCGCAGCTTGATGGAGCCGTATTCTCTGCCGGTCCAGTACGGATGACATTTGAGCTGTCCGCCTTCCGACTCGGCAGTAAGCATGACAATGACCCGAACGTCCTCGTCCCAGATGACCGACCAGAAGTCCTGCAGAGATTAATGATTAGTAGGGGTTCGACGTGACGCAAGAGCATACAGGGGCTAGGCACATACTTCAAAGGTAGCAGGCAGCGGACCCTGGCTGGCGATATATCGCTTGTTGCTCCTGCTTGCCTTGACGTGGCTGGCATTGACGTAGTCACAGTCACCTTCGGCGCGACCCTGCAGCTTGACTCTGGCATGCTCGAAAGGAAGGATGTCCTTGTAGCGGTTCTTGACACCCTTCTCAATACCAGACAACTGCACGTTGTTGGAAGGCCTCCTGCCGCCAACGCTTCCAGCCCCAACGTGAAAGACGGAGTAGGCGTTCTTCATTCGCGATTGTTCGTTGAGTTCAATATGCAGGAAGTTATCAGACACCTTCTTGCCGTGATCAGTAGTCTCGGCGGCGTCGCGCAACCATTTGGGCATTCCTGAGGGATCCATCTGGGTGGGAACAGCAACATCCATTTGCCCAACGCCGTCGGCAAGATCCATATTCTGGCGGATGTTCGAGAAGAAGGGGTTGGGGTTGTTGCTAGCCTGAGGTAGGGCCACTCCGCCAATAACGGGTGCAATATTTGGTCTCCTCTTGCCGTCAGAGCTCAGGGACAACAGCGGTGAGGTAGGACCAGTGGCGGTCGAGCTGTGGTCAATGAAGTCGGGATGGGCGGCAGCGAAACTGTTGAAGCCGCCTCGCAGGATGCAGGCATGGCCCTCGTACCCCTCACCGGTAAACTTCTTCAGCATGTTCATGGGGGCGACGGCATCTCGCTTGTCTGACGAGCTCGAGTCGTACACGACGAGGTACTGCATATCCTGCCAGGCGGCGAATCTTTCTTGAGCTTGCTCATCGGCAAACGTCTGCTGCAGCTTCTGCAAGTTGAATGTTGCACGCTTCAGCAACGTGGTAGGAATGCACAAGTTGAGGGCACCACGAATCCGCGATGCAGAGTAGTGGGTGGCGACACGGAGATCCAACAACAGAAGGCTCTCCTTTGCAGGAGAATCCAAGATATTCCGGAGCTGCAAGGGGCTCAGCATCTGCGGGCCGCCGGCCTCGAGCTTTGCTGGTACGGTATCTGCCCGATGGGTCCTAATAAGCTCAGGAGAAGGGGGGTCACTCTTCCCCTGTACCACAGAAAGCCGTGGGTGTCGGTCCTCGACCCTGGAAGGCTGTGTCCTCGTGTCCGTGGTCGATTCAAACTGCGCCGGAGAGTCGTATCGCGGCATATTGAAGAACGATGGAGGGTTCAACGACGCCTCAGAGTTTCGCTTGGAATCCGACGACACATAGGCGGAATCATGAAGACTGTTGTTATCGCCGTCGACCTCCATTCGCCCTGTCGTGGCATCCTTGTTCTCGGCAACTTTGCTCTTCACGGTCGCCAGGCCCGAAGGCTTGAAAGTTGAAGAGTCAGATGGTACCACCTCACTGCCCTGCGTAGGCATCCTCGTCAATCGTGGCGGTTTCAACGTGAAGCCACCGGCCGCCGACGGTTGTGGTTGCGGTGTGGAAGGGGCGTTTCCTGCCAGGTATGAGCTGCCGAGGAGAAACCCCGTCTTGCCACGATTGGCATCCGCCTGCCGCTTGAAGGCCTCGAATTCCGGGTTCGCGTCGAGAGGAAGCTGTTGCGGTATGGCGGCCTGGAAAGACTTGACCGATGACGTCGGCGGGCTCCAGTTCCCGCTAGGCATGGCGGCAGAGTCTCTCGGGTCGAGGCTCGGTTCGACGGCGAGGCCAAAGTAGTTGGGACTCGGTGTTCGTGCGTCTTGCGTGGCGGCCTGCTGCGCAACTCGCGCGACACCGGCTGATACGCTTGGGGATAGCTTGGGCGGGTAGGGCTGGCCTACGGAATGGGGCATGCGCGGGGATGCCATGGGCGTACTCGATTTGGAAGCGCGGTACGACTGCGAACTCGTGTGAGAATGGCCATGGTGCCCATGGTGGTGGGAGTGTGATGAGTGCGAGGAGACGGCGGGTGGCCGGCTCGTCTTCATTGTGTAACGGACCGAACGGTCGTTACTCCTTGAATCAGGGGCCATATTTGGTCCCGGCGAGCAGTGTATGCTCTCGTAAATGCTTGTTGGAGCGACTGCAAACTGCGCAAAGGGTGGCCTCTCGGGATTGGAAAGACAGCTTGGTGCTGGTCTTCGATTATATCATCGACATCTTCACTCCAATGATGAGCCCTGTTATCCTTCACTGTCCGATTTCGGGTTGGAGAGCTATTCTGCAGACGGAACCAGTCCAGCAAGATCGAAATTCGAGTCCTGCACTCAGAAAGACGGCACCTCTCAAAGGCGCAATTCGAATCGGAAGGGGCGAGGGGCGAGAGGCGAGTTCCGCTGAATCGAGCCGTGGGGGTCGGTGTCCTTCCGCAAGTCACGTTGACCAAGAACAGGTCGGGAAACCGTTCTAAACTCGAGACTATGTACGTTCCGCACAAAGTGATCGTTGTCGCAGATCAGTCCCCGGAGAAAGATCCGAGAGTTGAAAACCAGGTCTCGAGAGGGAGGTGAAGGTGGTAGTCTGCGAAGACAGCTCTAGAAAAGAACCGTTTGGGAAAGAAGGTGCGGACCCCTCGTCCAGAGGTAGAAATAGGTTAAAGGGAGGGGAACAGTCTAGCGCGGGTAGGGTAGAGAAGAGTAGAAAGAGAGAAAAGGCGAGTATAGGAGTAATAGTAGGTTAGGTTGCAAAGGGTGGGAAGATCGTGGAGCGAGGTTGTAGCGTCGCAGAGGAGGTGGGAATGGTGCAGATGCAGGCGGGCTCTAGAACCCCCCTAGGGAACAAGTTGGCCGTGGAATGGCGCGCAATAGTGGGAAAACAAGGGAAAAACGGGGTCGAGGTGTGAGTGGGCGCGGTTTCTTGGTGGTGACGGTCGACTTCGTCGTTTTTGGATTTGGTGGTGAGATGGGGAAAAGATCAGCGCTTTTCCCGGAATGACGAGGCGGCGGGTGAGGTTTCAGTTTTTTTTCGTTCTTCTCCTTCTGGCCGTTTCCCCCTTTGGAGGCGCACTTTAATGTGAATTAAGTACTTGCGATGTAGGTAGTCGAGATGAGAGGAGAATGGATCTCGGAGAGATTAGGCGTAGTAAAAAGAAAAGGAAGTAGGGATCCAAAGACGAGGCTCGAGTCCAAGTAAGAAGAGCTTTCATGCACTCTGTCCCTCCTTTGCGTCAGACGGAGAAACAATGCCTCTTGTCTAAGTATATGTGACTGCAGTGGCTGTCAGTCAGTCAAAACGGCCGGTCCCAGAAAATGGAAACGAAAAAAGACGGACGAGGCCGGTCGGTCGGTGCGTTTTGGGGGGTGATTTGGTGCTTTTGGTGCTTTGGTGCTTTGGTGCTTTGGCTGGTCCGCTTTGCATGCGCTCTTTCGTCACTGCCGTCATCGCTTCCCCAGAAAAAAACGGGGGGTTCTGCTTGTGTGCAGCAAATGCATGCAGTGGCGCCCCCAAAAGTGCTAAAAGTCTACGGAGCACAGGGGGGATCTTCGCCTATCCCCAGCGACCGAGTGGCTGTAAGAGGTTCCTTCGAGTGTCGAGTGGGCAGCTGAAGTCTGGAGTCCCAGGGGGGGAGGATCAGTCGACTCTTTGCTTCTTTTGAGACGTGCAATTGCTTGTATGTGGTTGGGGGGCACATCATTATATCTACATATCAATGTACTCTTGAGCATGCTAGCCGGGCCTGCTCACGCCGCGTCTCGCTCTCTGCTTTCCAGTCCCTCTTCCAACATCTCGTCCTTCGCGCACACAGAGCGACCCGGCACGGCCGTGATTCCCAACTTGGTATCGGTGGTGGCGGCGTCAACAACGACAGTTAAGCGGAGCCGTGGAGCAGATCTCGTGATGCTGGGTCACCTCGTCCTTGGACTCATCCCCTACCAGTACGGCACTTACGAGGTAGCAACTAGATGGAAACCCACCGAAACGGGGCTGAATTGGTATCAAGAGCAGGAGTGCCCCCTGAGAATGCTCCAGAAAGGGACAGTGAGCTACAGGTACCCGTCATGAGTGAGTCCCCCTAACGCGCAGGCGGCGTCAGGGGACCGCCCAATTCCACTGCTCAGGGCTGCTGCATGTGTCAGTCATGTTCGGGGTCCTTTGGGGGGTCCCCCTTCATGTCCCTCCCACCCCTGCAACCATGATTGAATGGCGTGGCGCCGGGGATAACGTCATAGGGCACACCCGCGGTGTCCACCCTGAGCCCACCCTAGCGCATCCCGGTCTCTTACTGGCCGCGCGGTGCATGCAGCCACCACAAGCCCGCCAACCCGCGCCCTGCGACCGAGATTAGTGGGCTACCTGATCTTGACACGTTCTTGTGCAGCATTGCCGCCGTACTCCCGTAACCCACGGGGTCCCTCACAGAGACAGATATCGTCATCGCTTGCTTGGCTGTCATCCTCTTTTCGCAACACACCCAAAACACCCGTCCTTCTGGTAGCCTCAATTCAAAGAAAGAGGCGCTTTCTAGAACGCGATAGACCCTTCGCTTGTGCTCACCTTTTGCTTCCCCCCTCATCGTAAACCCATGAATGAGAAGGAGGGGATATTGTGGTGGTGTGCAATGAGATTAAACTCCCCAAAATAGAGCACTCCTTCATGCCAGTCAAGAGGGAAATCAGGAACATGGGAGTTTAGCCCGTTTCTCGAGCAGGGAAACACCAGGTTTTTGCCAAGCAACCCCGGCTCATCCATGGCCTGTTCTTTCTACGTACTTGTACAGAGGCTGGCCGGTAGCCTGGGCAGCCCAAACGGCATTCCGACCCCGGGGCATATTACCCAGCCAGCCGTGTCCTCGGGCTCCAGTCCTCCAGTCCTGCCTCGACAATCTTCGCCGGCAGGTTTAGAAGCGCGCTACGTGCCGAGATTCCATTTCTAAGCAGATCCTCGTGCCCCTTTTCCGCCTGCAGTAGCTCGAGTGTAGCCAGTCAAGCCCAGGAGTAGAAGCAGATTCGGAGAGGGGCAGCTGATCCCCGAAAAGGAAATCAGGGTCCTCGTCCAACCCCACCACATCTACCTACCTACCTAAGTAGTTATGTCTCTGTGTCTCTGAAGCGCAAAGAAGCACGTATCTTACACGGACATTTACATACATGTCTTCCCATCACACATGCTGATACTAACTACAATCGCCATAATATCTGTAACTCAACTTGGATGATTGCAATCTCACCAGTGCAAGACAGCTCCAGCTACTCAACTGCTCTAAGCTCCCTTCGAGTCGCACGGTTCTTCCGTCATCGAGCTCTCATCCGGCCTCTTGGGTCGAGTCATTTCTGCGTCATGTCACACCTTTGCGACAGAGCGAGGGGACCCGACATCTGCTTAGCTCCCATCCTGCCCTGACCGCTGGTTCGGCTCCCAAACAAATTCTCTGCTCGGTTGCCGGTTCGTTCCAGGGTAAATATCTCGAGGCAGGGTTGAGGACCCTGATTTTCTAAATTGTCTTGTCTCGTGTCACAATGCCGACGCAGTCTGGGTCTTGTTGGTCTCCATCGTAGATGTTACCGAAACTTTATTTTCCTTTCCAACATCGTGCACGATGGATCACAGAAGCTTGGAAAAGCTGCATTGGTCCCAGCCCGACTCGCGTCCTCCCCTAACTCCGTGGATCCTCGCCATGTGCCCCGGCCCGCTGTTTCTCTTGATTTGCGTCCTGGGTCCCCCCCATGATTATCCATGATGATACTGCTTGTACACTGGTGTCGAGCCAAGTCGAAGCAGGTTGCTGATCTGGAAGATGCTCCGTCGCACCAGATTGGTCGCTTGGCCCGCGCCAGACCAGGGCCAGGGAGTCTTGTTTCCTCGCTATCTGCAAGATTGATCCATGCGCCGAAAATCATGAATTGTTACAGCCCGCCGCACCCGGGATGGAGGAATCTAGAACTTGCTTGTGCGACTGTAACAAACGCACTCATGTTCACGCATGTACATTCGATTCAATTCATCAGACTGGCTTCCTGGTTCATGCAAATTAATGCACCCAATGGCTCCCCACTTTGAAGGGTAAAATCCCAGTCGAGCTAGTCATTCGTCAGGGTCTGAGATCTGGGAGCTTCGCCTCCGGAAATCAAGCTACTCCAGTACTCAAAAAGCGCCCTAGGGCTGCATGTCAGCTCATTATTATGGCGACGGTGTTTCTGCTTGGTATCAAAGGGACGGGTTTCTGTGGAAATGAAAGACAAGACCCCGAATGGCAGCACGTGTGTTTGAATAGATTGCAATACACGGCAGCTACTCGCCATAGTCACTGCCATCTACCCGCTGTCAAGGTCCCTTGCCCGTCGTTTGACAGGTGCTTAAAGTTGGTGCGTCTGCATCACAATCGTACGATGTAAGCAGGCCAGCAGACCCCCACCATATGGCTCGTGCGACGCTATCTACTGTCGTGATGCCCAAGTATGGGGGGAAGCACACTTGAGGGGGTGGACAGCCGTGATGGAGTGCGGTGTGCGACTCTTGTGGGTGGATGGGATGGGACGGAAGTTTATTCACTCACAAGTTAGAGGGATTATTGGTCCGTCGCAAACAGAGAGAAGTCGGCAGCTCGGTAAATCAGTAAAACTTGGTCCTACTTGTAATTCTCGCCAACGTGCGTGCATGTGCTCTCTTCAGCTGTTCTGCTGCGCTTGAGGAAGCGCTAGTTGGGGGTAGTGGGTACCACCATCGCGGATCCGAAGGTTGTCGTGCATGGAATGGAACATCTTCAAAACGGATCTGAGCATGGAGAAAAGAAGAGGATGGACTATTTGGGAAATTCGAGCTTCGGCGAGCTTTCCCATTCTTTACCAGATCGGCAACGGCTGGCTCCAGCCGCGAGACGGGGGACTCGGGCTGAAGCACGACCTGCACGCCGGCCGCCACCAAGAAAAATTGGAATTTTATTTAGTTGGAACTACTACATCGCTAAAGATGTACGAAGCATTGCCTTCCCCAGTGCGTGCGTAAGCTGGCAATTGCAAACTATTGGCATTAATTACTACGTGATATAGAGTCAGATACGAAGGCAAACCAAGGCACAAACCCAGTGATATCGAACGATCCGTCCCGGTATCACTCAGACGGCTAGGAACAGGGTCCAAAGTGTTGCGGCACGCGCGACAGGGAGTCTAGCAGACAGTGACGAGCACTTGTGTCGTTGCTACTGGAGGACAGCCTTGCCCAGTGTCAGTAGATCCTGCGTCTTCAATCATCCCCTCGAAAACAATGTGAATCCAAGCGTTGCTTTTGTTGTGCCCTTCTTGCTGGAATTACTATAAGTAATTTACAATGTGATTGGAGTGTAAGTAGGCTATCTGATCGGCGCCCGGCGTTTGGACCTCGGCAAGTTTGGGCGCGCAGCTGCCGTCTCACCTGCGAAAACGCGGGGCTCCTCAGTTTGCTCGGGCAAGCTCAAGAAGCTGCTATCAAACAAACAACACTCGTGAACACCAACTGAGAGCAACGCCAGAAACGAGTTGCAAAGATCTTAAACCCTGTGTTTTGAAGTACGGTCACATTATGATGTCCTTCTAAACCTGTTAAACTAAGAGTGATTCGACTGCGACTTTCAGCTCAACAGCAGTTTCGAGCTGTGCCTTTCAACCCCTTTCAATCTCACCTTGAGTCTGACCAAGAGTAGTCAATGTGCATCATGGCCAATAACGATAGCTCTTCCGACACACCGGAGCAGGCTCGTGAGCGAGCCATTGCCGGTGTCAAGGGCGTCTTTGAGCGGTACGTAAGCAACCTTCCCCGTCCAGCGAGCTTCCAATGAGGCCCGGTCCCGGGCACTTGAAGATGTGACGGCCGGGCTCGGCCCCACCAGTACCGGCGCATCGAAGTCTTGCCCCGGCGCAGCAGCCTACCCGATCGTGTCACTTTCTGAGCAGTCTGCTAACCTTTTCTCCTGTGTTCTGACCAACAGATGGACACGCATGGGTGACCACATCGGCTACGACGGCTTCGACAACAAGGTCTTCCGCGAGGCTGTCGTCCTCGACGCCGCCGCGGGTGCTGCCCTCAAGCAGCAGCGCGAGTCGCCCACGGCGGCCACCAACTTCTTCCCGCCGCCGCCCTCGGCCGTCGCGTCGAGCGTGTGCTCGCTGTACATCGACCCGTGCTACCGCAACCTCAACAACGTCGTCCACGGCGGAGCGTTTAGTCTCATCTTTGACCTGCTGACGACCATCACGCTCGGCGCCATCGAGAAGCCTGATCATTGGGCGTATGTATTTTGCTCTTCATTTCACTTGTTCCCCTCCGCACAGACGATCATCTTCACCCTGGCATCCCTCCGTGTCTTGTGACGACAGTCCCAGCTGACCAAGTGATGTAGCATCTTCGGTGGTGTCTCCCGCACCCTCAACGTGAGCTACCTCAAGGCGCTGCCTCTCGGCGTCACTGTTCACGTGCACTCGCACGTCTACGGCCTCGGCAAGACCATGGCCTTCATGCAGGCCTGGATGACGAGTGAGGACGGCCGCACCGTCTACGCCACCTGCGAGCACCACAAGGCCTTTGTGCCTTCCATGAAGGACCGCATCACGTACGACCTGCCCGAGGAGTTCCGCAAGAAGGATTCGGAGGACAAGAAGGAGCAGGCCAAGCTGTGATTTGATTTCTTGTTTGTCTGGGGAAGAACTGAGAGTATTATTAGCCTCGCCCCTTGATCACTGGCCGGTGCGCCTTGATGTCAGGAATGAAGCAACATAGACGGTCGGAGGCATGAGTGCTTCCTTTGTACAAAAAATGCCAATGATAGACAGATATTACACACACAAGGACCAAGTCCATAATATGACTTCGCTATGCTTGTGCTGTACATACTATGTGTGTGGTGCGATGCCGTCCTGCTACGCCCTTTCGTGCCACTGAGACGGTATCGTCGCTTGGCAGCTTTGCCGCATGCCTTCTATTGAACTGATGAGAAACGAAGACCCTCCGTCAACGCCAATGCCATGCATACCCGTTTCTATCGTGTTATATGCTCTGCCGCCTGACAGTACTGTCCACATGATCAACGGTACCATCCCATCTCACAGCCGAATGTTGATGTCGAGACACTCAATCCTCCACTCCCTCTTCCCCAACAGACTCCGCAGCCACTCCATCCCGAGCCCCGTCCACTCCGCCTTGGCCCTCGAGACCTCGTCCGCAGCCACACCAGCCAACGCCCGCGCCGTCGTGTTCAGCGTCTCCACAGCCATGGCGATCGTTGTGTTCAGCCCATCCCCTGCGACAGTCGCATTGCCGGTGCAGCTGGCGCAGCTGGAGTTGGCGGCACCGGAGGGTCCGGCCCACTTGGTCCAGTCAAAGGCCGACGAGGCCGGGCGCGCCTGGAACCAGTTGCTTCCGATGTCAAAGAAGCATCGGTCGGACCAGTTGCAGCTCGTGAGGAAGAGGACGAGCAGGAGGAAGGAGCAGTAGACGCATGGCCGGTGGAGGAAGTATGTGCCGATGAAGAAGAGGAAGATGAAGGAGAAGGGGGCGTTGGTCGGGATGAAGAGGAGGGGAAGCCAGCTGGGGACATCGAGATTTAGTATCATAAAACATGATGAGGCGGCAGGGAGCAGGGAGGACGGTTGGCGAACCTTCGTAAGCAGAACATGCTGGCTGGATGTCGTTGCCGCCTGCGCGGCTATATGCCTTGGTAGGCGAGTCTTTCCTTCTACTGCAAGCCGGGAGATGAGTGCGTATGCCGGACTTGCTCGACCGCACGTGGGATGTGCACGCCTTGCTGTCGCGAACCAAGGAGTTCAAGTCGTGCTGAGGCGATGCTTAGGGCAAATCGGAAAGGATTCTGCGTGGCACGAATGACCAACTGCTGGGTAGCCGAGTGTCTACTGAGTAGAAGGATCAATATGTGTCGGGGTAGTCGAGGATTTCAAGCGTGCTTGAGTCCTAAACCTGTCGTCCAAGGAGGCCTGTGATTTCACGACGTTGACGTCCGCATTCCCAAAACCCACGGGATCGAGTTCCAAAGATGGAGTGAAGTGGTTGTGTGTTATCTAATCAATGGCCACTAAACCTGGCTTGGAAATACGCAGTGAGGTCACCCGCTCTAGCGGTGGTCCTCACTGAATTACAGTGGCATTGCGGCACCGATAAAGGCCCCCCACACCAGAGCGTGGCACCGAGAAGGCGGTCGCCAAGACGGGTCTCTCTCTGCCAGCCACTCGTTTTACTCCACGAAGGCAGATGAGGTGGCCCATCGCATTAAGGCAGGCACCGCATGGCTCGCTAGCCTCTCTACGTGAACAATTGGAGCCAATCACAGTGACTGCTGCCGCCCGTTGGCCACTAATAATTTTCTGTCCGCCCGCCCCAAGAAAAAGTAAGAGCCCAACGAACGAACGGCATCGACCGAGCTTCAAATAGTTCATCCACACCAAGATCTCTCAATCTACACTCTTCCGTACCTTTCATCCCATCGCGCGATTCTCTGGTTCTCTGTTGACCAAGTGACTCGCACCTCACGCCTAGGAGACTTCTGTCTCTGCCGGCAGTTGTACTGCTATTTTGTCCATTTACTGCCCTCGAGGCAGCCTGCCACCTAAGCATTTGAGCTCCAAAAAAGTGTCACCATCATCGATCCGTCACTGCGAGTTTCGACCCCGATTTCGTTGTCATCAATCCGCCTCCGGGCTCACAGCCAGACCTAGAAGCTGCTCAGACATTGGAAGATATGTCTGCCAACTTCAACATGTCTGGCGGGCCGGAACCTGACGATCTCGAGTCGAGTGCCGGCTTCCAGTCACTTTTGGCTCAGCTGCGCCGGACCTCGAACCAGGAAGCTGGTAGTGGAACCCATGCGCAGAATCTGCTGTCGCAGTTCAATTCGTACAGCCAGCCCTCTCACAACCCTCAATTCGGCCACCAGGGTTTTGATCCCGCCCGCATGGGAGATTCTTTCACCGACGCCATGGCCTCGCATCTTCCTTCGGCTCCTACACCGCCCGTCGGTGCATTCCCCAATGCCCAGTTCCCGCCCAACATGGCGGCCTCCATGGGTTCGGGTAGGGCCGACGCGGACCGTGCCAACAGTTCGCATCTTCTGAACCTTCTCAAGTTCAGCGGCTCCAACGCTCACTCGGCTTCGGGCCCACCCTCCTCGGCCCATCATGAGCCTGCTCACCTCGAGTCCAACCTGCGACACTCTTCCCTCCCGCCCAACCTCATTCATGCGCCGGCTCCCGCACCCTCCGACCCCTCCGGCCTGCTCGCTGCCCTTATGCAGGGCAGCCTGAAGGAGGAGGCTCCCAAGCCCGAGCCCGCCCAGGCCCAGGCCCTGGCCCAGGCCCAGCAACCCGCATGGGCCTCGACATCCAACTCGTCCGAGACCCAACAGTACCTGCTCAATCTTCTCAATCGACCCAAGCCGAGTCAGAACGACGCGAACTTCTCGACCGAGTCGACCAAGTCTGTGAGATTGACTCCGGGCTCTACAAGCGATCATACAAACGAGATTGCTGCGAGCTTCAAATCTCTCGAGGAGGCGCTTGCGAGCAGCCCTCAGGTCCCCGCCCAAGCACCTGCCGTTCCTACCAGTGCTTTTGACTTTGAGTCCCCGAAGCCCAAGGCCCAGGAACACCCTGCGTCTAGGTCGACTATGTTTGACTACTCGAATCCGTTCGACGACCTGGCCGCGGCATCGCCTCTACGTCGGACACCTAAGGGCTCCACCACACCTGGCGGTTCAGTCGGCCAGGGCACTCCTAGCCAGGTCACGCTGCCGATTCAAATACTCAAGAAGCCTGGATCCATCCGCAGTGCCCAGGAGGAGAAAGCCTCCAGCAGAGACGCTAGCCCCAGCGTTAGATCCGACAACATTCGCATCGTCGATGTCTCGCCTGCTGACCGTGCCGTCTCTGACAAGGCCTCGGCCGCTGGCGACGACAAGCCCTCAGAGACAGTCGCTGAAGCCGTCAATAGTCTTGCTGAGAAAGCAGACCAGGAGGCTCAGGATGCACTGGCACTTGCTGAGGAAGAGAGTGCCCAGGCAGAGATTGCCAAGGACTTGGACGATATGCTCAACGCCAAGACTGAGGACGAATTTGAAGTTGCCTCTCAGGTCGCGGCTCAGGCGATTCAGAAAGAACTCGCCAAGGATAAGAACCATGACGCTCTCGAGAACGCATTCCCAGCAGACGTCGCCAAGTCTGTCAAAGAGATTGTCGACGAGGCCGCCAACGGTCACGTTGCAGACAGCTGGGAGAGCGCCGAGGCTGACGAGATTGTCGTCATTGAAGAGACTACAGCCCCCGTCAAGGTCTACAACTTCCCCATGAAGCCTTGGATCTCCATCACCGTCCAGGATGACGCGAACGAAGTGCGGCCTGTTCTCCGTGACGAGACTATTATCGACATCGCTCGTCTGAAGAAGGAATTCGACCAGATCGATCGCAACCTTGTCACCTCCTCGGAGACCTATATTACCTATGGCATGTCAAAAGCCGGTGGCCTTCGGGTCATTCGCCAGTCGGATGGCACGGACGCCAAGCTCTTCACAGATACGAAGGACCGCATCTTCAACGTTTCCATGTGTTCGTCGGCTCCCGACCAGTCCGTTATCCAGAGAGACTCTATCCTCGGCACTGGCATCAGCGGTACTGTCTATTGGGTTCAGATCAGGGATGGAGACAAGGATCATATTGAGGATGCTTATCCCGAGCAGTACGGATTCGCACTCCCGCCCATCAGCTCGCAGGAAGGCGACGCTCCGGGCGGCGTGCTCAAGACACGCGCGCGTACATCCACCTCTCACCCCGAATACTTTGCTGTCGGTCGTGGCAAGTCAATCAACATTGTCTGGCCGGGCACCATCTTTGGGCACGGTGTATTCAAGGCCGGTCACGATCGCCTCATTGATGCAGACCTGCTGGCCACGCGTTGTGCGCTGAAGATCAACACCGGTAAGGCCGGCAAGGACTTCACCTTCAGCCAGGACGATACCGTTGTTGTGTCTCTCGACAAGTCGGGACGGGTCAAATTCTGGGATGTACGAGACCTTACCGCCGTCAAAGAGGGTTCCGACCCGCGAGCCCCGCTGCCTGCGCAGAACTTCCTCGAGGTCAAGGAGCCTCTCATGACTCTCACAACGACGCCAGAGGGAGAGAAGGCCTGGCCCACATCTGTATTGCTCCTCGATAAGTTGAGGCCGTATCAGAAGCGTGGCGCCTTGCGATACATGATTGTCGGTATGAAACAGAACCACACGCTGCAGCTCTGGGATCTTGCCCTTGGCAAGCCTGTTCAGGAGTTCAACTTGCCTCACAGCAAGGAGTCAGATGCAGTCTGCAGTGTCATGTATCACCCTCCGACTGGTATGATTGTGGTCGGTCACCCGACCCGTAACTCGATCTACTTCCTGCACCTGTCTGCACCGAAGTACAGCATCAAGAACCTGTCACAGGTCGAGTACATCCAGAAGCTCAACGCCCAGGATTCGTCGATCCCCCAGCCAGAGTCCACCGCCGTCATTAGCGGACTTAGGGAGTACTCTTTCGCCAACAAGGGCGCTCTGCGCAGTCTCGACATTCTCGCCCACCCGGACGCTTCCGACGGAAACGAGCAGCCTCTGTTCGAGCTCTACGCCATGCACTCTAAGGGTGTTACGTGCATTCCTATTCGGCAAGCCGAGCTCGGATGGACCAGGGATAACAAGGTGGTGGCACCGGTCGACGCGGTGGATGCGGGCATTGTCAAGATTGTCAAGCTCAAATCACCGCCGCAGCAGCCTCAGGCTACCGAGGCGCACCCACAGGTCGAGTCAGCTCCTGTTCAGATTCCTCGCATTGTTGCTCGGGGCGCAAAGGACATCTTGCAGTCAACTTCATCTCAGGACGATCAGCCCTCACGCAAACTTGACTCGGCCTCGCCAGTCAAAGTCAAGCCAGAGTCAAAGACTGAGGAGGCAGCAGCAGCGCAGCCCTCAGAAAAGCCTGAAAAGAAGAGTCGCAAGAAGAAAGCACAGGCCGCCGCACAGGCCGCAGCCGCGGCCGCACAAGCTGAGCGTGACGCGATTAACCACACTTCACCCAAGCTTGGTCCTTCCAAAGGCAAAGGCCCTGACCCATCCAAGTCCACCCCGCTTTCTGCGTCTCTTTCTCAAGACACCATCGACGCACAAATCGCCAGCATGGAGTCTCGTCTTTCAGATCGCCTGGCAGCTACTGTCAGCCAAGCATTCGAGAACACCAAGAAGTTCAATGACGATCAGGGTCGCAAGCGAGATGTTGACTTTGAGCAGAAGCAGCGCAAGCTTCTCGACCTGGTTTCGGATGTTTTGAACAACAACACCCAGCTTGTCCTCGGCAAGATTGTGCGCGAGGAGTTTGAGAACAACGTCTTGCCCACGATTCGTGATGATGTCGCCCGATCGGTATCTGACAATCTGGTCACCAAAATCAACTCGCACATTTCGCAGGTCGTCCAGAGGGAGACTCAGAAGTCGGTCCAGTCTTCTGTCAACGGCGCCCTGAGAAATCAGGATCTGGCCAAATCGATCAGCGATAAAGTCATCCCCACCGTTTCGTCGCACGTCGAGAAGCAGGTCTCCAGGATCCTTGAGGACGACATCGTTCCCGCCTTCACCACGCTTACGTCGCAGACTGTCCAGCGCGTTGGTCAGGATATCCACCGCAAGCTGAGTGATCAAATCGTCCAGCTGGAGCAGATCCAGCAGGCTCAGAACAGCCGGATCGACCACTTGACGAACCTTGTCACGAGCATGACCCAGACTGTCTCTGCCATGGCAGCCAGCCAGACTAAGTACCAGACTGAGCTGCTCAACTTCCAGGCTCAGAGCTCGGCACAGGGTCATACTCGCCAGCAGCGATCGCAGCACATCAGCCCGCAACAGCAGCACCAGCTGATCAGCCCTCCCCAGCAACAGATCCACCATCGGGGCCACGACAGCGGCAGCTACCACAGCCCCAATGTGCGACATGTTCAGCAGCCGCAGCAAGCAACTGCTTCTCCGTCTGAGCTGAGCCACGAGACCGCCGTTGTTGCAACCCGACGCGACGATCAGGGCCGGAGCGAGGTGGACCGGGCCGCCATGGAGATTGACCAAATGATGAAGAACGAGGATTATGGCAACGCCATGATGCGTTGGCTGCAGAGCGTTGGGAATGAGCAGGAGCTGTTCCGCCGAGTTCTTGTCAACTACAACCCGGAGCTCTTCGTCCAGTACCTGCAGCCTCTTGTCCTGCTCACCGTCGGTACGACCGTCTCAAACGATCTTCAGGGCGACCTGCTTCATCAGCGACTCGCTTGGACCGAGATGATCCTCATCACGTTCCTGCAGACACTTTCTCGCCTGGTAAGCCTGAACCCTCTTACACCACTTTATGGAATTTTCCAAGTACTAATCTGTTTGTCATACAGGACGAGCAAGTTCGCGAGCTGACCCCCAAGATTCTCTCGCACGTCAAGGCCAGGCTCGAGCAGGTGTTTATCGACATCTCCAACATCTCGGCCAGCGACCCTGTTCTCAAGAACATTGCCCAGATGGCGTCGCTGATCAACCGTATCGTCGAGGGCACGCAGGGTCCCCAGCAGCAGCCGATGCGAGCGCAGTACTAGGAGCGGAGGAGCTCACTCTCCTCAACATGGGACACATGTGTGGTTGGGAGGTCATGACGGGTTATTGACGGAGACACGATGGCTGCTATGTCTGGCAGGCCACATTTATGACTGGGAACGGTGCCGTCGCCCGGGGTTTCTTCTCCTTCGGGCACGCAAATGATGGACACGAAAAGGGGAAAAAGGCTACGTGCTCGGGATACGGTCTAATTCGGTGGGCTCATGACACACGTACCTGGTTCCTCTTCTTTTTGAGATTCATTTCTACTCTATGGGCAGGAAGCGTGCATGCATCGGTGACGGAGATTTCCCTTCATTCGGGATCTCGTCACCCCTGCACTGGCGTTTTTTCGCGACTTCCTTTTCTCTATTCTTATTTCCCACCCTTTTGCTCTCTCTCATATTCCCATAGCGATGAATCTCTGATGCTTCCTTCTTTTTCCGCGATCATGTAACATCATGTGTTATACATCGGTTTTGCTGTTCGTCATGAGGTGTGTGGTATGTCGTTTCTCGCGGCCAGCTGCGTCTGGCGACTGTCGCGACTTGGGTGTGTTCTGCTTGCATTGCCCCATAGTTTAGAGATACCACGGACTTTCAATGAGGATTTATGCTTGATGCGTACACCGAGGAGCGTCGTGACTTGCATGCGTAGTGTAGAACTGGGGAGGTGAGCAAGAGAGTTGATCCCTCCCAACTATTTTCTCTATGTCACTTTAAGCAAAGTTAGATATCTCAGGGTAATTTCAATTTGCGGTCAAGTCACGAGGGTTGGTATTCAGATTCTGATTTCACACATTACAATATCATGTATTCGTTACATACGTAAGACACGCTCGCCGCTCGCTCCAACACCACCCTACAAACATAACATCAAGACACACCGCACTCATTACCACAGCTCACACGTAGGCTCCTTCTCGGGACAGTTGAAGGCCTGGAGGAACTCTCGAGAATTCGCCAGAGGCCCCTTGATCCGTGCGAACCCGGGCGCGTGTACGTCCGAGCTGATCTGCTTGACCACCTGCTCGGGCGTCTTGACCGCGCACCAGTCCTGCGCCCACTTGAGGAAGAAGAGCTGCTCGTCCGAGAAGCCCTCCAGGCCGGGCAGCTTCATGTCCCGCTCGCGCTTGTGTATCCGCTGCATACGCTTCCAGGCGCCAAAGCTCGTCGCCACGCCCCCGCTGTCGGCGATGTTCTCGCCGAGCGTGAGCTTGCCCTTGACGGCCTTCTCCGTGCCGTTTGGCAGCCGCACCGTCATGTTGTCGAACTGCTCGACGAAGCAGTCGGTCTTGTCCTCGAAGGCCTTGATGGTCGAGTTGTCCCACCACTGGCGCTTGCACCCCGTGGCGTCGTAGTTGCGCCCGCTGTCGTCGAAGCCGTGCGTGATCTCGTGCCCGACGATGGAGCCCATGCCGCCGTAGCTGATGTAGCTCGGGAACTCGTAGTCGAAGGCCGGGTACTGCTGGATGCCGACTAGGATGGTGATGCTGTTCGCGACTGGGTCGTAGTACGCGTTGGTCGTCAGGGGGGACATGCCGAACCTTGAACGGTCGTAAGGCTGGCCGAGCTGCGCGAAGGTCTTTTGCACGGCGAAGCTGGCCATGGCTAGCGCATTATCAAAGTAGGAATCGGTGATATCTAGGCCGTCGTAAAAGTCATGGAGGTACTGTGGATCAATGATCTGGTCCGGGAAGCCAATATTCCTGACCATCTTGTCCACCTTCTCCTTGGCCGCGGCCTTGGTGACATTGGCGATCCAGTCCTTGGCCAGCACCCGGGACCCAAATTCGTCGCGGAGGGTCTCGGCCATCTGGGCGGTGTAGTTGCGGGCCTCTTGCGAGTAGTGCTTGTCGACGAAGAAGCGCGTCAGCGTGTAGGTGAGCGTGTTGGCCGCCGCGCCCGTCATCCGGCCCCATTTCGCGCCCGAGTCGAGCTCCTCGACGCACTTGGCCCAGAGCGCGGGCTCGCCGGATTTGCCGTCGTCCCCGCCGTCATCTATCAGGTCGTTGAGCGGCGCCGTGACCTCCGAGTCGACGTAGCTCGCCAGCGTAAAGGCGGCGCGCCAGACGAAGAAGTCCTGGAGCAGCTGGGGCGGTGCCGCGGTGACCAGGTCCGAGGCGTTTTTGAGGAAGTCCACGGTAGGGACGAGGACCTGGTCCGGATGGTAGTCTTTCGGGGCTAGGCTTTCGACGACCCGGGAGAGACCAAGGGCCGGTGCAGCCTTGTCTAGCTCTTGGAGCGACACCCGTGGGACGCTGGCGGTCGTGTCTAGCAAGGAAGGGTCGCCGAACGAGCCCGCCAGTTCGATAAGTGCCAATTTACTGACAAATTTCGTGACATCTTTGGTTTTGCGCAGGGCGTTTTCGAGAGTGAGGTTTGCAGGATGTACCGCTTGCAGCAACTTGGCAGTGAGGTTGTTGAACTCGGATTGTGTAGCGTTCGCGGCCCCTGACAGTTCAGGGAAAGTGGCTCCATTCAAGTAGATGATATTTTTGTCCTAACGTTCTATGTCAACAAAATGCATCGTGGTCTTTCTGCAGGGGGTTGGGCTTACTGGGTCTTCCGGGTCTTGAATCACGTATGGCTTGAAGAAGGCGTCTATACCTGCCCTCTCGAGTTTATTTACCGTGTTGACCAGTGCTTCGGAGTCGGTCTTGTTAGACTTTGCATCCACGGGAAAGATCTGAGCAATATCCTTGACGAACTCGACGAGAGGATCTATGCCGACTTTCTCGATGGCTGTCAGGTTCATGCATGCGTTGTAAGCCTGCTGCGCGGTCTGAAAGTTGTTCTTGTCGACGGCGATCTGCTCTTCAGTCAGAGATTTGGTGACCCAGCCGACGTCGCCACCAGTCGGGTATGGGCCCTCGAGGATTTGCTTGATGGCCCATAAGACATTGTTTTGCGTCTGGCCAAGAGTATTGATGGTCTTTTGTCCACTGGGCACTTCGGTACGATCTTGCCAACCGGCACAAGCGACTGGGACGGGAGCAAGTTAGTAGCGGTCATGTTGCTGTGCAATTCAATGCTTACATTTGTCGAAATCGGTGCATGGATCAATGGCTGTGTGATTGGGTGCCAGAGCCCAGAGCATCTCTGAAGCAACGTGCACACATGCTGGCGTGGTGCACACAGCGCCTGGACTGGCATTGGCCGACATGACCTCGAAGCACGACGAAAGATGTCTTGGACAAGTCAAAGGGGAAATTGGGAGTGGCGGCAAGTAGTGAAGCTGGACTCGAAGTCTGAGATTTGCCCGTGTAGGCTCGAACAAAAGCCGGTGTCTGTTTCATGTCTTGTCGAGTTGCTTAAATACCTAACCCTGATTATTGGCTTAGGTATGCCGCGTGGCCGCCGACGAGCCCCAGGAACAGACCCAGGCCAAGCCGGTATTACAACGATATGTGCCATTTGTAGTAGTGTCACTTGAAGATCACAAGTACTGATCGCCCAGAGATGTGCCTCTTGAGGTATTCAGAGGGGCTGTTGAGGCTGTAGAAGACGAAGTCGGCAGGCAACAGTCAATCTTCGCAGAAACGCTACCGGCGGTTAGTCGTGGCCGAGCACTTTGACTGGAGTCTATTGTTCCCACTTCCTAGCCGGTTCGTGGCTTGTTATGTGGGTAGGGCTGTTGAGTAGACGTCACCGAGGCGGTGTTGACGGACACCCTTGACAATGAGTGGAGTTGACATGTCGGCAGCATCAGACTTTAAGCCTGTACTGCCTCTAGCCTAGACTTGAAATGTGTGAGACTTGAAATGTGTGATGCTGATCTATTCCTTGTTTCCGTCGTACAAACTTGGATCTGGATCCGTCAACCTCCGACCCCAGTAAATCACCTGGCTCTACTTATGGGGCAACAAGTAAACTAGTCTAATTATGCTTAATCCACATCCTGCCACATGAGGAAGGTAGCTGAACTGCCATGCGTGTGATTGAAGATGCCTGACATGCAGCTCGGGACACCGATCAAGCTCGCTTTACGAGGCTCGTGTAATTATCACAAGAAAGGACCAAGTAGCACGAACAAGATTGACGAGAACAAGCCGAGATACCGACAAAACTTGAAGAGCTATAAAACAAGCCTGGGGTGGTCTTGGCATTAGGAGGCACAGATTTTCTGGCCCACCAAGCCGATCTTCGGGTGGGTAACGAAGTCAGAGTGCCCACAGCGCACAGCAAATGCCTAACGAGTGCTTATGGCTGTGCAGAAGATCGTGAAACATGTCCTCCGGAACTCATCCGGGTCTGACAGGCAACTATTTACTAACCTCCTCAAAGGTTCCAGTCTGCGGTATATGGCGTCGTCTGGTAACCGAGTACTCTTTATTGATGCCGGAGAGAAGTTTGAAATGGGTTTAGTGACCGCCGAACAGGATGTCTCCACTTACACGAAAACCGACGACCACCACGGAATACGCACGACTACAAACACGAATAACTTTCTCTACGTTCATGCAGTTGACATAAGGCTTATATCCAAGAACAGCCCTAAGCTCAGGCTATGAGACGGGATATGTTTGCAGCATAATTGGTCATTTTTCGTGACATACCGGATCATTCATGTCAAAAAAAGCAAGCTGGATAGTATGAAATAAACGACTCTGAGGCATTCCAAACGGGTCTATTAGTGTAGTGGTGATCACATCGGATTCGTACGTACTCCCGTTTAACCAGAGAAAATATTTAAAAAATGCTAACCCACATCAAACAGTGATTCCGGGGACGCAGGTTCGATTCCTGCATGGACCTTTCTTTTTTCGTTCCATCTGTTAGACCATTTTTTTTTTTGTGTATTTCCCTTTGTCACCTATTAATACAAGGTGCTAAGGGCTTGATTCTTTTAACAAAAAAAGAATCAGCAGTATCGTTAAGGAAGGAATGCTTTTCCTACCAAGTCGGAAAAGAGAGGTCTGGTGTGCGGGCTGTGAACATACCCACCTAATAAGCGGATAAAAATGCCCAAACGGCCAAGCCGTTCTGGCCCACACACATCTCGACAACTACCTAGGTAGCCCGAGAGTCGTCTCGAACCACCACCGGTGTCGATGCTTGTGGTTAATAGGAACGCCAGGGTAGTGACACAGGTTGGAGACCACCCTATCGTCTAAAACTTGAACGATGAGCGGCAGGGCGAGCAGATGATGCACTAGGCCATAATTGAGTTCAATTGGAATGATAAAGTGTTTAGATCCTCATGCTATGTGCTGATACTGCGCACTTGGAGGCAGATCAGTACCTTTTCACTGGTACAGATTTCATTGATGCTACGTCTAATCAGTCAGACCACCCATGTTACTTTCTTTGAACGGTTCCATTGAACAGGAGGCAATTTGACAATTCTGCATGTCTCCCTTATTAGCTCGATAAAACCGGCAGGCAGACGACGGGGCCCGATGAGGTTGAAGAGGGTATACCAGGGCAGCTACTTGCAGGTGGGCATGCATGAATTGCATCCTTCGTGCGAAAGATGAAGGTGATGGGAAAGGCAGTTTTCATACATGATTTTTCTCTTCACTATTATCTGTAGATATATTCGCTAATATCTTTCTTAATACCAATGGATTGATTGTACTGAGGTTGGTCTTGGCCCCTTACAGCCTCTATTGCCGAGCAGGGACTGTGCTTTATTCGTCCTGTGCAAGCTATCTCTGTTGCCCATTTCCTAAGCGATGCCTCCTACGGTGTAATGGCTTAAAGCCTATAATGCTTGGGCGTGAAAAGGAGTAGTATGTGATACTTTCGAGACAGTCGGCCATGACATTTCTACTATCACATTAACACTCCAGAGACCATTGGCTCCCTAGGGCCACGTAAGGGGCAGCTTAGAACGGCGGGTTCGTCACAAAGCTGACATGTCATCAGGGTTGAACGTAATACTTGAGCGATACCAAGGGTTGACAGCAATGGAATTATGTTAGGATTACAAGCAAAAGCTGTCAAGGGTTGATTGAGGACTCAGATTGGTGGGAAAATAATTCTACGAAGGTTGAAAAGCCTCAGAAGTGCTCCAAACCATGAAGCAGATCCACTTCCGGGTGGCCAAGCTGAGTCGTGTGTTATGTACAAGCGTAGACATGCCGAGCCACTGCCGAGAGTTGGCAAGGCCGCGGTGTGGTGTTGTGACTAGCTAGTGAGGCTCGACGACTTGGTAGTGCTGGCTTGGCTGCTTGGCCGCTTGGCAGATGGCCCGATGGCCTGGTTGCCGGAGACAAATTCCCTCTTTTCATAATGAACCGAAGGATAATTGAATCTTCTGCCGTCGAAAGTTCCTGCGGCTGTTTGCTCTGGCCCACTGACCAAGCTCAAGTCTTCCTTTGAGACCGAGACGACAGACCTGTGGAGGCCCAGCCTCTACCCCATCTGCTCCGGCTGCAGCAACGGGACAAACTTGGGGCTCCAGAAGAACCATACTGAAACTAGCTCACCTCATACTTGGCATTCGTGATCTGTCGTATATAAAGTCAGTCGCTGATCGATACCACACGGCGTCAAAGACAGTCCAGGCCAAACAGCTTCCAACATCAGCTCCCTTTCAAACCTCCTGCTCTAGCCAATCGGGATGAGTAACACCCGTGATGACGCTCTTCGGAACGAGGAGACCGATATGGAATACAACGAGATCGACATGAAGCCATGGTACAAGTCACCACACCTGGTGAAGCTGTACCTGCTCATGGTAAGTCCCTCTATACTTCTCTGACCCTTCTGTCCTAGAAGCGCGCTCACAACCAGACAGTTGGCACCTCTCTTCACTATGACAGCCTGGGGCTTCGACATCTCCATGACAAACTCCCTCCAGTCCCTCGACTCCTTCAACGAAAAGTTCGACCACCCTTCGGGCGCCCGCCTCGGCTTCTACGGCGCCTCGACCCAGCTCGGCGGCGCCTTCACCATCTTCGTCGCGCCCTGGGTCATCCAGCGCTTCGGCCGCCGCGCCCTCATCTTCGCGGGCTCCGTGCTCGTCGTCGCCATGGCCCTCATGCAGACCTTCGCCGCCTCGTGGGAGATGTTCGTCGCCGCCAAGCTGCTCCTGGGCTTCGGGTCCACGGCCACGCAGATCGCGGCGCCCATGCTCGTCACCGAGCTCGCGCACCCGCGCCAGCGCGCCAAGATGACGGCCCTCTACAACACGACCATCTACGTCGGCCTCATCCTCGGCGCCTGGATCGCCTACGGCACCCGCGACGTGCAGGGGGATTGGTCCTGGCGCATCCCCTGCGTCCTGCAGATCGTCCTGCCGACCTACCAGGCGCTGGCCATCTGGTTCTGCCCCGAGTCGCCGCGGTGGGTGGCCGCGCGCGGGCGCGAGGAGGCGGCGAAGCGCACCCTCGTCGTGCACCACGGCGGCGGCGTCGAGACGCCGCTCGTCCGCCGCGAGTTCGAGGAGATCCTCGCGGGCATCGAGGCCGACGCGTCGCGCATCCGGTTCAACTGGCCCGACATCAGGACGCTGCTGTCGCACCGCGGCAACCAGCGGCGCCTGTTCCTCGCGACCGTCGTGGCCGTCGGCTCGCAGTGCTGCGGGTCGGGCCTCATCAGCGCGTACCTGCCGCAGATCCTCGACAACGTGGGCATGACGAGCACCAAGGACAAGACGCTGATCAACGGCATCGTCAACATCTGGACGTGGCTCGTGGGCATCGGCGCGGGCGTCCTGATCCCGCGGATCCGGCGCCGGTCGCTGTTCCTGTTCAGCACGGGCGGCATGATCCTGACGTTTGTCGTGTGGACGACGCTCGCGGCGCTGTACCTCGAGAGGGACGGCAAGGGCTACGGTATCGGGGTGGTGGCCTCGATCTTTGTCTACAACTTCTTCTACGGGATCTGCTGGCTGCCGCTAGTTGTGGCGTACCCGCTGGAGCTCTGCACGGCCAAGCAGCGTGGCCTGTTCTTCTCGTGGATGTTCTTTGCGCTGTCCATGTCGACCTTTGCCGTCAACTACATCAACCCGATCGGGCTGGAGAACATTGGGTGGAAGTACTACATCATCACCATCGCCTTCACCATGCTGGTGTTTGTGATCATCTACTTTACGTTTGTGGAGACCAAGGGACTGCAGCTGGAGGAGATTGCTACGAGTAAGTGGTGCCATGACGATACAGGAAGAGGGGAAGCAACTGCTAACGCTCTTTCAACAGTTTTTGACGGACGGGACAACTTTGAGAACGCCGTTACGGCAGTTCACGCAGTCGAGATGAAGCACCAACAAATCAACGCGGGCCAGACCAGAAACCTTGAACATACGGGGAAGAGGGACACGAAGGAGATTTGAGAGATCGAGCAAGAAATGATTGATGTCCCTCGCAGTAGCCGCATGTCCCGCCCTTGTGGCTAAGACTACCGTTCGCTGCGTCATGGGTCTGTTGTTGCTCCTCTTACACCATATGTACCGGCACCAGGACTCTATGTATATAGAGGTACCTAGGATAACCTCTAGACAACAAGGGCTACGGAGAGAAACAGAATACATATCCGGAACAACGACCTACGGCGAGCGGGCGTGGGACCACCCGTCTACGGAGGTGTCGAGGATAAAGTTGAACCCTCCCTGTCAGGTATTGCTGCCCTAGTTGGGGTCCTTGCTCCTTTCCTTATGTGAACGCTGTTATCTGAGAGTATCTTTGGATTTGTGGAGATTTGGGACCTGGCAAAGGGATCGTCTTTCTCACCGTTGTGTGGCCGAATTGGAAGGGAGGAATTGTTTCCGGCCAGCTAGGGGATAAACCCAATTGAGTGGGTTAGGTATTCCGGTGTAGGCAGGGGGCTTCAAGCGTTGAGGCATAACTAGCGCTGAGATCAGCCCTAGCCACGTTTCAATTGCTTCTCTCACCTTGGAGCAACTCGACGCCAAGTCTAACATGGCGATGCAGACAATATAAATTCATTCACTCCCCACGTTGACAAGTTCTCAACGTGTAGTCCAAACCCTGCAACCATCTATACATCAACACTCATCAACGGCAACACCAACCATTATGACTACCAAAACCATAACAGAAGACGACTTCAACCAGGCGAGGGATCCCGAGTATTTCGCCTGCGAAAATCCTTTGTACAAGGGTTCCTGCCACTGCGGCTTTCTATCCTATACCGTACGCCTCAACCTTACCGCTCCGCACCCAAGCACCCAGGCGATACTCACCCGCTGCAACTGCACCATCTGCACCAAGTACGGCTTCCTGTCCGTCCCGCCGGCACCGTCAGCCAGCTTCACCCTGACGTCGCCGCCCGGCGGCCGGAGCGAGCTCAAGAACTTCCATACCAACGACCAGTCTAAGCATAAATGGCAGTGCCCTAGATGCGGCGTAATGGTCATTATGGAAGGGGTGTTTCTCGGTGCCCCTGGAATGGAACTCAGCTATATGCGGCTTAATGCTGCAACACTGGATGGAAGGGTCGATGGTGAAGAGATGGCGGAACTAAAGGATGTTAAGATGGGGTACTTTGGAGGACGCGATCCGGCTTGTCTTGCGCAGGGAACTCGTGAGGAGCCTTGGAGTAAAGGGCTGCGGTGAGCCTTATGTATTGCTTCGTAACCAGGCTTACACGATCGAACGGAGCTCGGTGAACCGAGGAAGCTCTAACTAAGTCTAAAGATCAATAGAGTGTAGTCAAAATCGCCGGTCCCTTCGTAAAAAATTGCCAACGGCCCAGGAGATTTCATTGCACTAGGTTTCTGGGCCCCAGAACGTGGAACATAAAATCGTAGGAACAACTGAGGGCATTGGAGAGATGCGAAGTGTGGTGGACCAGTTCATGTGCGTGCTGCGCAGGGTTTAAGGAGCAACTTGACAGGAGGACATGCATTCTTTGTCACCTGTATCGGTGCCAGAAGAAGTTCCGTTCGGGGAGAACTCATCTCAACTCGGGGGTCAAACGGGAAATATTATAGATTATGCCCCCATGAACTGACTAGCATGGCCAACGTCGGATACGCAAGGTCTAGGCGTTACGGCTCGTCAGTCAACTGATTGGTGACGAATGCCTATCATCGATCACGCTCTTGCTTGCCACAACAAGAAAAAGTCAAACAGCGTGTTTGGATCATGAAGCTTCTCAGTCTTCTCCATGGGACTATCACTGCCGTTATAACACCTCAATGCACTATTTTTCAAAATGAATGGGCTACTTCCCGGACGGAGCCCTGGGATCTCTTATTGGTGCGTACGGAAGCCGACTCTGTGGTTTGTCCCGTATAAAACTTATCTAGGCCAAGAACTACAATATCTGCGGAGCGCCATTGGCCTTTCCCGACTCTAGCATTCCTTGTATCACAAGGAGGTCTCTCAGTGCCTCCTCAGGAGAGTGGCGACGGTCCAGAGCACCATTGGCAATCCCACTCCCAAATGCGTTGATCTCGGCCTCCACCCCGGAGCCCATGACAGCCGGGAACGTCCCTTCTGCGTTGGCCCCCTCGGCTGACTTCTTGACCACCTTGATCCCAGCAGGGGAGTAGGTGACGCTCCCGTTTGTCGTGACGACCTCTATCTCATACTTGTTGGCAAACTCGGCGCCCCAAGAGAGGTAAAACGTGCCGTGGGCGCCGTTCCCGGTGCCCAGGATGGCGTGCACCGTATCCACGGGGGGCATATGCTTTTGTAGCTGCGTTGTGAACGCTGATACTTGGGCAATGTCCTCGCCGGTGGGACTAAGGATCAAGCGTAGGATCGCAACGAAATGGATGCCTGCGTCTAGAATCATCCCACCTTGATGTTGGGGATTCTTACGCCCTAGAATGTCTTTCATCAGCAGATGATCTTCCCTCTTTCCCAGGTACACCCTGCCTACATTCAGTTTCAAGGTAGTTATAACCTTGAGGTAGCAACATCGCCAAGTTAAGACTGAAGCTCACAAGCTTGCCCCCAAGCTCCTTGACCTTCTCCGAGGCAGTGACGGGTCCCTCTGCGAAGCGGTAGTTCTCGCCGACGCCCCAAAGTGGCCGTTGCGGCGCCGACGGCAGCTCCGCGTAGTGCCTGATGAGCTCCCTCGCCTGCGCAACGTCAGGCGCAACGGGCTTCTCGCTCAGTACATGCTTGCCCGCCGCGAGCGCCCTGCGGACGAACTCCGGGACCTGGAGGATGGGCACGCAGACGACGACGGCCTGGACGTCATCGCGGGCGAGCAGGTCGCTTAGAGACCGGCCTGCTTCGCCATCGGGGGTGTCAAAGTACGTCTGGACAGAATTACCAGCTTCGCTGGCGAGGGCATCTGCGCTCTTCTGGGTACGGGAGTAGATGCCCTTGAGCTCGAAGAGAGGGCACTTCTTGATGGCGGGGAGGTGCTCTTGTAGTGGGGGAGCTGGTCAGCAAGTTGTCTGGTTGAAGAATGGGCGGAGGGACTTGTCAAACCTTCACGAGCAAAGATGCCGGCACCTAGGATTGCTATGCCAATCATGATGATAAATGACACGTGTGAGTTGAGATTGATAAGTGGTTGTTGGGAAGACAACGAAGAGGTGGGAACCCCACGGGACAGCCACGACGCCGTCGATTTATGGTTGCCAGGTTCTCGCCGCGGAAGCAAATAATCTAGGCGAAGGATTAAGCGAATCTCACTATGGATGAAATCAATGTTTGAAGACTGTAGAGTTGTGGGGGCTCTACATACCTCAAGGTTTTTCTCAGTCAGCACTAGTATCAGGTTGTCCGGCCGGAAGCAAGGTTGTTTGAACCGCCACAAGACGATGTAGTCTGTATTACTCCTATTTCAAGTTATCAAATGATTATACCTTCCATGCATCGCTAGTTGCGTATTCTTGTACAACGCTGAGGGAGTAAAAGTTATTATCATCATATAGAGCGGAATAGTGTTGTTGCTCGTTCGCTATGTTTTTCCCGCCCAGCCGAAAAATGCACATTTGCCAACCATTACTCTTCAAGAACATCACATCATAGCCAGTCGGGGGGATATTTCCGCTCCAGACTGCTCGGGTAAGTCCAGTAAATCAAAAAGGACACGACGGGGTTCGTCGCCCTGCGCCACCAGGGTATATCGGGCAGATGGTGGTCCGTCTTGTCGTATCTAAACACCAGGGGGAGACTACCCGCCAGGTTCAGTAGTCGGAACAGTCTGTATGTCAGAAGTCAGCATATCGCTCTTCACGTAACAGTGTCGGGTAGAAGAAACACTCACAGGTTGATGCCAAAAATGACCTCGCTCGCCACCGTAGCCTCCGGCCGCCTCGCCGCCGGCTGAGTCGCCCATACCTTGCCAACATAATACAGCGGCGGTATCCACAGGCACATGATGATGAGCTCGATGGCCACGCCGAACCAGTACTTTGGATTCCGGTCGTTGCGGCACAGGATAGCAATGACGCAGATCCACAGCAGGAGGAACGACGTGACGGTCGGCGCAAAGACGACCTGCACTCCCCGCCAGTACTTCCAAGCCATCACGGCGCCCGCGATGCCGACGGCGAGCTGCGCCCAGCCGAGCAAAAAGAAGAGCAGCAGAACGTTGAGGTACTTTTGCCGGCAACCCGCATGGAACTGCAAGTGTCCCGGCGCCGCGGCGTCCATGGCAGAGGGCGCGTTTCCCGCTAAGGGTCGGGCCTCAGTGCCGGGGGCGACGGGCCACCCGCACCATCGGCACACCCAGTGCAGGCGCTCCGAAGCCATCTTGACGCGCCGGCCCACGCGCAGGCGGGCGTCGGCAGCGCGGCGGGCGCACGAGACGCAGACGCCGGCGAGCGGGTAGCTCGGGTCGGACTTGAGCGGGGCCAGGGTCGTCGTGCGGCCGGCGTCGTGGGCGAGGCACTTGGAGCAGGTGGACAGCAGCAAAGAGCGGACGCCCCGGCGGCCGATGGTGGTGCGTAAGCTCTCGGGTCCGGCGAGGATGTGCCAGTGGCGGCAGGTCTGGCGCAGGGCCTGGATGGCGGCAAAGGTGTCGATGTGGGAGACGATGTTCAGCTGGACCTCGACGGGGAGGGCGTTGAGGGTGAGGGGCCGCTGGATCGGTTGGTATGTGGGCGGGGCGAGGACGGTGAGGGGGTGGTGGTGCGCGGCCTCGAGGTCCGGATGGTGGAGGATCGAGGCGCGCGGGGCTGCCAAGGCGTCGTCATCGTCGCATTGAGCTTGAGAGAGGGCGGCGGGAGGGAAGGAGAAGAGTGGAGGCCGGAGCGGGGGCAGCTCAGTGATGCCCGGGTTGTGGTCGGTCGCCGTAGTGAATGTCTCGGGCGAGTCAGGGTCGGTCGGCCCAGGATGGGAACGGCGCGAGGAGGCGGTTACTGCCGATTGTGGGGTGGCGATTCGGGGCTCCATCCCCGGCGAGGTTGGCACGGTGGCCCGGCCAGGGTGCGAATGCGGAGAAAGTGGACAGCCACAGCGATGCCGATCCGTGTTCGTCAATCAATCCCTGTTGGCCGAGTCGCTCTGTCTGTCCTGTCCTTCCGACCTGCTAAGCAGCACTGCGGCCGTCCGACCGTGGTGAGGACGAGTAAAGAGGGAAGTGAAAGAGAGTGAGAGTAAGAATAAGGTTGAGCGCGTGAGATTGAATTGAAATGCCGGTGGATGGGTGGGATGACTGGAAGGTGGTGTGGTGGTATGGTTATCGCTGGATGCCTGAAGGAGGCGTCCTAGTCAATCAGGTTGTGTGTGGATTGGACTGGATGGATGGGTGTGGTGGGGGGGGAGCAGGAGCAGCAGAAGCAGAAGCAGCAGGTGCAGGGCGGCGGGATGTGATGTAGCCCAGCTCGCCCAATGGCTATGTGGGAGCTATCCAAGCTCCAAGCTCCCAAGGAAGGCTGAGTGAGGTCAAACAAGTCCTATGTAGGTCGATGCTTGGAGATGGCTGGAAAGCTGCAGTCCTTGTTGGTCTGTCCAGTCCTTGGACGAGTGTGGATGAAGTGTGAGTGGGTTGGATGGTGTTGGGGTTACGCCAAGGCGTTTTCCACTCCGGGTCAGCATCTGCAACTACGTACATCTATTTATCAGCCCGAAATCCAGGACAGATGGAGTTGCCGTCAAAGGAGACAGAAAGTTTGGAGCCGGCGTGGTTTCAGGTCCAGGCCATCTCGTATATTTTTCATCGACAGTAGCTGGCTGCTGTTCTACGGGTTGGCGCTCAGCTTAGTGCAGCCAAAGAACCAAAGCTACAATTAGGTAGGATGTAGCTGATGCGTCCCCATTGTTTGCCACACACAATGCCCGCTGTTCACTATGCATTAGCCTTCCCGAGTCACCAAGTGAGACTAAGGCAGTCAAGATCCGTGGGCGGAAAGGAAAAGTCTCGGGCTATTATGGATGTGACTGTCAAAAGACCATCAATTTATCTAGTGCCTCGATCCGCGGCGAAAGACTTGGTGACGGAGCCGGTGACGCTGTTGGACTTCATCATCGTTACTTACAATACTTTGCAGTTTCATCGTGCAAGACCATGTGATGCTTCGCTGAATTTGTCAACCTTACAATTCCCAAGCATCGGAGGCTGAGGGCGTTGCCCCCGCTGAGCTGCTCTTTAGCGCATCATTTTACCGCACTTTGTCTTGCAACCGGGCGGTGGCGTGGCAGCCAACACCACCACCATTTGACGCTGTGGGGCCCTTTGTTACTGCACTATTGATTCTAGCGTCTCTCTGTAGCGAGGTCTTTCAGGGACCGCCAGGCTGGATCCTTCAACGGCCACGAGGGGGACCGAGACAAAGATGACCCAGATGACGCATGCAGGAATGAAAACCACATCTAGCAATGCTTATTCCACGCAAACACCCTCACTCGCAGATAGCCAAAGGCGCGATGAGATGCAGCATGGGAATCTCATTTTGCCCGTTACTTACTTAAACTGTCCATCCGTCCCGTGCCACAGACTGCAAATCCCAAGGTCCGACCTCCCCAGCACGGGATCCAGCTCCGGAACCGGCACCCTCCACACATCCTCCCGCACCTCGGTTCTCTCATCACCCATATTAAAGTCCCATTCCCCCGCGTCCCTAGGATACGCCCCCATCATCACAAATCCATCGAGCTCAATCTCATCCAGCACCTCCCTCGTCCCGGGCGGCAAGCCGTGGCCTCCACCCGGCGTGAGGAACTTGAACTCGCGCTCCGGTCTCGTCCGGAACGTCTTGTGCGCCACCCCCGCCGGGATCAACACCACGTCTCCCGCTTGCACATCGATCTCGACGCCGCCCTCCTCCTTGCTGTCGTCGTCGACGTCCGTCTCGCCAATCTCCTTGCCCACCGCCTGCCCGCCGGCGGCTGCCGTGTCGGCCACGCCGAACCGGACCGTCGCCGTGCCGTGCAGCACCGCCATGCACTCGTGCATCGCCGTGTGGTAGTGCGCCCGCTGCGTCGGCCCGTACCGCACCATCCACTGCACCTCCCACCCGTTGGCCGACGCGAGGTCGTGAAACCGCGCCGCGAGGGACTCTTGGGAGGTGGTATTGGCGGGGAGGAAGCACCCCCGGCAAAGGAGGAGTGGGTGCGGCGAGTTGGGAACCAGGCGCGTCGGCGGGAGGTGGTACTTCTGGATCTCGACCATGGCCGGCTACGGGTCTCGGAGAGAGGTATGTGCAATGTATTCCGTAAGGTGGGTTCAACGATGAGGTGCGGAGCAGCGAATTTGTAGTCAAGTGAGGCACTTTGGGCAATAATGCGACTGGATGCTGGGTGATGGGTTGTAGATTCAGCTCCTGGCTATCAAGATCGACGAGCGGCTCCCTTTTGTATTCACAGGTATGTACCGGCTCTGGATCTGTGGGTAACCACATCCGCACTTGTATCCATTGCCTTCCCCGGATTTCGTGTCATCTCAGAATAATTGCCTGATGCAGGTTAGTGGTCGATCTCCATCGCCCGCCCCGCGATGCTTGAACACGAGTGGAGTCGAGGACACACACCAGCGATTTCTTCTTTGGTAGTGAGACCATCCTAAGGGATGCAGCCTCACTTCGCAGTTCTTAGCAATTGTGCAAATGCATATTATTTAGTACGCTACCGATCTAGTGGTGATGTCGCTTCGGGCCGTCACATTCTCCCCGACGCTTTCGTAACGAGCAGCCCCTTGCTCCTGCTTTGCATTGAGCTCCTCAGCCGTATCCATGTCAAGCAAACCATCCTCTTTCCTACGGACCGAAGATCCGTGATCTTGACCGCCGTTCATGTCCGGGGCCTGGTTGTAAATTCTTAGAAGATGTTGAAGGGGAAAGCATTCCGGTCGCTCGGGTTGTCGAGTGTCCGTCGCTCCACCTTGACCTCACTGTTCGCTGTCTTCCTGCTGGCCATGTAGTAAGAAGGGCATTGGGCAAGGATGCAGAACTGAAGAAGACCATGTACGTTCTCTGCAATGTCTTTGGCGAAGTCCATGCGAGCATAGTGTAGTGCAGCTGGAGTACCCGTTCCCTCAAAAGGGTGTGAAAATGCGAAGCGCTTTAATTTTGGCCGTTGATTTAGTTCATCAATGAGCAGTGGTTTCCGACTCTCCTCCTGTCAATATCTCGGTCAGCAACTTCGACATCAAAGGGCAAAAGCTGAAGATACTTACCAGTCCAGGAGCTAAGGGTTTCCAATGGCCACAAATCGGCTCGAAATTGTAGATCACCAGAGTCTCGAGAGCTGGGAAATCATTGCAAACACGTGCAACCACCTTATGTAACTCGTCCAAGTTGTAGAAAACAGACCCATTCTCATGCAGGTGTCTCAATGGGATCTCAAAGGAAAGTTGTTTGATCCGAGTAAATCCTTCGCGCTCAAGGCCAAGATCAAGGTTCCAATCAATATTGACTCTGAGTCCCTCCAGCCTGTCGCGATCACAACCACCGAGGAAATTTACGATCGTATCGTAGCTCGAAACGTCCGAAAGACAGAGGTCAATGCTTTTGAGTCGGGCCCCTCTGCCATCTGCTAAAGCCAAGAGAAGATGATCTTCCTCATCATCGGTAGCAGGGAGTCCACGCGTGTCCAGGGTAAGACTTTGTAGATTTGGCATCAGATCGATGGCTCGGACGATCCGATCTAACAGCGGTGGAATATCTCGGGGTTCGCGCAGAAAGGGTGCGTCTTTCCAAGTTGGTGCCTGTGAGTTGAATCCAAAGCAAATGCCAGACGAGCATCCTTCGAGGCGATCAATTCCTACCGCAATGCTCGCGCGTCTAGATACCAGATGAGCGATGTTGCCGTTGCAAGATGACACACGAGACTTACTGGATGCGGTCCCGTAGACCTGAGGCATTCGAGCAGAAATGGTCCAGCAAGGATGATAACCGGTGCGGAGTACCCTGAAACAGCACATTGGTAAACAGACGTTGGCTATAGATCCCGTAGAAGCGCTTGCTGACGTGTGTCAGGGCTGTCAGGGTTCCATATCCTCTCTCGATATGCTTTGAGATCTCCAGGTGCACCTCGTTGGGGAGAGTGCCAAACAGAGATGGCTTGTCCTCCATGATGATGAGGCGGTTGGGTGATTGTGGGTTTGGTCGATCTTGAAAGAGTGTGAGACAACGAGAAGGAAATGCTGATGGAAGAAGCGAGAGGATTTACCACTGTGCTTTTTGAAACTTCCCCAGCTTTGTTGACGGGAGGGGAGAGTGAGGTGGATCTAAACTGTAGGTAAACCTCAGGAGGCAGGCGACTCCCGGGTTTTCTCCGTGTGCTTTTTGTTCACTTCAGGAAGGGACACCCGGGCTGCAGAAAAAGGTGAAGGCAGTTTCAGCCCGTAAGTCCAATATAGGAATAGAGCGCATGATTCAGGAAAAGAATATGAATGATTCAATATCCGCTTGCCTGTTTGTTCTGTTGAATATTCTGTGTTGGATGATTTTGTCAGAGTCTGAAACTCCTTTCTCGAGCCGAGGCTTCGATAATTGCAGTCACTTGGAGGATTGGGTTTACTTGCCCTCAAAAAACGATATACATGTTTATCGTCAAGGCGTTCAATAACTTGAGACCCTGACAGTCGGGTTGTGACCTGATCAATAATGAAGGACACTACCATACTACCATCCTCCGCGTCGTCTTATCCAATTCTCAACCTCGACTTCACCGCCCACCATCTCTCTGAGCGCCTCATGTTGGTAGAGCCCACCAACCACAAGGTTGAACTCAAGAACACTCGGCACGTTCTCTGCCACTTCCCTAACCACGCCTTGGAGCGCCGAAGCTGGTATGGACCGGCAAATCTCACGGGTTTGCAATGGTAGATCTATCACGAAACGCTTTAATTGTGGGTGTCGTTTCCAAGTCGTAATGATTTTGCGCTTCATTTGGGCCTAAGAGAGAAACCACCGGTTAGTCACTTGCTAATGGATACCGAATAGCAGCTGCCAGTCTCGCTGTCGATTATGAAAGCAGATATGTCAGAGGTCCACGTGCACTCACCTGTGCACTTGGAGGAAATTTGCAAAGAAACCCGTCACGAGAACGTCCATCGTCATAGACTTTCAGAGTCTCGAGGGCCGGTAGCGTGCGGCAGAGACGCTCGATGTAGCGGTGCGGTTCCATATAGGCGTGATATGTCATGGCCCGGGCCAAGTCCTCATGGAGGGTTAGCTTCTTGATGTTGTCCCCTGTCAGAGGCGACTCTATCAGATCCTTG
Source organism: [Phialemoniopsis] sp. UDSM-2020 (assembly GCA_018873225.1). Taxonomy (NCBI): domain Eukaryota; kingdom Fungi; phylum Ascomycota; class Sordariomycetes; order Thyridiales; family Thyridiaceae; genus Thyridium; species [Phialemoniopsis] sp. UDSM-2020. The sequence continues at coordinate 6,059,682 of JAEILZ010000002.1, read as the reverse complement.
AGATCCAGCCAAAGGATGACCCGCTCCAATAGATCCTTGCTGCAATGTGCTAGAAATTCTAGGCCTGTACTCGACTGGTTTACGCTCAAAACGATCTTCTTGAATCGCAAGGGGCTGCTGCGGCACAGCTTGCGAAAGAAAAGAGCTTCGTCGTCTAAGACGAGCCCATAGGTCGTGAGAACAAGGGTCTCCAGATTCGGCATCAGTACGACAGACTGAGCCATCAAGTCAATCAGATCTGGCTCTCGATGTGCATCTTTAGGATATGTGCTCTCCACATCTATGGTAGCGCGTCTGGTCACCAGGTTAGCCTTGATTGCTCTGCGGCCTGAGGACTGACACTTGAACCAATTACCGGGCGCGGCTCTGCATGTACTTGATGCCTTCGCTTCTCTCGTCGCTGCAAAACATTCCAAGTGACGAACAAAGCACGTTGTTTGTGCCTCGTGCTTTCACGCAGAGTTATAGGCTCTCGCGGTACATCGCATAGAAGCGCCTGTTGACAAGTACCAAAGCGTGCAGGGTACCAAGGCCCCGTTTGGTGAGGTGCTTCGCAATTTCTCCGTGGATCTAAGCTGGGAGTAGCCCGAACAGCGAGGGCGTTGGCTCCATGATGAGGAGGATCCTTCCGAGCTTTTGGGCCGATGGACGGATTTGAAGGTTTAGAGAAGCGTGGAACTTATTGTGACAAGAATGATACGGGGACCAGCCAGTTTTATTCGGAGCCTGGTATGGCCTAAAAGACAAATTACACAAAGTGAATATCAAAACAATCAACATCTAAGAACCATTCAAAAAAGCACAGTAGCTCTGGTGAAGAAACATTGGTACGGAACACCTTAGCTTATATAATTGAGAGATAAGAATGAATGTAATGATAGAGAATTCCTTGATCCTAGGCATACATCCAAGGGTTCAAATTGATGAATGAATCCTTGAAAGTTCACTGCCCAGGGCAGGGGTTTTCAAAGCAACGCCCAAGTGAGATGTCTTACAGATGATCTTATAAACCTTTATAGAGTATTATGGTATCGCATATGTTGATAAATATCACGCAGAACTGGTGAACGTTTACTCAGGCCCCAATGCCCTCTCAATAAGCCGACCAGGCGGCCCAACCTCGACAACCTTGCCCGAAGCCATGACGACCACCCGGTCGTAGTCCCCCACCGTCTGCAGCCTGTGCGTGACGCAAATGACGGTGTACCCGGCAAACTCCTCGCGGATGATCCGCTGCATCAGCTTATCCGTCTCGACGTCTACGCTAGCCGTAAACTCGTCGAGCAGCAGGAGCCCGCCTGCCTTCTCTCCTGTCGCAGTGCGCAGTCGCGCCCGCAGGATAGCACGAGCCAGGCAGATGAGCTGCTTCTGGCCCTTGCTCAGCGCCTCCGGGTGCATTGGCGCGGCGAGCCCTCCCTTGTCCGTGACGAACGACCACAGGCCAACGGCCTCGAGCGCGTGGCGGCACTCGCCGTCCACGGTGTCGGGGTCGTGCTCGGACTCGACGAAGCTGTCGCTGATGACGAGGTTGTCGCGCATGGAGTTGCCTTCGGGCAGGAGGAATGGCGTTTGCGGGAGGCAGACTACGCGGCTGCGGAGGAGGTGGCGAGGAACGCTTCGCAGTGGCAAGCCGTCGATCTTGATGCCGCCGGACCCTGGGGCCGGGTCGAGGAAGCGTAGAAGAAGAAGCATCAGGGATGATTTGCCACTGTAATAGGGGTCAGCTAGTTCAGTAGTAGGGTCTCATGCGCTGGCGCTCGACATACCTTCCAGTCCTTCCGCAGATGGCGACTTTCTCACCGGCGGAGATGGACAGCGAGATATCCTTCAGGGCGAGAGATGTGGCTCGATCCTCAGCCTGCTCACTTTGTGAAGCACTGTCTGACTCCTCGATGTTTGTTCGCCTGGTATTGTTAGTCTCGCACAGACAATTTTTCAGAGCCATAGCATCTTACTCATAGCTTGCCGAGACATTCTCGATTTGCACCACACCGTGCTCAGGCCAGGCAGGACCAGGCTCCCCGACACACCCTGACACATTCTCATCAGCCACCGGCGTATCCTTGATAAAGCCTCGCAGACGGCTCAGTGCCCCCAGCGCAGTCTCGAGGATAGTGAAGCAGCGGACGACATTACCCAGCATCTGCGTGAAGGACATGAGGCTGATAAGTCCCACCCCGGTGAATCCCGCACTGCTTGTGCGCACCTGCATGGCAAGCGCGACGAAAACGACGGCCAGAGCGGCGACCATCATGCCGAGGACCACCTCGAGCCACTGCTGGACCATACTGAGCAAATACCGTGGGCGCTGGGAGTCGTTGAGGAGCTGCATATTGACGGCGATGTTCTGAGGCACCCAACGGAAGGCTCGGATAGTGGACAAGCCATTCAAGGTCTCTAGGAAGTGCGTGCTTTGGGAAGAGAGGTCAGTTGTTCGATACAAAGTTGAATCAGAAGAAGAGACGACAAAAGAGAACAGCAGTACGTACTACAAGGGCCCATTGGTCTCCAACTCCAAGAGCCGCAGCTGACGCGAGGTACGCAAATACACCCGCTGCAGGATGTAGAGCATGCCAGCGATGGCAGGGTAGCCAATGACCACGAAGCGAGAAGCAGCTCCGATGACAGCGGCCTGCGCCACGACAATCATGGCAGTAGCGGTCGTGTTGCCGAGGGAAATCGACATGTCATTGTCGAGGATGGACATGTCCTGCGAGAAGTAGCTCGTCAGCGCACCGACATCCTTCGAGGCGAGGTAGGACAGAGGCGCGCTCATGATAGCCGTGAGAGCACCGCGGTGAATGTTTGCGCCTACTCGCGGGCCAAACTCAAGAGTGTTGATTCCCCAGAAGATGCCGCCGAAAGACAGTCCAATCAATTGCAAGGCGATGTAGATACCCGCGTAGAACCCGAACCGGTCTTGTCCTTTTTGCACCGAAGCTGACCAAAATTCCAGCCAGATTGGACCGAAGTTGTAGAGGAAGGCAAAGATTATGACAGTAATGGCGAGGGAGAGCAGAATTAGTGTCGCGGCCCGTCGTGAGCCTGCCTGAGCTATGTAGTAGAGATAGACACTAGCATCACCTTCCTGGCGGGACCGATCTCCCTCATCCTGAGCTGGGCTTTCCGACGGCGTCTGCGGTTCTTCAGGCTTATCATTGGGAGAGTCGCTCGGTGTTTCGTCAGTGTCTTGTGCCTTCTCACTCTTGGCGAGTTTCATCAAGATGGTGGGGTCCGTCACGACCTCGCTTGGGCTACCCTGCTTGACGATGGCGCCACTGTCGAGGACAACAACGTGGGCCGCTTTGCTCATGTGACCGATGGAATGCGTGCTCAGAATGGAGGTGGTCCCTAGCTGCTCGAGCAAGCCACCCGAGGCAAAGACTCCATTGAAGACGAACTCTTCTGTTGTGGGGTCCAGTCCGCTGAGGACATCATCGAACAACGCCAATTGAGGGCGGGCATACAGTGCGCGAGCGAGCGAGACACGCTGCTTCTGTCCACCACTTAGTTTCGCACCACTACTCCCGACGACAGTGGCGTCGCCGAGAGGGAGAGAAGCCAAGTCTTGCTTGAGAGCCGTGGCCTCGAGGACCTGGTCGTACCACGCGCTGTCCACGTTGCTGTTGCCGATGATGTTGGTGCGGATCGTAGAGTTTGTGAGGAACGGGGTCTGATTACAAAAGGCAACGCGAGAGAAATTCTCCGTTGGGGCCAATTGATTTTCCACATGAGGAAGTTCATTCAAAATGCCCAGGCAGAGGGTGGACTTTCCAGAGGCCACTGGTCCCGCAAGCATGGTCGTCTTGCCAACCGGGACTTGCAGTTTGATGTCGCGGAAGACCGGCTTGGCCTTGTCCTTCTCCCAGCCAAAGGTTGCATGTTGAGCGATAGCAACAGAGCCAGTGTCATTGGGGCTAGGTACATGCTTGGGTGTGCTTTCATTGGCTTTCTGTGGGGTGTCAGAGTTCTGGGAGGTGGCCTCGAGATAGTCCTGGACTCGTTGAAGGCAGACGAATGCTGCAAGCATGATCGGAATGGTCTGAAAGAGCGCAGTCAACGGACTCGAAAGAAGTTGAAGGTAGGCCAAACAGGTGAAGACCCTGGTCGTTGTCAACTCGCGACCGGTCAGAGCGAAGGTGATTGCCGGCGAGAGCAAAAGCGGCGCAAACGCGTTGGTGGCCATCGTGGTCATCAGCAGGCGGTAACGCTTGGCGGCACTGATTTCATCTTTGCGAGCCTTTTGTACCCGTTCCGTCACAGAGGTCTGCAGGCCCAGCATCTTGACAGGCGTGAGATTGGTCAGGATGTTTGCCGTCAGACCAACACGTTTCTGAACCAGACCCATCCAGACAGCTATGCGCTTGCCATTGAGCTTGCCCATGAGGAACGAGAAGCCGGCACAGAGGATGACGATGGCGAGTGGTGCGACAAAGGCAGTGCCGAGTTGTTCCTGTAATAGCCAACATGCTATGGCTGCCTCGGTCAGGACGGCCCACGTCTCATGGATATGGGCGAATCCATCCTGGACGCGGTCGATATCGGTGCTCATAAGGGTCATCGCTGCAGAATTGTCGCGAGACTGGTCCGGGGCCGCGCCCATCGTCTTCCCGTAGATGGATGCGACAAGACAGGCGCGGATGATTGCTGAAGATCTGAAATGAAGATATTGGTAAACGCCTTGACTCACTGCGATGCCGGTGTAGACAAGGGCCGTTGCGCCGATCAGGCCATATCCCTTATTTGCGGACCCGCCGTCTCCTTCCTGCAGATGGGATAGGATAGCATTGATGAGAAAGGGCTGAGCAAACAGGAAGCACCCATTGATGATTCTCGGTAGGACGGGGGCAAAGAAGCGCCAACGGAGCGTCGCGATGAGGACGCGAAGGAGGCGATACTTGCCCGACTTGGACGCCTTCCACTGCTTCTCGAACGTCGGTTCATGCGATTCTGCTGTGAGGTTCCGGTCCAACACGAGCAAGTCGTTTTGAGCCAGAACTTTGCGGTAACCACTAGTTATGAGGCTGTTGAGCCACGAGAAAAAGGCTAGGGTGAAGACACCGCCGGTCTCCTCGGGGCTCTTCTCGGCCGAGGAGCGTAGCCATCTGTCCTTGCCTTGTGATTCGAGAACCAGGATCAAGACCTTGACCGCAAGGGAGGCTGTGTAAGTCCTCGAGATAACGGTATCCCCATTTTTCAACCAAGCCGTCCGAGTTCGGGCGGCATCGAAGAGCGTGGAGAGCAGGAGATAGACGACAAAGAGGATCGATGACCTCCTGGATCGAGAGTGCTCCCAGAACGACAGGCCGAAGAAGACGAACGAGTCGAGCAGAGAAAGGCTCGCAGCCGCAATTGCTAGGCGACTGATTGAGGGGCTCTTGACGCGCAGCAGCACGAGCAGAGCGATCTGGAGGGACGCGTATGCGGCGATGGGTGCCTAGCCGTCAGGTCAATCAGCATGCCAATGGATCTGATTGTGATGCTACTCACCAATTTCAGGAGCTGGAACGCTCGTCCGTTCAACAGTTGGGGCTTGCGACTCAGATATCCGAGTCTGACGAGCGCGAAGGCGACGAATAATCCGGAAGGCGCAATGGAAAGGATCGCTTGCTCAAAGGTGACTGTGAAGTCGAAGTTGTCGCGACAGCCCACAACAACGGGGCCAAAGGTGTCGTCGTTCAGACATGAGGAATTGGGCTGCAATTGGGCCATCGCGTCAATTGATCGAGGCGCAAAGAGTGCTTCAAGCACTCTACGAATCTACGAATGGAACATTTGGGATTGATGTGTAGGAGTGGAAGAATGCTCGGGATCAACACCTCTGTCGTCAGCTTCCTTCACTCGCTTCTCCGTGATGATTAATGGTGGGTCCACGCGTGTCAGTGCGCTGCCTGTACGGACGTAGTGGTGGACGGATTGAGACATGACATGCTGAAAGGAGACTCCACTTCCCCTGAAGAAGTCCCTAATCTGGGTAAAGTAGGATCAATTGATGCATTGGGAGATAGCTACTTACTGCCTGTTTATCTTTGGCAGCCAGGACATTCCATTCTGCAACGTCACATTCGCAAGTCAAATCTCCAGTCGAAGAATTTGCATGTGGCAAGTTCGGTGTTATCGGATCTTATCAGATCTCACCGAGAGACATCACCACTTTTAGGGCGCCGCCATCACCGTCTTAGTGACTCTAGCTCTGTTCTCAGGCGCGTCTCTAGTTACCTAAGTAGTCATAGTATGAGTTCAACAGTGGTTGCATGCTTGATTGCAAATTTGCAACACACAAGCATCGTACGAATTTGCTCCTGCAAGGTCAATTGATACAATGCCAAGAACTGCAACTCATGGCATGCTTGAGTGTGTTGATAAGAAACGATTCTTTACGGTCATGAACCGTTGACTGGTACTGATTGATGCTCATCCCCAGTATGGTTTGCCGTTTTCCATTTCCCCATCTCTGACCATGGCTCCTCTCTCCCTGCTTTCTCCCTTTGATCTATGTGAAGATCTGATCGCAGTAAAGATTTTGAAGAAGCGCCATGCTCACAAAACAATATGTATATACCCGATGTCCAGTCTGAAATATTCTTAAAAGGTTGTCTGTTCTATTGATACTACTGTTGCCTACCTTGAAAACAACCCTCGATTTGAAGAGCAACCATGGTCCATTCGAAGCTGTTTCTTTGTGAAGATCTAACTTCATTTCAAAGTTTTTGACCAACCTTGGTATCTGAGAAGTCATCAAACTTTCGTCCATCAACCACAAACGAGGAATCACAAAATGTCTTGTGATGGGTTTCAACGGGCAGTTCACTCAGTTTACCCATCAAAAAGTTTTCAAGTCTGCCTCTCTTCCACTTCTCTTCTTCTGCACCATTTCCTGAACCCTTTCTCGAATATTTCTATCGATACCAACCCTCACAGACTTTACTTTACAGCGCCTTGCACCTCGTTTCAACTCTCTTGACAAAGCAACTGTACATCATGTCTGCAGCTGCACCCGAGACTAGCAACAGTCTTCCGGAGATCAACATCGAGCGAAGGGATGAGAGCAATGACAAGACCTATCATCTCTTCGTAGCACGCGCGCGTGTCGGTTCGAAACCTCGACAGCCGCCACCCCATACCGGACCAGGACCAGAGCCGGCTGGTCACTATCGCCGCGGCATCCTCCCTATCGGCCAGCATCCCATTGTCAAGTATTTTGACAAATGTCAGAATGGCAGCGACAAGACAATGCGCGGAGTCGTCGAAGACATTGTCAAGGATGAGATAATGTCGATGCTGATGCTTATCTCACGTGGATTTGTATTAGTGTCTACTGAGGAGTACTATCCCACGATCTTCGTGGGAGTTGTGCCAGACACCACGACTGTTGATCGAGCAGTCGAGATCGTGACTGAGATTGCTAGTTATGTTTTTCAGTGAGTTTTCCTGTCTATTTTCTCTTTAATTAGTCAAATGTACACATTGTTCGCCTGCACAGATGCTAACGAGGTCATTCCCGAATCAGGTTTGAGGCCCTCAGGGATATATCTATCGAAGTCGTGGAGGAGCCGATGATTGAGCTATTTTAGCTCAAGTCGCTTGGTCGATATAGGGTTGAATGGGGAAATTATCCATCGATGGATGCGAGAGGAGGCCGATGTTCGTGCCACCCTTTCAGGTCGATCGGGATTCTACTTGGCATGCTATAGTTATAGGAATCGTTTCGGTTAGACATTCAGCACTATTCAAATAATATTTGTGTCTACCTGATCAAGGTAGTCATCAAGCCTTTGAACCAAGACGCCAGCATCCGCATACCAGGCACTTACACAGTCCAGACCGCCTTTAGATGCCCCGCGAAAGTTATCGATTCTGCCGCCCCACCCGGCCAGCGATAACAGAACTGGCTGGCCTAACTTTTTTTCTTGGGTGCAGCCAAAACTTCCAGACTCCAAACAAATCCATCTCTACACACCCAGCGCCAGACCGAATTCAGCGCCATGCCGTCGGTCGTGGAGCCCAATGCCTGGGTGGCACTTCGACTGCCCTCTGAGATGGTCAAAGTACTGCAAATAGTACCGAATACGTAAGCCTTTGCAGCTCGACTGTGACTGAGAAAATAAGCCCTTGTCACTGACCTTGCCTTTCGTCATGCAGTGCCATATCACTAGGAAAATACGGTGCATTTCCAAGCAACTTGGTCATCGGCCGGCCTTACCACCTCACCTACGAATTACTCGACAGGGAAGTCGACGAGAAGCTCAGCAAACTCCGTGTTGTTCCGACCTCCGAGCTCTATGCAGACATCTTCGCCGACGAGGCGCGCGAAGAAGGAAGCTCCGCAGACGACTCGGATCGCATCATATCCCCCACCGACGGCGTCGAGTACAGCCTCGTTGAGGTGCAGACCGATGCTGTTGTTGCTAAGAGCAACGTCGAGACGATTGACGCAAAGGCACGGCAACTGCTGACTACCGAGGACATCGAGCAGCTGAAGGAGCATGGCGCAAATGCGGGCAAGGATCTCGTCGCTAAGCTGATGCTGTCACATACGGCCATCGATGAGAAGACTTCCTTTTCGCTGTCCAAATACAAGATCCTCAAGACGAAGAAGTACATACGGCGCTTTTCCATAAGCCCGCTAGATCCCTTGGCGCTGGGCAACTTTCTCCTGGACGACAAAGATGTCGGTCCCAAGATACTGGATATGAGGGAGGAGATGTTGGCTCTGTTGGGGTGTTGGGGAAACGTTCATTATGGCGGTCCAGAATCAGCTCACGAACCGCCGCCTGCTGGCGCCAATGCCGCTAAGGACGGACCTGACAGCGTATTGCCCTCCCCGCTGGAGCAGAAGCAAGGGCGCTGGCTGGTGGTCGACGATACCGGAGGTCTATTGATTGCGGCAATGGCCGAGAGAATGGGAGTGCTATACCCCAGCGAGGCAGAAGACCCCGATAACTCAGCACCCAACGGCCAGAATGAGGAGGCTCAAGCCGAGAACACCCAATTACAACAGACTGCCGATGTTACGGCAGCTGTAGATGGCGCAAGCACGGAAGAAGGAGCAGCAACAGGCACGACTAAATCAACCGATGCGCCACCCCGGCGTAAAGTCACCCACCGCCACGACTTTGACATTCCCTACTCGCGCACCAATACCATCACCACGATATACCCCAACTCGCAGCCCAACCTCAGCTACCTCCGCTACTTTGGCTTCGACCACGCCGACCCGAACCCGTCCCCGCACCCTCTCAATACACATCTCATGGGCCTCACGTGGCTGCAGCTGACCGATCCGGACAGCGACTACACCTATTCGGGCCTGCCCGAGGAGCTCGACGACGAGGCGCTCGCCGCCATGAAACCCTCGCGCCGGGGCAACTACCACCGCAAGCGCCGCCGCTGGGCGCGCACGCGGCACATCGTCAACACGGCGCGCGCGGGCGAGTTCAGCGGTCTCGTCGTCGCGACGCAGATGGACCCGGTCTCGGTCCTGCGGCATACCTTGCCCTTGCTCGCGGGCGGCGCGCCCATCGCCGTCTACTCGCCGTCGGTCGAGTACCTGTCGCAGCTGGCCGACTGCTTCAGCATCGCGCGGCGCGGCGCGTGGATGGACCCCGAGGCGGCGCCGGCCGAGACGAGGGGCAAGGCGCCCGAGGAGCTGGAGCGGTGGGCCGGCACCGCCGAGTTCCCGGTCAACCCGACGCTCGTGGTGGCGCCGAGCGTGCAGACGAGCAGGGCGCGCAAGTGGCAGGTGCTGCCTGGCCGGACGCACCCGGTCATGTCGAGCAAGGGCGGCGCCGAGGGGTACGTCTTTACGGCGTGGCGGGCGATGCCTGCGGAGGGGAGGGTTGAGGGTAGGGGCCGGTATAAGAAGCGGAAGATCGGGGATGAATCATAGAATGGACAGGTTCTACAGGAGACGAATGCAGACGTAGACTAGCATGGGCTGGACTGGAGATTAGAGCTGATACCCCGAATGCAATGCATGAAGCTTGACTTGATCTATTTTCATCAGGCTTCGACTCGAAAAAACGAATCAAATATTTTGACCGCCTCGTAACCCTGTGCTCTAAGGTGACTCTGCAGCTCCATTGCGAACCCAATCTCTCATATTCGCGGCTCGAGGCTTCATAGCAGAGAACGTGCTCTCTCTTCTTCACAGACCCTTGCCCATAAACTTTCGCTTGGTGAAGCTCAACCACCACTTGCTCGGCTTGCCGTCGCCGCCCTCCTCGTACACCCTCGCCAGCAGTCTGACGGCCAGCTCCTGGCGGACCTGGGCCATGTACTGCCGCAACAGCTCTCCCTCTTGCCTGTCTCGCGGGGGCTCGTACATCTAGAAAGAAAGGTCACACCAGTCAGCTATTTTACTCTATTCCCCCACCCTCAGGTGGCTCATAATGCCTGACATACCTGGTTCAGCGGGAAGCTCGGGTCGCCGGGGATGGCAAAGTTGTTGTCGAGGGCGAGGTTCATGACGTCCTTTGTCGCGTCGCGCACGCCGGCCGAGGGCTTGATCTTGGTCAGGCAGTCGCTGACGAACCAGATGCCGTAGACGAGCAGGCGGTCGGCGGGGCCCTGGATCTCAAAGTTGCGGAAGAAGGTGTTTGCGCGGAAGAGGGCGAGCACCTCGTCGAGGATGTCGTACGACTCGCTGTCCGGGTCGGGAGACTCGTTGGCGGGCAGGGCCGGGTCCAGCGGCAGGGTGTAGGCCGGCCCGCGGGTCTTGGTGCGCAGCGGCAGGAGGGGGAAGTTGCCGGCCAGGCGGCCCTGGGCGACCGAGGGGTCGGCGTTGAATATTGAGTTGTAGGCCTACATGTCGTGTGAGAGGGGAGGTTAGATCGTTCATGGGCTTGAAGAGGAAGCTTGTCGTGTGAGTGTGTTGGAGGTGGTTGGGTGAGGGGGACAGCTTTGGCTGCGCCGTAGGCTGCATAGCTGGGAGGAGACGCATTGGGGCATAACTGATGCAAGGGAAGACGTACCGGCATCTTGAAGTGTGGTCAGTCAATATCGAAGCCGGCGACTGACGTTGGTAGAGGTAAGGTGAGCTGTCGTCGTAGCAGAGAGGTGGACAGCAGCGGTATCGCGAGGAGGGGCCGGTTTCCATGCAAGCACCAGACAAGAGCTGACGTCTGTCTGGCTTAGTGCACAAGGCACCACCAGGCCCGTTCAGTGGGCTTCAATAGTGGGGTCCAACCCGCCTGTGCATAATTCTGGAAGACCCTCATGCAAGCAGCAAAATGTTGGCCTCATATTTCTGGCAGCGATATTTTCGCTTTTTTGATGACTCAGAATCTCTGCAACTGAGGCGGTGGTGGCTACGAGTGGCTTAGATGCCTTCGGCTAAAAACGGTTAAACCCTCCGCACTGGTGCCTAGCCAGAGTAGCACGTGCCCGCGCGTAACCCTGATTCGCGTCAGTCCGGTCGCCACTGCCCCCAGTCATGGTTTCGAGTAGGGCAGCAAGGGCAGGCACGACACAGAGCGCGTAGCTACTGCTCCGGGAAGGCAACGGGCGCATAAGATCACTGATACTAGGGCGGGTCCCCCTCCCTTCAGGCCGCCAACATCGCCCCTCCTCGTCTCCCTCCCACAGGACAGCAAGACTGGGCGCGTGTCATGATTCAGACGCCGACCCAAGATATATCTACCGCCTGCTACCTTGTCCCATTCTTCATTCTGCATCTCGGTGCAGGTATCTTTTGTGTCTGTTTACATCGCAGTATTGACATCGCGCCATCTGTCTAGTATCATTATTGGGCCAGGAGTTTACACCTTGGGCGCGCGCGTCTACTTGTGCACTTTTGCTTTTTTTGTTGATCGCCGACAAGGTCCACCCCGCGTCGCAAGACGCCCGCTGACGCCCGCGCTGCAGCACCTTATCGCCTTTTGCGCAGCGCATCCAACTTCACCGGGTTCGCGACCCATATCCACAGATTCGGAGGGTAAGTTTGCCTTTCACTTAGCACAGCAGTCGTGCTCCGTCGCGATGCATCTAGCTATGCGCGTCCGTCGATACTGACCACAGCTACAGGCCCAACATTGAGGCGGAACTATGTCTTCCACTCAGACCATGACGTCCTCCGCGTCGCAACGCTCCAGGAGCCTCAGACCAACTGCCAGGAGAAGACGCAGGATGCGCCCCATCATTCGGCCAGAGACTGGTTCCCTCTATGACATCATGCAGGAGAACCGTGGTACGGCCCTCTACGTCCTCCCCATCTGCTGGACCGACCTCCATGCCCGTCTTCTCGGCGCGCACTTTGTACCCCTCGACCCGGTCTTGACTCCGGTCCCAGCGACTACAGCGCCCCTGTCGAGCCCGACGAGGCGTGGCCTGCATGTCCGCCCATCCCAGACTGCTGCCGCCGTCAGTCGCGAGCTCAACCTCCTCCTCTCGCCGGAGACGTCGCGCCTCTTCTGCAAGTACCGCGCCATTAAGACCATTCTCTCCACCTTTTATCCCGCCACTTTGTCGAAACCGAGGAGCACGTCCGAGCTGGATCTGTATTTTGGCGGCCGCATCTTCCGCAAAGCTGTCCGCGTCCCGGTCCTGTGGAGACAGACAGAGCAGCCCAGCGCCTCGTTCGACTCGGCCATCACCCAGCCTGCGGCATCATCATTCGGAAGAATACCGACCTCGGCTTCGGAAATGTTCGCCAACGACTCCCAGGCGAGCTCCAGGAGCAGTATGTCCGCCCCAGACGCGCCCATCCTGGCGTACATCAATCGAAACCAGCTATCTCTGGTCCGCCGACATCTGTTCCGCATCTCCATGGGCCCGGAAGACGGTGATCGCGCTAACACCCCTGTATCGAGGTTGCAATACCTGCGCTCCAAGGCCCTTTTTCCTGCGGATATTGATCAAGATGCTCACTTCATCGGTATTCTACTCGCAATGGCCCAGGCGCACTTCTACTCGCAACCAGGGTCCCGGAATTCATCCCAATCTTCGCGTTCAGTCGGCGGCAGCATTGTCAACCCCCAGCCGCAGCCAACCTTCAGCGAGGTCAAGGTGCGGCTCCTGACGCATGACGACGAGACCTCTGATTTTATCGTCTACACCGCCACCGTCTCAGCGACGTTTCTCCAGCGCTTCTCGGCCCCGTCCAAGGCTCCACTACGGCCCGAAGATACTAGCGACGCAGGGATCAAGATCGAGTACACCAGGGTTCCCATCTGGCCCGTTCTCGGTCTGAAGGAAAGACTCGGCAAGGCGCTGGGTCACGATATTGCGGGCGAGATCGCCGAGGACAGCCACATATTCGACGAGAATTGCGGCTCTCCATCGAGCGACGAGCCCCCGACAGTGGCGACGGAACGGGACGCAACACGCATCTTGAAGCGCAGCATCGCAGAATGCGAGACTCTTACCGAGGCGTTGAACAGTAGTTTCGAGGTCCGTGAGGATGACAACAAGGCCGGCGAAAGCGGTGGGGACAGCGCAGCGGTTAGAAGAGTTGGTTCACTGTCGCCGGCTGCGAAGAGGAGGTGTTCGGCCTCCAGAGCTAGATCCCTGGAGGTGTGCTAGGAGACATGACTGGGAATACTTTGGCGTTTCGGACATGAGAGAGCATCGATATCACGGGAGTTGCTTTTGCCTGGTTCGGTATTTCGTGTTTCTGCATTGCCGGCCACATGGGCCGGACGGATTGCAGCATCTAGCTAGGCGCTTGGGATGGGGATTTGCTATACATGGAAGGCGGCGATAAACTATCATCATCAAGATATCATGAACTAGGGCGTATATATACTTGCTTGTTATGGACTTGGCTAGAGAACCCGACAAGGGGTGGGAGTATGGGTCGAAGGAACATGGAGATGTGCTGGCTTTAGATACCTGAATATCGAATATCAAATCAAAGAGCGCTGGCCTTCATGTTTGCGAAATGGATGTCTACTAACAGTGCAGTGATCCCTCTAACATTCTTGTCGCCGTTGAACTCGTTGCAGTGACAGTCAAGCGTCAAATGGAAAGCAAAGAACACCCGCAGCGTCGGACGATTAGTGATAAGGCTCTTGTTACAGCACAATCGCATGGCTTGCTTTCTGGATGCAATGATCCGTCCCCGGCCGGTTCGGGGAATGAAAATCATGCTCTGCTCACCTCAGGTGCTTGTTGATGTTATGCAGGCACCAACTGTCTCAACCCCATTCAAAGTGCTCCGAGCATTGCAGTAGTTGATATTAATTGTATTCGAAGTTCCCATTACCAACGTGGAAATGACGAGCCGTTTCATTATACAGTACAGATGTACAGTACAGAGGTTTAGACGCCTTGGAGACGGCGATCGCATGGATCAAGACCGAACCCGCCCTACTTGTAATAGGTCCATATAAACCGCCAATGCTCCCTCCCTATCCACGTATGTGTCGTGGCAATATGATCCTCCGCTGAATCTCAGATACGACACCGAGCACCCAGTCTCGGTAGCATTTCTCACTGTTGAGGAGTGGTTGCAGTAGTCTTAGCCTTGGGAGTCAAGTTGATCTTGCACTTCTCATTCACGGAAGGTGCGCCGGCTATGAGAAACTCGCTGACTCTGCAGGGCGTACAAATACACGTCGGCGGTGGTATTGGGCTATCCCACTGCCTAATCAAGACGGTCCCGGCAAAGGACAATCTCCTTGTCGTCGTACTCCTTGTACTCGGGATCACTGTCAAAGACCGCAGCGATGCCTTCCAGGATATACTCGAGCTTTTGGGCGAAGTGTGGGCCGTCAGCAGAGAGTGTCCATGGGTGCCGGAGCTCCTTGGGGTCTAGAATCACTCTCCGACCTCCACAGTAAACAGACATTGCCCTGCCTTGATAGTCGTAGATCATGCTGCCTGAATCCCCATTGTCACCAAAGACTGTGATGCGGCGGTCGTTTCTATCCCGAAGGTTGTGGGGAGTGACAAGGACGACGGCACGGCCTTGGAGTTCGCAGGTCTTGCGCTTCTTGTCGTATGCGTGCCTGAAGTAAACCGTAGCATCCAGCTCGCTGAGCGCACCGCAGGTCGGACCTGTTGTGCGGCCAACCTTGAAGACCATGCGCTTGGGGCTGCCCACAGGTCCCAGCTCGGCTTTGAGTTCCTCGATGGGGCAGATGCAGTTCTGTGGCTTGAACTGAGGGGAGATAGACTTGAAGGTCCACGCGAGGTACCGTGCTTGTAATCTAGTAAGACCCTGTTGATCAAGGTTAGCAATCAAGTCCAGGGCACAATGCCATCACGCGGGGCCTTACCAGAGGAATATCCTCAACATCACCGATCCGGTGAGGATCAATCTTGACCAGACCCCAATCCTGAATGACACTGGTCTCCGGGCAAGCTTTGTCTTGGCCGGGTTCATTCGACTGGTATCCCGAGGTGCAGTAGACCGTACCTAGGTCGCGGTCGAATGAGTCCAGGATCGGGCGACGCTTCTCCAGTGCAGCAATCTTTCTCTCATAGTCTCTTAAGGCCATAAGCTGGTCACGACGCAGCTTCACTCCAGCCTCTACCTTGATTTTTAGGAGCTCCATCTCACGTTGATCGTCCTGGTCTGTTAGCGAGTGGGTATCGTTCTGAAGAGCAGCCTCCTAGGCTTCGGCATCTCGGTCGGACGGATTTTGCACTCTAACAGGGTCGCCTGAATCGGACGGGTGGATCGGATCAAGGCCATCTAAGAACGTATCAGCATCATAGGTTCGATAAGGCAGGATGATCAAAGATCAGTCAACAAACCGCTGAGAACATGGTGATTTGTCAGAGCGAATATGATAGTCTTCTCATCTTCAGGCGAGCCAGACTTGTGTCGAAGAACAAGCTTGATGTAGCAGCCGAGCGTACCAGTCTTGGTCGCAACGCCCACACCGGCGCCTGGCATGGCTATCTGCTCGAAACACTCCTCGAACGAGAAGCGGTATGCTGCAGGGAATGGATCCTTGTCATCATCGGGAAGACGAAGCTGCTCGTCAGGACCCGAACCCACGACCTGGAGATCTCGCAATCCAGTCTTAGGAACAAAAGTGCTCTCCAGCACCTCGATGGTCAAGTCTCGCAGCGACTCAAACCTATATGCATAGCATTAGCAACAGACGAGCCAAGCCGTAAGGATACTTGCTCAGACAAGTGGCTGACAGATTAGTTGACGGTTTGCCTTCTCTAGGCATCTCAACCCATGAAGTAACTAATCACCCAGGATTATCCCATTGCCTAAGCGCATACGGATCGCTCGGGTTTAGGACTTGAGGTAGAGATGTAATCACGACTGTCAACCTTTTTGACACCCGCATGTCAGAATAGACTTACCGGAAAACAAAGTTGGCAGCGTTCTTGACCATTTGAACCGCCTGTTCAATTGTCATCGTATCCTCCCGAACAAAAAGAAGAATCGATGGGTACTGCTCGTCATCAGACGCGAGAGCGAAGCCCTTTCGAACGACCATGATAGCGGAAGGCTCGCCAGGTCCCTCTTCGATGACCTTCTTCATGCAGTCGTGCATTGACTTGTTGATGCCTTCGATCTTTTCCTCCCAGAGCTTGACTATCGGGTGAGGTCCGATGGGAGTAGTGACGCGCTCGTGGCGGGATCGCATACCGAGTTCGCGGGTATAGGCGGTCTCCTCCGAAGGGGCCTCACGAGGCTTGGAATCGAGGCGAGCCTGGGCCAAGAATGACTTGCTGGTGAAAGGACCCGTTCCTCGATCGACGTAGAATGAGGCGGTGGAAGCCTGGGCGGTGGTGGCCTCCATTGCGTCGGCTTTGCTTTGGGTAGTGGGATAACCCTCTACCTGGACCTGGCAATCGATGTTTGACAAGGGGGTCGAAATATCAGTCTTCAACCTTTGGAGGTTGGAGGTTTGAAGGTCCCCCATTCATGAGAGTAGCAGGTTGATCTGCCATCTTGTCCTTCAATGTTGTTGGTCTGTGCGATTCCGGCTAAACATCGGCCCTTGTGATGGTGGTGAAGAAGAGAAAAAGGGAAGTTGGAAAGGGCAGGGTGTCTTGAGTGGTGATGAGGAAGGAAGGTGGGGCTAGGTTGGATGGATGAATTTGGAAATTCTTTTTGTGCTGGTGAATTTCTTAACAGCAGGCAAGAATTGCCCTAATAACACTCTTGTGAGTCAGTGCCCGTGAAGAGCTTTGGAGAAAGGCCCTCAGGGCTTCTGGCAGCCGGCCAACAGATGTACATGGGAGATCGGGGGTCGTCTGGGTGATGGAGGAGTGAGTGGCCTTGGCCCCAGCAACTCGTTCCTCTCAGGCCAAGCAACCTACTTCAAAGCATTCTGCAGGCATCTACCTGACATCTTGAATGTCTTCAACTCCTTCAATTTGTTAGAGAAACTTGACATTGTCTAGCTAAAATTTGGATATACCAGACACTACTTCCATGTTGGCCTGCTTCGATCTCAACGATTACATGAGAGCATATCCAGTTTCAACCTCACTTCTATTTTTAGCCTAGGGTAAGACATTGAATAGGGCTTCCTACCCTTTTTTTCTACACACGAACTATTTCTTAATTTGTGGGATTCACATATCATCATGACCAGGCTATATGCAGAGACAATGCAGAGCCTTCATGGCAACTTGGTCTATGTAATAGGAGTCAGTTGTGGTAGTGGCATATATCATACAATTGCAGACAATTGCGTTTGGAAACTTCGACAGATTAGTTGTGCTAAATGATGTTGAACCCCCTTGATAATGAGTTTCTCCTTACACTTCAACCCTCCGAAGCTTACAGGTATAGAAACAAGTTCAAGCCCATATATTACAGCCCCGTCTTGTACCCCTGCAATCATTTGATAGTCTTACCTAAAGACAAGCCGGTAAATTTTCATCATCTAAAGATCATCGCTTGCAAAATAGCTGCTCAAACACACGACAACACAGCCCATGCGTCCGAGGCTTGGCTCTAGCGAATAACTGCAATGATGTCGAACGCTACTACCCGGTTCGCGCTCGCACCAATACTGCGCTCTCCCAGAGACCTGGCTACAATGTCGAAGTCGCAAGCGACACGCTCGCCGAGCGAAACATGATGTGGAGGACCATCTGCTTCTCGATATCTGCAACGCCTCGCAGTGAGGTTAGGAGAAGACTAGTTTTTAGTCTTTGGTAGATGTCGTCAAGGACGACAATACCGTCTTCATGTCTGCAGCCGTCGGCGGTGCGGGTACTGGAGGACATTACGGTGCCAGCATGTTTGTGGCTCATCACGCTACAATGACGGCCGACCGCGCGGTCGAGATTATCAGCGAGGCAGCCAAGCTCAACTACCAGCAGGTTACACCTACATACTATGTTTCCAGCAAGAGGAAGTCTAACAGATTCATTTGGATCAGATATGAGCCGCTTCGTGACCTTGCGATGGAGGTCAGTGACTTGCTCCTGCCCGGCGCACCTCCTGTGAAGATCAAGATCATCTTAACCCGCGTGACTGATGCTACTGCAACCACTCCTCAGCAGTTAGCAACGCCTCCTGAAGCTAGGTGCATGGTCCCGAGTCCTGGGTCAAGTGGAGCATTGCATTACCACGACACATACGTGGATAAGGATGGAGTGTCGACGGCTCATACAAATCTGTTACAGATGGAATTCGTGGTGTTGGCCCATGCGATCACTGTCCCCCGGGCATCGGAGTCTTTGTGTGATACGTGTAGATAACGGAAACTTGGGGTAATACATTGAATGATAAATAAATTAAAGTTTGATGTACCTTGGGCTGGCTTGAATGCGGCTGGCCTCGTACGAGCCTCGGTGGGTATCACCTCTGTATCTCCATGCTTCAACGAGTCAACAGTTGCTATTACTGTTCTCGGTAAGTGGTTTTAGATGCAGAGCTGAGAGCTGGCTTTAGCATCTGAAAACAGAGTCATTACTTGAAAACCCAGCCTCCTGGATGCTCCTGTGTTCCTTGCCCGTCCAGCTCTTCGAGTCTCTTGTATGCTTTTGACAACAGGTCCCGAAGCTGGTCTGTAGTCTTGCTGTCTAAAAACTCCAGAACATGTTCCACCTTTTCCCCTGTGTCATCCATGGTGATGATCCAGATGTACTCGCTTCTGATTGTCCAATCGTCTGGGTCGTCGGTGCCTTTGAGACGATCATGGAAAAAGGTCTCGGAAGATGCCCAAACAACGACCTGATTTAGCGAGGGGTTGGGCCACGACTTGATCTCGCGCACGGGAAAGCTGCGCAGCACTCGACGCATCCGGGTAAGGTGGGCATCAAAACCTGCGGCGTCGAAAGTTGGGGGTGGGTTGAGGGATGCTGGCGCAAACTCGTGCTTGTAGTTGCCACTGAGAATCGGCTTGATGGTCTTGACATCCATGGGGTCAAAGACCCGAAGATAGGTGGCGGCGGTGGCCGCAAGTTTGGCGGTTTGAGCTGCGCTTGCTGAAGCCATTGTTGTCTCTACCAAAGAGTGAAAGAAATTGCAAGCTTTGACTTGCGGTTCTTGATTGTCGGCTTTGAAGACTGCCCAGAGCTGTATAAGTACGTGTCGAGCGTTTCGGACTTAGGTCTTTAAGTGCCTATGAAATGCTCCGATTTTCCCTTGCGGCCCTTTAAGGCCGGCCTTCCGTCGATGATCCACCGAATTCGGCCTCCGTGCGGACGAGGAACGCGCTAATGCAGTCTGCATCCCGTTGCTCATCGTCGATCTTGAATACTTTAGATGCGTTTTGTCTGTGTCACGAAACTACCTCTTCGATTGCGTAGGAGCTTTGCCGTTGATTCGATCGCATGTTGGCCGTTCGTAATCGCAGAGAGTGTGGTTTGTGGGAGTCTGCATCGGCTTGGTGTGGAGATTGTTGTGTCCTTAAAGGTGGTCAAAATCGAAACCCTACCAAGTGCCCCTCAACCTGACCATGTCGAAGAGCTGTCGCTGTCGTTATCCCTGCGGGCCTCCAAGTCTCTGCTGCCAGGTCCCAGCAACCCTAATTTCCTCCCCCTAATGACCGTCCACACAATAGTCGCAGCCGTGAGCACTAGTGAAACTGTCGAGACTGCGATCATGACGCGGAGTTGTTCAAGGCCGCGAAAATTGCCGATCAGGCGGTCTTGTCCGTCGACAACCACCTCGCACCATACAATGTTGAGATAGCGAACATAGTCGCCCGATGGAGTCACGGTGATGAAGTTCTCCCACTTGTCGGCATTGTAGCAATCGAACCACCAATCTGGGTCGCCCTCGCGCGGTGTGTAGACGACTCTGCGGTCCCAGTACGCCAGCAAAGCGATCGAAGCACACCAGCAGACACCGCAGAAGACGTCCACTGCGATCAGGGGCCGGATGGCGTATGGCAGGCGGTAGCACGACATGAAGATGATGTAGAGCTGAACGACGATGGTCAGGCCGGCGAACGAGACTGTCACAATCTCGGCCTTGACTTTGATCATCTGCTGGGGCGCAACAGCAATGTAGACGATCATTGCGAACAATGAGAAGGCAAGTACGACACGGAAGAGCTCCGCGCCGACTCGAGGAGCCGAGCGTCGCCCCATGTTGCTGCCGAGCCGTGACTTGGAGTGGGCGTGGTGCGGTTTGACTGAATGTTTGTGTCGGTGAATGGGTAGTACGGTCAATGCAATTGAGTTTACAACAAGGAGCAATCAATTCAGGGTCTAAATATGTCCTGGACAAAGAACCGACATCACCAACTGGGCTCCCTCCGACCCCTGTTTTCAGCTGTACTTTTAACTAGCAACTCTGCCTCGTTAGTGGAGTGACAACACTAGATTCAAGTCGATTTTCTTCACCCCACTCGAGACTGTGGGGTGTTAATACAGGCGTTTTTAAGCTGAAGTCCGCCTAACGTGCTTGATGTGGAGACTGCACCAAAACCCCGTTGTAGCAGCACAGCCTCCCGATGATGTCGGCAACAACCTGACTAATTGTCTCATGACGCGTGGGAAATTAACATCTCAAGACAGTGTGCTATTTGCTTCTAACCATGTAAGGACCTCGGTATTCAAGCCATCTAGTACCTTTGATGGAAGTTTGCAACATTGGTCATCTAAAGGAGAGCTGCTTATCAATCACCCGATGTTGGCTACATGCAGGCACTTCTTCAAAGCCCATCGCGTCTCTCGCAATGACCGCTGACACGACTAACTTAGCTGCCAAAATTGTTTACCTAACCGGAGTAACCTCGATAAAGCTCGGAGTCTCAACACTTTCAGGCGGCGGGATTGCACCAGGGTTATCCGGGGTGCACTTAAGCGCTTCCGTCTTGTTACCGGGCATGCTGAGGTTCAGCGCTCGCATGTCCGGGAAATTCGGCACGCCAGCCTTCAGTGCGTCGAGGTCGAGAAAGTCGGTCATGTCCAGCGCATTCGCATCACGCAGTGTCAAGGCCGGCAAGTTCCACTTCCTTTCGATCAGAGCCAGGACCGAGCCGTGGTCATATACAAGGTGGCTAACGTGGTCCTTCTTGGCGAATGGCGAGACAACGACAGTGGGGACACGGAATCCGTATCGGCCGTAGCCTTCGTACTGGAGATAGTCGCGGTCCGGAGGCGAGACGGGCTTCACGTTATCCGGGGCCAAGGCAGGAGGCGGAGGGACATGGTCGTAGTAGCCACCGTGCTCGTCATAGGTGATGACTAGGAGAGTCTCGTTCCACTGAGGCGAGTCACCTAGAGCGGTAACGATGTCGTACATCATCGCCTCGCCGACTACCATGTTCTGGGGGTTTTCCTGAGACCGGGTGTTGAAGTCGTAGTCCAGAAAGGTGAATTGGGGCAGATTGCCTGCTGCAGCATCGGTGAAGAAGTCATCGTATGCCTTTCTCTTTGTCTTGGCAGCTGCATCGGACTCTTGGAATAGTTGGAGTGTGGACTCGCTATGGACGATTAGCTGACGATCACGCAACCTGAGAGGCCTGTCTCGGAGCCACGACTGGGATTAGCTCACCCATTAGGGATCCAATAATTGACCCAAGAGATATTGTGCTTGTCCAATGTGTTGAAGATGGTACCCGCAGGAGGTTGTTCCTGAGCATTGTACTGGCCCGTATTAACCACTCCCATCGAGGTACCGGCGATTAGGTACATTCTGTTTGGCCAAGTCTGACCCAGCACAGAGCAGAAATATCTGTCAGCGATCGGGAAGGTCTTGCCAAGCGAGTGCTAAAATGGCAGCTGGTTCTCAGTCATGTAGGCCATTGCAATCGGCCTGTAGTTGGGGGTGTTGGGACTTCCAACGCCGACCCAACCGTCCATGGAACCATTGTTGTCTGAGTGTGCGAGCTCAGCCAATTCTGTGTCGGCCCATTGACATTCGAAGTACATGTCTTCGGCATGACATACAGGTGTTGGATGGTGCCATTCTCATACTTTTGAGTGAATTTGGGCCGGCCCTGAGCATCGTATTCGTAGCCGTCAACGTCTGGCCTGTCGAGTGTACCATGGATGTTGTCAAAGGAATGGTTCTCCATCATGAGCACAACAATGTTCTCGATTCCCGGAAGGAGATCCGCTCCAGCTTCCAGGTTAGGGTTCGGCCGGGATCCGGGCAGACGATAGTCCCATGGCTTCTTTCCCAATGCCTCCAAAGCGGCAATGCTATGGTTGTCTAAACGGGGCACGCATGGCTTTGAAGCCACCAAGCTCGCGATGATGAGCGTCACTAGGACGAAACTAACTAGTCTGGTCATTTTGGCGGTGGTTGAATTAAAATTTCTATTACATGTCAAAAGCAGCCGGGCCAAGGGGCAGCAGACGAAGTATAAATGGTCAAAAATCTGCAACCAAAGGATTGGGTATGGGTTCCAGTAGCATATTGATCTGGTTGCAAGACCCTGGTTCCCTGTACGCACTTTGCTATTACCTCAGAGTTAATTGGTCAGAACTGGCACATGTCAGATATGCGACTCGCTAGTTGATGCGAAGCATTTGGGCTCCACAATACCGTGGGGATCATGCCAAATGCTCGCGCTGCCACCCCTTGACAAAGTTGTCTTCTGCAAAGCTAAGGAGAGTTTTCTTATCATGTTGTCCAAATGCAGGCTAGTATGGACATGCAACAGTCGCAACCATGCCACGTGGGCACCAGCCGCTCGCAAGCCTGCGCATTCATTACGGCCGACTACTGACGGCCAGCAGGGTGTATTGAGGTCAGAAGACGTTCAATCACAAGGCATATCCGTTGATAAATCTAAATCTGAGGATAGAAGAATATTTAGTGCAGCAAAGAACTTGTAATCATAGTACATGTCTTGCAAGTCAAGCCATTACTCTTTTCTTTGAGTTCCAACACTTCACTTTCCCTCATAAGCCTTCTCTAGACCCTCCATATCAAGCTTCGCCATGCCCATCATGGCGTCCATCGATCGGTTCACAGCATCCTTGTCTCCCCTGGTCCATATCTCGCCCATCTTCTGGGGTGTGATCTGCCACGAGAACCCATATTTGTCCTTGGTCCAGCCGCAGGCGCGGTTGGACGGGTCCCCGCCCTCGCCTAGCTTCTCCCAGTAATAGTCAATCTCCTGCTGATCCTTGCAGAGAACCATTAGGGATACCGCCTCGTTAGGTTTGAAGTTGGGTCCGCCGTTGAGGAGCATGAAACGCTGGCCGTTGATCTCCATGACTACAGTCATGACTGTGCCGGCTTTGTGGCCATGGACCTTTTCGCCGACTCCTGGGCTAGTTGTAATTTGACGTTAACAAGGGCACTAATAGTACGGCAAAGGATGCCTAATGGAGAAGAGAGAACTTACTAGTTTGTGG
This sequence comes from [Phialemoniopsis] sp. UDSM-2020, assembly GCA_018873225.1. Lineage (NCBI taxonomy): Eukaryota > Fungi > Ascomycota > Sordariomycetes > Thyridiales > Thyridiaceae > Thyridium > [Phialemoniopsis] sp. UDSM-2020. The sequence goes on along the minus strand of JAEILZ010000002.1, from coordinate 6,035,991 downwards.
TGTCGAGAATCTTGGAGTTCTTGAAAATGGAAGCGTAGTGCTGTGCTGCCTCTTCGGCCGTGTCGTTCATCCAGAGACAGATCATAAAAGGCGAGGAAGTACAAGCCATGTTGCAAGTTGAGCGGCTCAGTCAGAGATTTCAAGGGCAACATCAATTGATATGCAAGTGAAATTGTTAAGGTGATCACAGGTTTGCTTGATGTTTCGGGTTCGAATCTTGAATGGTAGTGGAAGAACGGCTTGCTAAATAGTCTCGACATCGCTCTGTCAGGGCATCGGAATGGTTCAAGGAGGGAAACTCTAATAAGACAGCCGAAACTGCTAGCTGCCAGGCAACGACGCGAAATTGTCTCGTGCTCCCGTGATTAGCTGTTAGTATTCGACCGCTTGACCCTGCCAGCTCACTAGCTAGCCATCACACCAAAGGTGTTGGCGCAACGCCACTTGACCGACCCCGCCTTGGGAAATGATGCAGGTATGACAAGCAACGTGCTCGTTTGCCATAATTGGACTGAAAACGTCTCAATAATCATCCGTGATTACTTTCAGCAAAGATACCAAGTTCTTACTTGACGTCAGCCTAGACCTTGAGTAACCTAGTTGTCCTGTAAACAAGGTGAGCGATGCTCAGAAGTAGATCTTTACGATTCGCTGCTCAAGTTCGGCACACGGAGGTTCAAATATGTCAATCGAGGGCATTAGGCGGATATTTGACATGACACTATCCCACAGAACAGTCGTCCTTCTCTTTTTTCTCTTTCTTATCGTTGGCTTTCATTCTAGTCAATGCGTTGAGGTCTTGATTGCTGGGTTCACTGATGCGACAGAGGATTTCGCGCTACAATGCCATATCGTCTCGGTCGATACATCACCACTCCAGGGCCTTGTTCTGCTCGCCACACGCCAGACCAGAGCACAATTCTAGATCAGTCTCAGTAGCAGACATCTCCTTCGAAAGGAGCTGCTGCGCGGGATGGATCTCCCGCTTAGCTGCCTTCTCGAGCTTGTGGTGGCGCGTCAGGAGCTCCCGCACCCGGCTCTGGAAGTACAGTGGTCCCTCTTCCATCCTCGGGTGCATTTCTCCATTTACAAACACACCTGCATTGAGGTTCTTCTGCGCGTTGTTGCAAAGCCATTTGTCCTCGGCCAGGATCCTCTTGAACATTTCGTCAATCTTTTTAAAGTCTTCGTCGCTGGCGTTCTTGTGCCGGTACACCTCGTACTCCATGGAGCAATGTGAAGCCGACGTGGGCACACATCTCATCATGTAGAAGAAGTGGGGTCTAGGATTCTGTCAGCAATGTCTTGAGGATGTTTTCGGATGTGATATACGTACGACACTGTCATGCAAGCGTTGGGGAAGTAGTAGTTGCTGACGATGGTGAGACCGTCATTGGCTTGCTTCTCCGAGGTGTTGGCAAAGTGCTCAATGTTCCCCCCTTTGGTGTCGACCTTGTAGGCTGACAGGTCTGCGACCGCACCAGCATCCGGGTGAGCGGTCTTGCAGTGGTAACACTCGTTGTAGTTGTCGGCGAGGGTCTTCCAATTGTAGTCGCCGCTCATACCCCAAGTGTGGTCAAAGTGATAGTCGTCAAAGTTGAATGGCTGATGCCGAGACATTTGATCGATTTTGTTGAACTCCTCAGAGAAAGGCTCCGGGGCTGCCGCAGCATTCAAGTTGACCCAGATAAATCCATGGGCATCGATGTGAACGTGGACCGGGAAGAGACCATTTTTGGTCTTGTCGAAGCCCTTCACGTCCATGTATCCTGGGGCTTTGGCAAGCTGGCCATTGAGGCCATATGACCAGCCGTGATACTTGCATGCCAGCACGCTAGACTTGCCTTCATCTTTGGTGACGACGGGGAAGGCCCGGTGACGACAAATGTTGTGAAAGCCATTAATCTTTCCCTCCTTGTTGCGGATGAGGAAGAACTCGAATCCGGCTTCAGTGAACTTGTGCCATGATCCAACCTCTGTAAATCGGAGTTTATGCGTGACCAAGATCCACTTCTTGGAAAAGATGGCTCGTCTCTCAAGCTCGTAGACCTCGGCAGATCTGTACCAGGCAGATGGGAGAGCCCGAGTAGTCGCAGTGCTCGACTTTGCAAACGTGACTTTTATTGGGGTAACGCAGGTTGACCAAAGATATTTGGCCGCCAAAGCAATGCTCGCTGCCGCAATGGCAAAGAGAATGTTGATGCCAAATGGCGAGGTAGTGTTGAACGACATGGTCAATTAAGCAGACAGGAAGGGTGTCAGGCGCCGGCAACTCTTTGGAAGCTATGGTGTTCACTCTTCCAGACCCTGACTGAGCTTCAAAGTGCCCTTTTGTAAGTCAACGCGGGGAAAGATGGATTGGGTGCGTTGGCGGTGGAGTCATCGGAAGGAACCCGACTCTTCTTGGCGATCACAGTCAAGACGCCAGGAAGTAGTACACGACATTACACTGGTATCAGAGTTATCTCCACGATATTGAGGGGAAGCAGGAGTGCCAATCGTCGTGGTCCCCACTCAAGGCGTTGACTCGGATTCTCCGTGCGATTCCGGGCCCACTCTCGATCCCAGATCGCCATGAAGATAACAGAATGATGACCCAGGATGGGGTATGTCACAGCTTTTGACTCGCACTTATCTTGAACAGGGGATCATAGTCGACACTGATCCCAACACGTATTGATGTTCCTAGGTGTAGTCTCTCTTAACCTGCTGGGATGTCTCTCAAAGCTTTCATTAATTTTGATGCACTTACCTAGAAAGATACAGATAACAAAAGGATACCGTACTAGGAAGAGCTTAGTTTAGGTCAATTAGAGCGAGTTTACGTCTTTGCTTTTCGTTTGCAATGGGGTCTTATAATATGCCCTGCTACCCTTTGTGACTATGAGCAAACATTCGAGATGCAGGTTGGCAACTGTCTGTCTCGAGTTGCGACAATGACTCGCTCAGCTGGACAGCATCTCCTCATTTGGTACGTGAGATTGGACAAGGGAACTCACGGCAGAAGATATCCTGACTTCGATTAACCGTCGTCGAGGGTTTTACGCGCGAAGCAATCACAACACGGGGAGATCCCGAAAGTTTCACTAGTGTGCAAGCTAGTTTAGAAGAGAGGGTCTATGACCAAAATCCCTATCTGTGGCAACGCTTGGCTTCCACCCCGCAACTCGGCTCTGAAGTGGTCCACCTGGCTTGGTCTGGGGTAACGAGATATCAAGATGCAAGGGAAGGTCTACTACTAGGTTAAAAGGGGTGGCGCTGTCGCTTCTTTCTTGACTCGCATCGGACAAACCTTGCAACATCATTCCCGTCCCGTCCCATCTCTCACAGACATATTCCTTCAAGACAATGTCCAAAGACAGCTCCATCAATCCAGTGTCTCCTGCTGGCGTTGTTGAGGAGAAATCCGTCATGGGTCGCGACGACTCGTCTGTCCGCGCTGCCTCCCACAGTGCCATCACCGAAGACGTCCTGGGAGATGTCATTGACCCCGTGTTGGCAGCCAAGACTCACCTGGTCAATCAGGTAATGCCCTCACCTATAGTCTAAGTGAATCACCGGAAAATGCTTGTTAACGGTCGTTCTCTAGGCCATCAATGAGGTTGGTTGGACAAGCTTCCATTACAAGCTGGTATGCCTCACTGGCTTCGGCTTCGCTGTCGACTCCCTCGCTGCCTTCCTCCAAAGTGTGGCGGCCTCACAAGCCAAGCTCGAAATTGGCAAAGACGGATACCCGACAGCACCAACCATGGCGCTCTATGCTGGTCTCCAGATAGGTGCCCTCTTCTGGGGTTTCAGTGCCGACATGATTGGGCGTCGGACCGCATTCAATACTACCCTGTTCATAGCTTCGACCGCCACCATCATTGCCGGCGCTGCGCCGAACTGGATCTTCTTTTGTGTCTTTGTTGCTTTGTTGGGTTTTGGCGCAGGTGGAAATCTAGTTCTCGACCCTACAATCATGCTGGAATTTGTCCCAGCAAAACAGCAATGGGTTGTTACGGCTTTGGCAGGTTGGTGGGGAGTCGGACAGGCCAGTGCTGGGTTCATTGCCTGGGGCTTCTACTGTAAGGCCTCTGCCGCAGAACCTATGCCCATATATATACTAACAAGAGCACAGCTCGGAGTGACTGGACCTGCACTGAGAATTGCACGTGGCAAAACAACAAGGCCTGGAGGCTGATCATGTTCACCGGAGGTGCTCTCTTCTTCGTCATGTCGATCTTGCGCATCTTTGTGGTCAGGTTGCCGGAAACGCCAAAATTCTTGCTCAGCACGAACCAAGACGACAGACTCGCTACTCTACTCCAGGACATGGCCAACAAGCATAACCGAGTCTGCACCTTGACAACCGAACAGCTACAAGCTTGCGGGTCTGTTACTAGCCACCATGGACCTAATGGGACATCTCTCTGGAGGGGTACTGGACTCTTCAAGACCATTGGTCGGCAGTTCAAGGGCCTTTTCATCACGCGAAAGCTGGGCTTGTCGACAGTCTTGACCTGGTTCTCCTGGATGTGCATCGGGCTGGGGTACCCGTTGTTCTTCCTATACCTTCCGTAAGTGACCTTGACCAAGCATCTTGACCGGGCAGCATTGACGTGTGTCACAGTGCCCTGATTAGCAGTCGAGTTCCGGACTACTCCCCAACATTCTTCGAGACCTGGCGCGACTACACTATTGTGAATATCTGCTCCATCTTTGGTCCTCTCATTGCTGCTGGCATGGTAGACGTGAAGTACCTAGGGCGGAGGTACACCATGAGCATTGGCGCCTTGTTGACAGCGGCATTCTTCTTCGGCTACACGGCAGTGAAGACCCCGGGACAGAATCTTGCTCTGAGCAGCTGCATTTGTAAGTGGCGACAGGTCAACGAAAATCTTGTGCAGGTCTTACTAACGTGGGACGTTAGCCGTCTGTATCAACCTCTACTACTCGACATTGTACGCGTACACGGCCGAGGTGTTTCCCTCAGCACAACGAGCCACGGGCAATGGAGTCGGGGTCTATCTCAACCGCGTGATGGGGCTCATGTCTGCTGTCATCTCAGTGACGGCCGATACAAAGACTACGGCACCCCTCTATGTGTCCGCAGCACTGTTTCTCACTTTGGCAATTGTCTCAGCTTTGCTTCCTTTTGAACCTTGCGGACGAAGCGCATCTTAAGCACGAGGAGAATATGTAGGACCTTGTCTTTGAGCATGTGGGATCAGACATTGGAGATGTCACATTGCAGGGACAGTTGAGAAGTCAACTTTTGGTTTAGGCTATTGAGCCGTCAACTCATACCTGATAGATTATTGTATTGTATTATTTTCCTTGGTGTCTACCTCAAAGATTGTCGAATTCGGACCAGTTGAGCCCCGCGATAGACTCATCGCCGGTGGCAAGCATGAACTCCCATGGGCCCCACGACCAGTCATAGTTTGTCATGCCATCCACCATGTTGAATGTGTTACCGTATTGCATTGGTACTTGCGGTTGTGCAGCGCTAAGCCCAGGTTCGGGCACTCGGCTTTGACTGCCAGTGTCTGAAGGAGACAACCATTCTGGCGGTGAAGCATAGTGAGCGGTGTCTTCCCTCATATCTGATGGGTGCGTCGCGATCTCCGAGTCGTCTTCCTCCTCTAGTGCCTGATTGCCCAGGTCGATGTTGCACGTTTCTTTACTCTGTGTCCTCTCACCGGAGTATGTCGGAAACTGAGGCGACGATACATCCAGTAGTAACCACATCATGGGGATTTCTGCAACTAGATTATGTGCCACCTGCCCCCGCTGCTCGGTCTCTCTACTGGCGATTTCGATGAATTCCTCCAAAGCACGTCCCTGAGATCAGAAGGTTAGTCACTATGATTCAACTTGTTGAAGCCAAGATACGTCACATACTATCGATCGACAAATGGGTAGGTGAGCGCTCATGTCTGTGATTAGGGTAGTGCATGTCTTCAAATTAGACGCTGCAGATGTTTTGAGGGTAGGGTCGTGGGTTCGTGTCCAGTAGAAATGCATGCTGCCAGCGATACCAGCAGCTTGAGCAAAGAAGGGATCTGTCAACTCCAGTCCTTTCTCACGAGCCATCCTTAAAAGTCTAGAGATCCAAGTACAGTGTCGCAGAGCCTTTTCAGAAGACGATCTCCAGAATGTGTTGGATGGCAACTTTTGCTTGGAGGCCATGAACGCATAGAGGAAAGGGTGGTTCAGAACGCAGTGAATTGCATGGTAGGTCACCTGCACCCTCATCCATGGAAGCCAATCCGCGCGACAAGCCTGGACGTCTTCGTATGATCTGCTTGGGAGGTTGGCCCGATTGTAGCTGAGTTCCTTCGGGTGTGACGACTCCAGATCCATCAGCCGGGCGCAAAGTGTCGCATAATCTGAATCGGGTTGCCAGGGCAGCTTCGCAATACCGTCGACGCAGCTAGAGACATAGATACGTACATCTCCCCACAGACTACAGATCCTGATTGTATGGGACCATATATCAGCGAGAAAGGCTGTCGTATATGCACCGCGAGGAAGAGCCGGACAGGGCATCAGGCTCTGCCTCATGCCGACAGTCGCGTACGTTGGCGTTGCAATGTCTCCTGCGATGCTCGGGATGAGAGTGGGTGGGCCGTAGAATGTGTTCATAAAAGACAGGCTCCAGAATAACTTGGGCCGCTCATGTTCCAAGGATTCCAGCCTTTCAGTTCCGTCTTGCAGTGCCGAGTACCGTAGGGTACTTGTGGCTATTCCAATGTAGAACCCAGCAAGAGCAAGGTCACCCGCTTAGAGGGAGCTTGTTAACCTCGTGTCTATGCCGGTCGAGTGGGAGTACTTACAAACAACATTGGAGAAAGCTAATAGACAAAGAGCCTGGAGAGTGTGTAACTCAATTTCTCCTTCGGCAAGCTTGAGCATAACCAGCTTTCGTGCAGTAAGGTTGTAAAACTCGAACTCGCGAGGATTGATATTGGGAAAGCTTTCAGGATGGTAGATATAAGCCACAGCTAACAGAGCAAGTGCTAACTCCTGGCTAGAGTTGATTGTCGGAGGATCATCGGACTCGAAAAGCCACAAAGGTTGGCGATGTATCCGTGAGAAGTAGACTTGTAATGCTGTTGCCAGCAAATGCGCCGGCAATGGTAGTCTACCTAAGTCAGAGTCATGTTCAATCGCTCCTTTTGATCTGACTTACCTGTTTTCCGAGTAAGGAAGTATGGCTGTTTGTGGCGAGGCTGATATGCTAGATCTGCCTTGCGAGCCTGCATTCAAAGACGGATATTCTACCGGGGGTCTTTGACTAGAGCAGGTCAGAGGCTTTCAAGGTCGAAACTATCCGAGTGGGATTCAAGTTGTTCACCTACTTTGAATTGCTGATCACTGTGTCTAATTTGTCCTCTAGTTGTTTGAGTCGGTCGGCCTGGCTAGATTAGCATCCCAGAAACAATAAACCTTGCTCATTCAACTAGCATACCACTCGGCTTTCCACCTCGCTGGCGATCTGGTCATTGACCAACTCGCTATCTGAATAGCAACATCTTTGCCCGAGCCTCATACACGATGAGCACTTGGGTCTCTGGCCAAGACAACGTATTTTCTTCCGTCTAAGATGTTGCAAGGTGAGAAGGAGCAGACACATGGGGTGGGAGAGAAATGGTCGTACCTGCAATTCTCACATGCTTGAGCGACCCTGCGATATTGTCTCGCCTTTCTAGAGTTCATGATATCAAACCACGACAGGCTACAATGTCACTTGCCAGTGTGATGGGTGCATATCCGACGGCAATGGGCCTTGTCCATGGTACGGGGTCAGCGAAGGTGGGTGGCATTGAGGTCACGTCTCTAGACCCAGCAACAACGCTTCCCCGCACTTCTAATGCCCTATCAGAGGGTCGATGATTGCGCTGGCTTATCTCCCACCCTAGATTACTAGCTTGTGCTCGACTCTGGCCGACTAAGCTTGTCAGTGGAGGGCAATCTCTTGCCTGACTGGGGGCTTGTGCGGGTGGTGCTAAAGGTTCGGCATTGTGGACCTCTGGTCGTGGGACGCAGCCGAGCTAGAGTCATGTGAGCGGATTCTCCGTGTGAGTTCCCGAGAGATCCCGCAGCTAACGCCAAGACTAGTCTAAGAGGACGTCCTTGGCGGCATTTCGAGATCACCGCCTGTGAGCAATCGTATTAGGGAGCGGATCCATGTTTCTGCTCTAATCTGAGCCTTTATCTGGGGCCGAGGAGTTCATCATGCTCTTGTGACATGGAAGACTGGGTGCAAGTTGCCCATTGTTATCTTCCATCTCAACAATTCCTTCCCCGCAGTAGGAACCTCTATCTCAAACCGGCCAACAGAACTATGAACAAGCAAGACTCTATTGTCATTGTAGGTGCTGGTGTCTTTGGGCTGAGTACTGCATACCACTTAGCATTGGACGGTTATGCGAACATTACAGTCCTTGATAGGCACATGCCTCCAGTAACTACAATGCTCCCTACAAGCTAATCGCCCAGCTTGACTGATTATGATCAGGTTCCCGATGGTTCGAGTGTAGACATCTCCCGCGTGATTCGGTTCGATTACGGCGACGATATTTATCTGCGACTCGCACACGATGCCTACAAAAAGTGGTCTGAATCGCCCAAGTACAGAGGCATCTTCTTTCCGGCCCCTTTCATTCTTAGCGCCAGCTCCGACCATGGTTTGAGTCGTTCTTATATCGACAAGTGCACTTCCGCTCTTGACCGGCAAGGTCTTCCGTGGCAGAATCTCGAGGATGCTGCAGCTACTAGAAGACAATTTGACACCCTGAGCGGTCCTCTTGCAGGGCCCAAGTTTGTCGGCTATACCAACAACCAAGCTGGATGGGCAGATGCCGCCAAAGCTATATCCCGACTTCGTGACGACTGTCTTGAACTTGGCGTGTCTTTCATTTCTGGTCGAGCCGGAACTGCTGTGGGATTCAACCTGGATTCGAACAAAAGGGTTCAAGGTGTCCGGGCACTTGCCGGCAATGTAGTGCCGGGAGACCACTTCATCCTTTCAGCAGGAGCTTGGGCGTCGAGTTTGGTTCCCTTCTACAACTCCACGATCTCCACAGCTCAGGCTGTCGGGTATCTACCATTAACAGAGGATGAGATGGAGCGCTACAAGTCCCTGCCCATTTACATCAACTTCTCGACGGGGTGGTTCAATTTTCCTCCACATGACGAGACAAGAACACTCAAGACGGCGGTTCACGGATGGGGATATACACGCTCCCCGTCAGCTTCGGAGAAGTCTGTTTTGAAAGCCGATGTATCCATGCCGCCACTCAAAGCGCCACGAGAGCGTGTGAACTTTGTTCCTGCCGATGCAGAGAAGAGACTTAGGGAAGGTCTTAGGGAGATTTTGCCAGAGCTCGCAGACCGGGCTTTCGAACGAGTGGCTCTGTGTTGGTACACGGACACTCCCAGTGGAGATTTCATCATGGACTACCACCCCGACTACGAGAATCTTTTTGTCGCTGGTGGTGGGAGTGGACAGTAAGTGTTGGGAGTCCTGCATAAGCTGGTACGAAGACAATGGCTAAACAAGCTCAGTGCATTCAAGTTCTTGCCAGTACTGGGCGAGTACGTGTCTCTTGGATTGAAGAAGCAGTTGCCGTGCGATCTTAGAAATAAATGGAGGTTTAGGAAGGATTACAGCGACAACCCCAGCGCTTTCCAGGGTGATGGTAGCAGGGGGGGACCAGAAAGACAGGAACTCGAGGCAGACGTAGTCAAGGCTAGATTGTAGAACTATCCATGCTCTTAATTGTGCAGATTCAATATCAATTGTCTGTGGTAATCAATCTTGATTCTGCTATGTTCAATCCCCTGGTATTTACGTCTTATCTTGGCCTCGAAATACTTAGCCAACCCGGCAACCAGAGTACTACAGAGTATGTTAATGCGCTAAATCTTCGAGATAAGGAACACAAAGTCTCTGGGCCAGTGGAGATCATCGTTCCCCTCTCGCCTCGAGATCCCGAGTGGATTGCGCAGGGTGGGGACGGATTCTCCCGGGTTTGCCTTTGCGCATGCATGCAGGCCACCACGGGAACTCCGGACCCTTACAGCTCACAGCCAGATTGGTCTACCAATGATCACAAGTCAGATGGCCACGAAGATCTCGCAATATCCACTATGTGCTAGATCCCATGGGGTCTCCATAAAGAGCTCGTGTGTTGAGTAGTAAGTTTGGCTATATTCCTCTTGACCGTGGTCCTGTTCGTCTCTATCTACCGAGATCAAGAATCATCCTTATCAATGGAACATTTTGACGTAGCAGTTGTTGGTCTCGGGGCCCTTGGGAGCGCGGCTGCCTTTCAAGCTGCCCTCAAGGGTGCTAGGGTCATTGGCTTCGAGCAGTTCGAATTTGGGCACGTACATGGCGCTTCCCACGACACCTCCAGGATCGTCAGAACTTCCTACAATACCCCCGAGTATGTAGCGCTCGCCCGAGCTGCATACAAGGACTGGGCGGATCTAGAGCGGCGCACGGGCCTCAAGATGCTTACCATCACTGGCGGCCTGATCTTCTTCTCCGAGTCTGCGCCTGACAAGGCGAGCGACTTCACCCAGAGTTTGGAATTAAACGGCCTGCCTTACGAACTTCTCAATTCGGACGAGGTTAACCGCCGTTGGCCCCAGTTCAACATCCCCAAAGGCGTTGACGCAGTCTACACGGCTGACTCAGGAATTGTCCATGCATCACGTTCAGTTGCAGCGATGCAGCAAGAGGCCCGCGCTCTCGGAGCAACGTTGAGGGAGAATACACGAGTCACTCATGTTACGCCAGATGCAAAAGGCGTCGTCATCGAGACCTCGAATGGGCGTGTGCATGCGAGCAAGGTCATTCTTGCCGGCGATGCGTGGATCAACAAACTTCTGAAGCCGCTGGGTGCGGAGATCCCCCTCAAGGTGATGCAAGAGCAGGTCACTTACTTCAAACCAAACAACGTCGACTCGTTCGATCCTGCCAAATTCCCAGTGTGGATCTGGGAGGGCGAAAGAACATACTATGGCTTCCCGACGTACGGTGAACCTACCATCAAAGCAGGCCGGGATGTCAGCAACAATCTGATGGATCCGGACAAGCGTACATTTGTACAGTCGCCTGAGTTGCTGCAAGAGCTGACGTCCTTTATGGGAGGTTTCATACCTCAGAGAGGCGAAGCGTTGCGCACTGTCACATGTCAATACACGATAACCCCGGGCCGTCACTTCATCATCAGCCCGCTCAATAAGGACAGCAATATCATCGTCGGTCTTGGTGCCTCGCATGGATTCAAATTTGCACCTGCGATTGGTCGAGTTCTAGCAGAACTTGCGATAGATGGCAAGACGGCTGAGGATATTTCAAAATTCGGGATGCCAAAGGGGTTACCTAGTAGCAAGCTTTGATACCTTAAAATGAAGTAGTCGCTATCTGGCAGTTGCCCGGATGGAGATAATGGCAGTGGCCTGTGTTTAATTTGGTGCCCTGTCCAACGTCACATCCTTCTCACTATCACAATTTGTCACCCACCTACTGGTCAACTCACTCCTACTTAGTACCCCACAAGTCAACGCACAGTCATCTAAGAGGGACCTGGCGAGCAGTACTTGAACGACACACCGCTAACACTCTGACAGCTACTTGACTGACACGGGCTCCTAGCATTTGGGTAACTCATTGGTTGAAGAGCACAGCACAGGTGAATGAAAAAGGTAATCTACAGATGTTTTACGTAGGCCAGGGCCAGAACTTTATCGTCAGCCTGCCCAGTCTCATTGATATGAGGAAGAGGCTGAATAAATAGCAGCTTACGGTCCAAAACATGGGAACAAGTGATTGCCAAGTACTCGACCCTCTCCTTCAAACCCTTCTGTTGAACACTGGGCTTTGGTGTCAGGCGGAGCTGCACATAAGTACCAATCGTGCCTGCGCCAACTAGACCATCGGCCCGTCCGAGGCTGACTCCAGCCATGGGGGTCGAGCGGAAACACTGTTCCAGGGCATATCCCTGGAGAGGACCATACTTCTCAGAGACTTGAGTGTGCGGGACGAAGACTGCCTCGATAACCTCGATCGAGATATCGCGGAGTTCTTTGTATCTGAGCAAGTCATCGTATTAGAGTCTGTCAGATCAAAACAAGTGAGTCGACTTACCGGTGGATGTAGTGAGCAGCCTCAGTGACAATCTCCTCCGCACGGGAAACTGTGCACTGCGCCGTACTCTACGGCGAGAACCAGAGTTGGACACCGCTCTGCCTCTGGAGCAACAAAACCAGCGCAGACCGCAAGGATACCAGTCGGTTTATCGTTGCAGATGAGCTCAATCATGGCTTGGCGCATCGTCTTCTCGCCATCCTGCTCAGCATCCATGATTTGGACGATAGGATGATTTCCGATCGGTGTCGCTAGCCTGGCGTATTCACTACGACCACAGGCATCGGCACCAGTGGTGCGAGGTGGTGGCTCTCGGGGGCTCGTATCGAGACGAGCGCGTGCCATGAATGGCTTGGCTGTCTCACCTCCTGTACCACGCTCGACGTGAAACTCAGGCTGCGGGTCCATGATTTGGATCGGGGCTTGGATTGAGGTTTGGTTTGCGAGCAAGTTTGTTTTTCTGTTGTTGTGGTGTAGAAGAATTGAGCAGGAGGTGATCGATTGGAATAGTGAAAAAAAGGGAAGGTTGGCCGCTCGCTTACCGAGCACGGTAGGCGATTGTGTAGAAAGTTGAGAAATAGGCAGTGTTTGGCTCAATTGCTGTCAAACTTATCATAGCCCTGGAGCGGTCTGTGCTGAGTTTAGTGAATGGTTTGACTGCCACTACACCTGTAGTCCTTTTTTCCAACTTCACTTCCTTCTCACATTCGGGATTTATCACCTCCAAGTCATCTCACCTTCATCCAACAACATAGGTCACCCTCTTCTGTATCCCTCTCACAGAAAAGGAGACACAGCAACACGCCACAACACCACGGTCCTTCATTTCGAAGAATTTCGGCAAAATGGAGACCATCGTCACTCCGGAACCTCCTCCGCCTATGTACGTTGAGCGAGGTACGGGACCTGACACGGCCAAGGACTTTCTTGCCCGTGTCCGTCTCGACTCGAAACCACGCGAGCCGGTCTTCACGGACTTCAACATGTGGCATGGTGTAGACCACGACTACGATCGCGCCTCTACTGTCCTGGGACCGCACCCGATCGTCAACCTTTGGAAGGCTAAGATCGACGGCCACGAGAAGACTATTTGCGACGCCATGATGGAGGTCATTGAGAAAGGACCAGGATCGCCCTCGGCTGTCATGGTGCTTCGACAGGGCTTTGCCAATGCTCCCGATGATGAGCAGTATCCTACAATTCTCCTCTTCGTTGAGGAGGGTACAATGAACGTCGAGGAAGCGGTCATCATGGCTACTGAAGCTGGAAACCATATTTTCAAGTAAGTTGACTACACTCCCTGCTTATCCACCATGTGACACCGCTAACTTCATGTCGTAACTAGATTCGAATCGCTGAGAGACATGTCTATTGAGGTCCTTGAAGGCACGTTCGATGCTCACAATTCGCTGGAGGATTCCGTTCCCCGTGACGAGCTCTTTCTCAGGTCGAAGTTCTACCCTTCATTTGAGCAGTCCTTCCAAAAGCTGCCCATCCCAGGTGTCGGAATAGGCCACTCGGATGAGTGTGGCACATTAGGATGCTACGTCAAGTTGATCCTCCGGTCCAAGTCTGGCTTGCCGAAAGAGCAGAGCATTCTCTTCGCTTTGACTTCTCATCATGTCGTCAGCCGTACGTCAATCGCCTTCCATTTGATCCCTTATACTTGATCTACATCCTAACATTTCTACTTTGATAGGTGGCATCAAAGCAATGTGTCCACCAGACCGTGATGGTGAATCACGATGCAAAGCCCGTCTCCTATAGATGCCAAGGCCTAGGAGGCTGCTCTTCAGGACGACGAGGCCAGGCAAGGGCCGCAGATTCAACGACTTCGACATGACATAAATGAGCTGAAGATCCGGAAGCAGAACGGCGATGAGTTGGATGATGACGACGAGGAGACGCTGCGACTGTACGAGAGCAAGGCTCAAGCAGGAGATCTACGCCGGCCGATCATGGATAGATTCGACCGTGACCTGGGTACGGTGTACTACTCGTCTGGATATGACACGTCTATGGTGGTACCCGGTAGGTCCAAGCCCAAGGACCCAGTCATCGGTGACTGGGCTCTTGTCAAGATCCTTCCCCATCGGCTTCAGAAGCTGAAGAAAACTCATATGGTAAGGTCCCTCATAATACTGCCCGGCAGGTCACTCATACTAAAGTCGAATAACAGGGTCTTTCCTGGAAGCAGATCTGGGAAATCGAGAAAGCCTGCGGCACAAAGGCTGTCGAATATCTTGAGCCCAACAATGGCATCTGTTCTATCGACGAGCTCAAAGCCGGACTAGGAGATCGAGGTAGCTCTCAGCGCTTGGTCTTCAAGATTGGTCGTACAACCGGTCCAACCTGCGGCGCGATCAGCGAGATCGATGCTGTCATCTACACCAAGCACGAAATTACAGACAACAAGGTGTGCCCACTGCGAGGAGAAGTACTTCTCATCGTTGCCCCGCTCGGCTCTCGAAAGTCCATGTACGATTCCCCTTTTCGCTTTGGTGCTCCAGGAGACTCTGGAAGCATGATCAACGATTACCGAGGTCAGATGATATCCATGTACTTCGGAGGCCAGACGAAGAAGGGACCTGTACCGGATCCATCCCCGACATCTGAAGCCGGCACGCACTTCGGTGAACCGCTCGATCACATCAAGGAGGGCATCAAAACGGCAGTCGACAATGACCCAGCTTTTGATGAATACGACGACAAAGAGGTTCTGTTCTTCTGGGACACTGACTAGGGAAATGTTTCTAGACACGCCTGGAGGCTTTGAGGCTTGTTGTGATGTTAGGACTTCATAAATGCATTGAGCAGGCAAACCTGCCGTGGACGGGACCTTGGAACATGGATCGCAATGGTCCATTCTCTCCAGCAAGATTAGTCTTCACTGCTCTCTGGAAAGCCTGTCTCTAGGTAGATGGCATAGAGTCAGGCAATACGATTGATTCTTTAACACTATCTTTTGCTTATGGTAAATGAGTGCAGCTTGTATTGTGCTGTATTGTATAGACAGGCCTGGAGAGGTCCGTGATCGGGGTTTACGGACCTTGGAAGATAATGCGCATTTGTCGGGTGGAGCTTTAGGCGGCCTTCAGCGCATTCTCATCAATTACAGGTCTCAAGTGCGCCGCCAAAGCCCCATGCGGCGCATGCCAGAGCCGCACGGTGTTTATCTCGCATCGCATCCCATCCATGATTGAGGCCAGAACTTCCGTCGAGAGCATCTTCTCCTCCGTCCAACATCGCCTGTCCCTCCCAACCAGTCCATCCGCGTCCAAGAATCGAGTAATGGCTAGTCCGCTTGCTCAATACTCGGTTAGTATCCAGCGATACATTTCTAGGGACCGCAGACTTCGGCTAACCAGCCCCGCTCGCAGTGTGACGCGTGCCGCTCGCGCAAGGTTGCTAACTTCCGAGGCCCCTGACGTTGACTTTGAAGCGCCCTGACGATGCGAGCATAGGTCGGATGCTCCCGCGAAAGCGCGAGATGCCAGAGATGTAAGACTGAAGGTGTTTCGTGCTCCTACTCGCGCTCCGGGATCATTAGACGCAGTAGGAAGCGCAAGGCGTCGGCCCTCATCGTCCGCCACCAGCCCGAAGGCGACCAAGAAACTGCGCACCGTACGGGTCCGCGACCTCCAGTGCCGGACGACTCGGAGACTCTCACCACCAACACCCATGAGCGACTGCAACGGCTCATTGGCAAAGACCATCCCTCTTTGCAGGCGCTCGCATCACTATTGGAGGAGAATGCGGCCATCTGGCAAGACTCATCAGCATTCGACAGGTTGTCGGCAGGGCCATCGTCGGAATACTTCCATTTCGACGCAGCAAAGATGCGTATATGGGTTAATGGTCAGTTCTCATGCCGTCTTGGGTCTACGGTCACAAAGCTGATATTCCAGAATTCGTCTCTGTCCTTGAAAAGGAACGGCTGCTGTTCACGTCTGCCCCTCAAGAGGTTCTTGAGGCATTGACAACATGCAGGCCACATGAAATCGAAGACAGAGCCTGGCTTGTCATGTTTTACAGCATAACGCTAGGCTCGCTGTCTTCGACCATCTCTCCTGATCCTGAACTGGAACAGCATCTAAGATGTGACCTATGGCTAGCTTTCAACCACGCCAAGTTTCTTCTCGAGCCGAGCGCCACCACCGTCCAGGCCTTGTTGCTTATGGTATGCCATGCAGAACAGTGCATGGCACCGTCGATATGCTGGTCATTGATCAACAAAGCGTGTACCATGTTGCAAGCGCTGGGAATCAACAGCTGGCGTGTCGACGCACCGACGCGGGAGCGGCGGACCTTGGTCTTCTGGCGACTCAACGTGCTGGACAAAGCTATGTCGCTCATACTAGGGAGACCACCGGCATTCCATAGAGAGATCGAGGCCAGTGTCCCTCTGCCCACGCTGGAGAAGCTTCATCAGCCGACCAATGGCGCGGCTTCCTTGTTTCAAGCCCACTACAAGTATCAAATGCACTTGTATTCACATATCATGTCGGACATGTGGTACTGTCTCTATGGAACGGAGATCGAAAAGTCCCCAGATGTATATGCGAGATTAGACGCTTGGCATCGAGAGGCAACAGAGGTAAGTCAGCTCAACTGCGTCTAATGGATTTGTATCTATTTCTGATGAACGCAGGTACTTGAAGCGGCTGCTCTAGTAGAGAAGCCGTTACTCAGCCCGGATGCAGCAGCATCCGTCGACCTCAGCCTACAAACCCTCCAATTCCACGCAAACTCTCTCCAAGTCCTTCTCACCATATCAAGCAAGGAACTACGGTCCAAGTCCGTGATCCCGACAAAGAAGATGTTAAAGCTGCTGCCACAGTTCGGCAAAGTCCCCCGCCACAAAGAGCCATACGCCTGTCTACTATGGCAGCGCTTGCATTGTCCGTTGACTGCCTTTGGCAGTCTCTGGGGAGACATCCTGATGAAGGGCAGGACCAATCTGGAGCAGAGCAGAGAGTCTCTCAAAGCTATCGAGCCTGTCCCGGCTTACCTCAACCATCTACGGGAACGAAATAGCCTCGCGGGGCGACTGCAGGACACCACCGAGAAATTCATCAAGTACTGCAATACGATGCTATACGACGAAGCAGGCGGTAAGCCACCATGCTAATCCATTGGTATTAGTCTCAGTATACTGATGCAGTGAGAACGTAGACTACGAACAAGCCCTAAGGGAAGATGACTCTTTGAAAGAACCGAATTCGCGGGGGTATAATGGAGTGGACGGACAGACAAGTGCACAGCCGATCGATTTGTCGACCCCTGGACCATTTTCGGGGCCAGCGAACCCTTTCACGGACGGCACTGACGACGCAGTCACGGAGGATTTACTTGCATGGTCCGACAACTCTTTGTTTGATGCCACCTTTGACTGGTTCGCTTGGAACAGTCAGGGGTTTCACTGAGGAGACCGTTCTAGTTGACGGAGCGTCCAGCGCAAGTATTCATAGATGAGAAATGATAAATTATCGGTCGAAAATGATGGTAATCGTTACTATTGTAAATACATGGACTAATGCATATTCTCACTTTCATTCAGACCAGATCCTTTCAGTTGTAACCAGTCGCTATGAAACAGATGTTATTAGATCTAACGGGCTCGGCATAAGACTGTGAGAAATCTTACATGAAACCGGCGAGATCAGCACAACCACTATCTTGAGAGTGCACATACGTCAAGCTAGGGATCATATCTATCTCGTTGAAGACGAATTTGTGACAAGATATAATCTATTGAGTCATTCTGTTGAGTCGAACCAACTAACCACAGCATGGTAGCGTAATGTCTCATCATCCGGCCATGGGCACACTCTTATCCTCGACCCATTCAGTGGCCCATGGCCTTGCGGCCTGCACACTTGTAGGCAAGGGCGTAACGGGGAGTTGAAAAGGTAATCTCGCTTCCTCGGTGGACAAAGAAGGTGTCACCCGGGGAAAGAACGGCAGTCTTGCCAGTCTCATCCTTGACGTGTAGCTCGCCTGTCATGTGGTCAGTCTTTAGTCGCTTGGCTGAATCTACGAAACCGTCCATCCGAATCAATGGATTTCACTCACCACGCACGACGACACCAGTCTCATCGTAGTCGTACTTGGGCGCGGGCTCGGGCTTATCCGCGAAATCCAAGTAGAACATAGAGCCAACTAGAGGATTGACGGCGCTCTGATCCTTGGTGCTAAATACATCGGCTGTACATGCATTTGTCAGTGACTTGTTTCGGACGGCGGGCTAGTAGAACAAGGGAGGCTGGTCTGCACACATTTGAACGATATCCGCATGTACCAGACCAAGGTTTCTACTCACTGAAATGGACACACTTTGGTGCACCCTGAAGCTGGGGGACAGCGTGAAACGCTGACTCGGTCTTGTACTCGAAAACCATCTTGGGATCTTTACGGGGAACAGAGAAAAAAAAAGCTTCTAACCGTCGAGATCCTTGCAAACCTGTCAATTCTTTGGAATTATTGAGTAGCGCTTTCTAAGACTCATTCAATGCTGACGATTATATGTTCAAATGCGGAGGAGTGTCGGGTTCCGGTATCTTTGGGGTCAATGTCTGGACGGAGCACCCCCTGAACGAACCAATAGGCGAATAATCCACACAAGATGCACCTGGACTCCGCAGGTCGCCACGGGCAAGGAATGACACGCAACAAAGCTTAATAGACTCGCATGCTTTGTGCAGTACTCCCAGCTTCTAAAATGGGGACGTGAAATTTCAATCATTGGCGTCAATAAGTGTTTCTGCGGCAACCATGGACAGCAAAACCTATGACACTATGCCGGCCCAAGCCCCTGAGCCGGCCTCCGCCGTCTCTTCGGCCAACACGGCCCCGGAGGACAATGAGCTCGAGTTTCCCGACGGAGGGCGGGCCGCTTGGCTTACCCTCTTCGGATGCTTCTGCTCCTTCTTTGCCGCCCTGTCCATGATGAACTCGATCGGAGTCTACCAGACCTGGCTGTCCGAACACCAGCTACGGTACGAGGAGCCCGGTAAGATCGGCTGGATCTTCGGCCTTTACAATTTTCTAAGCTTCTTTCTTGGAATGCCCATGGGCCCCTATTTTGACGCGCGCGGCCCCAAGCTACTCTCCGCCGTCGGCGCCGTCCTCCTGCTAGCGACATACCTCTTGCTCAGCGTCTGCGAGGTCTACTGGCACTTCATGCTCTGCTTCGGCGTGTTGGGCAGTCTGTCCACGTGCCTCCTCTTCACGTCGGCCATCGGCACCATCCAGCACTGGTTCTTCAAGCGCCGTGGCCTTGCCACGGGCCTCGCCATCTCCGGCGGCAGCGTCGGCGGCATCGCCACCCCGCTCATCCTCGGCGCCCTGCTCCCCAGCATCGGCTTCGCCTGGTCCATGCGTGCCATGGCCCTCCTCTTCGTGCCCTTTCTTGTGGCTGGCGTCCTGCTGATGAAAGCGCGCGTTCGCGGCACGGGGTCACCGGCGTCAAAGATCCAGAGCCTGCTGCCGAACCCAAGCATCCTCGCGCACCGCCGCACAAGCGTCCTCGCCGCGGGCGCCCTGCTCGTCGAGATCGGACTCTTCGTCCCCATGACCTACATCGCGTCGTACGCGCGCGCCGCGGGGGCCTCGATCCAGACGGCGTACCTGCTGGTGACCGTCATGAGCGTCGGCTCGCTACTAGGCCGGTGGTTACCCGGGTGGCTGGGCGACAAGGTTGGGCGGTTCAACGCGCAGATCGGGGCGCTGCTTCTGTGCCTGCTATCCATCCTGTGCATTTGGAAGCCCGTGGGCGACAACATGGCTGCGCTGTTCGTGTTTGTCGTGTTCTTTGGGCTCGGCAGCGGTAGTGGGATTAGTCTTGTCCCTGTATGCATCGCGCAGCTATGTCCTACGGAGCATTATGGCAAGTACTTTACGGCTATCTATAGTGTGGGTAGCTTCGGGTGAGTAAAATATTTGAGTTTCTCGTCTACACTTCTCCCCAACCCAGTTCATCGGCTTTGCCACAGGGTCGAAGCTGTAGGGGTCTCTACGGTCACTAATATGTCTCGTACAGGTCCCTGCTGGGGGTCCCACTTGGGGGCCAGATTCTGCAAGCGGGGAAAGGCGACTACTTGGGGCTAATCCTCTTCGCAGGCGTGGCCTACGTGGGTGCGCTGGGCTGCTTCGTCGCTGTGCGTGTCATGAGTGTGGGATTTGGCATAAGGAGAAAGTATTAGGGAGGAGGCAACACGAGTCTCTTGGCTTTCAAAAACACGGGTCACATTATCCGGCTCTGACCGCGAGAAGACATAGAACTCAAGCAACAAGTACCCATAGGTCAATCTCTATGCCTCCCTCACTCCTGTGTGTGTGATAAGTCAAGTGGGGTTACTGACATTAGTTGCGAGCATCACAAGGGTTTTTGGGAAGATAACCGTCCGGAACAATCGAACCAATCAGGTATTATTCCTAGTCTTGAACCACCCTTGTGTCTACACCAGCTCAACCCACCGCACTCAATTGCTAGAGATGTTCCAACCACGCTATGCTTGTACCGGGGTAGGGGACAAGATTAATCCAGCGCTACCAATCCCCGCAACTCCTCACCATCATTACAGGAAGATCACGTACCTGGCAAAGGTTGAGACCTGGAGATGGTCAGAAGGAAGATTATCCCAAAAGTCTGGCTACTATCGTCCTCTTCAATTGGGCTCGAACTCATAACTTGAGAGTCATCGATACGACGAACCTTCCCCCCTTTGGACAACTGCTTCGGGCTGGGTCTCTGCTCCGTACTTGATCCAACATTCTTTGCCAGAAGTGAATTTCTGTCAATCTTTGTCAAAGTTGAATGTCGTTTCAGTACACCTGCCCCAAGTTACTGCTTACCCCTCACTTACAAGTCCACACCACCACCCAAGCATCCAAGGCTAAGCCAAGGATGGCGAGTGAGCCCCTGCAGGTCCTCATCGTCGGGGCTGGCTTTGGTGGCCTGACAGCCGCTATTGAGTGCCAGCTCCGTGGCATGCAGGCCACCATCGTCGAGATCTACCCAACCAGCCTTACCTACGGCGACATCATCGACTTCTTCCCCAATGGCGGCCGCATCCTTGAGACCTGGGAAAACGGCCGAGTCGCTCGCGACCTCATGAAGATCTGTATCAATCAGGGCGAGAGCTTCGAGTACTGCAAGTCTGATGGCACCGTGATCTTCAAAGAGGACTGGATCCTAGAGCCTCACCACTTCTGGCGCCAGTTCGCCGGCCACCGCGGGCAGATGCACAAGGTCATCGCCGACTACGCGCGCGAGATCGGCGTCAAGTTCTGCTACAACGAGCGCGTGGTACAGTATCTCGACCAGGAAAGGCCCGGAGTACTCACCAACAATGGTACCATCTTCACGGGCGACGTAGTCATCGCTGCCGATGGCCCGCGCTCCTTGGCACGTCAGCAGGTGCTGGGCCTCCCGGACACCAAGGTGAACAGCGGCTACGCCATCTATCGGGCGTACTTGACCATCAACGACGAACATCGGGCAAACCCTCTGCTCAAGGAGTTCTGTGAGACGACGAGGGACATGACGAGGCTGTGGGTAGCCAAGGATCTGCACATGATCGTTTACACGTGGAACCACGGCAAAGACCTCGGCTGGGTGCTGACACACAAGGTATGTTTTCCAATAATCAACACAACTACACCCTTTTTACTTCAGCCCGTTCATCACTCATCTCTTACGTCAGGATACCGAAGACATCGGAGAGTCGTGGTCCTTCCCGGGCAAGATTGAGGACGTCCTCGCCTGTCTCAAAGAAGGCGATTTCGAGCAGTGCCTCGTCGATATCGTCAAGTCGACCCCGCCCAAGAACCTGGTCGACTACAAGCTCGTCTGGCGGGACCCCCTCAAGACCTGGCTGTCGCCCTCGGCGCGCATCGCCCTCATCGGCGACGCGGCCCACTGCCACCTGCCCACCTCGGCGCAGGGCGGCTCGCAGGCGATGGAGGACGGCGTGGCCGTCGCCGTCGCGCTGCAGCGCGCGCGCGGCGACGTGCCCCTGGCCCTGCGCGTATTTGAGCGCATCCGCTTCAACCGGTCGCACGTCACGCACATGGCGTCGACCGAGGTGCGCGACGGGTACCACAACGTCGAGTGGGACAGCGACTTTCTCAAGGATAACCCGGAGGTGCTCAACCTGCCGCGCCCGAGCTGGGTCATCGAGCACGACGCGCGGGCCAATGCCGAGGAGCACTTTGACCGGCTCGCGGCGGAGGTCAGGAGCGGTAGGCAGGGGCCGATTGAGGAGCTGGCGCTCCCGGCGGGCGGAGACTACAGCCCGGAGAGCAGAAGCCATGATAGGTCTCGGATCACGGTGCCTGTCATGGCGTGATGGTTCGGTCAATAGGCGAGTTTGGCGTGAAGGTTTCGATGTAGTCATTAGCTATTTGATCCAGATTTGATTCTTCACGAGCTACTGTTCATCTTCCTTGGACGAGTGAAGCAGTGCACCAGCAACCTGGGACGTATACAGGTACCTCGAAGCGGCAGCTACCCATTGTATTCATTGTTGCACAGAAACAACAAGATTTGCCTTCTATGCCTCGAGCTCTGACTACACCTTGGATCCTGCATTCTTGTCATGGCTTTCAAACCCGGCCATGGGAATGCCACTTACGATCACGCGGAAATCCCGCAACGAGCTGCTCCCAGCCATCTACCTAGGCGTTCAAAGGTGTCTTTCGTCCGGAAATGAAGGTCGACCCGCTTCCCCGCACGATAGGAAGAGTCTAGCTTGGTGAAAACATGCCTATCTCAGTGGAGGTTCAGGCCGCTAGCAGGTCTTTCTGCTGTGGATTATTTTGACGAATCCGATGGTCTCGCCCTACACCGATAGGTGACCCTAGCCCGAAGTATCCCACTTGTAGCGGAGACACTCGTCTCGAGGGGGCGTTATCTTGAACCAGCCCCAAGCTGGGCCAGTGGCCCGGAGCAATCGGTTTGGGCTTATCATCGCTGGTTCTGCTAAGGGCCCCGTCCGGTACATGCTGATTGGGACATGGGGGACACAATGCTCAGGAGTGACAGCTTGGCCAGCACCCCGGACTCTTGTCTGCTGCTTACTCTCACCTACCCTACCATAGGTGGACCTGTATTGTGCCTCCTGGCCTCACCAGCTCTGACTGATCTGAGAGATAATGTTTAGGATTCAAGCCGGGGAGGTACTCGTCTTTGCATGGCCCTGTGTGCTTCGTGGAATGGTTGGTACAATTTTCCGCCTTCGCAATCCCTGCCACCCCCCTCACCTTCCCAAGATGCTTTATCACCTGTCACTTGACTTGTCAAACGGTCTTGTCGAGTGGTAAAGCCTTTGGCTTGTTAAGTGAGAAGGGGAGACTGTCCGGCACTTATCATTCTGTGGCCATTGGTTATATAGTTGCCCGAATTGTCCAGGTCGGTACATCGCTCTCCCAAGGACTCTCATCGCCCTCCTTGTGTTTTGGATACCTCGGTTCATTGTGGCACTGTCTCGATACAATCTAAGCCAACATGTCTCCTCATACCGCCGATATCGAAACGCCCCAGGTTGTGGAAGCAAGTGATGGGCCCCATCTGAAGAAGCGCTTCAACTTTTGGACGGCCTTTGGCATTGCAATATGCACTTCTGGAGCCGTAAGTTGATTTCATCCTTTCTTTCATTATTGACCATCATTGTTTACACCGAGCTACTCTAGTGGGAGGGATGGACCGCCTCTATCGCCCAAGGAATCACCGGAGGCAGCTCCGTCGGCCTGCTCTGGGGCTGGGTATTCGTCTCCGTTGGCATCTGCGCCATGGCGTTGTCACTCGCAGAGTTTGTCAGGTCAGTCTTAATACATGAGCCTCATTCGGTCATCCCACAGTAGCTTTCACTGACGAGCGTTCTTCACAGCATGTGGCCTTCAGCCGGCGGCCAGTACGTATGGGCTGCGAATCTTGCCCCTCCCAAGTACGCCCGTATCGCTGTGAGTTCGTCTTGGAATACTATAGAAATCACTTGGAGAGTCTAACCACATGTGCTAGAGCTGGATCACAGCGTGGTTTGGCCTTGCCGGCTTGTGGCTCGGCGCCATCTCGTGTGGCATGGGCGTGACAGTTCAGGTCCAATCTTATGCTCTCATCGGCAGTGGCTACGAGCCACAAACTTGGCACGCCTTTCTGGTCTGTTCTCGGTACTATCGACTGGCGGTCTTGATTATTAACTGACGTCGTGTTCTCCAGATGAACGTTGCCTGCATGGCTTGCTGGATAGTGGTCAATATCTTTTTCGTCAAGTCCTTGCACTACATGAACCAAGCTAGTATGTCGACCTTGCTGTGTGGTATCACGACGCGTCAAACCCGCTGAGCTAACATGCTGAAGTCCTTGTTATTCATGTGGTCGCCTACTTTACAGTCATGTTTGTGCTCGTCGGCCGCACCGAGAATAAACACGATGCCAAGTACGTCTTTACAGACTTCCAGAATGGCACAGGCTGGGACTCGGACTTTGTTTCGTGGTCTGTCAGCCTACTCGCTGCCCTCTACGCCTTCTTCTCCCTCGATTCTGCCAGCCACTACAGCGAGGAGATTGACAATGCCGACGTTCAGGTGCCTCGAGCTAGTGAGCTCAATTCTTCTGCCCCTAGCGACCCCCATGGGGCTTTACTGACGCCCAGTGCCTAGTGATTCTCCAGGCGGTTGGCAACGCTGTCATGACCATCCCTTTTATTATCACCGTGCTCTTCTGTATCGGTGACACCGCGGAGGTCCTCGCCTCTCCTATCGGCCTCATGAGCCCCTTCACCCAGATCGTCTACAATAGCACTGGCTCCACAGGCGCCGCCATCTTCCTAAACCTCATGTCCTCCTCCGTAGCCATGGCCGCAGGCTTCGACCTGTGGGGCGCCGCAGCCCGGGCTGTTTGGTCCATGGCCCGCGACAACGCTCTCCCGGGGGTGTTCGCCAAGCTCCACCCAACCTATGGAGTGCCCATCTGGGCCAATCTGGTCCTGCTACCGCCGAGTCTGGTCGTCGTCATGATCTACATCTGGAACACGACCGCCTTCTACGGCATCATGGCCGGTGTCCTGGTCGCCTTCCAGCTGTCGTACGTTGTTCCCATCGGTCTGGACCTGTTCTACACGCGTTGGCATCGCAATCTTGTCCGCGGACGTTTCAATCTCGGTCGCTGGGGATTACTGTGTAATATCGTCGGCTTCCTGTTTGGGTGCTTCATGATCTTGTTCATGTCGTTTCCAGTCTATCAGCCTGTCACTGCCGAGAACATGTACGTGCCAATCTGCCTCACCGAACTGTTGAAATACCATCTGATTAACGTGTCGCTACTCTAGGAACTACGCCTCTGCCATTCTCGGCTTTGTCTTCCTATTGTGCCTCGTCCTCTGGTTTGCCTACGGACGCTCCCGGTACGAGGGTCCCATCGACTTTCTGGTTGCACAGCGAACCATGTCGGCGGTCGGCTTGGAACAGGTACCGGTCAAGGGCAGCAAGGAGGCTTCCATGGCTGATGAGGTCGAACGTGCGTGAGAACTGCGGTATTGCTCTTGATATACTTCTGGACTACCCCCGTACTAATCGTGTGTTACGTGTTGCAGCTAGAATTTGAGTGCGTCCTCCACGGACAGAAGGACGGGATGTGTGACGCCCCGAACTTATTAAGTAGGCGATTCGGAAAACGTATTGACATTACAATCTTTTTATCAAAGGGCACTTAATGGTGTTCATGTTGTACCTGCAACCGTAGCTCGAATTGAAATGATGTTATTCATCTCAAGTTACCAAGAGAGATGTCCATCACTGCTCCCATGTCAAACGTAAACTCGATTCTTGATTTCTAACTGTGTCTACAGCAGCCAGTGAGTCCGTCGACAACCCTGTGCCAGTCTTGCAGGACAGGAATCACTCTTTCTTGACTG
Source organism: [Phialemoniopsis] sp. UDSM-2020 (assembly GCA_018873225.1). NCBI lineage: Eukaryota > Fungi > Ascomycota > Sordariomycetes > Thyridiales > Thyridiaceae > Thyridium > [Phialemoniopsis] sp. UDSM-2020. The sequence continues at coordinate 6,009,927 of JAEILZ010000002.1, read as the reverse complement.
GAGGCCTCTTGAAGTGCGGCTTCAGTGGCACCCATGACTCGTCGTTATACTTCTTCTGTACCTTCTGGCACTTCTCCAGCCCCCAGTCCGTCACGCCAATCATGAGTGGGCTCTCAAACATGAAGGCCATGCTCCCTTCCCCGACCTTCTCCGGCCTCAACTCCGCCGCGCTGGCCCGCGCATGGGTCTCGGCATCCGGTCCATGCGCACTCATGACGTTGTGTAGTGAGGCCCCGGCCGCCTTGAACCCGCCCCCGACTTTGGCGTCGTACTCGCCCATCACGAGGCCCATGAACTCGGACATGGTGTTGCGGTGGTACCAGGGCGGGCGGAAGGTGTCTTCCTGGACGAGCCAGCGCGGGGGGAAGATGACAAAGTCGGCGACGGGGTTGCTGAGCACGGTGTAGATGCTCGGGTCTGGGTGGTCGAAGCTCGTGCTGCCGATGACGTTGAAGCGGCCGAGGTCGTACTTGTACGGGTAGTACAGGCCGTGCCAGCCGACGACGTCAAAGGGAGTATGTGATTGCGTCGCCGAGAAGAGCGTATTGTTGTATTTGGTGTAGATCGTCCATTCTGACTCGGTATCTTCCTCAAATGCAGCGACCGGTGCCTGAAAGTCGCGGGCGTTGGCGAGACCATTGGAGCCGATGGGGCCAAGCTCAGGGAGTTTGAAGTGCCCTTCGAAGAGCTCGAGAATGTAGCCGCGAACAGCCCCAGTGGGTTGCTCAACACGATATCGGATACCTCGAGGAATGACAGCAATCTCATTCGGGCGCACGAGGATGTGACCGAGCTCGGTCTGGATATCCATGACTCCGTGTTGGAGAACAATCAGAAAGTCCCCGTCAGCCGAATAGTACGCCGTCTTCGGAGCCATCAAACGACCGGAGGCGAAGATGAAGATGCCTAGCCCGGTCTTGGTTGCGGGGCTCCCAACTCCTCCGAGTAGTTTGAGGGATGAGACCCAATCGGTGGTCTCGTCGAGATCAAATGGGTCCCAGCGCAGCTGTGTAGGAATTTGGTTGACCTTTGTCAGATCGCCCAAGTTGGCGGAAGCATTGTTCTCCGCTGCGACCTCTCGGAACGGTAGATGAGCGGCGGAAGGGAGAATGCGATATAGCCAGCTTTGCTGGTTTTCATGACGAGGGGCGATGAAGGAGGTTCCGGAAAGCTTCTCGGCGTAGAGACCGTGGGCAGGGCGCTGGGGTGCGTTGGCTCCTATGGGGAGAGTATCGGGAACGGCTTCACTCCTAAGTGGGGAGAACAGACGATCAGTAATCAGACAGGCTGACGATCAAAGCAACAGAACGGCAGCAGGGAATGTGAAACTACTACGTTGACCTTACTCATGATACGACCCGAAGCCATTGAGATACGTATACTTCTCAGGGGTGGTGAACTTGGTGATAGGCATTTTTGCTAAAGGCTGTGCAACTATCCGGGCTGGACAAGGCCAAACTCAGATCCAGTATATCAACTGAATGTAGCGTGAATGATCAAAGTCAGGCGATGAGAGTGAGATCAGGTAACTCTGCGGTTCTCGCTTGTCTGCTATGTCTTCTGTTATCGGCACTTCAGGCGGACAATACCTGCTAGAATCTGGGCCTAGCCACGGAAACCATAGGGACCTTTCTAGATGGCGTATCATCAGAATCCGCACATCCCATCAGTCCACCTTGCATCGTTAGGCTGAATCATTCCCTCCCGAGTCCAGGCCGTGTGACAAATCTGACGTTTGCCGCGCACACCGATGAAATTCAGAAGTTAGCATCTTCCAACGAATGCGAATGCAGGAACCGAGTAGATTTTCCGGTGGTGATTGCTACAAAGGCAGCTGACGCGGTGCTTGGGTGCCGGAGGGATATTTGCATGATTGGTCAGTCCCCTGAGATCAAAACGGGCCATGGAGAAGTGCGGCCCCACCGTCGCCGGCCAACTTTGGAGACAGTTCCGCTGGGTCGGCGCCGACAAGGACGAAGTTTTCAGCTACGACGGATGGGACGATCCTCTTGAAGAGAAATGACTTCTGGAGATTGGTGAATGTTTTGACAGAAGAGACCATCAGAATCAACTTGGCGTCGCAGCACCAACACCAAACTACGTCGTACTTCCTCTCTGACCACCCGGAACACTCGCTCAACTAATATGGCAGCAAGATCATGGGTGCCTGTCGCGGCCACATCCCCCTTCTCCATCGCCAATATTCCATTCGGTATCATCACGACCCCAAAGAACCTCTCCCCGCGCCCTGCCACCATCATCGGCGGCAAGGTCCTCGACCTCAAGGCCTTGGCTGATGGGGGCGGCTTCTCCGGGTTGGGCCTGTCCAAGGACCAAATTGCGGTCTTTTCGTCACCGACACTCAACGCGTTCGCCGCACTCGGTCGGCCTTTCCATCGCCAAGTCCGCTTGTATATCCAGGACCTGCTCTCTGAGCAGACTAGGCACCCTAACGTGCTACGCGATAACGAACAGCTGCGAAACGACGTACTTATCGACGTGGACGAAGCTACTACACACGTGCCCATGGCAATCGGGGACTACACCGACTTCTTTGCCGGCATTAATCACGCTTTTACCGTGGGCTCGTTGTTTCGCGGCCCGGAGAACGCCCTGCAACCCAACTACAAGCATCTGCCTGTCGGATATCACGGTCGAGCCTCCTCCGTGGTCGTGTCGGGCACGTCGCTACATCGCCCCTGGGGCCAGATCATTGCCGACCCTGCTAAACCTAAGGAGCCGTCCTTTAAACCCTGCCGCCGGCTCGACATCGAGCTCGAGCTAGGCGCCTTTGTGTCCATGCCTAACGAGCTGGGTAAGCCTATTCCTGTTGATCAGGCTGGGGAGCACACATTTGGCTATGTGGTCATGAACGACTGGTCTGCACGAGATATTCAGACCTGGGAGTATGTGCCCCTGGGACCGTTCAATGCCAAGAACTTTGGTACTACAATCAGTGCCTGGGTTGTGTTGCCGGACGCCCTTGCACCTTTCGCGGTGGAGGGCATCAAGAACGACGGCGATGTCCTGCCGCACCTGAGGGAGTCTAACACTCGGAGCGTATATGACATTAAGCTACATGTCGAGCTAACTAGTGAGTACTGCTGTTATCAAGACTAGGGCCTTGAAGCTGAATGGGTTTGCTAATCGAGCAACAAACAAATCAGCTGCCAAGGGTGACACAACCACCATCACCGAGACTAACGGACGCAATCTCATCTGGTCTTTCAATCAGATGCTCGCGCACCACTCGAGTGGCGGTTGTAATATGCGAACGGGAGACCTCCTCGGCTCGGGAACGATTTCTGGGGACGATCCCAAGTCGCGCGGCAGCATGCTTGAACAGAATATGGCGGGGAAGCACAAAATTCAGCTCAATGGCGGCGAGGAACGACTGTTTCTGCAAGACGGTGACACAGTCACCATCACGGGTGTCTGCGGATCTACCGAAGGCGGCTTGGTGGGCTTTGGAGAGTGCACGGGGCGGATCTTGGAGGCAATCCAGGTATGAATTAGTTGGGTAGTGTCCGCAATGGCCACTCTTTGCACACTAGGGATGCACGATCTAGGGTTGACTAGACTACATGGAATTTGAGCCATATCATCTCAACGTAACGCGTCCTGGAAATAGACCATCATAGCCCCCTTGTGCAGCGTCTTGGCCACTGTTTTGAGCGCGGCGTGTGCTTGACACTCGTTGTCGTAGAATTTCATATCGTCCTCGCTCTTGAAGACTGAGACGACAGCCAACGTATAGCCCTGGTTCCGGGCGTCGTCGAAGGAGTGGCCGGCGTGCACATCGAGGATGTACGGAATGCCGTTCCGCGTGGCATTGGCCTGCATTTTGCGGTAGATGTCGAGGAGCCTCTCGCGGCTGGCCTCGTCGTCGATTTTGAAAAGAGTGATGCGGCGGACCGCATTGGTATCTGCGGAGACCATTATGCTTGTCAAATGGTGGGTTGCTTGCTTAGGAGGTTACGGTCAAAGATGGTTGTGGCGTTATATGCTGCAGGATATTGTTCTTGATAAATTGCAAGACGCCAGATTTGGTCTACAAGAAGCCAATTCTGCATTGTAGGACAAAGATATTGCGTATCTGAATTTCATTACCGAGTCGGATCTGGCTTCACGGAGACGATTACTACCCGGTCGTGGGTCTTCCGGCCGGTTGCTACCGTCTGGACCAATGAGAGAATGATCCCCACCTAGAGCTCCTTAGCTGCCTCGGGTTCAGAGGTATCGCGGAAAGGTCTCAAAACGTCCGGTAGCTTCAAACCATGCGGGGATGGGTCGAATCTGGTCTACGAGCCAAGGGAAAGAAGTGATCGCCTTCTGTCCGGATTCCTTAGTTGATATTACAAGCGAGGATCGATGCTAAGTACAACATTGTGAACACGACCTCCCCATTAGCCAACGTGTATCGCGAAACCCGCTCTCAAGACGTATTATCTTCGAGCCCTGACTTGCTACCTACGCCCTCCTAAAGCGCCCATCCACACGAACCCCAAGATGACCGTCATTGCCGTGGCCGGCGGCCTGGGCGACATGGGCAAACTCATCGTCAGGGCGCTTTGTGATCTCGGCAAATACGAGGTCTACGCGCTGTCCCGCAAGATTCCCGCCGACCCCCCGCCCGTCGAAGTCCTGCAGACAGATTATGCCTCGGAGTCCACACTCGCGGACCTTCTGATCTCCAAGAACGTCCACACCGTCATCTGTGCTATGGGCATGGACTTCGACGCCGCTGCACAGTCCCAGCTGCGCCTGATTCGCGCCGCCGACGCCGCGCCGTGCGTCAGGCGTTTCGTGCCCTCTGAGTTCAACGTGGACTACGACCTCGGCGACGACGTCCTGCCGTACCCGGACAAAAGGCACCACGTGGCGGCGCGCAGAGAGCTCGAGAGGACCAAGACGCTCGAGTATACGTACATCTACCCGGGCATGTTCATGGACTACTTTGGCATGCCGCACGTCTCGACGCACCTGCGCCCGCTGGTCATCGCGATTGAGCCCGCGGCCGGCGTGGCTCGCATCCCGGGCAACGGCAACGCCAGGGTGGCCCTGTCCTACACGGCGGACGTCGCCAGGTACACGTCGCTCGCGATGGGGATGGACAAGTGGCCCAGGGTGCTGACCATCGTGGCGAGCAATGCGACGCTCAATGAGATCGTGGCAATGATCGAGGGAAACTTGGGCCGGAATCTCGACGTGAGCTACGAGTCGGTTGAGCAGCTGCTGCGGCATGAGACGACACTGCTTCCCGGGAACCTGGCCGGCGCGCACCATTTCCCCGGAGGTGTCAAGCAGCTCGAGCACCTGACAGCGGACCTGAACGCGTCGATGGCGCTGGGCGCCTATGATTTCAGGGGACTGCAGGATAGCCAGGATCTGATTGAGATCTTTGGTGGGACACCTACTAGGATAGAAGACCTGTTACGTACGGCGTGGAAAGGACGGTAGAGGAAGGAAGCTTGGGACGTCGATTTGTTATAGAAATCTTACATTCTAGCAAACATACAGATACATGCATCAACAGCCCTCGTAGATGACCTTCGGCTATACCAGAATTTGCGTCTCCCCTATCCTCTGCATGACATCTTGCCACCTCTCCGGAACGGCCGAGGCATCCCGACAGGAGTCCCTGTTGCTCCAGCACTCCTCCAAAATCCTCTGCCCGTTTCGCGTGTTGGAAATCCCCAACAGGTGCAAGCCAGCCCACCTTGAGCGTACATACTCCCTCTCGTCGGCATCATCCAGCTCCGCGCCAATAACTACAAGACACCAGCCCAGGTTCGCTCCCGGCCCGAGCGCGTCGGGGACTACAGTCAGAAGCTGCATCGCCGAGCGCAGCGACGCCTGTATTTCCTCTGTCGGGGCCGCGCCTGGGTCGTTCGAGATGCGGAAAACATAGATGTGCAGCGCGTGCCGGAAGATCTCGGCCGTCGCGATCATGCGACGGCGGAGTTCCTCGTCCTCCATGCCGACGATGGCGGAGAAGGTGCGTCCCGGCGACTGGCAGAGGATGCCGAGTGATGGAGTCGACTCGGTGGCGATCTGGGTGGCGCGGATCTCTGCTTGCAGGGCTTCGGCGCGCTGCTGGATCTCGGATCTGGTACAATCTGGCTCGTTGGAAGCGTGATAGAGCTGTGATGCAGCCCACTATGTGTGCGTTAGCTCATGGCTTTTCGGGATTAGGTAGGTATGAGTGTGAGCTTGCCATGAGGGAGGGTAGTCTGGCTGAGCAGCCAAAGAGTGCATCAACCTGGTCTCCTCCAACTTCGCATGCTTTGGCCGTGGTTTCCATCCATTCCTTGACCTCGGGCATGGCCGGTAAGCCCATGTTGAGAGCGTTTTGCGTTTCGATCAAGCATACCCAGTCCTTGAGGAAGGGGTCCAGGTCAGCACAGCTGCCACGCGAGCGGATCCAGCCTTGTATCGCATCGACATGGCCTTTCCACCTTGCCGTGCCAGCAAACACCTGTTCCAAAAGGTCAAAGGTGAGCTTTTCAATTATCTGAATATGGAAGGGGATAGGCTCACCTCGAACGACACCATCAACAACATGCCCGCGAGCGTCACCTGGCTCCTCAAGAGATCAGGCTGACTGAAGCGGTCCCGCAGCGCCTTCGCCGCAAGGCGCAAGTAGCCCCGTGATACAGTATCGCTAGTCTGTTGCCACCGACTATGGTGCGAGGCGGCGATAGCTAGCATGGCGTTGAGCAGGGCCGGCTCCTGCATGGCCATCGGCATGAGCATGCGGTAGCCGTTCTCGGTATAATCTATCGCCAGAGCTATCCTCGCCAGGTTCTCTTGTCGTCGTAGAACGGTCAGTATCCCGACGCACCGCTGATTCACAACCTTTGGATGCCGCACGCGGCGGTTGGGTGGCTTAGACTCACGAAGAAAATGCTGCATGAAGAAGCTGTCCTCAGGCGGCAGGGCCAGTGGGGAGATACCCTGCGGCATGGAGAACCGCCGGGCGCGCTGCTGGTGCGTCTGCGTTCGCATCGAGTCCGGCGAGGGCGACGAGCCTTCGGAGCGCCGGTGCGGTCGCTTCTGTTGGGATATAGAGGTGCGCCGTGCTGAGGTCATTATATCTGAGGGCCAGCGCAACTGGGTGCCGTATCCGCGACACTTGACGCCCCTGGCATCACAACTCTTGCATCCTATATGGAGCCCAGGACAATGTCAGCTCATCATCTCTGATGATCGATGAGTACGTGGCCAAGACCGGGGAGAGGCGGGAGAGGGGTGGGCGGAGAAGATATCAATACGCACGGGGCAAGGTCATATCGCAGGCGCGATTCCTCTTGAGACAGGTCCAGCACGCTCCGTTCTCGTTCTCCGCTTCTATGTTCAGTTGTAGTCTTTCCATGACCACTATGTAGTTCCGAATCGTTACAAGGAGAGGGTTGAACTGAAAGGAGTCTGGCGTCGAGCTTCCGTTGCTGAGATGGGCCGTGTGCTACTATAAGATGACAATACCAACCACAGTGCACACGCTTGTGCCAGCAAGAGAAGAGGATGGTACAAGATGCACGCCACTAAGGAAACGAAAATGGAAGATGGATGAGTCGGGGGATGAACATGGATGGGCAACCCTTGGGCCTACCTTCGACATGGGTCCTTGTGATAGCGGATGCGGGGTAAGCGCGTTAGTGGCCACCAAGACGGGGGTTCGTCTCCTTAGCTCTGTGATCATGCCTGTCTAGCGGGTCCCGAGTTATCTCCTGAAGTGCTGGATTCTGCTAAGCTCACACACTCATCAGTTGATCTCTCTTATCTCTGTAGCCGTGGCGGACATGGTTACCGTCTCCAGGCTAGCGCTAGCCCGTTACAAACCGAGATATGCTATTTTCCAGTGCAAAACAGTTATGTATATCATGAACGGTTCAATACGCCACTAATCCAATCTCCTCGAGACACTGCTAGTGCTAGAATAAACCAGTCCACAGTCCGGCGGCACCATCAGCACTCTCCCCGAGAAGCTGCTCCATAAAGACCGACCCAGAGTTCGTGTGCATATCGAGCGCGTCCTCAAAAGCTACGAAGTTATCCAAGGGAAACAGCATTCCGGACATGTCGAGGGACGCGGGATTCCACAACTCGTCCATATCACGACTTGGCGCAATCACGCTCTCGCCCCCAACGTGAATGGGATTCGGCAGGAAGGGCGGTGCCCGTGGCATATCAGAGGTGGTCTGCGGGGTGGAGGTGGTGACCCGGAAGGCTGACGACAATGTGTTACCTTGGCCAACTCCATGGCTCGTGTGGTCTTTCTGCTCTATGGCCGGCACCGAAGGCGGCGGATCTTCAACATGCACATCCTTTACAGGCGCAGGCGTGTCAATGTCTTCCGACAAATGACCGGCGTAGCTCTGAAGCCAGTCGGTTTTCTCCTGGTCGGTTGGGCTCGTGCTGCTGTTGGCGGCCGTTGAAGATCCCAAGTCTTCAGAATGCACGGATGACGGGTTTACGTTTCTCGACGCTAGTTGGTTGGCCCTGTCTGGGCCCTCTAGTGGCACGATGCTGGGCTCGCGGATGTCGGTGAAGCGGTCAAAGAAGTTGTGGAAGCCGTCTTCCGGGTTTTCAAATGTGTGCCGTGCCGATGTTTTATTGTCGTGGGCGTGAACCAGGACATCGATCTCCACCAGTCAGTCAAAAAAGCCATGCAGCAAGACGAAAGCTGGTGCTGAACCTTACCCAATCTTGTGCGGACGTATAAAAGTTGCGGACCGCGCCCAGTACCAAAAATATGAGCTTGAGGTTGTCAACAACGGCCTGATCAAAAGGCTGAGTGCTGCGGTGCAGCTGATTGCTCAACACCAGGCCACTCTGCATGCAAGCGAAACCCAGGAGTAAGGGATTCTTGAATTGATACAATCAGTATTATACTAGAGTCTATTGTGATTATGACATACGTAGAAGAATCCACGGCGTGCAAGCAGTGTCTTGCAGATGGCACATATCGCGGCCGCACTCGCCTCGCACCGATGCATCCGCTCCCGGAGGAACAGGGGCGGGGCTGACGGGAACTCGACGCAGGTGATATGCGTGGTCTGCTCGTCTCTCGCGCGCCGAGGGATCGGAAGAAACGTCCGGTTGAGGAAGATGATGCAACAATGCCAGAGAATCAGCCAGGTGGCTTCCTCGTGTGTTTCATTTCGTGGCTCGAGACTCGTAGTCTTGTCAAAGTCTGTCGGGAACTTGGCAGGCTTCTGTAGAAGAACCTGTTCTAGCTCTGTCTGAACAATATGAAACTCGGAGTCCGGATTCCACGGTGAAGGTGAGTGCTGCATGAAGGGACTTGAGCAAAGCTTTCCTATTCTTACAAGGGTGTAAAGAAGGTGTAGAGTATGTGAAAGTTCATCTTCATGTCTCTGCAGTGTCTGATTCCATTTGTGACACGATGGCTGCAGTCGGACGTGGCCTATGCAGTGGGTTGCTTCAGCCACGTTGAGAAAATGTTGTGTTTTGTCAAGAATTTGGAGCTCGTCTTCCCCGATGCCATCCCGCATCCGGACGACCTGGATCAAACTTCGCCCCGTGGCTAGAGAGCAATGGAGTGTCAACTACCGAAACACAGTGTTAGAAGATCAGTGCAATACGTACCGATGTCAAGCCATGCACGCCTGCCATTCCCCTTACTCGCTGCGTATTCAACCAGTAGGCAGTAGGTTTGCACATGGCTGGCCTCAGGCTTGAATGTGGCAGAGAAATCCAGTTGGCTGCGCGCAAAGTGCTCAAACTGATCACATAGACGGGCTGAGGAGATCGTCCTGGTAGCCTTGTGGATGGAGAATCTTAGACTACAAGCACATAATGCAAGGATTAGCCGCGGTTCACAGTCCCCCAGACGTATCTTCTCGATCAAGTCCCCCACTGGGATTGTCAGTCGTAGCAGACTGCTGGCATGGCAGTGGAAGAGTTCGACCAGGTGGCAGATGAGGTCGGTGTCTAGTAGTTCCCTACTGGTCGCTTGAGACCACGTGCTGATCGGTCATGGTATCAGCACAGTCGTGAAAACAATTGTGTAAGACAAAAGACAACGTACGCCGAAGCCGACTCGATGTTCATCCTCTGCAAAATGCTCTCCAGGCCTGCTCTCCATGTAGACGAAGGCAGCATGTCGGAAACCCCCATAGCCCCGTCGTCGGAGTCGACATCATCTTCAATCTCCTCCACAATGGTGGTTGGTCGTGAGGGCTGTTGTGCGGCAAAAGTGTCTGCGGTGATGGGGTTGCAGGTATCGTCAACTAATGACCTAGGCGGAGCCGGTGCAAGCTCTCTAGGTGCCCTGGCTGCTGCGTTCGCCGCTTGCCTCGGCCGCGGGCCTCGTCGGCCGCGGTTCTTCTCATCAAAGAGGCAAATCTGTTTGTTCTCTTTGCAAAAGGCGCATGGCTGTGTACCACTGCATTTGGCCTGCTTTCACCTCAGTACTCGTGGAACAAGCTCGGTAAGGGTAGAGCTAGACTCACCCTTCTTTTTCGGCATGCTTCACATGCAAATGTGACTTTGCGCCGAAAGTGCCCATTCACGGGAGCTGTGTTTCGTTCGGGCATTGCAAGTCTTCTCGAGAAGCAAAGACAATTCCAAAGACGACGTAATCCCCGAAGAAGGTTCCGTGCCCCTTCAATCTTCGGAGCTGGCAGGTCCTCAAACTTGGCACCATTCTGGCCTGACAGACAGGAATAGGCCAAGACGGCGCTTCACTTCTTGATGGCTTACGCTGCGCCGAACGACCAAGCGTCACAAGTAACATCAAAGTTACAGGAAGCACACGACAGGTTTGCGATAGCTACATGCCGTTCCCACACACACTGTCCCCACTTCGCTCGGCCCCGGTCTGCATCATGTGGCCCAGACTAGTCGTGATGCTTTGGCTTTGATAAGGTTAACCTGGAAGTTGGTTTCCTTCAACACCGGCCACTTCTCATTGGCCGTAATTTTCCGGCTCGGTTCCAGTTAGAGTCACTCAACCATCCCCCCCTCCACGGCACCCCCCCCTCCACGGCTGGCCTGTGTGCGGCAACGGTCCCATACGCACGCGCTTAGCGGGCGAGACGATGATCGAGCAGAGAAAGGAAGTGCAAGATGGAGAAGGCATACTGTACCATCAGCCTGACCCTGACCGTCTTGGGGGATAATCCGAGAACGCGTTTCTGCAGTCACAGCGCGGGTGAAATGATGGCGTTAGAGGCCCACTGGCCCGGGGCTTTGCATTGCGATCGCTCGAGACTACACTGCTGGTCGAGCTGTAGAAGTCTTCCGATCCCATTCTACGGGAGAGATCAGCTGTGTGGACCACAGATACATGCTACTTACAAGGAGTCGTCCTCGATATATCTGATATCCTTCTCGCGACTTCTCCAATAAGGCCTTGTCCGTAGCTACTAGAAGCTACCTCTCTCATCGTTTCTAGTTTAGTGCACACTTGTTGTTTGTCTTCTTGGTTCATCTCCTTTGCTACCATCTCACATCATATCGCAATGGTTTACACCAAAGACGGCTTCACCTGGACGCCGACGAGCGGTATCAAGGATGGCCTCCCCACGATCGGTGTCATCCAGCCTTCCACCTATTCGCCTCCCGGCACGTCCGCAGAAGATCTATACGATGTCATTGTCGTGGGCGCCGGATATGCAGGTCTGACTGCTGCTCGCGATCTGGCCACACAGGGTAGTTCTTCGTCCATTGCTGTCTCCCAACAACCTTCTCAGGGATCGTGTGAACTAACTGTTCCCATTACTACAGGCAAGAAGACACTGCTTGTCGAAGCCCGGGACCGACTAGGTGGCAGAACGTGGCACGCTACCATCAATGGCTTCAACTACGAGATGGGCGGGACCTGGATCCACTGGCACATGCCGCATATTTACCACGAGGTCTCGCTCTACGGTTTGAACAATGCCTGGGCCGTGACGCAGAACCCGGGGTATGAAGAGGACTACTGCACCGTGACCTACGGAGAGAAGCAGCGCAACTTGACCCACGGCGAGGAGGTAGGCCTAGCCTCACCCCATAATTGCACGAAGCCGTGCCCACATATAGCAGCAACTAAGAAAACATCCTAGGAAGCCATGTTTGGCAAAGTGTGGCGCATGTTTTGCGACATGGACGGCGACGACCTCAAGCACTCATGGAAGTACGCGTTTGGCACGGGGCAGTCGCCCAAGTTGATCGCCGAGTGGGACAAATTCTCGTGCCAGGATCGCCTCGAGCAGATCCGCGACCGTCTCAGCGCCGAGGAGATTGCCATGCTCGAGGGGCTGATCATTCAAATGGGCGGCACCTCGCTAGACAAAATGGGCCTCGTCAACGCCCTCCGCTGGTGGGTTCTCGGCGCCCACGCTCCCACGGGCCTCAACGACATCGCGCTGCACACGCGTCTCAGCGTCGGCAACTCGGAGCTGCACAGGCGCATGTTTGCACATGCCAAGGACACTGGCAACCTATCGTACAGCCTCGAGAGCCCCGTGGCCAAGGTAGTCGACTCTGACGGGGTGGTGTCCGTCTCCGTGCGCGGGGGCGGCAAGACGTTCAGGGCCAAGCACATCATCGTGACGGTCCCGCTCAACGTGCTTGCTCATGTCGAATTTGACCCGCCCCTGCCGGCCGCCAAGATCGAGGCGTCCAGGAAGGGCTCCGTCAACCTATGCAACAAGATCCACGCCGACGTCAACCGCGAAGATTGGGTGTCGTGGTCCTCCTTCGCGTCCCCGGGCAACGGCATGGTGTGTGCCTTCGGCGACCACGCCACGCCCGCGGAGAACACGCACCTGGTCGGTTTCGGACCGCAAACAGGCGTTGCAGGTGGCATCCCACTTAGGGACATTGAGCAGGTAAAGAAGGCGGTGCTGCACCTCCTGCCCAAGGGGAAAAGAGACGAGATTGTCTTCAATAGAATTGTCAGTGTTCAGCCCCTCCCAGAGATACTAGCCTTCTTCTACTTTTATGATACTAATACTTGTCGTTGCATTTCAGGTCTCTCATGACTGGACAGCCGACGAATTTGCTAAGGGCACATGGTGCTTCCTACCGCCAAACTTTGAGCAGTACATCGACGCCCTTCAGGCGCCGCACGGGAATGTGCACTTTGCCAGCGCCGATTACTCGGAGGGCTGGCGTGGCTGGATCGACGGCGCAGTGCAGGCGGGCATGGAGGCGGCGCACAAGGTGATTGCGCTGCAGCGTACAAAGCAGAAACTTCAGCCGCTGGCCAATGGTGTGGCACATTAGACTCTAGAGCAAGAAATCCCAGTTCATTCTAATTTACTTGGTAGCTTTTTGTGTATGCTGAAAAACATGGTACTTGAATCGTGACTATGTTCGCATATCGCCCTGTGCTACCCTTGAATCTCTGACAAGCAAAATGAAGTGTCTCGCATTGCAGTTTAGTAGATGCACGTAAACAATACTGTCCGTCCTGCTTGTAACAGCGATGCACTGAAGTCCGCATCTCGACGATAGTATACACAACAGAACCAATGCGGTTAAATCATGGGTACTTTCAAAATAACAACATGTCACCACGCAGTTACTGCTACTTGCGTTGGAAAAAATCAGTTGAGGTGCCTTGCTTATCACTAATTAATCCCTCGGCACGTTTGCTTAGTGAGTTTAACAATGCAAGTGCTTCAATTGGTCGAGTTATTCCCAGGCGAAACTGTAACAGGCATGGCATCCTCGCCAAAAGCCACTAAATGAATTGGGCAACTTTGCGGGGAAGCCAAGAGGAGACCCAGCACGCTGCACGAGACGCCGTCATATGTAACGAGAGAGACGATAACGCAGGACATCAAAAGGTAATCATCTAGTACACTATCTAGGTCGAAGCCACGCCTGCTTGATCATACTGTCCCTTGTAGAGACATATAAGGATTGTTCATGAATTGGGGGTTGAAGAACCTCGAGGGCGAGACTTCTATCAGGAGACAAGAACAAAAACATGTCCACAACATCCAGAACAGGGGAGCTGCTAGCCACTCTAGGCACCTACTGGGCACCCGTCCTTGTCAGCTTCATAACATACTGGCTTCTCCAAAACTACTTCAAGCGCGGTCTTGACAAGGTTCCCGGGCCATGGTACCGAGGAGTCATAACACTACCCCGGATCTGGTCCGTCTACAAGGGCCAATGCCATGAAGACGATATCGCGTTACATAAAAAGTACGGCAGGGTGGTCCGCCTGGCGCCCAATCTCGTGTCCGTCAGCGACCCGCGCGAAATCAATCACATATACGGCATCGGCACCAAGTTCATCAAGTCCGGTTTCTACAAGCTCGTCGAGGAGTTTGACGACGAGGGCGTCGTGCCGGACCCATTTGTCATGACAGATAAGGACCTGCACAGCCGCATGAAGCGCAGCGCTGCAAATGCGTACTCGATGGCGGGTCTGGTCAAGATGGAGCCTTGGGTCGACAACGTGACGGCGCGCCTGGTCAAGCGCCTCGAGGGGTATGCAGAGAGCGGAAAGGGGCATGACATCTCCGCCCTGATGGCGATGTATGCCATGGACGCAGTAACGGCCTTGACGTTTGGCAAGGACTTTGACCACATGGAGCACGGTGATCTGTTCGGCATGCTCAAGAGCTTTAAGATTGCTAATGACTATATGGCTGTGGTAAGTACACCCTTTCCTCTCCTGCTCTTGCTATCAAGCATACGACTGACACCCTCCCGCCTTCTTGCCAACTAGTTCGGCCAGTTTGCCTGGTGCCACCGCTTCCTCCTTGGCAACCCTTGGCTCGCCAAGATGGTCTTCAGGGGCGACTCGTCGGCGCGCATGATGCAGATGGCCTACGCCGAGATGGAGGCCGGCCGCAGCCGCACCGACGACGACAACGAGGGCCCGCTCACCTTCATGCAGCGCGTCCTCCTGAACCAGAAGCAGAACCCCAAGATCCTGACGGACCGCGAGGTCATGACCCACTCCTTCAACAACGTCGCCGCCGGCAGCGACACCACCGCCACGGCGCTGCGGTCCATCATCTTCAACTGCCTGCGGGACAGAGCCGTGTACGAGCGCCTAAGGGACGAGGTCCGCGGCGTGGTGACCGAGCTGCCCGTCAGCTTCGCGACGGCCAACGCGCTGCCGTATCTGGGAGCCGTGATCAAGGAGGGCATCCGCGTGCATCCCTCCGTCGGGATGCTCCTCGGGCGCGTGATTCCCACTGGCGGCGCGACCATCTGCGGGCACCACCTAGCGGCGGGCATCGAGGTGGGCGTGAACCCCTGGGTTGTGCAGCGGGATCCGGAGGTGTACACGGACCCGGACCGATTCTACCCGGAGCGGTGGCTTCCGGAGAACACCTCGGAAGAGCAGCTCAAGCTGATGAACCGGTCCTTCATTCCCTTTGGGCACGGGGCGCACACGTGCAGCGGGCGGTGGATCAGCATGATGGAGATGTACAAGGTGGTGGCGACCATGTTTGCGCTGTTTGACATGGAGCTGGTGGATGGCGGGAGGGCATACAGTTACCATAACCTCTGGTTCGTGGTGCAGAAGAATCTACAGGTGAGGTTTAAGAAGGTGTCGAGGTAAAACCTCGGGTGGTCATCAAAAGCTTCTTAGTTAGATAGTCTGAGAACCGATCCAAACGAGGTACTATCAGGCAACGGATCTTGTATAGCTAGTGCACGAGGGTGCCTCTTGTTCGTGGTCTACGTGGTGGTTACTAAAGACAACCAAAGCAAGACCGAATTGACCTGCAACTAGTTATATTACTGTTGTTTTCATAAATTGAGTTTTCATTCTTTATATCCAGCTCGCGTGTGCCTAGTCATCAGCATCGGGAAGCAACATGTACTTGACTGTTTTTGTTAACAGCCAGCCGTCTAGAGCCTCCTCTCCCATATCGCGGCCAAAACCGGACTGCTTGACTCCTCCGAAAGGAGTGTTTGCGTTGAGCATGCCCCAGCAATTCACTGTGACCTGACCACTCTCCAAGGCTGCCGACACACGCTGAGCGCGATTGATGTCATTAGTGAAGATGGCGGCGCTCAGGCCGTACTCGGTGTCGTTTGCCCTCGCGATGACTTCAGCCTCGCTATCAAACTTGGCAATGGACTAGTGAGGCATAGTCAGCACATGTTATCAAGATAAAATCGCATTCAAGATCTTACAGCCACAGGTCCAAAGACCTCCTCCCGCATGATTTTGGCATCATCTGGAACGTCAGCAAAGGCCGTGTTTTGCACGAAATGCCCCTTCTGCCCACTATCCTCGCCGCCCTGCAGTAGATGCAGACCGTCGCTCTTGGCCGAGTTGATGTATCCCTGGATCTTATCGAACTGGCCCCTGCTGATGACAGGCCCCTTGGTTGTCTCTGGCAGCAGCGGGTCGCCGCACACTGCCTTGGAGATCCGCTGCGCAAACTTCTCGATGAATGTGTCATACAGGCTCGAGTGGATGTAGATGCGCGACCCGGCTGCGCAGACCTGCCCATTATTCGCCGTGATACCCAGCGAGGTCCAGAACAGCGCGTTATCCACATCTGCGTCCTTGAAGACGATTGAGGGACCCTTACCGCCGAGCTCGAGCGTCACCTTCTTGAGATTGCTGTTGGCTGCGGCCTTGAGGATCTGCCGTCCCGTCGCCGTAGAGCCGGTGAAGGCAACCTTGCGGATCTGCGGGTGCTCCGCGATGGCCTGCCCCGCAGCGACGCCCTCGCCGGCGAGGATATTGATGACGCCCGCAGGGAAGCCAGCCTCTACGACCGAGGCGCCAAGCCTTTGACCAAAGAGGGGCGCGAGCTCGGGGGTCTTGACTATCAGAACGTTGCCCGCGGCGATGGCGGGCGCTAGCTTCCAGACGGTGATCATACTGCAAGGGGCATGTCAGTCCCTTGTTCCATAGTATTGGATAGCCAACGTTTACTACTTACAGAGGCGAGTTCCACGGAACGATGGCAGCACAGACACCCAACGGCTCCCTCCTCGTGTAAGCCATACCTGCAGGGATCTGTAGCAGCTGGCCAGTCACCTTGTCGGCCCAGCCCGCAAAGTAGCGGAGGGTCTCGACGGCGTTTCCGACATGCAGGCCCTTCGACTCGGCAAATAGAACGCCGGCATCCAGGGCCTCGATACTGGCGAACTCGTCAGCGTCCCGCTCGATGATATCGGCCAGTTTGTTCAGCAGCCGGCCCCGCTCTGGACCCTGTGATGCCTTCCACCCGTTGTTTAGCGCGGCCTGGGCGGCGGCGACAGCAACATCGATGTCGTCCTTCTGGGCATTTGAGATGATCCCAAGTGACTCCCCCGTGGAGGGGTTCTCGACTTTGAGCGTAGTGCCACTCTTGGAGGGAACAAATTGGTTGTTGATGAAGAGCCCCGATTCAACTTGAGTGTTCTTGTCAATGACAAGTCTAGATACACAGAAAAACCTCAGCGGACAGGGTTCTTACCAGGCACCGGCTTTCCAAAGGCACCCTTCAACGTCAAAGTAGGCATAGCTGGCTCTGTGGAAAGTGCTTGTAAAATCGTATTGAGTCGCCAGTAAAGAATGGGATGCTGTCATGTACCAGGGTAATGCTTCAACCCGAACATGGTCAGAGCTATTATGAGCTGCCATCACCAGCTCTCTCGCACGGAGTCCGGTCCATGTTTTGACCTACTAGCCACCCTGAACTGTCGCGGCGTGCGTTCGGCATAGCTACCGCCGCATCACGGCCCGGATTTTCGGAGCCAGTCACATAATTTCCCAATGCGATCTCATTCCCCACATCAAACAACCCAATCCAACGCCCTGATGGCTCGGCCTTCCATGGGCACACTCCGCCAACTTCTGTGAAGCCACATGGGGCTGGGCTAGGAAGGAGAATAATCGGCCTACCAAGCCGGTGTCCAGTCTAAGAGGACATGTCAATGTGAACCGTGTTCAATTAGCTATGTACTGTCCGCTGGTTTTGGCCCCACCAGGCATTCTTCGAGCTAGAAAGGGAAGGCGGTGAGCAAAAAATGAGATCTCCGAGAAAAGTCCGGCGAAGTGCAATTGACGTCCGACCGCGACTTGTTGTCCTGATTCCAGTGTCTCATCAGCAATCGGGAAGACCATCTAGCCCGTGAAGATGGACAGTGACACCGGTGTAAGGGTCAGGCAGACCGAGGGGGCCGAGCCCCTGCTACCCCGCGCCGATAGCAAGCCTTCGCGGAGCAGGAAGCACCTCCTCGGGCTTTTCATGCTTGCGGGCGCCGTGCTCCTCTGGACCTTGGCCAACTTTTTGGCCAGTGTAAGTTGCATTTGTACCTTTTCAGACTGCAAAGTTCCACTGACAATTCTTTCACAGAGCATCTTTGCCGACAACTCGTACGCGAAGCCCTTCTTCTTGACCTATATCAACAGCTATGTCTATGTCTTGACGACTCTCCCGTTGGTGTTCTCGAAAATCTATCGACGACCCAGGCCCGAAACCAAGTCTACACACACATGCCACGAAGACACCCACAACACTTCGACTGATGCCGTTGTCGAGAGACGAGTAAGCAATAGCTCAGCTGGGCTGGAAAGGATAGGGGCTCGCCCTGCACGCTATGGAACCACCCGAGGTGCTGAGGATCAGAACCCCACAATCGCCGACGCAGAAGAGCTCGGAGCTCGCGAGACCTTGCCCATCGCAATGCGGTTCTGCGTCCCTTGGTTCATGGCCACATATCTTGCCGCAGCATGCCTTCAGCACACGACCGTCTCTTCCGCCACCCTCCTTGCCTGCACCATCAGCATCTGGGTGTTTATCTTTGGCATCTGCTTTGGGGTAGAGCGCTTCAGCGTGGGCAAGTCCCTCGGCGTCGTCGCGTCGTGTCTGGGCGTCCTGCTCGTCCTGCAGCTCAATTTGCCCACCAGCAGCCTCTCCTCCCAGGACGCGCCCCTGCGGGCGACGGACAAGTTCTCTGACAAGATGCCCGCCGAGATCACCCTGGGCAACTGCCTCGCCCTGCTCTCCGAGGTGTTGTTCGCCGTCGTGACGGTGCTGTTGAAGAAGACGAGCATGAAGATCGAGCCGAGAGAGTTAAACATCCTTGTGCTCTTTCACCTCATCGGGATATGCAACGCCCTCCTGGGGGCTATCGCGTTCCCGATCGTGCACTTCTCTGGGCTTGAGACGTTCTCGCTGCCGCCGGATCCGAGGACATGGCTGGTGGTCCTGGTGAACAGTGCCTCTGCCGTCCTGAGCGACATCTTCTTCATCTGCGCATCGCTCCTGACCACGCCGCTTGTGGCGAGCATCGGCACCAGCTTGGCTGTCCCGCTGAGTCTTGTCGTCGAGATGTCTTGGCAGGGCCATTATGAGGGTTGGCGGTACTGGCTAGGCTCGGCAATTGTGGTCGGGAGCTTTTGGTTTGTGGATCGGGAGGAGGTGCAGGAAGAAGCTGCTATTGAGGATGGGTAAACTTTTGTCAGAAGACGGGCCCTCGCGCTGAGAAAACCATAGAATTTTGTTCTTGACAACAAGTTGAATTACTTCGACTTCTCGGGCCCTTGCATGAAAGTATACATATCAATTCTGCGTGTAGTGCATCTAGTGAATAGTTTGGGGTGAAGTTAAGGAAAGGCCATGGTGTGCCACACCGAGATGGTTGTTTCCAGAGCTCTTGATGTACCGGGGACTGGCATCTTTGAGTAAATGCACCTCGTATCACAGCCGTTGAATTGTTGACCCGCAAATCGGGACAGCTGAAATATAAATTACGTTCTGAATTCTCGTTTCACGCCATATGGTT
Source organism: [Phialemoniopsis] sp. UDSM-2020 (assembly GCA_018873225.1). Classification (NCBI taxonomy): domain Eukaryota; kingdom Fungi; phylum Ascomycota; class Sordariomycetes; order Thyridiales; family Thyridiaceae; genus Thyridium; species [Phialemoniopsis] sp. UDSM-2020. The sequence goes on along the minus strand of JAEILZ010000002.1, from coordinate 5,990,208 downwards.
GAATCACTGAGATATCATTTTGCGTACGTATGTAATGCTAGTAGAGCTATATTGTTTTAAAAGCGAGCAAATGGTGTAGAAGCGCCAATGATTCACTGTAGCGCAGGCTCTTCTCAAAATCACAGTATCCTTTGAATGAAACTGAGAAAGATTGCCCTAATTTTGACTTCCATCAAGATATGATGTAAACAATGAAAACTCAGAAGCCAATGGGTCAGACTCAGTCGCCATCAGGTCGGACTCGACCATCTCAGAAGACCATGTTAATGAGAGAAGCTGTTCCTCTGAGGTAGATTGGAAAAGGGGCATTTGATTCGCGTTGCTCTCGTTTAATGATGATCCACACACCTGACCTGGACTAGGTACGCTTTCTATCCTGGAACCTATGCCGCTATCATCGAGAGAGCTCATCGGTGTATTTGGTTGAGCTGAGTCGATGCTTGCAGGTCGCCTGGTGGCTTGGCTGGGCGTGGGTGAAGACTCAGAAGAGTGCTGCCGTGTTGAAAGCCACTCGCTAAAAACAGTGTCGAGCCCACGAACTATCACTGGCTGGAGATGGAAGTCCAGTTCTTCTTGATTGAGGAATTGAAGACCGTGGTCGCGGAGCTCAGCAATCAATAAGCTGGCTCCCCGACGCTGGGAGAACTCTCGAAACTGGCATAAGTCTTCAGAGAGGCCTGTGTCGATATATGCTGAAGGCGGTGGATCGACGTTAGGAAATAACACTTTCCATATCGCGAACCATTTCTCTGAGTCGGAAAGCCTCTTGTCTGATTTACGTGACAGTTCTCGGGACTGTTGATGGGAAATCCCATCAAGCTTTGAATCGGGCTCATATTTGCAGGTTTCCCGCTCAGATCGTATGTGATTCTGATGAGACTCTTGATCGGCGAATTTGACAAGACATATCTCGCAGTAAAAGGTCGGCGTATGGGTTCTGGCGAGATGTTGTTTGACTCGTGCGATCATGGGAAGTTTCAAGCGGTAACAATCCCGATGTTTGTCAGGATCAAGCTTCCAAAAGGGACACGCAAACAGTCTCTCCGGGGCCCCCGAGCCGTCTTGCTTTGGTCTTTTGACGTTGGGTTCAGGCGTGTCATCTTCATCGCTGCGCTCTCTTTTCGGTGATGACCTTGCCTTGTTCTTGTTCGGCCCTTCAGCGATATGCGTGAAATTATTTGGGAGCACAGTCTTATCGGTAGAGTGCTTGTTAGTGCCAGACCGGGCTCCTGAGGCTGACCCCGGTGCAAGTCTTATTGGACCCGGGCGCCTGACATCCGAACCCAGGCTCCGTGCAAGTCTGTTGATGGAGGAGAACTTGTGATCGCTAGGATTTAGAAATCTGGGTGACGATATTTCGGAGCCACTCGGTATGGAGAACATCTGAGTGTCAAGTGAAGGCGACGTTGTTGCCTGTCTTGGCACTGGGTCCGAATGCCACGTCGACTGTTTAGACTTGCTGCCTTGTACACAGGCAGAAGGTGACTTCGGTGTCGCGTCCTCCATGACGAACCATTTGTCATCTCGTAAGGATATACCATGACTATGACAGTCTCCAAGTATATGTCGACAATCTCGCAAGTCAATCGCCTGGATCGACCGTAAGCTATTACCCATTCGGAAGACGTGCTCACAGCGACAATTCCCAACACCCTCCCCGATCATATGCCAAACAAGCACTTTTCCTGACATTTTAGCTAGGCCCAGAGATAATTGGTGCCCCTTGAGTAGTGCGTGATGGTCTTGGACTTCCAGCCTTGGTGCCTGCAGGAGGTCAAAAAGCGTCTCTGCTGGGACCTCAATCCCCGAGCAATCATCAGGACGACAACTAGTAGGATACCCTTGAACAGTGGCCAAAACTGGCAATACCCCTCGCCATGTACTATCAGACAAAGATAATATTTCTGATGGCCTCGATTTCCAGTCGCCCAAAACCTGTATCTTCCAATTGGACCGCGATCCATCAGAGTCATCTGTTGCGTTGACCAAGCTTATCGTCGGTGTGCTTTCCACCATGCTATTAGTAACAGAATGGACAACAGCTGCTATCCATGCTAGTTGCTCTCCACATTCAGATATGGTATACGAATTTCCAATGACAGAAGCTGTCAGAATCGCCTCCTGTATGCTAACACTGATCTCCGTCTTGTCTGACAAAGTCGCTGAGAGACTCTTAGCATTCGACGCAAATTACGAAGATTAATCAAGACTCTCACCTGATATGGTGCCCTCCCCAAGGTCGATGGCTTTCTCAACAGCGTCTAAAACACCCGCTCCGCCAAATGGCCAGGTCTGAGCTGTGTACTCCCTGACTGTGGTAATCTGACATTCGTCCGAGCCAGAAGACACTACTACCATAAGCTGATCAAGTGCTTGGACGAGACTGTACCCCGTACACTTGGTCGTGCTCATTCCTTGTCGTCTCTGGGTCAAGGCTGGCCATGGAAGTTCAAAGACTGCTGTGTGGCAAGATATGACCTGATTCTTCCTGAGCCCCTCTTGTGGCAGTGCTGCGAGGACCTTTTGTCGGATTTCCACGATGAGATTTGGATAGGATTCGCCCCAATGAAAGGAAACCTCTCGTGCAAGAGCAACAATTAGCCATTGGTATGCCGCACTATCAATTATCACGCCCGTATATTTGGACAGCTCGATCTCCAGCACGTCCTGGTTGTCTTCGTCATCTATCCAATCAAAGAAGTCAGTAGCGCCTTGAGAGTTGACATCTCCATGACTCAAAGCGTGATCCCACTTGGCCATCTTCTCTGATAAAGACATTGTGTCTGTCGCGATCTGGCTAGTCTCTGAGCATTCTGCGATTCCAGAATAGAGTATATGTTTGAGTTGGTCCGTGATACCTCTTATAAAGCATTAGCCCTCGCAATGTGGCTACAAGTATCAACGCAACTCACCTATGGTGCTTATGGACGAAGAGCATGATGTTACGTTTCAATTCGTCGGAAGACTCCGAGCCAATGCGAATGGCAAAGGCTTGAATCAATGCTGGAATCCGATCCAAAGCTTTCTCCCAGTTCCGCTTCTGCGTACATCTTCCTTGTCGACTGTAGAGGTCTTCGCAAATATGTTGAATGGTATCCTGTACAACCTCCAATACAACCGTAGATGTTGTCGAGTACCACGTTTCTGCTTTCTCTTTGTTTGTGTTGTCTGAAGGTCGAGTATCAGATGCTAAGGGGCTTTGCCTAGGGTCGACAATGGTCCGAAGGCATTGACCTGGAGAAGGCGCGATAGATGCATATCCCGAATCAGTTTGAATATCGTCAATCGAGTGATCGATTGCGTTGTCTTCTCTGCCCGTGTGCAGTTCGTCATTGATCTCCCTGATAGTTTGTTGAAGATGAACTGCATCCTGATGGGATGCGGTGCCTTCAGCAAATCTTTCCAATAGCCTCCGATAATGATCGCCCCTGATTAACATTCGTCCAACAAGCATCGTGGCCTCGTCGGATTGCCCATTCCGAGCAATGATGATGGACGTACTATCTCCCACACCGGTCTATCAAGTCGTGAGATCAGCTGCCGTGTATTATGGGGCGATTTACTTACCTCCAGCTGATATTCAATGTCAAGGATTGGGGACTGTCCTGCGGGGTTCGTTATGGTAGCCATGGTAAGTTCACTTGGACGCAGTATTGCCTCAATGCGAGAGGTAACCCTGGATAGCCAGGAGTCACTATGACGCCACCCCTTGCCATGTGCGGCATGGTTCTGCCGGACCAGGTCCTGATCACTGGTCATTTTGAGTTGCTGATTTTTTTGAATTGTCGAAGCTGAGTCCGATCGATGGGTTCGGATCCGTCCTGGCATATCGTCCGTGCGGAGCTATCAAATAGATACCCTGATCTTGAGATGAGGACTGACTAGGGGAGGGGGTTCCCCTTTCTTTCCCTTCGGATGATAACTGGTTTGGTGAGCAGCCAGTACTGTGCTTATTCCATGTCCACCCAAGATGTCGAATGAGAGGCAAGAAAAGCTCAGCATTACGGGGAACTGACAGCCATTTCGTGGACAAGGTTCGAACAGTAAAGAGTATAGAGGGTATCAGATGTATAGCAATTCGATGAGGACCTCGGATCGACGGATTGACTCGGGATGCTGTAGATGGCAAGATCTGGGCGCCCTACCACTCGTCACTCGTCTGACTAATAATTTATTTATGAGTCCACGAGGGATAGACCGATTTCATGTTCGAATCGAAGTACGCTCGAGGGTGTTTCAAATTGGCCACCGGTCTTGTGACGTGGTGCGATTCTGGCGGACGGGCGGTCGGGCAGCTGCTTTGAGAAGGGAAAAGAATGGGAGCGAAGAATGGGCCCCGCGGAACCTTGATCAGGCCGTTCGTCAGGCTCGTGTCGCGCATGCTTAGCACAGCAGGCTTGCGGCACCTTACTGGTGGGGGGGGGGGGGGGACTACTTGAGCCACCACCATCAGCTTGAATGTCGCGCGATACGTAGTACGATAAAGACTCTTGGAATAATGCTATGCGGGGCCTCAAGGTTGCTTTTGGCCTGTGTCCTGCCTCTGTAGCTGGCAGAAAGGAGCGGCCATGCAAAGAAAACGGACCAGGGTGAGGGTGCGAGTGTTGGATTCTCACTGTGCGTGCGTGTGAAAGTATGTACATTGGTCAACTACTCGAATACTTAAGTAGTAGGGTTATTAAATGTGATCCGCCGCCCACGGATCCTTGCCAGGTCTTCCCGTGTACATGCCATACTAGCGAATTGACAACACCCTCCACATCGGCAGCATTCCGTAGTGCCGGGAGTATTGGACAGAGCCCACATATTCATCCTAGCTGTTGGGGCCCTATCAACATATTGTATCTCCGTGAGACTGGGAGGTACTCGGCACCGAGCGAGTACCTTTGTATTGGTCCTTGACCCGTGCAAGGCGGTGAAGTGTTGCAACTCATGTTTCACGTGGCTTATGGGAATGCTGATTTCGTTCTCTGTATCGCTCGGCGAGCCTCTCGAACACGTGCCGCAGCATCTCGTTCCTGTTCTTGACGGGTACGGGGTAATGACATTCGGTTCATCTTATCGAGGTCTCGGTCTTGTAAGAAGGTACTAAGTCTTGACGCCTGCTCTGTAGACTGCTGCAGCTTCTTGAGGGAAGCTCTACACAAAGTCTGTTAGCTAGCGTAATGCCTTCCATGCTGCCGACTGGAGAGAACTTGGAACTGACTCCGAAAGCTTGATCTCGCTATCTTGCACTTTCATTTTGAGAAACGAGTAGAGGAGAGGGAATGATTGTTGCTAGAATAACTACTCTAAATCTCTCAGTCAGGGAAGCCCGAACATATAGGAGAATCCCCATCAACTAATGCTTCACATCCCATTTCCTTACTGGCTCTGCAACTGAGAGACCCAGTTGAACACTCGAGGATGCTATTTGCTATGGCAGAGGGACTAGGTTTCACGAAGAGGTCAAAATGCCTGGTATTTGGCTGACTCCAGCATGGACTGGACATGTTGAAATCTGCAGTTGCGCATACGAGAAGCCCTCTTCTCTAAATATCTTCTCCATTGGATATCTGCAGTCGAAGACTTCAATCACACACTCACGATGCAGGTTTTATACAGCCATTGAGGGCGTATTCAATGACGTGGGTGGTGATGTTGGCACAATCGCAAAGGAACATTTCCACACTTGTGGACAGGCTTCCAGCGCTTGTGCACATCCATTTCACACCTATCGAGGACTACAAATCCCAATCGTACTGTGGCCGGGCGTAAGGTCTCCACGCAACCCGCATACATAATGTTGGCACAACTGCAGAAAAGTTTTCCACACTTGTGGACGTACTTTCAACTTATGCACGTTCATTTCACACCTGAGGGTCGCACTAAGTTCAACCGCACTGTGGCCGGGCGTAAGGTTTGGGCATCTCTGAATCTCGGCGAGCCATTGAGAAGGCAGCTTGTCGCGCGGGTCTGGGTCTGGGCTCTGCCGGGTTTTGAGTCATCCGCATCAGGGTCACCTGATTGGGCCACGTACGAGCATTTGTGACAACATGTGCATCTGGGCTGCAGGATACATGCGCAATCGGATATTGCAGTTGTGAATGGCTGCTTCGAAACGATTGACTGGATGGCGATACCCATTCAATCCTCATTGATCCGGGCCAACCTTCCACAGCAGCATGGACGAAAGTTCACTGCCCGGCTGACATGGTTGCCTCCGGAAAGTGTATTACATCGCGTAGTGATCGAATCTTACTACTAGCGCATCGTTCCTGTTACTGACTGGTCCTCATCTTCCTCAAGGAGTGGGAGACTCGATGTCAAGACCAAGATACTCGGACTAAATCGTCCTTTCGAGGGAGATGATTCGATTTTCTTGTTCATTAGTCCTCGTCATCAAAATCATCTGAATCGTCAAGTAGCCCTGAGCGAACTCCTGATAACAGCAGTTCTACCCCATAGCAGTCTGCGGCGTGCTCCACGAAGGCAGCCGTTGTCCAAGCCAGCTCATTCATCAACTCACCATCCTCATCTAGCTCCAATCGTTTCCGTTCCTCGGCTGTCAGCCTAGCAGTAGCCCACCGCCGGTACACTTCCGCGCATCCCCTGCACCACAGGCCGTGCTCGACCTCGGATCCGTTCACCAATGGAAACCACACAGAGCCGTCCCGGGGGCACCCCTCCATCCGCAGCTCTTCTCCGGTGACTTTGTCCTTTGGGACATAGCCCTCAAGCATACCGCCCTCGCGGTGTCGGAGGTAAGAGTGCGAGGTTCCGTCATCCCCCGGTCGGAGGTGTTCCGTGGCGGCGAGATCCCGCGCTTGACCTGCAGCAACAACATCACCCTCCGCGAACTGGCTGCGCATGACTGGCAGCTTGTTGCGGATAATACTCTCGTCCAAGTCGAAGAACTTCGCCGCGCGTTCCACTGGGATGGCCACAAGGTCCAAGTCGCGACGGGAGCACTGGAGACAGTGCCGCAGCAAAGTTGGGAGGAAGAGAAACGGGCCAAAGTCGTCTTGGCATCCTCTGCATGTCTCGTCTCGTAATGCGTCTTCCCAGGCAAGTAGAGGATGATGTGACAGTAATGTAGAACCGCGAAGTGTGCCAAGGGCTTCGGACGCGTAGGTGACCAAGTCGCGATATGCTGGGAGGGCATGCACTGTGTCGTATGCTAGCGAGGACGTGCAGGCCAGACGGAATAGCGAGGACAGATCCATAGACAGGAAGACGATTTGTAAAATCTCTGTTGGTAAGTGATCTAAGAGTCCCATTGATGACTGTCGCTCCTTGCCGGTGAAGCTTTGGGTGATGGTCTTTGGTCCCCTGATTGTGACGGGGACCGGGTCTCGTTTGTCGATGCGCCTCGCGAATGGGCGGTAAGCGAATCGATTCACGACCTCATCGCTCGAGAGATCATTCATCATTGCCTTCTGAAACAGTACTGTATATTGGCGGCGAAGAACAATCTGATTTGATTCGATCTCTCTTGATGACTGAAAGCTCTGCCCGAGGTGGTTTAAGGTGGCGGGATTTTCGGGATGACGACCCCGCTTTCGCGTCTCAGGGCTCTCGAGACTCAATCGGCCGTAACCCGGATACGGTGACTGTGCGAGCCTGAATAAGATACGACTTCACCAACTTTGAATCAAATAATCGAGAACCTGTTTTTGAAGTGTCTCAACTAGCGAATTATCCGGGTTTGGACTTGTACGCCCCTGGGTCTTTGAGGTTGAGACTGTTGTTGATGCCCGCCAAGACCTGTTGCCACCAAGCTTCCACAAGCGTTCCTGTTCGGGACTCTTTCACTGTGTCCTCTTGAGGGAATTCACCTATTAGAATGGATATCTGTACTTTGAATTACAGGACTCAGTTGAGGATGTGTATGTAGGATCTTCATGATGAACTCAACAAAAGAGACTTAGCAGGCAAGGCAAAGAATACCGACGTCCGGATATATGTCATGCATGGCCAATGTCCGCCTTGTCTACGTCCTGCTGCACCACCTCATACACATGCTGTCTGTCAGCGAAGCGCACTTCCACCTTGTTGACGCGTTCCGGGGTAGGGTCCTCTCCGCCTGCATCCTCGGGCAACAGTGGTGCCGATAGAAGGATGCCCTGCGCCATCCGCAGAATGGTTGAGAACTTGTTCGTGTACGATGCCCCAGCCATGACAGCAGCCAAGGTGCCGCAGACAACACCAAAAAGGGCAATCACGATAGCAGCCCCGTACGATGCCCACAGAAGCGCGTGGGAGTAGACGTACACGTTCTGATACGGCGTGCTGACTACGTTGATCATCGCGGGCGGTGCGTATGGAGAGGAATAGTTCGGGCTATAATGAGGGAAACACATAAGCTTGCTGTCAGGCGTCTGGAGATAATCATTGACTTACTTTAGGGCGCTCGAGGACATGAGAGACACGGTAGCGTTGATAAACATCGTCTCCAACACATCTGCCATTGACGCGGTGAAGTTGGTCTCCGGGACGATCGACAGTCCATCCCAGAACTTGCTATCCAAGCCCCCTAGACTTTGCGTAAAGTACCCAGTGTCATTTAGGTAGTTCAAGAAACCCAGTTCCTATGTTGACGAGTAGTCAGTTTTTCGTGTTTCTCAAATGAAATGACCACTGGCGGACAAGAACTTACCTTGGTATCTAGCAGCGCCGTCATACCCATTGTGGTGTTGATGGCACCTCCATCGCCGGATGTGATGTAGATATCGCCAAGCAAGAAGGAGTTGAACGTGTTCATGACAGCCTGGTAGGCAAGGTTCTCTACGACTGTAGTGTTGAATTGATCGCTGATTTTCCCATTCGATGTCATATTCAGGAACGCGACGCCCGACGGGCCAGGTTCATAGGAGACATAGTTGTGGATTTCCACCTTCTCAACGACAACGATCTGCACGCTGTCCACGAAAGAAAAGTTGGCTGAATAAGAAGCGTTGTTCAGGATGCACTGGACTATCGTGGCGTCCGACACCTGGTGCAGCATCTCGCTGCTGAACTGAGTGGAGTTGTTACTAACATAGCATCCAGTCTTACCAGGGTCGTGCAGCATATTCGGAAGCGCAGCCACGTAGAGGCTCAAGGGCGGCGCACCAGCGCCGTATGATAGAGGTCCAAGCCCCACCACCGGAGTGTTCAATGTGTCATTGTGGAGTGGCAGCTGGTCGTCGTCCGTTGGCTAGGTAGTAGTCCAGGCGAGATAACCGTACGATGAACCGCACTTGAGTGTACTGTTGGCCATGTCTGCGGCCAACTTTGGATCGACATTGCGACATGATAGTGCGGGGCCGTGAAAATCGAGCGACCAAGTTGAGTTTGGCGAGGGAGGTTCGAGCTCGAGAATCTTTGAGCCGGTCATCGATGCTGCCACGGCAGCCTGGACAAAAGGTTGCGGTCCCTTGTATATGTACGCCGGAGAGAGACCCTGCAGCCTCTTGACGCTGGCAAAGTTTATGCTCTTGAAGTCGATCTGCGGAACTCTTTGCAGTGAGGTTATGGGAAAGGCGAGGTGTTGCACCGTGAGACTCGAGACGGGGAAGAAGAAGGCAACAGTGAAGGCCCTGTCAAGACGCTGTTAGTGTCACGCTTGGTCAAGAACTCGTGATGGTCACGAACCAAGAGAACAAGGCAAGGCCCATTGTCAGAGCACTTCTCCTCCACAGTCCAGGCATAAGCAAATTGAACACAATCTTCGTAGAACCCAACAAGCCGTCGATGACGGATGCCTCTGTAGCTCGGCTGGTATTTTTGATAGCTTTCCAGGCTGTCTCTTCATGCGCAGTCGACAAGGCCATGCTGAGCAAAGCCTTGACGAAGAAAACGAACACCGCTCCCACTGCAAGGTTGATTTGCTGACCGCTCAGGCTGGCGACACCAGCTATGCCGTAGCTAGAATCCGGGGCAATTTGGCCGGCCAGGTGGTTGTAGAAGAGATGGTGGCCAACGCTTAGAAGGACGCCCGCAGCGAAGGTCAGAGTCATCGTTCCCTTGGATTGGGGTGCGATCCATCGAGGCAACATGTTGTCAACGGAGACAACGTAATGGATGATGCGTGAACAGGATGAATTGTGTCTCAGTGACGACACACTGGGGGAAGTTGCGAGGAAGGTGAGCGAGAAGCCAAAGAAGATTCAATAGTCGCACCAGCTTCGGGTCGGTCGACAGTTGCGCCAAGAGTCGTGAAATGGCCGTGGCATATGCAACCTCCCACTGATATATGAACCTGGGCTTTGCACAGCCTTACACGACCGGTGCACTTCCCCTCTTCTCCCCTCTCATCTTTTTCTCCGCTGCAGGTCGCTGACAAACGGATGGTCATCTACTCTGCAGGGGTCAGGATCGTCGGTGCATATGCAGACAGGCCACCTGTGGGGGCCAAGAAAGACATCAGGCTGTCCATGGTTTATCATGGCAGTCGGTCATCATGGGTTCAAGTTGAGCAACGCAGAATCATCGCGAATGAGCACTTATGACAGACTGAAATGGCTTCAAGAGCTTGGTGGATCAAGAATAGCTGCGATCAGATGTCGATTGCTGGAGTAACAGATTCTTGGCATGCATCACTAGATCCAGTTCGGCGCACGCCACAACGCAGGCAGCCGAATTCACGAAACAGCATATATCTCAGGCGTGAATGGCTCTAATTGCGCTCAATGCCAGATTGAATATCTCAAAAAAGTCTGGAGATCAGTTGTTGAGCCCAATATGCCCGCCAAACCCATCGCGCGTTCCATCAACGTCTACGCCAGATGGCGTCCATTGGCTCAATCCGAAGAAGCTAGCGGCGAGATTGATCGGACCACCGCCGCCTCGGATGACCGTTCCGTCTTCACCGTCTCCATCGACCGCAAGAATCCTCCGACCGACCGTCCGTGGACGAGTGCGCCGGCATTCAAGGCTGTCTTGGACCCAGCCGACGACAACACTAAGGCGTACGACACCATCGTCGTGCCCACAATCCCTAGCGTCCTGGAGGGGGGAAGCTGCACGTTCTTCGCCTATGGTCACTCTGGCAGCGGCAAGACACACACGATCATGGGCTACGACGTCGAAGATGAGAAGGCGCTGGGTCTCTGCCTTGCCGCCGCGCGACAGCTGTTTGAAGCACTACGCCCTCTCAACGAGGCGGACACCGGTGGCGAGCAGCTCGGAGTCGGATTCAGCCTGTTCGAGCTGCGCAAGAAGTCAGCATTTGACCTGCTGAACAAGCGTACCGAATGCTTCATCAGGGAGGGGCCCGACGGCAAGACCCACATCCGTGGTGAGACCGAGATGCTTGAAGGCGGCAAGGTCCGGGTCCACCCTATCGTGAAGAGACCGTGTTGGAATTTCGACTCGCTCCGGCAAGAGCTGGTGCAAGCTCTTGGGCACCGGGCCGTGGGATCGTCGACTGTTCATGACCAGAGCTCCAGAACGCACGCAGTCCTCGAGCTCGAGATTATCAACGCATCTCTGGTTGAGGCACGGCAGGCTCTGGCTGACCGTCAGTCCGAACTGGTACCCGTAGGCAAACGAGCCACCGATATCAGCATCGAGGAGTCGATGAAGGGCGTGATCAAGACGCCCGATGGCGATTGGGCTCCCAATCCGGATTATCGGATCGATCAGGGGCTCATCGACGCAGCCGAAGCGGAGAAAGCCGAGTTTGAGGCCCGAGTGAAGAGTGCAGAAGACCACATCGACAGTATTCTCACCTCGTCGCCTTCTCCATGCTTGGGGGCAAAGATGGTGTTTGTGGACCTCGCTGGTGCCGAGTACCACCAGGACAAGGGGTCTCAGGCACAGACCTTCAAGCAGACACCTCAAGAACGTCAAGAGGGCCGCCAGATCAACACTGACCTCCTCGCCCTGAAGGAGGTGATCCGGGCATGGTCCAAGAACCAGCCTCGCATCCCCTTCCGCTCATCAGCTCTGACGATGGTGCTCCGTGAACATTTCATGAACGCGGCGAAGGGAAGCTCAGCCATGATTGTCACGGTGTCTCCTGCCAAGGAGCAGTATGCAGCTACTCTGAACTCTCTCAAGTACGGGAGTCTAGTGGGAGCACCTGCCGCTTGAAGCGAGGTAAACGAAGGCATGCAAACTAGATAAAACACATCGTGTAGACACAAAGCGAGCGTCTTCAGATGTTTATATGCTACCATGACTTGCCAGGGGCATAATGCTACCTTTCGGTTGTGAGATGACATTTGCAAACCATTCCATCTTCAGTCACAAAGTGATACCAGACAGGGGACGGATCTCGATCCAGACAATCAAACTCGGCTCTGCCAGAGGTCCTCATATTCCTCATCACTTATACCTAAGGGCCGATTTGATCTCCAAGTGAAGACGCCCCCTTTCAAACTTGGTGGTATCACGATCTCTCGGAACTCAAGTCTCAGCTTCCATCTTGCCGGGTGGGGGTACCCTTCGGTCTTGGCAAAATACGCGAAATTCCAGTCATCAATCCTTATCGAGAGAGCAAAGTACTCCATTCGATGCGTTTTGCAGGCTTGTGGTGGTAGGATATCGGTTCCTACGTCGTCATGATACATGATGCGTTCTTTCATCGGCTTGCTGCGTATGAAGTCTCGCATGGCCAGGCCCGAGACCTGTCCGTCCCATTCGTGAAAGGCGACTTTGGCCATCAGTACACGCGGCCTGAAAACATCCTTGATGTACTCGCGAGTCCGTCGCCAGTCTTCAGAGATGTCATCGTCACCCAGAGGGTAGCGGTCGAATTCGAGGTTGTTCAATTTGATTCGGCGTATGCATTGAAGAGCATGCCTCGGCACGACGTCGGTGAGGAATATGCTTGCATCGAGCCGAGGATGTTTCCTCTCCCGGTTCCACCAGGAAGAAGGTCCGACTTCGATGAGATTGGACTGGAAAAATACCACCTGAGCATCAGCACTGAAGGTCTTGCTAACCAAGAAGAAGTTCGTAGGTGGAAGCCAACAGTCGCATCGGGGAGAATAGGCTGCGTGTTGGCATTGGCAGAAGCAACCACCCGGATTCCGTGTCCAGCAGGCTGAAAATTGGCATCCGTAATGCTGACACTGGCCACACTGGGCGGAGCATCGACTCGCGGCTGGCGCTTCACAATGATTTATTCTGCAGTACTGGTGCAGGCTCGGGTCACACTTGTCGTAAGGTGGTCTACAATCATATCGGTGACTACAGCCAGAGTGGTGCGTCTTGTAGCCGAACTCCGCAGTCCATTCCATCCGGCTAAGTGGCGTAACAAGGTCGGTAAATTCTAGTATGTGAAGCCGGACTTCTCTAGGAAGATCCATGAATCGAAACGTCCCAATGTCACGTTGTAGTGAGGAGCGACATCCCATGGCTTGGAGGCTGGCGGTCCGTGCTATGCTGTAAAGTTGTTGATTTGGACGATTTAGGAGACGGATGTGGCAAGTAGATAGGGTTGGAAGTGTCTCCAGACCTCTGGTAATGCGCAATGCTGTTGTTATGTCTGCACAATCGCAGACCAGGTAAAAGTTTAGTTGATTTGGACGAATGTATTGCCGTAGACATGTTAGGACTTTGTTCCAGTAGGCCTCGACGGCCATGGCCTTTTCGGTTGTTGCTTCAAGAGCAGGATCGCCTTTCACATCGCAACTGCACTCAGTTCTTCCATAGAGAGTGTTGTATCCTTCTCGAACAGCCTCATGTAGAATGATTTTCAAAGAAGTGATGATGGGCCAGGCAGCAAGGGGTAGTTTCTGAAGGAGCGCCAAGCCGTCCAAACTGTCGTTGTCTGACGTGTGGTGGTAGGTGAGGCATAGGATGTTGGACGCGTAGAAAATGTAGAAGATTTCATCTCGAAGCCTTCGACAGACCCTCATCAGTGAAAGGGCCATTTCGGTTCGCGGAGCGTCCCTTTGAAGTCGCCTATGAGAGCTGGCCCGGCGTGTCGCTCTTTCTTGGGGGTTGAGAGAGAGTTCATTGTGAGATGTGACGCCCGCGGCATCGTAAATGCGCAATCTGATGCTGGCGGGAATGCCAACAAGGCTAGGAAATAGTGTTGGCTTCGACATGGCCTACTTTGATGGACTTTCTGTAGATATCAACGAAGTGCATTGCTGAGTGTGATGATGTCAAGTGGTTTAGTAGCGCGAATGCGAACCAAAATCATCAGAGGATCCATGCTTAGGCGATGACCCCTCATTAGCAAGACCCGCAGATCAGTGCTGTTGGCACAAGTCGGCCCCCAATTCTAGGCAGCCCTGGAGTTAATGTTGTCAACTCGCACCAACTAACTTGATCGACCATAACAATACTATTTTTTGTTACGCGTTGGTCTAAGTGCGGCCTCCTTCTATGCGACCGCAACAAACCAGCACAACGCAACAACGAAGACATGTTGGATGTTACGATGTATAATTGAGCAGCTCAGCACTGCCACGCCACACAAATGCACAGCCAGACGTGTGAAATGCGCCGGGCCTTGAGACTTTATTTTTCAGCCTGCGCGTTGGAAGACTCACCAACTACATGCTTACGACAGCCAACAAAGTCTCTGTTGGACCTTAATTCTACTCATAGCATGTCGTCATCTCCGTGGGTCATTGGTAATTGAATCCTACCTTCTGAAACCCAACAAGGGTTTGTATATTCATAGTTGCTACCAACTTACAACTTGCAGAGAATAAGTCGTCAATCTAATTGTCCCGCACCAACAACATTCTCGTTTCAATCGGACCGAGAGATCTTCGCTTATTGAGAATGACAACAAGAGCTAACAAGCTCTTCGTAACGGGTTGAGATAGGACACTCAGGGATGCTGTCAAAACCAACATCACCAACGGGATTGGGGGCCATGGGGCTTATAAAGATGAGCCGGCTACGTCTCATGATGGATCAATTCTTGGCTGGTTAGTAACAACAGCTCCAGAGTCCCTTGCCTCAATCATTATCGACAATGCTGCGAGAATCGCTTCTTCCCTACGCCATCGTTTGGTGTACATGCCTCCTTCCTGTGCTTTGCATATCGGTCGAGATGGCAAACCCGGGGCGCGTATACCCAATGCAAAAATGGGAGTTCACCTCTGCGCTGAAACCTACATGGTTTGGCATCAACAACCAGGTCGGAAACATTGGCTTTCCGGAGTTGTACGGCATTGCGAGTTCGTATTTCAATTGGGTCAAGACTCAGCCCAACGCCGAGACAGACACCGGCTCACTCCTTGTCGCGGCTCTTTACATTCCCGAGTTAGACACAGTGTACTCTTCCACGATTGTGAGAACCCCTCAGGTGAAGGGTGAGAAGGATGCGGTCAAAAGGAATATTTATATATCCCAGCCGGCCACGGAGAAAGGGATGCTCTGGTGGGAATCAGCAAAGGAATACATCGCAGATTGGCATGCGGAAGATGGCGCATACTTTGCCTACGAATACTTTGCCTCAGACGCCCAGAGGAAGATCATCAGAGACAATAATCGATATCCAGCCGGGGCCATGGTCGCGACATGGGGATACCAGACATCTGCGAGTCACGAACAAAAAGAGTCAGGTCGTCCCGTTGGCCTCTGTGGCAAAAACACTAGGTGGCCGCGCGATCCTACTTGTGAGCAGGTTGCAGGCTACCTCGGGGTCCAATGGCAGGCAGTCAGTGGTCGCACTTCTCAACAACAAAGAGAGGACGACGACTCGCGAGTTGCGGACTATTTTGCCGCTAATGATATGGTAGACAACATGTCCGACTATTGCGGAGGATCTAGCCAGAAACGACGCCGCACCCTTGGGCAGAACCGACTTGTATCCAGACAAAACCCGCCCTGTCCCGGAGCACCTCAACACTTCACAGTGAGTCCACTTCCAGTCCCCCCTGCTTTGCCGGGGACGACATCCGCTTCCGCTTCGCCAGCAACCATCACCCCTCCGCCAGGGCCTGCTCCGAGTTGCCATATGCAGAATCAGGATCCGGACCAAGGGATATTGACCAGAGCGTGCATCTGTGAAGGGAGCATCACCCTCCCCCTCCTGACACTCTCTAGCGTTACTAGGGACACACAGAGCTGCGACTACCCTACTCTCCCTACGAGCACACCGCCTAATCCCATCTCCATACCCACACAGACATGGACTTCGGACTGCCATGCATGCACGCTTGTGGGTGGGGTCGCTGACCAAGAGACGTGTACCTCAGTGGCGGGCTGTACTATGACCGGCGTCACAGCCACCGCAACAGCCGGGTCAGGCAAACCGACAATTCAGGCGTTCGTCTCGAACAATCACACCATTCCTATTGGCGATGCAGAGAACAAGGATAACGGCACGGCATTGGCCAATGACTTGTACTCCAAAGTCCTTGGTCTTTGTGATGATAAAGGATGCGACTCTACCCGATCGGCAAAGATTGACCATATCGAAACTGTAATGTTGGGCGGGGAGAAAGCCATGGCTCTCGAGGTATTTGTGTATCAAGCTGTGTAGTGAGTATTCCTTGCTTTGAAGCGGACCTTGAGGATGAGGCTAGGGCTATATTGATCCGTCGCAACTACAGTCATGGCCTCGATACATTGAAGCAGATGCTCTCACTTGGTGTTGCATCTTGGGTCAACGCCGTCAGTACTATGTGCACAGAGGTTGAGTATCAAGACGATGCCGATGAGACTAGTTCTGGATGCGGCTCGGGTCCTGTCAAGCGCGATGATGGTCTCATCTTCATGCCGACTAGCACGAGCCTTGAGCGCCGTTGTGTCGACAATTGCGACCATCCCGTTGTATGCCATTACAAGGCCCGCATTTGCAACGCCCCCGATCTAATCAGTGAGTGCTATCCGTAACATTACTCCCTTCAAGGTCACACTTGCTGATTTGTTGTTCTTTTTGAAGCGGTCATCAAGGGCGAAGGCAACGACCCCTACGGCAATTTCCTAGCCGTCGGCATCAAGATAGCCAAAGACCACTCAAGCTTGAGCGAATTCGACTGCGAGTTCTGGGGTCAAATGATTACGGCAGCGGCTATCATATTGGCTCCGGAACTCGCAGCGCCCGAGATCTTGGAGGACATTGAATTTCAATTCATATGTGAATTGACATCCAACCTAACAAGCATGATGTCGGGTATCTTGAGCCAACATGAGAACAACGCCCGATCCCCAACTTTACTGGAAGGATTCTGAGGGGCCATGAGACTTTAGCCATCTTTTCTTTTCCTTCATTAAGGATTCAACATCCTAGTGTGCGCGAAATCTTTTATCGATCTGAAGCTATTTCAATGTCATCCATGTGTAGTTATCTATATATACGCCCACTCAAGTATTACTCAGCGACTGTGGAGCATTCGTGCTTCTTCGAAAATATCTTCTGTAAGCCTTTGTTAAAAGACAGACGAAGACCAGTAACCTCAGTGGAACATTTTCTGCCTTGAGTTGGGCGGACATAAAAGCTGACGAAGGGTGCTGTGAACGTGTGCCGGGTTCAAAGAACACCTAAGGTTTGACCGAGAAAAGATACAGAGTGATAACGAATCATTGCAACGCTCACAGACAGACCGACGCCGGGGTCAAGCAGTGATCCGGATCCCGTAGAGATCAGAGCCGGCCGGACATCGGGGTCCACTGGAGGAATGGTGCTAGCAGGGATTCTCTCTCCCCTCCTCTCGGTTTCTCTAAGCTCGCTTTCTGATTGGTCTGGAATCCGAGCTTTGGTTTTGCGAGGTCATGCCTCTCACACCCTGATCCAGCACCCCAAAAACTCTCCGACATTGTTCCATACAAATCCAAAGATACAGCTTGTCGGAAAGTTCGGTGACTAAGACTCACTGTCATATGCTTCGTGATGATTAATCAGACTACTCCCTAAAGCCTCGTTGAAACGTATAAAAACAGATCCCGCACTTACACTACACTCTTTGGTCTAACAGGTACCTATGCATGCAGCGCTCAATTTGTAGAAAGACTATCTCAGCGATGCATCTTTTGATCCTAGGAGCGACCGGGAAATCGGGCGGCCACGCCTACAAGTATGCCTTGGAGCAAGGTCGGTCAAATCTCCCAAGACTGTTCGAGTCTACATGTACATACTGACAACCAGACATCTTCCACAGGTTACCATGTAACGGCCCTGGTCCGCAACACCTCCTCCATCATCCCGCACGCCAACCTCACCGTGGTCGAGGGCTCGGTTCAATCGCAGGATGACATGGACCGCGCCTTCTCAGCCGCCGGCATCCCCGTCGACGCCGCCCTGCAGCTGCTGAATCCGCACCGCGCCTCCGGCAACCCGTGGGCGGCCTTCCTCGGCCCTCCACGCCTCCTCGCCGACGCCACCGCTCATGCGGCGCGCTCTCTGCGCAAGCAAAAGCGGACTGCTATTGCCGACAAGCCCCGCCTCGTAGTCATGGGCGCTCTGGGCCAGGGCGCGAGCCGTGCCGTGACGCCGCTCATCACGCGCCTGATTATCGACTACAGCAACGTGGGCAAGACGTACGAGGACCACAACGCCGTCGACGCCGAGATCGAGGGCAACTGCGCCGACGACGTGCGGTGGACGATCGCGCTAGCTGTGGGCCTGAGCAACGGCCCCGCCAAGCTGGTCAAGACGTTTGGGCATCTTGAGACTGGCGCCGGCATGCTCATATCGCGCGAGAGCTGTGCGCGGTGGATGGTGGATGTGGCGGCTGGGAAGATGGGGGATGAGTTTACCAATAAGCGGGCCATCACGTCGAATTGATCAGGAATTTGGTTTACTTTGCTTGTTGGCTGCGTTTTGGAGTGCTATTAGACATGCTTATGTAGACATCCTAGCCAAGTCGCTACAATGAATCGTCTCAATTCCTGCAAGGGCTGTCTCCAACAGTTGTGCGAGGTCAAGTACGAAGTTCCCCCCATCCAAGTTGCACAGTGGACTCTTTCAAAGATCAGTTTCTAATTATCACAAAAAGCTACAGGCCTGAGACTGATTACCGTTCATGCACCAAGCTTGACAAAAGGTTTCTCCCAGTCCCAGGTATCGTATCGAGCATGCGCTGAGCCGGGGATTGTTACGAACCCCACCGTGCTGGTATGCTGACGGGACTCGCCGTGCATGGGTGTGGCCTAGACCGTTCAGTGGGCCGGAGCTAGCGGATGCTGGATCTTCCACTTCTTGCTCGCATTCTCTTTCTCTTCGAGCTCGTATCGCGTGCTTCGACAGTGACCGACTTGTATTTGTCGATAGACAGATGCTCGGTGCCACAGCCAACAATGCCTCCGCAAGACCCGGAGACTAAGCGTATCACCCGTGCGGGCCATAAGAAGTCCCGCCTGGGTTGTCAGCGGTGCAAAGCACGCCGCGTCAAGGTGATTGTCGCTGACCTAAGAGCTCGCGAGTGGGCGTGAACTAGCTGACGCGATATCCCGGCCAAACAGTGCGACGAGCAACGGCCATGTCGAAACTGCGTTAGGCACGGTGTTTCGTGCAGTCTCTCCGTGCCAGCCGTAAGTACCAGGGTCACTCCTGTCCTCGCGCCCCGCCTCAGCGTTCCCTCGCTCCTGAACAGCGACCATGCAACACCGTCTTCCAGGGCATCGAGTGCCGCTGCAGCGAGCTCCGCCCCCAATCTAGCCTCCCTGTCAGCCCAGGCGACTGCTATCAGGCAACTCGTGGGAAAGCTCGAAGACGACATCAAGGATCTCAGCGCCAGGCCACAGCGACCAAACGAGAATGGGTTCGGGCCGCATCCCTGTGCAACCGATCATGCCTACGTTGACTGCTCTAGCGCATCGGCTGAATGGATGAGAAGCTTACTACTTTTCCATTACTACTGCAATTCTACAAGTGCGACTCTTTGTCACAATGAAGCCACAAAAGAGCTCTGGCGTACGACAGTGCCGCAAATGGCCCTCTCCCATGTCAGTAAAAGTGTTCGTTCCAAAATTAACGATCGAAGCAAGGCTAACTCATGCTATTAGGAATGTCTTATGCATGGCTTGGTGGCCTTCACCGCACTGCACTATGCCCACGAGAACCCCAAAGAAGAGGCGACTTTCATGATTACATCGACATATCACCAGTCTCTCGCGTTGCGACACTTCTCCACTCAGCTGGGTGATGTCAACGACGACAACAGCGAGGCTTACTTCATTCTTGCGATCTTCATCTTTCTATCAGCAACGTACAACATTGCCAACCCGTCGTCGCAAGAAGAGCCAATCACCCCAAGTACCATAGCGCAGTCTTTCGTGTTTTTACAAGGCATGTTCTATACTTCTTTGGACTCTTGCCCTTTTTTGGGACCGCTTTATTGACGATCTAACATTCCTCTTTAGGCATAAAGAAGATCGTTGAATTTCCAGCAGTGAAAAAGTTGGATGAGTCGGTCAACTTATCCTCACTCTTTGAACCGCAGAACATACCAGATCATGATTTGTCCCGACCCTTCATGGTCCAGCTAAGTAAACTCTCCACGTTCATTCAAGAGAAGTCGGCTGCTGGCAATGAAGGGCCATCGCAGTATCTGACGGCCGTAGACGAGCTGAGGAGAGCATTCACCTGGTGCGACTCATCGCCAGGTCGGTCGCGACGCATCTGGGTGTGGCCGTACTGTCTACCACCAGACTTCCTCAATTTACTTGGGCGCGGAGACCCGCTTGCCTTGGTTATCTTGGCTCATTTTGCAGCACTTGTGAAGCGCTTCGGCATCCCGACATGGACCCAGGTCGGGTGGTCCGAGAGTGTCATGCAGCTGATCGACAGTTCCCTTCATGAACAGCAGGGAGAGACGTGGGATGGATGGATTGCATGGCCAACCCGGTTCATGTACGAAGCAGAGGAAGATCAATGAACGGCGTTTGAGTTCCACACTATCAAAACAGCTCCTCGCTGAAGATTATCCCTCATTCGTTCATTCATTGCGTTGGAAGCGTGGGGTTCGCCGTACCGATTGTATTGGTCAGGTTGAGAGGGTGCGGCTGTGCTGTCAGGCATCAGGCTCCACCCCTCACTTGGGCTGAGAGCGAGAGAAAATGTTGATTAACACTCTCCAGCTCTCTCAAAACACGTGTCTATGCAAAGGCATCCCCATAAAGCAATCGATCAGTTTTGTCTCACGCTCCTAGACATGTCGACTACTCTAACTCCGGAACCGGCAGAATACAAATACAAACGTCTGCCTGATCCCAGTGCTGGATGGTTCCGCATCCTGAAGCTCGAGCCTGGCGCAGAGGACACCGACTTGAGCTGCCAGCTACATGCGCACCTGATCGAGGAACCTCCACCCTACGAGGCACTGAGCTACGTTTGGGGTTCGAACGACAAGCCTTTCAGAGTGGTCTGCGATGGGAGGTACCTGAGCATCACGAAGAGCCTCAACGATGTCTTACGCCGCCTGCGACATCCATCACGAAGTCGGGCTCTGTGGATAGACCAGATCTGTATCGACCAGAGCCACGATGAAGAGCGCGGTGAACAGGTACAAGCCATGAAGAGTATCTACTCGAGGGCTGCGTCTGTCACACTCTGGCTCGGGCCCGACGAATCGGGAGAGGGACCCATCGCGAAGACGCTTGTTTTCCAGATGTGCACATGCTCATCGAATGGCATGCTGAACCTCCCTCACTTTCCCACAGATGATGTCATGCAGGGACTTCAACTGCCCGGCAGAAATGATCCGGCTTGGAAGGTTTTCGAGTCGATGCTTCGCATGACATACTTCAAGCGTGTCTGGATTATCCAGGAGATCCTTTCTGCCAAAAAGGCTGTTATCCACTGGGGCCAGATCGAGATACCCTGGAACCATTTTCGCACCGCTTGCACCTGGGCTTTCAAGAATAACTTCCACCTCGTGGATACCACGGGTCTCACGGACGACCAAAGCTGCCCGAGCCTACCTCTACCCAACATTAACATGCTGTTTGGGGCGACCCCACCAAGGCTGCTCAATCTGCTGACATCAACCACGGGGCACGATGCAACCGATCCACGAGACAAGGTCTACGCCCTCATTGGGTTACTTGAGAGGAAGGACCAGTTGAAAGTAGATTACACACTTTCACCCGGTCAGGTATTCGCTCAGGCAACACGGCACATAATCGAGACAACCAAGAGGCTCGATGTTTTATCATACTGCACCAGTCGTGAGGCCACATCGACAACACACGCCGAAGACATCCCTCGTTGGGCGCCCACATGGAAACACACCGGTTGCACGCCTCTCCACGGACTTGGCCTTGAAGCAACCCGAAACATAGTAGCGGAGTGGCAAGACACCGCAGACTGGCAGGTCTTGAGCCTGTCTGGCTTCACGCTCGATACGATCCAGATAACCAGTGAAGTCGTTCACGACAATGATAGGGGTTACGGATGGAAGGCAAGGGTCACGGAGATGTTCGATCTGATTAAAGCTTCTGGTAGCGCAGAGGAGAAGTACAAGGCCAATCTCATCGAACCTTTCGTTTCGACATTGGTGATAGGGAAATGCAACGATGGTCCTGTCCCGGGGCCAGCTAGCTCTCAGCAAGCACGACTGCACGCCTTTGCGTCATACGTGTGCAACGCTGTGGTGAGCGAATGGGCAACCTGCGCGGACATAGGCAACCAGGAGGATATCCTGGAACTGGCCGAGCTGGCACTAGATGCATGTCCCGACCCGACTAGTCTCCGCAGTAGCGTAGCAATCCCCCAGAACGTCCGAGAAGATGCCTCCAAGTCCGTCGCTGATTGCCACCCCGGCAACGTCGAATCAAAGGCAAGGGTTCGATCAATACTGGAAAGGCTTTTTGAGCTGGTTGATCAGGACGCTGGAAGAAACTTTCAGCGCTATTTTGAAGGTGTGGCATGTCCTCATCGCACGATGTTCCCCACGAAGACTGGCTGGATTGGACTAGGACCTGAGTGCCTGACGCAAGATGACATCGTTTGCTTCCTCTTCGGGGGACCGACGCTCTATGCCATCCGCCCCGCCGCGCAAGCAGGACAATACGTCTTTCTCGGAGAGTGCTACGTCCAGGGGCTCATGAACGGCGAGATGATACACTTGTACGCGGGCCGCAAGCTGTCTCCGCAACAATTCCAGCTGCGATGAGTGTCTTTGCGAGGTTTGTGGACCTGAAAGACGTGGTGAGTAGGACCGGAGTAGAACTGGAATGTTTTGGGATGTAGACAAATGGCCAAGGCTGAAAGTATTGACAGCGTCTAAGCTACCAACGTTGTATAATCCCTTACTTCGGAATGTCAGTAGGCTGTGTCTAAGATATGGATTAGAGACTAATACCAGATATAATGCAACGGCCGAGCGGGGAAATTACCGCTCTCATCCTTTTCGTCATCGGACCCATAAAGCTCATGTGGGATAAATGCTGTAATACAGCCGGCCGTGAAATCCTGCCATTCGGCTATATCGCACACCTTCATCTCCTCTCATTGACTTGCCGGTCTCGAGTCCCGGGCTAAACATACGCAAGTTCAAAGACAAGTAAACTCGCTCCTGCCTTTATACAGAGTTGCCGATGTTCAGTCCCGAAACTCAACATTGACTTTTGAGCGGACACGACTTCCACTTTTCCGTGACTACAGGATGCCGACTCTTGTTCCCGAGACGGGAGTGTAATGCCCGCGAGAGTTTTAAGATGTCGCTTCTGAAGTTGGGTAACCCCATTGTGCGACTAGAGTGTTCTATAAGTATCTTGTTGGGTTGGCCAGTGGAAGTCACGGTCGTGAAGTGTATCACACGCACTCAAACCACGATCCTCTACTTTCCTTACTTCCCCTCAATTGACCCCGAGCCATGTCCTCCATCGTGAGAATCACCCTGCTAGTGAGCCTCGTCACGGCGACTTACGCGGGCAAAACCCAGACCGTCAGTGACTGGGGAGACAACCCGTCCAAGCTGCCGGCCATGCTCGTCTACACACCAGACAAACTCGCGGAAAAGCCAGCCATCGTCGTCGGTGTAAGTCACAATGGAAGTCCCAAACATGACATTGTCGCACCAACTAACCATGCATTAAACGGAAAACAGCTCCACCCTTGCGGCGGAACAGGCCAGATGTACCGCAGCATGACTGGCCTAGACCAGTACGCCGACAAGCTAGGCTTCGTGGTCCTCTACCCGACATCCAACCCGCAGAGCGGCATGAACTGCTGGGACTGCAACACGGCCAAGACGCTCGTGCACGACGGCGGCGGCGACTCCCAGGGCATCGCGGGCATGGTCTCCTGGGCCCTCGACAAGTTCGGCGGCGACCCGGCCAAGGTCTTTGCCGTGGGCGGGTCCTCGGGCGCCATGATGACCAACGTCCTCGCGTCGACGTACCCAGACGTCTTCGCCGCGGGCGCGTCGTACTCGGGCGTACCAGCGGGGTGTTGGGCCGGGGCACCCATCTCGACGCCAATGTCGAGCGATCTGACATGCCCGATGGGGCAGAAGGCTAGCAAGTTCACGGCCCAGCAGTGGGGAGACCTCGCGCGGGCAGGAGACCCGAGTTATGACAGTAAGAACAGGACGCGGATGATGGTGGTGCACGGGACGCAGGACACAGCTGTTGTGATAGGATTGCTCGGTGCGCAGCTTGCGCAGTGGAGTAACGTGCTCGGCGTCGAGTTCTCGGGCAACACTACCAACGACCCGGTACGCAACTGGAAGAAAATCTGCTATGGTGATTGTACTGAGCTTGTGGGCTATGAAGTTCAAGGAGGTGGACATATTCCTGCATTTCAAGGGGACACGACTATGAAGTTCTTTGGGTTAATGTAATATCTCATAAAAGGGTTAGTTGAGGAAACAAGCTGGCTAAGCCGTAGCTGCCGTCCGTCTATGTGCTCCATGACGATGCTAGACATAACGCTTCAGTAATGACCTCCTCGCTCGCTACAAACCATCAAGAGGTCTCCACCTCAGGGTCAACATCAACACCCAAGAACTCAAAGTACTTATTCCACTCCTCGTCCCTCAATAGATCCGCAACAAGCCCCCTCTCATAAGCAAGCGTAAACTCATACCCATCATCCTCACCATACTCCCCATCCTGCCCCTTCCGGCGGGGATACAAAAACAGCACACCCTCCGTCACAAACACCGTAGGATGCCGATACGAAACGGGCTTGCCGAACCCAAAATCCGCATCCACCACCGCCCCGACGTCCCGATGATCCGTGAAGCCCAGAGACATAGGCGGATGCGCCGAGACCTTGATGTTCAGCGCCGCGCGGTCGCGTATCCGCGCCACGACCTCGAGCTGCGCGTCCAGCGCCTCCTGGCTGACGCTGTCCGTCATGGCGCGCACGTACCGCGCGAGCCGCCACAGAGGCCACTCCCCGACCACCTCGCCGACGGTAGGCTGCGGCGCGACGGCCGACATGGTCGACAGCGCGCCGTACATGACGTTGCCCTGCAGGCGCGGGTGCACGGGCGGCGAATGAAATCGGCGGCGCAGGTCGACGGCCTCGCCCCAGAAGAGGTGCGCTTCGGGATCGGGCTTGAAGACCGGGGCGCGCAGGCGCGTTACAGCCCGCCAGACGTAGGCGACGAAGGCGTCGTAGGTCGAGACCCACGTGCCGTCGTCTGGCTGGGCGAGAGTTTTGATCTCGGCGATTTTGCTGCGGGGGACGTGGAAGAGCAGGCTTTGCGCGCCGGTGTGGTCGGGATGTCTGATTTGCGGCGGTGGTCCGTCGATCTTTTCATGCTCTGCGGGCTCCTTCTTCGTCAGGCGGGAGAGGTCTAGACAGGCTGCTGCGTCCCAGGGCGGGAACTGGGTGCCGTGCTGGACGGCATAGCAGTTCTCAGCCAGCTGGAGGGTCTCCCCTGCCCACCCCATGATGTCGTTGGCGTAGTGGTGGTGGTGCATGACGAAAATGAGCCCGCCGCGGACAAAACTGGCCTTGAAGGCCGAAACAACGGGCCTGTTGTCGGGATGTGCTTCGTCCTTCTCGCCGTAGGTCATGGGTGCGACGGTCCAAGTATTAAAGTCGCCGAGGTGGGTTCCTCTAAAGTGCCCCTTTTGCAAGTCACTCATTGATGGGTACTTGTCCGCGTCCTCCTCGGCGTCGAGCCACTGCACGTAAAAGTTGACGGTACTGTCGCGCTTCTTCACAAAGGAGTAGCCGCCTTCATGGTCTTTTTCTATGATGCCACACATCGGACGTGTCTGGCTCAACGTGCGCGCCAGGCCCTGGCGCAGCACCTCGACGGCGTTTGCCTTCTCATCATCTGCCAGACGGAAGAAAAGAAAGAAATTCGTGTACGTGCATCCGGTGAGGTAGTCCAGCGTCGAGAGCTTGAAACGCTCCTCTTCTGGATCATTCTCCCAGCCGAAGGGCCGAAGCAAGTAGACCTGTTCCTTCGGCATCTTGTACTCGGCAAAGCAGTGCAGGGGAGCGTTTGACTGTCGAGCAACCCATCTTCGACTCGATTTGCCCACAAAGTGCCATTCTTATATACTGCAAGTGTCGTAATGAGGCCGGTGTAAAGCAATGCTATCATCTACAGGTAGGGCATTCATTTACAGACAGGGCATCCCGTCTTGCACGCATGACATCTACCGTTGGTTACACGGCAGTTGTCAATACCACACTCCATGCATGGCCCGCCAATCACCGGGCTGCACGACACGCTGAGATGAGTAATAAGCATTACCCTTGGACAGCCTTGCCAACAGACTGCGGCCCGTGAAACGATATAACATGCGGGTGTGAACACCATTTGCCCTCTCCAGTCGTGACGGGGTTCTGCACTCCGTGGTTTAAAGGCCGCGGTTCGGGACCAAAGCCTATCTGTGCTGTCACCTGGCAACACAGGTCAGCGTTGTATCTTGGGGTGTGACCATTCCATTGGGTATCTATCAATAATCACGAATTACATAACGCGGACGGGTACTGTTCAGGCGGTTTTCCTCCGAGCCTTGAATGTCTTGAGCGGATCGCCCTTCCTGCCAGGCTTGCCTACCCGTCCTTGAGGCCTGCCCCTCTTGTTGCCCCTGAGCTTGCCCGCCTTCTTGAAAGAGACGTTACCGATCTCATTGGAGGTCAAGGCCTCCTTGCCTTCTCGCGGTAGCAGATACTCGGGAATGTGACGCAGGTGATCCTGTCGCTTCGCTGTGCGCAGCTCGCTGTCGTGTCTCAGATGGGCCAGCTCTGCAGGATTTTCTTCGAAGTATCTGTGCAATGCATGTCAGCCACTGTCACTTAGTCGCCCGATATTGTGATAACTTACCGCTTGAGCTTCTCGCTCTTCAATAGCTCCTGTCTGAGCTCCCGGGTTCGCGCCGCACGAACAGCAACCTTCGTTACGGCTCTCAGGGCATCGTTCATACGATACCTGAAGGCCTCCACCTGCTCCTTCTTGAAGTGATAGGGCTTGACTTCCTTGCCCAGTTTTGACTGCTGTCGGATCACCCTAGCCAGGATCTTCTCATCCTTCTCAGCTGTCTCAATCGTAGTAGGGATGTGTTTCCGATACAGCTCCTCGGGGACGTAGAAAGAGAGGGCCATTCCATTCCGACCGGCGCGAGCTGTTCGTCCTATCCGGTGACTGTAGGACGAGGCAGATGTGGGGAAGTCGAAGTTGATGACAGCCGAGACATTCTTGAAGTCGATGCCTCTTGACATCCCATATTCCTGGTCTTTCCGAGACGCTCTCCGCTTCTTCTTCGGGTTCTCTGCCTCATCCTTGCCTTCGCTTTTACGGCGCTTCTTCTTTGACTCTTCGCTGGCATCCTGGCCCTCCTCCTCGTCGCCAAGCATCTCGTTCTTCTCGTCAGCCGCGATCAGGATCTCGTAGACACCACGGTTGAACTCTTCAATGACATGTATCCGCGAGTTGACGGGCAATTCTGCGTTGAGACAGCAGGATCGGATATAAAATTGTTCGAGGAAGAGTTTCAGTCGGTAGGCACGGTCGATGTCATTCACGAAGATGATGCATCGGCCCTTGATTAGCTGAATCTTGAAGATGACATAAGCCAGGAGGAACTTTTCGTCTTCGCCGCACCTGATTGATGTTAGTGATTGTTCAAGAGATAGACTGTTGTCAAAGAGGCGACATACTTGACCACAAACTGCGACACCCCCTCGCCTTCAGCCTCCGGCTCCTCTAGGTCGAGCAGCGCCTGCTTGCGCCCAAACATTCCCTGGAGCAGATCCATGTCGCCCGTCAGCGTCGCACTCATCATGATGATCTGGACACCCTTCGGAACAGTTCTTGCTAGACTCTCGATCTCTTCGTTGTAGCCATATGAAAGGAGAAGATCGGCTTCGTCGAGAACGAGACATGACAGTTTGTCGAGGGAGAGGGCTGAGGAGTCGACGTTTCGCCAGGCGGTCGAAGGAGTGGAAATGACGATGTCGGGAGATGTGGATAGTAGGGATCGAGACACGGCGTCAGACACCTTGTCCTTCAGTACGACAGCCTGGATGTCTTTGGCGCAAAAGGCAGAAAATTTCTCGATGACCTTGAAGACTTGGTCGGCGAGCTCGCGGGTTGGGACAAGGATCAGTGCACTCGTATAGGCGGTAGAGTCGGTCTGTAAACACATCAGTTAGAGAGTAGCCCATGTGAAAGACATAACGGATGGGCACGCACAGTCTTTCGCTTGAGAATGGTCGACAGGATGGACAAGACGTAGACCATGGTCTTGCCCGAACCACAGCGGGCCTTGGTGATGACATCCTTTCCGTCGAGGGCGAGCGGAATAGTCTTGTATTGTACGAGAGTTGGCTTCTTGAAGTGTTGGGCTGCGACGGCCTGGAGTAGGCGTGTGTCGAGGCCAAGATCGGAGAAAGAGGGCTCCTCAACGGGCTGCTTGGTCACGGTCGCTGGGGCGGCCTCGGGCTGGGCAGACGAGTCCGGCTCGCCCTTTTGATCGAGCTTGCGCTTGCCCATTGTTCTCGATTCGAGTGGTCGATCTGTGAATGAACAAAAACTAGGACGCTCAATGGTGTCGTGCAAACGTGGACAAAACCAGACCAAGACGAGTGTTGATGGGAATGGCGGAGGCGGGGACGCTTTCTCGCAGAGAAAAAAATCATGGATGCTCAGTCTGGATTTCGAAAAATCTCTTATCTTATCGCTATCTTTCGCGGTACTAGTGCTGGCTGGGCCCGTGCGCACTCCACATGCACTTTCGGCGTTAAGATTCGCGCTTTCTCCGCCTGGCCACGACCAACGACACCAAAGACAACAAACGAAGGAACAGCCTCTACCATGCTCATAGGAATGGCCTCAATCATTTATGAAGGGCCCGCGCCATTGAGGAGCGTCCAGAATGTCATGTCTATGCCCTGGAAGGTCCAATCATCCATCTCCGCAGTGGTGTCGGGGAACATGGGATCTTTGCCCTGTGCCGGCTCCAGCGTTGGGTCAAGGAAGTTAGAGGTAAGGTCTGCTCCTCGCGCAGGGTCCCAGGGCGGCACATTGCCCTGATACTCTTGATATGTCGACTCTTGTCCCCACACTGGAACGTCTTCGTTACACCTCGACGCCTCGGGTATCGGAAATCTACTGGGAGCTACCTGTATGGCGTCGCGACCGTCGACCGCATCTTTCTCGCCGATTGCTTGAGATTGCGACTCTAAGCCCAATGCAGTATCAATGTTGACAGTCCCGAGGTGGGGGATAGCAAATTGCACCTGCCGGGGCGGCGCCGAGTTGGTTTCGTCCATGACCTCTTCCCGTCGAGGTCCAGCAAGATCAATGATGGGAAGTAGCTTGTTGATCATGGCTGCCGATTCGCGGGATAGCTTGTCTTGATTCATGACGCCAACATGAAGCATTTTATCCCTGACCTGCTCAGCAAGGTGTCTGTCTTGCTTTCGTTGGGTCTCAAAGGTGGACTGGCCGCCGTTGCTCGCTGGGTGTGGTCCCAGATAGCCCAACAGGAGTGCCAGTGCTCCGATGAGGGCAGGATAGTCGGTGTGTCGACACTGTGTCGCAGAGATGTCCAGAGTCCTGTACGTGCTGTACCCTTTGAGTACCTCGCGGCTAGCCTGTCTGCATCTGCTCTTGCTATAATCGTATCGCGTCTCTCGCGGGCTGCGCAGTAGGTACGGCAAGTGCAGGAAGATGACGAGCAGATGATAATGGGTCTGCACCATGAAGTCAAACGTCTGGCTCACGCCGTCCACGGGCTTTGTCACCAGTCCCATGAACGGCCTTGTCCACCAGCTCTTCCCAAGGGCACTCGCTGCCGTTTCCAGTTCGTTGTCGAGCGAGTGAGTGAGGCCGTATGCACTAGCCGCTCCAGTCCTGTTCCTGTTGACAACTTGGGCCGTAATCATTAGGAGTTGCCTTTCTAGTCTCTCTCTTGGTGTGCAGCCCTTAGTGTACTCATCTGCAGTGAGATCATAGGTTGGAGACCCAACCGGCATGCCGAGTAGCAAAGAAACATACTGGTCTAACCAGTTGATGCGGTACCACAGAGTTGCGGCAGTCGGGCGATGCCGTGGGTTGGATGCGGGATCGCATGTTCTCGCTAGTCCCGCGCTCGGACGGTCGATGCCCATGAGCTGTGCCAGGTTGACTGCTCTTCTTATGTTTAACCACGCTTTTCTCATATTTCCCAAGTTCTCCTGCAGCATCGCGAGTAGAACCAGACACTGCAATCCTTCAGCTGACCCTGTCAGATCATCATTTGACGTCACATTGTAGGACACGGTCTCCGAGATTCTATGCACGAGTGTTAAAGGCTTCTCACTGAGCCGGAGTCTTTGACGCTCATCAGGCGGTACTTGAAGCAGACATAATGCCAACTGCAACAGTCGTTTAGCCAGCAGCGCTGGGTGACTCGACGCTGGAGGTACATCGGCCATGCTTGCTGGCAGCTCGCCTAGCCCGTTGTGGACATCCCTGGTAGAGTAGAACAGTGCGATAAAATACCGAGGTCGTGAAGATCGCTCACCGTATTCAAGAATCACCATGTCGATCACATGTTGTGGCGGGAACAGAGCGTAGAGCGTCGAGGAGATCTCCGCTTGCAATGCTCTTCGAGAGCCTCTTGATGACTTGGATACATGTTCGATCTGGATTATCTCCGAGTCCGATTCGGGCGTGGGCATGCTGTAGTAGGATATGGCAAGCATGTCGCGAATCCCGAGAATTGCAGCTACGGGCGTATCCTCTGCGGTCGATGAGGCGAGCACATCACCCGACTCCGTGGTGTTTGCCACAGTAGTTGCAGGTGGAGATGATGCATCGAGCCTTCTTGGGACTGCGTCCTTATTCGGCTCATGATAGGCTGCAGTGGTCGACTGCGACGCCATCCGGCCGACAAGTTCCTCGAGACGCTCAAGGCGGTGCGCGGCATTGTCACTGTCTGGTCGCTGCGCGCTCTTTGAGGGGCCCGGGGCAGCATCGTCAAGGTCCTGACTGACACAGATCGAGCCTCGAATCTCGCAGGCAACGCAGATCTTGCTATCCGGCGGGGTGTAGTTGCATCGTAGCTTTCGCCGCCGGCCTTCTCATAACGCGGTAAGCTCCGGCTCTACCACAGACCAAATCAACTTATGCGGAGTACACTTACATTCCCAGCAACTGTGTGTCCCCTTGCGCACTTTCCTGCGTTTCGGAGCCGGCTCGCTGGTCGACAGGGGCTGCTTCGCGTCCGCCATGGCTGACATGCTCTCGTCCGCGCGGCCGGAACGACTGGACTTGGCCTCTAGGTTCGGGTTTTCACTATTGACGGCGTATCTACCTGTACAGGAAAGTGAAGTTTGTCTTTCGTCCGTGCAGTCATGGCGCGCCTGAGAAATAAGCGGCCGGTTCGGTTCGTCCGCAATTTCGTCCGGTGCTTAACTCCGACGCGTATTTCGACCCACTAGGACGTTCAGAGTTGCCCGCCCACGTATGACCTTATTCATTCCTTTCACCTTAAGTAGTGAAATGTGAATTTGACCGATGACATTCATAGATATCTATGAATTAAGTGGTCTTTCTCATGAGTCAAGACCTTGACGGTACGAAACAGCCTCTATAAATCATCAGGGGGGTCTTTGTGAACTGGGCTCGTGTTGAAGCCCCGGCCGTAATTGTCCTCTCCAATCAACTCAACGACTACACGATTAAGAGACACATTAACAAATACGATATGTACTACAAATGCCAGAAAAACGAGAATTCCATCCAGCCACCTCCAGCAAATGCATAGTTTCAGTATCTCGTAGAGAAGTGATGCTCGATGCGTCGATTACTGCTGACGATGTCGGCCATTTGCTTCTGCACTTGCTCGAAACGCATCAAGCCGCAAGATTCGCTCTCAAGATGATTAATGAAGCTAGCCAAGCTTTTGAAGTCCGTCCGACACGATCTGTTTGGGCAATGATAGAGAGCTTGTTGGTCTGGGCACATGATTAGCAAATTGGCTCCGTGACTAGACCATGGTTCACATTTGGCCCGGGGAAATGACTGTTGAAAAACCTACGTGTTGGTGAGTTCAAGTGCTGGTTGAGTCCATTCAATGAATTAAACTCGCGGTGACAAAGGTAGCACCCGTAATAGTCGCCATTCCACGCTCTCGCCGTAGCCTCGTAAACGGGTGACCCAGACCACCCGATGAGCTTCTTCGATATCAGGCCGTTTGGATCTTTGGATCTTACAAACTTGTACACCGCGTCGCGGCTCAGATTCCTCACCTTAGGGCAAGCACCACTCTCCAAGTGTGTAGCGACTCCGGTCGCGGTGGTGAAAGCCTTCTGGCAGATTGGGCACGAAATAGTCTGACCTCTGTGAGTTCGAGAGTTCCGATGCTGGACGTTGCGAACAAGCGTTAGTATTGTCTCCAGAGGGATTACATCTACCCTTAGGCCCCCGGACGCGGGCCACGAAGAAAGACATGCGCACGAACCATTTTGACGGCATTCTGGTTGATGAAGTACCGGTCACACTCATGGCAATACAAGTGCTCCTCCGCCTCGTGCTCAAGAAGGTAATCGACGTTTGCGGAGCTCTCGACACATATCGCGCATTCGTATCGAAAGTGGTTCCTACGCTCCATGTGCTGCATCGCAGCGCGCTTGCTGTGATAGACGTGTGAACATCGTTGGCATTCGTGAGCGGGCGGCCGATGGCCGGTGGCTGCACAGTGCTTGTCTCGAGCCGCACTCCCTGCTGGAAACATCTTTCCACACGTGCCGCAACGGAAATCATCGTCGCCCCATCTCAAGTCCTTCTGGGCGAACTCCAAAGGCATGTTGATGATCGTCCGAGACACGTGAGAACAAGAACAGAAGACAGGGCCGCAGTAGCTCGTAGTCGTTAATGATGCGGTAGGGAGACAAAGAGAAGTCGAAGATTGCAATATCTCGTGTTTCCATAGCTACTGTGGGGTCTCAACCCCCCTTTAACCCCCTGTCAAGCCAAAATGAAGCCTCGAGATAACGCTAGTGCAGGGCCTACTCGTACTCCATAGTGGATTACAAGGATCGTTAGGCTCAAGTGCGGAGTCCCCATGTGCGCCACCCACACCCTGGTGAAGGTTCGCAACTATTCGCGACAGCTAACGTATTTCGACTTCCACCAGGTCACTTCGATTCTGCCGGGCACGGTAGGCTTCGTGGCAGATTGAGCCGTTAGTTCCACTAGAGGTCAGTCCATCAACATGATTGTACCGGTTTAAAGATGGGGTTTCTGAACGTCTCGTTATACTTCACTATTGGCTCATGCTAATAACTCAAGCTGAAGACTCAGCTGCCATTGACTCCCGCCACAAAGTATGATAGAACCTGTGGTCATAGACTTGGAAAGAGACCTCCCTAGACTCAACTCTACCGATTCCTCTGAGCAACACTCTTCAAACCCACAAGTCGGCAGACTACCTGTGCTATCAGGCTGCTCAAATCCTTGTTCTATAACCTCTCTGGGTGAAGCTGACTAGCAACCAGCGGGACAGAAAACCATCGTTGCTGGTTGGCAAGGCTTAGCATCAGAGGAGGCTGATACATAGCTTCATCTAGCAGATTCCATTCCCACAGATCTTCGTGACGTAGTTGAAGGTCAGCTGGCCGTCCTTGACGTTGTTGGAGTCGGGGTAGTGGGTAGGCACGCTGCCGCAGATCTTGCAGCCGTGCTTGGGTATCAGCGGTGCGAGCCGGCGGACGTCGGCGCCGGAGCCGCCGTCGTCGCCCGTGTTCTGCAGGAAGGCGCAGATGCGCGAGCGCTCGTAGCACGCGATCTGCTCGCCCGTCTTGTAGATGCGGTTGGCTTGGATCTCGGGCGGCTTGTACCCCTCGGCCTCGATGCCCTGGATCCAGTCCGACAGCACCTTGGCCTCGTTGCCCGTCGCCCCGCCGTTGAAGAAGGGCGTACACAGACCGCTACCGCGGCAGTTGATTCCTAGCCCCTGGACGGTGGAAGAGACACCTAAGACCAGCACAATGACCGCGAGGGCTCGGGATGAGAAAGTGGTCACGGCCATGGTTTATGGTGATGGTGATGTGACTATCGATCTATGTTAGAGGTAGCCGATGAGGTGTCACAACGGGCTCTTTGCATCTGGGATCTTCTCTTACCTGAAATAATTCCGTGGTTCTGACTCTAGGCTATTGTGTTGCTTCTATGTTGATGAATTGTTCTCTCAGTTCGATGGACAAGTCCGTACCGCGTGACTGCTTAAATATGTAGCCTGGAATAGAGACCAGAGGGTGATGCCAGTAGACATAAATAGACAAGCCTAGTCTTAGGCACTCGAGAACAAGCTTAGTTCCTTCAAGCCACAGACTACGAGATGAAACCGGTGCAAATAATAGATTTAGATCGGCTGATGTTTAGGGAGAGCGGGCTTACTGCCCAGGCCCGACGGCTGGCCGGTGGCTGTCGTGTAATATGGAATCTCAGATATGCTTCCTCTCCGATGCATCTTCCTCGTCATGATTTTGGCTCGCACTACCGTGTATCGTAACACGCAGTTATTACTCGATGTAGATCTTGGGGGCGGCTGATTTTTGGGGCAGCGGTCCAATCGGAAACGGCCGTCCGCTGCCACAACCTATTCGTAGCGATGATAACCGCCGGCGAAGGAACAGTCCGCTCGCGGGTGTTTCACCTGTAGTGTGGCTTTGAGTTTACCAGGAATAGATCCCGCGCGAGTTGTGTATCTAAAGCGGCAGACCAACTCGGCGGCCAGGACAGCCTTGTGCGCGCAAATCGTGAGGGCAAGTTAATTTTGGACCATTCTGTTCATTTCTTAGACCGCTGCATCCTTTCAGAATGGCACAAGAGGCATGGTCAAAGTAGTATATGAATGCCATATTTTCCTTAGACCCAAAAGGTCCGAGTCGCCGGGTTATCTTATACACATCTGCCAAAGCACTGCACTCCGCATCTGCAAACTTCATTTCGCTTCTTGAACATCTAGCGATCAAGCATCTTCCATATCAAAACACCAGCTGCCCACTCAACTCATCCACGATGCGTCTTACCCAAACCCATCTCCTCTCTGTAGCAGCCCTTCTAGGACTGCTCACGGGCTCGTCCCTGGGACTCGGCATCAACTGCCGTGGGAGCGGCATGTGCCCAACAGGGGACCACTTGGTGGCGGAAAACCTCCGCAACAGCATCAACGGGGCGCCCGACGATAAAGTGTTCAACAAGGGCGACCACATAGCGTGCGACCCGTCGGCGGGCGGCACGGCGCCCTGGATCCCCGGCCTCCCGCGCCTCGGAGGCAAGATCTGCGCCTTCGTCCAGAGCATCGACAGCATGACCGGCAAGCAGGTCAAGGACCTGGCCCAGAGGATCGTCGACCACGGTTGCAAGGTCTGCGGCAGCGCGCCCCTCGACAAGGAGAAGAACGACGTCAAGTACGGCCAGCTGACGTTCAACTATGTCACGAAGCCCAAGTGCGACGAGGGTCTTTGTTAGAGGGGGACGAAGTTGATACTGTCAGGTATCTCATATGCAGAGACAACAATCGAGAAAAAACCTTATGTTTTGCACTCAATGAAAGTTGGATGATACACCGAATCCAACGAGATGCTTCTTCGAGAGCTGCCATAGGTCTAGAATATCGCTCCTTAGTTGATAAACATAATTTTCTCGCCGACTGTCTAATTCCAATCCCGGCTCTTTTGTAGTTTGCAATAGCGTTCTCGGGCGGCTCAAAGACATGTCTGAGCAGCGCAAAAATGACAGTTGGCCAGCATGGTACTTACGGTTGAATGCAGGGGTAGTCGAATGGAGAGGATAAGTAGCTTATGGGGAACAAGTCACGGCTACTAATGCAGCTCTGCGATTCGGACGCCGTTTCCTGCCATGCGATTCACTGGGCGAGATGAACACATGCCGAAGGTGCTGTTATGGAGATAGCGGTGTGCTGTCCTGCATTCCGCCACGGTAAGGCCGAAGGAGGTCTGCTTGCTCATTGACGTTTTGAAAACACCCCAGTCGTGATTACTCGCAGCTGAAAAAGGGTGTAGTGCTGCCGTCTACTGCCCCATTTGCAGTCTTGGTAGTCCCCAATTGCCCCTAACTGGACGATCGAACAAGGCGCAGCCTGGAGGTAGTGCCACCCAAAATGCAACCCCTGACTTTGATCCGCTGCAACGGAATGTGCAGATTGATAAGGCGCCATCCGAGCGCCCTGTCTGTTGACTAAGGCAACCTTGGAAGCGCCAAGGTAGCCGCGGGTATTGGAGGGAAGGAAACATGCATATGATCCAGCCACACCTTCTGAATCCTGTGGCCCAATCTGATTGGTATACAGTGGAACCTCCATCGGGTTCGATACACCCTCGAACAGCAACAGAAGACAACGCAGCTGGTAAATATGACCTCCTCCAAGCGATCTTGTGCTGTTTCGGAACCCGCGAGGCGGAACGGGAGGCTCAATAGCCCCCAAGACTGAGTCGGTGTTTCGTATACAGTCACCGAGCCAGACCCGTCGAAGATGGAAATTACATATAGATACCTTGGGGCCGAAGCTGTTCGGAGAAGGCGAGCATGAGCTGCAGCAGAAGCAGCATAGCACAGCACTTGACCTGTAAACGCAACCGCACCGAACCAATCTCTTCGCCTT
This sequence comes from [Phialemoniopsis] sp. UDSM-2020, assembly GCA_018873225.1. Lineage (NCBI taxonomy): Eukaryota > Fungi > Ascomycota > Sordariomycetes > Thyridiales > Thyridiaceae > Thyridium > [Phialemoniopsis] sp. UDSM-2020. The sequence continues at coordinate 5,953,299 of JAEILZ010000002.1, read as the reverse complement.
GACCAATTATTTCCTACAATGCAAAGCCAAACTTGGGTCGCTCCAGAGTTCGCAGTCCTCAATTTCTCGGACTGCACTCTCGTCAATGCTTTCGTGCATGAATGGTTCAGTATTGAGGCTGGTCGGCTTACCAAACCTCCAATCGGAATCGAGGACAATGCAACATTCTGGGTTCCTCGTTCCATGGACGAGACGATTACAGAGGCTTACTTTCGACAAGCCCTTCCGCAGGCCGAGAGATCTTTACCGACGATGGGCCAGATCCTTGACTGGGAGCTCCAAGAAAGGCTGGTCTACGCCAGTGTGATCAATGGCATATCACTTAGCGACTCCAACGACACAACTTCGATGCCCAATCCATCATACTTCGACCTGGTGATCAAAGCACCAATTCAAGCGTGTCCATACGTCGCATGTGGTCTCAGTCCCCAGGTGGAACAACTAGCAGACCTGAACGGACCCGGAGTGAGTTTTCCAGTTCATGATTGCTACCGTATTAGACTAATAGTGGCATGAAACTACAGATCAACATTTTCATACTATTTCAGACCTTTCTTCTCGTCGCATTTGGCGTTCTTGCCGTTGCTGAGGCCATCCCAAGGCTTTACGGCCGCCCCAAATCTGGCCTCGTTCGAATGAGCGCTTGCGTTCAACGCGTACTACCGAGTTTCGCCATGGCCCTTACAATCTCGAACATTGCGCTCCCAGTGGCACTCATAGTCTATTACTTGAGATCTAGGGGCTCAGTGAACATTTTTTGCAAAGACTTTCTCCTTACTCTTTGGCTCTCTGTTTGTCTCTTCAGCTCTTCGCTTCTAGTTTGCCGGGTTGGAGCCTGCTTGCGGCGTGCAGCTCAAGTTTCAACAGATCCAATATGTTGTCCACTTCAGACGCAAAAACATACCTCCATCAAGGTCCGGAACAGCCGTAATTCACTCTTCGCAGAGCGACCGAAAGCTTGGGCATTGTTAAAGGTACTCAACATACTGAGCATCGTGCTTTTGGGTTCCTGGCCATTCATTGCCAAAGCAATCATGGGACCTTCACTGTCTCTCGTCGAGCGCTTTTCGAACGACATATGCAGGTTCCAGTACGCTGGCGACGAGAGGATGATTTACATTTTCATGATTACATGTGCAGGGTACGGAGCAGCTCGCCTGGTATTTACGGGCCTGAGTCTCCTCTACTACCATCACGCAGCCAGGCAACCCATCCCTCGGCGGACTTTCAGTATGGACAACTCGGAGATCTGTGTGATGTGCCGAAACTTCATCGACCGACAGAGAGAAGTTCACCCAGTTTCAGACGTCATGAGAATCTGCGATGTGATGATACTGACAGCATCGGCTGCCGTACCTTTGTATTTCTATGAGAGGTTCAGATTCGCAAGACTCAATGGATTGGGAGTGGATCCACTCCGGGAGGGCTGGACTCTGGGTCAAATTGTTGCTGTGTCATCCACGCTGCCCATTGCGTTTGACTTCGCACGATCATGTAAGTGTATCTTAGGTGGCCTCGGAAGATCTTTCAAACCGCGAGACATACTAATCCGATCACCTGTCTAGTTCAGGAAGTCAGAAGCCGAAGGTGAAATCTTGCTGACTTTGGCCTGAAAGTGGGATCCTCGATCTTGTCTGATGATCAACATCAACCGGCTTGCCTTTAGGTTGGACTACTAATTGCGACACAGTATACCAACACAGCTTATACAACACAATGAACACAATACCCGTGTTCTAAAGACACAATGGCAGTTTTCCAGTACTTGAAAACACAGATGTGGTATCTGACTTGTAGTCGACGATCCTGGCTTGTACATTTTCACGTCTTCTAGAACTTTTGTCATGCTTTTTGAGCATATCCCCTTCGTAAATTGCTTCAGAGATGGTGGTTTCTTGACTTGGGAGGGGTAAAATAACTTGATGTACATTGCTTAAAGCTCAAGGAACACTATCAGGCCTCGAGTCAGGTCAACTGTTGTTGAGAGCACCACTAATATCAGCATTTTCAATCGGTGTCGAAAATGTGTAATCGGGAAACTTGAAGGAACACTCAGAAAGGTTGCGACAGAGTATTGTATTGCATTCTCTATCATTTATCTTGTAGTTGAGAAGACAAGCCGTATATAGCCTGTATTTGCTTCCCAGCTAATGCCTCAGCTTCGGTCTGCCGAGGACTCTACGCCCAAGGACCGGTATGTCCGTCGGACAAGTGTTGCAACTCAGCAGTTAGAGTTGCGTAAAGTTCCGAGGAAGGCTATTACCACCCGCGCGCCTCGGGGTCGCCGCCCGCAGGCTCATGAGTCCACTTTCCACGCCTAGGCTTACGAGTCCAGAGTTCGGGCACTCCTACAGGCGCATTAGCCCATTCCTCGTTGATAGACTCACCATTCCAGTCTGCCGTAGCTAGCATGAGCTCCTCCTCAGAGACGTCGGTGTTCGACTCCGCCGGCTGTTCCATCTGACGCGAGGAGTGTCCCCGGGGGCATTCCCGGCATGGCCACCCTTGAGGTAGGGCTGCTGCCCAGCCCTCCCTAGGCTTGCTGCACTCCAAGTGGGACATGGCAAACTCATAGTCGCGGATCGCATGTCCGCAGCCGGAGAATCGCAGGACCCAATGGCACACCGGACACTCGAAAGGCTTCTGCTCAGCGGGCTGAACATCCTCTTCGGGGACCTGCTTCATCGAGCATCGATAGCAGCAGAGGTGACCACAGGGCCAGAGAATAGTCTCTTCTTCATGGCCCCAGCCGGACGGACAGGCGAACCGGTTCTCCGGATCCAAGTCGCCCAGGCGAAGCTCCGAGCTGCACACACCGCAAAGGGGCTTCGGACGACCGTCCAACCACTTGGTGAGGTCTCCCCACTTGCTGGTGTGCTGTTGCATAGGCATGATGCCGGTATGGTGTTGTCAGAGGATGTTGTTTTGAATAAGTTCCTTTTTTTTTTTTTTTTTTGCTGAGTAATGCTGTGATCCTTGGTTAATCGAGAGTTGGTTTGATGTTTGATGTTTGTGTTTGAGTTCGAGATGATAGAACGATGGGAATCCAGAGGCAAGCAGGTTTTATTTATAGGGGTACACATCTCACTCCGGGATGCCTCCTTGCTCGTGAACATCATTATACTCAAAAATCAATCGTCTCAATCTTATTCTTGTCTATGATTGATCTCGCAGCTGTTTTCTTTGCTCTTTGTTGATAACAAAGCCTTGAGAATGATAAAAGAGTTGTGTTCAAGTATTTGGTGTCCCGGAGGGAGGCCGGGGGTGTGGGGGGTCCCAGCATGGTCCTTCTATGATAGGTCTAGTCTACTTGGAATTGACCCAGGACATTTGCTGTGATGCGAGTACTGCAGCCTCTTTGTTCGACAAGGTTTTGGTGCTGCCTTGGACTCTTCATTAGTCATGGAGGCATATCAGCCGGGTCACCAACCGGTTTGCTTGTGCGGGGTCGCGGATCGCCTGCAGTACCACCTGCCTAGGTTGCACAGGATCGGCGAATCACAGTGATCGTTGCTTTTTGGCCTGCAATCACGAAATGTAGCCCGCTACCTTATTCCCAACGTTATCTATGCCGCGAAGTCCGTGCCTGCGGGCCAAGTGCGGGGGCTTCGAGGTCGGGGAGTGTTTAAAAGCACATCGTCACCCACATATGTGTGTGTGTGACAGTCGCCGTTTTCAATCAGTCGATGAACATTACATAAGGGCTTGGTGTAACCTGACCTGTTGCAATGCTCATGCGAAACATTCGCACGCTCTGGCTAGCTGCCATTGCGGTGCTTGGCCCTCTTCAGGTGGAGGGACAGTTCCCCAAGCCCCCGGAAGGTCTCACTGTGTTAAAATCCAAGTTCAACAGCAGTGTTACCATCAGCTACAAAGAGGTGAGCCGGCTCCATCCGATCTTCTACCTCAAGACCGAGGCATGTCCGCATAGACAATTGATCATATTCTAGACGGACCTTTGTGAGACTACTGAGGGTGTCAAGTCGTATTCTGGGTACATCCACCTGCCTCCGGGGACACTCCCTGATCAGGACCAAGATTACCCCATCAATACCTTCTTTTGGTTCTTCGAGTCTCGAAAGGACCCCGAGAATGCGCCATTGTCGATATGGATGAATGGCGGCCCTGGCAGTTCGTCAATGCTTGGACTCCTTGTGGAGAATGGTCCGTGTTTCGTGAACCCGGACTCGAACTCTACCCGGCTCAATGAGTGGTCTTGGAACAATGAGGGTATGATCATTCCCGCTTGGTCTCGCTACAATCTCGAATGCCTGCTAACGCAACAGTAGTAAATATGCTGTACCTCGACCAGCCAGTCCAAGTCGGTCTCTCGTACGATACGCTCGCAAATTACACCGTCAATACCTTCACTGGCGACACGGTGAAGATCAAAGATGACGAGCCTATCCCAGGGCAAAACGCCACGTTCTTCACCGGCACATTTCCCAGCAACAACCGCAACAAGACGTCCCTGGGCACGCACAACGCCGCCGTTGCCCTCTGGCACTTTGCTCAGGTCTGGTTCCAGGAGTTCCCCGGGTATCACCCCAACGACTCGCGCATCAGCATCGCGACAGAATCGTACGGCGGTCGCTACGGCCCCGCTTTCGCCGCCTACTTCGAAGAACAGAACCAGAAGATTGAGAATGGCACGTGGTACGGCGCGCCCGGTCAGATGTACATCCTCAATCTAGACACGCTACTGATCATCAACGGCTGCATCGATCGCCAGGTCCAGTACCCCTTCTACCCAGAGATTGCAGTCAACAATACCTACGGCATCATCTCGGTCAATGAGACGATACACAAGGAGATGGTGGATGCTCTCAGCAGGCCTGGCGGATGTCGTGACATGATTAACGATTGCCGCGCAGCCTCGGTCGTCGGCGACCCAGACAACAGCGGCAAGAACAAGACGGTCAACAAGATCTGCTCTGAAGCCGAGAACTTCTGCTCAAGCAAGGTTCGCGGGCCGTATCTTGATTACTCAGGCCGAAACTACTACGACATGACTCAGCTTGACCCTGACCCGTTCCCGCCCCCGTTCTACGAGGGGTGGCTGAACCAGCCTCACGTGCAAGCTGGTCTAGGCGTACCTCTGAATTGGACTCAGAGCTCCGAAGCAGTCTCCACCGCGTTCAGAGGTATTGGAGACTACCCTAGACCAGGCTGGCTGGAGGACTTGACTTTCCTGCTCGAGAATGGCATCAAAGTCGCTCTGGTCTACGGTGATAGGGACTACGCATGTAATTGGCTCGGCGGTGAAGCTGTCAGTCTGGCTATCAACTACACCCACACCAAAGACTTCCACGATGCTGGATACGCCTCTATCCAAACGAACGCCAGTTATGTCGGAGGTCAAGTCAGGCAGTATGGCAACCTCTCGTTCTCGCGAGTCTACCAGGCAGGCCACGAGATTCCTTCGTACCAGCCAGATACCGCATACGAGATTTTCATGCGAGCACTCTTCAACAAAGATATTGCCACTGGAAAAGTTGACACTCTAGCAAACGGCTCCTACGCCACAGAAGGAGCTGTGGACACTTTGGCCGTCAGATCCACACCCCCTGCCCAATACCAGCACTTCTGCTACTCATTGGATGAGGCGACCTGTACAGAGGAAGAGTGGAAGGCTTTGGCAGCGGGCAATTTGACGGTGAAGAACTGGATTGTTGTCGACAAGAACTCCACAGAGCTGTTCCCAGACGTTGTTGGGAGCGACAGCCCAACCCCGACAACTTCGTCTAAGCCTTCCACCAGCTCCACATCGCCACCAACAGCAACTAACCAGAATGCTGGCACCAGGCAGCGTGCTTTTGATCGAGTATTAAGCACAACGGCTTTGGTCTTTACGGTACTACTGCTAGTTTAATCTGATTGACCGTACAACTCAAGGTTGCTGCTAGCAGACTGGTTGTGCGTAATACAAATATCGTCTCAGCATTTCATCAAGGTGCACCTGCATGCAAAGCAGTCGCATTGCTGGTAACAGTGGGTGTTAGTGACAATTATTGCCCTTTCGGCACAAGTCCTTGCAAACCTGCCTTCAATTTGACAGTACATACCTAGAAAGAAGACAATTTAGAGTGCTGTTTATTGCAACTTTTTGAAGTAACACTTCCAATCAGGTGTGTCACACAGCAAACACCAACGTGTGCTTTCTGTTGCTCAATTGTCTCCATTGTTGATTGATTATGTAGTTGGATGCGGTGAATTCCATTTGTCTCTCACCTCGTTCTCACTTTTGATTTGACTTTTATTTCACCTTATAGTCTCCTCCTCACCAGCGACTGTAGGTGCGCTCAAATTTCTAGGATCTATAAATTGCCAAATCTCATTCTTCAAGCCCGACCTCACTCTTTCCACGACCTCTCAACTTCCCAGAGCTGTCACATTTCTGATTCTGATTCAGAAGCCTGTACAGCTCTATCTCTCCCTGCAACTCACTTCAGCACACACCACTACCACTCGACAAGATGGCCTCCGAGACAAGCACCGCCAGCATGAGTACTCTCCCGCAGATTCACCTCGAGCGGGGTGATGATGCTGACAACAACGATCACCGCCGTCTCTTCCTAGCCCGAACCCGTCTCGATACTGCTCCCCGTGTCCCACACCACGATGGAGAGGGACCAGCCCCACAGTCGATCTGGGATCGCAAGATGGTGAAGATGGAGTCGCACCCCATTCGAGAGCTGTGGGTCTCCCCTCTCCCAGCTCATAGCAAGAATCTCGTGCAGCTCCTGGCCGACATCATCATCAATGACAAGCCTATCTTCCTCATGGCCTTGCGTGTCGGCTTCAAGACTTCTCCACTCGAGGAGCACTTTCCCACCATTGTCTTCTCGGTCCACCCTGGCGCTGTCACCATCGATCGTGCGGTGGAGGTCGTCACTCAGGCCGCCAACATCGTCTACCAGTAAGTCTCTTGTCGCTTCTGCAAATTGCAAAACACTAAAAACCATGTCATTTCCAGATACGAGCAAGTGCGTGACCTTTCTATTGAGGTGGTTGAGGACGAGGGACTGTTCCCGCGGTACTATGTCGTTCCTCAGGCTCCAGTTTCGACCAAGCCGGTACTTTGCATCTACGAGGATTCGACTTCTCCAACTGTCGACGACACTCCTGCCGTCACAATCCATATGTGATGGAATAGTTTGGACGAGGAGAAGGCCGCTGGCATCGGGAGGCATGTTTGTACCTCAGCGGCTTGGCAAACAATAGACACTTCAACAGGGGACAAGGAGATATTGTCAAGGAACTTGGGGGTTTTCAAGAAGAATAATGTGATGGACGTGTCAAATGGCCGTGTCACACCAAGGCTGGGAGAACTTATTATACTCGAAAGTCAACTAGTGAAGTTCCTCAACAAGAATTACAACTGAATCTTTGTCCCTGCCATTCCTTAAAGTGCAACCCCGGAGTGTAAATTTCCACGTTTGATCTTACCGGCGCCTGCATTGGCGTCTGTTGTGAGCTTTGTAGCGTTTGCAATCATTTGCGTCATGTGCAGGATGTCTTGCAAGCCGATCGTGTCAACCTTCTTGGACCACCCTAACTCGGTAGGAAGCTTCTCGTTTTCTATATCACAGGATTCTCTTAGTATATGGACATATTTCTTGCAGAGGCATGTTGGGTGCAAAGGTCTTACCAAAGAAGTATTCGACCAAAGTCCTGTTTACTTCTCCAGATTGTAGGTTACCAAAAGCGATGACGGGGGCAGCCACCTCGCCTAGGCTGAACTGCTCTGTTGACTCGGTGAACCTATACTCGGGGTTGGACGCTCTGGATGCTATCTGCTGGAAGAGCTTGCTGTTGGCCAACATTTGCGGAGTGACCATCTCGGCGGTCCAGTACGCTTTGCTGGCGTCAAATACTGTCTGATTGAAAACATGATTGTTGCCGAAGAAGGCATCGGATCGACTATTTCTCTCGCGTTAGCTGCGTACTCATTGCTTGTTCATATCATCCACTAACCTGAGACTGGCATCGTGCTCGAGGACGTTGTGCTGATTCAAGTGATCACTGGAAATCCCTTCAGTGTCAGCAACAAGAGTGCTTTGATAGATGTTGTAAGTTGAAGAGATCTCACAGAGTAAAGAAAGTAGCATTAGGCTCCGGGTTTGCAATGATAGCCTGGTCGAACATCAGAGTCGCAAGTGCTGGGTCGAAGTTCAAAGCACCTCCTAGTGCGGCGATGATGTTTTCTCTTGTGATATTCCTTCCATCATGTTGGAGGAAGCCATGATTCGCCAAGGTATTCATCATAGGGCATGGACCTCGGACTAATAATAGTCAATCAGCGAGGAGTACCGATTAGTGAGGGTCTATGAGATACTTACAGTCATCGGGTCCTGGAGGAGCCCACTGGTGGCATGGCGGATGTGCAGTGACTCCGCTTGCTAGAGGTAGAATGTAGGATATCAAGCCCGCCTGATTGAAGAACTTCATGATTGAGGTGGACCACTTGAGAACTCTGAAAGACAGTGCCCCGGAGTCACTGTTCGATATTGAGAGGACCGGAAGCCTCTTAAATGCTGAGCTATGCTCTGCGGGAAGGGTGACGGCACTCAAGGGCTCCACGCGGACCGAAGCCTCACCAGCATCCTTGTTGTTGAATCCTCCAATCAAGAGGCTCTGATATTTAATTGCGAGGAGCAGGTAGAGTGATACGAGCAGCAGGGTGACAACCCGAGCCGGCAGAGAGAGCGTTACCATGGTGGACTCGGCGGCTTTCACGGCAGTGAAACTGTGATCGCCACGAAACCTGGGGTAGTTAGGACACAAGAGGAAGGTATATAACTAAACATCGCAGCAGATGGACGGGAAATTTGTCAGGGGGTGACAACGTCGTCGTCATGTTTAGTTTGTTGCCCCGGGAGTATTCTCGTTTAGCTCCACTGGGGCGGGTGCGATGCGAAGTCCGTACGAAAATGTCTCCGCTTTTCCTTTGTCGCGTCTGAGAAACCCGAGTAGAAGACCGAGAGTACGAACTATCCTCCCGGGAATACCACGCGATTTCACTACTGTGCCAACGCCCTGCCATACTCTGCGGTCCAGATATGATGTTTTCACCCGGATCCGAACGGAAGGGAAATGTATGTAGCCCAAGTACGCGAGAAGGGCGGCCTCGGCTCAGAGAATAAAGGCAAACGCATTTCACGAGCTTTCGAAGAATTCGTTCACGGCTCAGACTGTTTATTTCCTCTTGACACTCGTTCAATTGTTTGGCGACCTTCAGGGTGCACCGCACGTTGCGAGTGGCTAAGGTCTGCATCAGTGCAACCTACGACTGCGAAATGGTTTGCCCTTCACAAAATGAAAGGATTGCTATTTGAGCCGATAGCTGATGCTTCTCATCTGGTCGCATCAATTTCTGGTTGGTGGCCAGATCTTGGCACAGCCGTCATTGCGACGCAATCCACCATTTCGATCTATCCGGGCAAATTCGTGCCCGAGCCCGTCAGCGGATGCGGACGCGACCGGGGACTTGATCTACGGCGCGAGCAAGCCCGGTCGGTGAAGGCCCGGGGAAGCCGGCGAACGTGTGACAAACGGTCGCCGGACAGCTGTTGGGCGAATCATCGCGGGCGAAGTGTCATGCAACCAAATACAGCGAAGAAGGGTAAGAAAGGGGGCTGTATGGGGTGAGATGAAGCGCTGTGCATTTTCCCCTTTTCGTTCACAGACTCCATTCCATCTCGGCTCGACCCATGAATGGCCCAGACCCGTCTGACAGTGGGGCATCAAACGCCAAGCGACGCTCCGCCAAGGACAGTGGGGAGATTTTTCTGGAATGGAATGTTGTCCCCTAAAACCCTGGCATTTCGATGCTTCGCTGATGATGGTGATGGTGCTCATCTCTCCTTCGGCGAACATCATTATTGTTGAAAACGACGCGACGGGGAAGCCTGGCTGCTGAGAGCTAGAAGCTATGGACCGGGATTCGGATTCTGACCGCGAGGATGGGACGCTTTTGCCCAGGAGCACGCGGCCATCGGCGGCGGCGCGCGATGCCGCTAGCCATGAACCGAAGCTTCCGCGAGCAGGCCCGGCGCGCAAACGCCGGGGGATGTCGAGCCTCGTCTTCATGATGACCATACTCGTCGTCTCGGTCCTTATGATTGTAGGCTTCGCTTTACTCAAATTCTCGTCGTCGGTGCGTGTACCGGCACCGCCGCCGCCGCCGCCACCGCCAGCAGAGCCGCCAGCACAGGAGCCCGACCAGAGCGAGGCGAGCCCGCCTCCTGAAATTCAAACCCCAGGTGATCCGTTTGACTTGAGGAAAACGAATTTCGTCATCTCCAGCGAGCCACAGACACGCGAATACGTATTCAATATCACGCGCAGCAGCAGTGCTCCCGATGGGTTGGCCAAGGAGATGATCCTTGTGAATGGGCAGTCGCCAGGGCCACTTATCCAAGCCAACTTGGGTGACAAGATTCAAGTCACTGTGCACAACTCGATGCCCAATGAGAGAACGGCGATTCACTGGCACGGAATTGACCAAAGGAACAGCGTCTGGATGGATGGAGTCTATCGCGTTACGGAGTGCGGTATCCCGCCTGGCGAGAGCTTCACATACGTGTTTGATATCGTAGATCAGCGTGGCTCTTTCTGGTACCACGGTCATGTGTCCGCTCAGTATACTGACGGGTTGTTCGGTCCCTTGGTAAGTGCCATTTGATACTACTTGGTCTCGGTGAAGGGCAGACAGCTGACTTGACAAGATCATTCATGACCCTGATGAAAAGATTCCTGCTGTTGAGGAGGATAGAGTTGTGATGATTGGTGACTTGTATCACATGGAAGCAGAAAAGGTATGCCTGTGCAGATTCTCGATCGCATCATTTTCTAACAGCCGCTTGTTAGGCCCTCGCGGAATACTTGAGCCCATCGCCCAGTTGGAGACCCGGCATGCCAGGCATGGAACCGCCCCCAGATAACATCGTCATCAACGGCCGTAGCACCTATGGCTGTACTTCAACGCCGTCAGAAGAAACACGGCACGTCTCTGACAAGCGACAGGATGATACCACGAGCCACGTGCCAGCAGGCTGCTCGAGCGGCTCCATGTACAGCGCACGCGTCCCAAGCAAGCGCCGCGTGCGCCTCAGGCTCATCAGCCACAGCTCCAATATCCCGCTGTGGTTCACCGTCGACAGCCACGTCTTCGAGATTGTCGAGATCGACGGAGTGGAAATTGAGCCCATCAAGACGTCACGCGTTTTCCTGAATCCAGGCCAACGATACTCGGTCGTATTCACCACCGACCAGCCAGCTGGAAATTACCTGATGCGTGCGACTGCACCCAGGCACTGTAGTATGCTTAACGGTGCTTTTGGGGCCGGCTTGGTGCCCGTCAACTACGAGGCGACTGGGATCTTGTCCTACGACGACGTCGACGTCAACGACCAACCTATTGGAAAGCCCTGGGATCTTGATTCGACGACCATAGGTGCAGTCTCTACCGGAGCTCTGGAGCCGTGGACGCAAAGGTGCCAGGACATGCCTATGGACAAGCCAAAGCCAGTCAGAGAAATCCAGGCCTACGAACCGAGCGACAGAAACAAGCATCACCTGGTATTTTCTATGGGCACCTATAATGGTTCATATCGTAGTTTTGTGAACAATGTAGGCAGCAAATCTTTAGCCTTCTCTCCTCTTTGACTTCATCCTTGCTGACAAGTCCAACAGACTATCTTCTCTCCTCTGAACGACAGCGCGACTATCTGGGAGACCTCTCACCAAGACTTGTCTCTGACAAATTTTGAGTCAAGTGCGCCGAAATGGGATTTTGGGACGGATCAGAACATATTTGTGTCACGCGATGACGGGAAAGCCGCGCAGATGGCCATCAGCGCAAATCAGATGATGTCCCACCCCTGGCATTTACAGTAAGCCCCAATTTGATCTCTTGGGCCCTGCAGATAGCTAACATAACTGTGCAGTGGTATGAGAACGCGAAAACACCTGATTGACAAGTGGCCTGGATTGCTGACTATCCCTAGGCCAAAACTTCCAGATCGTCGGATGGGGCCGTGGCCAGTTTGGTCAGGGTGTGACGACCTGGAACATGGACAACCCCATGCGACGCGACACAGTCCTAGTCCCTGGCAACTCACATGTTGTCATTCGCTACGTAGCAACGAACCCGGGTGTCTGGGCGCTGCACTGCCACATCCAATGGCATGCAGAAGGTTGGTCCCTCCTGTTATAATCCATGTGGGGCTTTCCGAGGACTGCTGCTGACACTGACTTTTTTCTAGCTGGCATGTTTGCTACTACCGCACAACGGCTAGTCGAGTTGAACAAGCTTATAGAGTCTCTGGGCTCAGAGAAAGACAGCATTGCTAGAAGATTCTGCAGTTCGTAGGACCCTGTACGAGATAGATCGGTGGCAACATACCAGTCCCTGGTGGACGCGATAGAGTCCTAGGTAGTAAAGGGCAAACATGTATAACATTGCATTCTTACGGTATAATAGCGATTGAATAGACTGGATTGACTTCATACTCAACAGCAACTTTGAAGACATGGAAAACACCAGGCTTACTCTCCGGCAAGTAGGCCTTGACACCTCATTCGACTTGATTGTCAGAAACCCCGGATTAGAGAATACACTTACACTTCTGACTCGGGAAGGTAGCTCCTAATTGACCGTGGGAGTGACCACAGTCTTGACCTCCTTGGTTGCCTGGTCATTGTCGACCTCGGCACCGGTGTTGTCGATGCCTTTGCCTTCCAGGACCGCGGTGCCATTTTGCAGGTCCACGATATCAGGAACACTGCTGTGCTTTGTCCCATCAATCAGTCGATCAACCTCCTCGAGAGTGATGCCTTTCGTTTCAATCCAGAAGACCAACACAAAGATGAACTGCAACACGTCCCATGCGGCATTAATCATGTAGAGCTTCCAAGAAATGGCTGCCAATCCGAAAGGGAAGATGAAAGTCACAATGACACTACCAATCTCAAGATTAGCTTTGCCAGCAGCGGGGAGTAAGTGCTTGAGCTTACCCTGAGATATTCACGGCCATGGTCCATGCAGCCATTCCATTCGATCGAATGGAGTAGTTCAAGACTTCGGGAGGATACAACACCGTAAGAGGTGTGATGCCGATGCCATAACTGCCTTGGAACAGGAAAATCGACGCGATCGTGCCGTAAGTACCGGACGTATTTTGTCCGTGGCCATAGACTAGGTTGGAAGAAGGTCAGTCACGAAGTCTTAAACGTAAGCACGGCTTGAATCTCACCCTTAGTCAATGCTCCAACAATGAATAACGTGGTAGCCATCGCCATGCATGACAACATACACATGGTCTTTCTGCCAATGCGATCTATAAGCAAGGTGCCAGTGAGGGCACAGACAAAGCACCATGCATTGAGAATCACGTTCTGGAGATTGCTCGTTAGGATCTCATCGGTGTTGACCATGTAAAGGACGAACATACTATTTCAAGCTTGGTATGAGTGCTCGTGATTCCCGCTGCTGCCAGCATATCGCCTAGATAGTATGAAACGATATTGTTGCCTAGAACATGAGTCAATGATGTGTTTACTTCCCTTTGTCTAGACATTACTCACCGCTCAACATCGCGATCACAGCGACAGACACTGCGAGCATGACGCGCTTGCGCGAGCCACGGGACGCCAGCATTTCCTTGTAGTTGAGTTGCTTGCCCTCGGCACGTTCCCATTCGATCGTATCAATCATTTCTCGGTATTGGGCCTGTGTCAGGGGCTCGGTTGTATCGCCGTTAGACTGCATTGATGCTACAACTTCCAGGGCATCGTTGAAACGACCCTGGTAGGCTAGCCAACGGGGCGACTCGGGGACGAAGGCGAGCACCGCGGCACAGGCGAAGCTGAATAGGCCCTGGAGGAGACACGGTAGGCGCCAAGACCACTCGCCTTCGATGTCGGCAGTTCTGTAGGTGACACCAGCGGCGATGAGAGCGCCTAGTACACAGATTAATCGTCAAAGATACACTAGATCGACTAGATTCCGTGGATTACTTACCAACGTACCACACTGTGTAAACAGCACTCAAACCTACGCCGCGTCTCCGGTGGGACAGAGTCTCTGCCAGCCATCTGGGTTCGTTGTCTTAGCACTGCAGGTTGACCATAATAGCAAGGCCTTGACATACGTAGAAGCCGCAACGCCGGAGGTACCAGAGCCCATACCAAGCAGAACACGGCCGAGGACAAACATGCCGACATTCTGAGCTGCCGCCATGAAAATGACCCCAGCAAGCTTGAATAGGATGGAGAGCATGATGCCCCGCTTGCGACCGATGTGGTTCACGACAGGACCGATCCAAAGGGCTACGAAGCCCGATCCAATGAAGCCTGATGCCGTGTTGAGCGACTTTGTAGTTGTCGTCAACTTCAGAGTTTGGGTATACGATGGCATGATGTTGATTCCGTTCCTACCAACAATGTTAGCGAGCTACCTCTTTGATTGGAGTTAACTCTCATTTGCCTCGTACATCAGGGCAGAATCGAAGCCTGTGGTCTGTGTGATGTTAGCCGGGCGATTCATTGAGGCAGGTGTGGGTGACTCTTGTGCATACCGTAGCGAATATGCAGGCAGCGGCAACGAGAAGTATCGATGTCACCCTGCTCGATTTCACCTGAAGGGGCCCTTTGGCCCTGACGTTTTGCAACATATTGATAGTGTCCTGGCCGGTAACTCTAGTTCCCCGGACCTGAGGCCGCATTGTGAAGCTGGCGATCGACCCTGATTTGTATCGGGTCGTGAGGTTCTTGTCTCCACTTGATTTCAGGTCGACAGCATTTCCCGTCGCTTGTGCAGGCACAGACAAGCGACGGGGTTTTCTCCTATCAAAGCTGGGTTATCAGTAAGATCGCCTAGCGCAAGGGCCTAAAGACATTATCTTGTTATTTCAAGTTAGTCCTTTGAGGGGTAAAGAGAGCGAAAAGCCAGGGCTAACCTGGGGTTATCTGCGGGGCACCGAGCGGACGAGATCCGGCCGTTTCGGCTCTGGAATCCCCGCCCTCGGGCTGGTCAAATACCTAACACATAAGTGGCCAGTTTTCCCCGTCGCTTAGATTACAACATTTGCATCTTGACACCAACCATGGGCCGCAGAAGGATCTCCTGCCATGCTTGTGCGGCGATCAAGACCATCTGCTCGAAAGAGGCCCCCTGCAGCCGATGCTCCAGACTCTCGCTTCCGTGCAGCTTACAAGCGGGTACCCACGATGTTGGCTCTGGAGTCAAGCGGCGATACCCCAGAACGACGAGCGGCTGCTCCACTTGCAGGCAGAGGAGAAAAAAGTGCGATGAGAAACAACCTGTGTGCGGGGACTGTCGCCGACTGGGACTGGCTTGTGGTTTTCAGCGAGGCAGACTTTCGACCGAGGAGCATCTCTCGCCGCATAGCACCCTAGCAGATGAGCGCGGGACTCTGCTTCAGGCGGGGTATCTTCAAGAAGCACCAGCTGAATGGATTGCCTTGATTGAGGATGGTGACCTTGGGGAACATCCGCGGACCGCCCATCTTGGAGACAGTTCCGCTCTGCACGACTTTCCAATCACGTTCAGTCGGCAGGACGAGGCGGCAATGTCCACCTTTTACCCGCCACTCGCGCTGAGTACCCTTATCGAGCTGGGTCCCAACACACTCAAAGATTGGAGCATCGGCGAGCGCTATCTGCTAAACCACTATCTGCAGTCGGTCTCAAGATCCCTTGTCGTGGTCGACGATAGTGAGAACCCATGGTTACGCGTGGTAACTCCGAAGGCGTTGGAGAACCCCACCGTGAGCCATGCCCTTCTTGCGCTCTCCGCTGCGCATCTTGGCAAAGTCTACCCTGCATTCCTCAGAGACCTTGTTGAACACCGGAGCCGAGCTCTACAAGGGCTCAAGGCGGAACTTCAGAACAGCCGGGATGTTCTGCCTGCGCTGATGACTACCATGCTACTCTGCATTACTGAGGTATGGTATCTGGGGAATGTTGTGAGGCGAAGTTAAGTTACTGATCGCTTTTAGATATGCGACGGACTATCGAAGCGGTGGCTGATACACCTTCGTGGTGCTCAGGCATTGATAAGCAACTCTACCCTTTCCTTTGCCCAAGAACCTTTCCAAACATTAGTTAGCATGCACAACCTGATCTCATGCATGGGCTCGATCACCTGTGCGGGAGTACCAGATGCCTTTGACGACCTAGTACAACCTCGTTCGTTTCAGTCTCATGATCGAATATCAACACATCCACTATATGGCGTTGCGGGAGACGTATACAAGTTACTGCAGCACGTCAATAGGCTAGGTCTGAAAGGAGAAGACGATAGCCCCAGGGAACAGTCTTTGGGAGAGACGTATGCTGAGATTAAGTCCATCCGGACGGACTTGCGGAATTGGACACCTACGAGTATTGAGGACGGCACTCCGATGCAATCCACCGCTGAGACTCGAGCGGCGGCAATTGCCCTGCAATGGGCAACAATGCTATGGCTATTTCAGAAGACGGGGCAACCAGATGACTTTGATGCGAAGACAGCTTCCGACAACATATTGTCTACAATGTCTCTCATCCGACCCGGGTCGCAGGCCGAAGCACATCTGCTTTTCCCGCTCTTCATGGCTGGGGTGGTGTGCAACTCAAAAGCTGGTCGATTAGCGGTTGAGTACAGGCTGAGCAGGATGGAGGCCACGCTCGGGTTCGGAAACATCAAAGCAGCCCACAGGCTCTTGGAAGAGGTATGGCGAGGGGCGAATCAAGGAGAAGTGATCAACTGGGAATGGTTAGCCCGGACTCGGTACCCTGGTCTTGTGCTCTTGTGAGATGCTAAAGTGAGGGGAAGATGGGGTCAGTTAAGCGACGGGATATTTTGCGTTCCAGATTACTGGACAACCCACTTGCTACGCGACGGCATTTGCCACAAGCGACGGCCTATTTCCTATATATCACAAGCGCTGCACCTTGCTACGAACTTGGCAAATAACGATGAAACCTTCAGTTGTATACTTGCTTGCTCAAGATCAGATCACCCGACCTCGTTAGAGACACCTTGACATTCAACTTTTTGAACCAATCATGGCTCCTGGTGCTCTGATTCCGGAGGGCGAGACGTCCTCACGTACACCAAATTCGAAGTTCCAAAGACTGACCTGGCCCATATCTATTCTCACAAGGTAAGGAAAGTTGTCTGGCGTCGATATAGGCGTCCCTCCCATATTAACAAAAGCTTAGAGATGACTATGGTGACTTCAGGGACGAGCTGAACAAGAACGGCTTCGCGGTGGTCAAGGGTATCATCCCTCGTGATCGGGCCGTCAGCTACCAAGAGAGTGCGTACGCATGGCTCAAGTCTTTCAGTAGCGACTTGGACTTCAACAACCCAGCTACGTGGGTCGAAGAGAATCTGCCCAAGGCCAACAAGATCCGCACTTATGGGGGTTACTGTGTGGCTCACGAGAAGTTCATGTGGGACGCACGCCTTGAAGATGGGGTATTGCAGGCATTCGAACGCCTGTGGGGAACAGATGAACTCCTCGTGAGCTTCGACAGTCTCAACATTACCTTTCCCAGCCGCCCTGATCTTCAGTCGAGAAAGCCGTGGGAGCACATAGACCAGAGCCCGGTCAAGCGCGGAGTCCACTGCGTTCAAGGCATCATCAGCTTGTCATCCTCAGGGCCGGAAGATGGCGGGCTGGTGGTCTACCCGAAATCACATCTCCTCAATGACAAGTTCTTCTCCGAAGTGTGCCAGGATACGTCTTATCAGGAGCCCGTAAAGGATATCTATCTCTTCAAGCCTGAAGAGCTAGCCTGGTTCGAGGCACGGGGCCTCAAGCCCCACAAAGTCTGTGCCGACGTCGGAGACTTGATCCTATGGGACAGCCGCACCATCCATTATGGTTCTGATCCCACTGCGAACGGCAAGACAATTAGGACGGCGATATATGCGACGTACACGCCAGCGCGACTGGCGACGGCTGATCAATTAGCCCTCAAGAGAAGGGTGTTTGAGAGCTACGGTGGCACGACCCACTGGCCGCACCAGCATATTGTGGCTAGGAGTAATGCTACGTATCTAGAGGACGGCACGCGCGATCCGAGGGACCGGGAAGAGCCGCTAGAGAAGCCTGTGATGACAGACAAACTGTTGAAGCTTGCGGGAGTCGTGCCATATAGCAGCTCTGATGGCGCTGTATGAATTGATCAATTCCACCTTATCTGAAGAGGTTTTCGTGAGAGTTGAAGAACGTGAACGTAATGATAAGTGAAAGGGCTATCTCAACCCTGCCCCTGATCAAGGCTAGTCAATAGCGTCTGGAGTAGTGATATCCAGGAGGAATCATGACTCCGGCGCTAACAGCCAGTATGACGATCAGTTTTGCGCTAACTGGAACACCTGATAGCAAGATAGCAACCCCTCAACCACACTCGTATCCAGCTGCCTTAACCACCTCGGGTCCTGGTCTGGAGGGCGAGAACAAATAGGCGATCCATTCGCCCCATGTACGATTAGGAAACAGCAATCCGGTCTTGTTTTGTACGAGCTTCCTTTTGCGACTAGCAAATCCAGATGACAACAGTTGTCCGCTGCTTCTCGAACCTGGCCCGAACCCCTTTCCGGTCCTCCATCACAAACGACTGTCCTGCCTTAGTTGGATGTGTCCAGTCCTTGTGGGGCTTGTAAAGTTCGACCGGAGTACTGTCAGCTCTCCTACCTGCATGCCGGCTCGGCTGCACACTTGCCGCTCTAAGAGGCCCTAGCATCCCTGGAAACACCCATCAGAATCAGACAGCGAGGACGGAGCACACTCCGATGTCTGGCTCAACCAGGTCGGCCTCGAGTGGGGCGGCTGCAGAAGCGAGACGTCGAGCGCGACGTATCCCCGTGGAGAACAGGAAGCGCGGCGTGCAAAGCTGTGATCTCTGTCGAAAGGTGAGAGACAGCCCCAATTCCCTATGTGACAAGAGCCCATGGGCAGCTTCATTCGTACTATCCATATCATTGAATTTTACGTGTCACGGACTGACCTTCGATGGTGGGTTAGAAACGTTGTAAATGTGTCCCGTCGGGAAATCAAGGCCAGTGTGCGAATTGTTTTGCTCAAGATATCGCGTGTACCTATACCCTGCCACGAAAGATCCGCTTCTACGGCAACGTCGATGACCTCAGTGATCGGTAAACAGCGGTTCCCTTGATTGAAGGTGTCTATACTAACTCGAGTCCCAGGTTCCGTTGTCTCGAGGCAATCGTACAAGGAGCCTTTCCGAATGAGTCCACCGAAACCGTCGCCGATTTGATGCAGCTCGCGGAGAGAAAAGGCTTTCTGATGCCGGATCTGGCTCAATCAAGCGAAGCAAGTTCCGCAAGTGATGAAAAAGCCCGCCGCGCCTCACTTCCGTTGTGGAAGGGGACTGGTGATGGATATACGGCGCCGGTGGTTCGTAAGTACAGCGCAGGACAAATCAGCGAGCGACCCGAAAGGGCGACGATCTCGGCTAGTTTCTCTCCAACAACAGCCCCGGAGTCATCTTGTCTGGTCCGGGACGCTTCTGGAAAAGAACATTACATCGGTCCGTTCGGTGGTCTTCAGTTCCTTGGCCAGCTTCGAAGAGTGCTTGTCTCACGGGAAAAGCAAAATGGTCTGGAGGTAACCGTGGGTTCCTCTACGTCAAAATTCACCGAAGACGATGGGGCCCAGGCAATGGAATCCGGCGAGCAAGAGGCCAATCCTCCACTTGCTGAAGAGTCTAATCTACCCCACACAAGCCCTGGTGGTCAACCAGAGACCACATCCCCGGGCAGTACCGTATCAGGAGCTCTGAGCACTCTCTCTGGCAAGCTATATGCCGGCAAGGAAGAATACTGGCTGGCGTTCCCTCCCCGCAGCATTTTAGACGAGTGCGTGCAGTCGTACTTTCAACATGTCCACGCGGACTACCCCTTGTTCCACCGCGCCACCTTTGAAGATGAGTACGAGATACACTTCCGACAGTTGCGTATGGCAGCTCAGGCGGGCAACGCGCCGAATGCTGGCGATGTTGACTTTGGTTGGCTTGGATGCCTACACATGATGATTGCCTTCGGCAGCCGAGATGACGCGGCGATATCGGGAACAAGCTACGGTCACAGCGCTCTCCGGCGTCATCATGTAGCGGTCGCCAGGTCCTTGCTTCCGCACTTGATCTGCAGAAGCTCACTCAATAATCTGCGAGCGTTGATGCTGCTGGCTCTCTATCTACATGCCAACATGGAGCGCAACGCGACATGGAATATTGTGGGAACAGCTGCCAGGATCGCATTCGCCCTAGGTCTGCACCGTGAAGACGCGCACAGTTCATTCAAGGCGGTGGAGCGAGAGACGAGGAAGCGTGTCTTTTGCACTCTATATGGCTTCGAGCAATTCCTTGCGAACAGCCTTGATCGCCCAAGCGGGCTTAGCGACTCTGACGTTCAGGTTATTCCTCCTCAAGAAGGCTTACTAGATGGGGACGGGGGAAACGACGCGACTTTGATGGGTCTTACCCTACAGCTCTATCGCATATTGTCTCGCACTCGAGCTACGTATCGCACGGGACTTGATCCAGATCCCGCCCAAGAGCAGGCGGCTCAATCGACCCTTGACGAACTCAATCTGTGGCAGGAGGAGAAGGCGCGACACCAATGGCTCAATGTGCCATTTGTGAAAACCGGTATTCCTGTCCTAGACGTAACGGATCCAGGCACCGGGATGGTTTTCGACCAATTGAAAGTCCTGCTCGGGTGGCAGAGCAGGTCACGTCTCCGTGCGGCTCTTGTTCTCAAACTACAGTATCATTACGTCGCGGATGTGATTACGAGACGCTTCCTACTCCAGCAACTTACTACATCATTGCCAATGGGGCCTGACGCCACGCTGAACGCCACAACAAATGCCTACAATAATGCCGCCGCCGCGACGGCAACCGCTGGTGGCAGTACAGTACTATCATCTTCGTTAGCGGACAGCTGCATCAGTCATGCTGGTCAACTAGCATTGACGATTCTTCTGCTCCACGAGTTTGAGCTAGTCAACGGCAACACCGGGCTCGATATCTTCTACAGCTACTGGTCTGGAATGCTGCTCAGCGTTGCTATGCTGCGGCGCTCTCCGACAACACAAGATTCTGGCACAAGTGACGCGCTGGAGAATCTTGTTGGCCGCCTACGCGAAGTCGTCTACACAACGCAGAAGAGCAGAACAATGGAAAGGTTTGCTAAGCTCATGGGTGGCTTCGCCGAGTACGTCGTGCACCATAACAGACCTAACCAGGCCATGCCTACCGGTAACGGGCTGGTCGCAAATACCGCCGGCCGGGAGAGTGTCAACGATGTCGGCGCGGGTGCGGGCCTGACCTCATCCACTACCTACCCAGAAGGGAACAATGTTGCGATGGCTGACTTGCCACAGCCGCAAAGTGATACTGGAGACATGTTTTGGTCTCACGCGATGATGCCAATTGGCAACACGATCGAGGGAGGCGTTGGAATGGATTGGGCATCCGTGGTTGACGGCTTGGGCACGCAGCAGACGTCGGATATGGAGTGGATGAACATGTTTCTTGGTCCACAGATGGATTTAAATATGTTGGGAGGGTCTTGAAACCTGTGACTTATCAACAATTCAGAGCGAGTACTGCCGAAAAAACGGCTGAGTTGCAAACCGCAATCTGTTCTTGATCACATGCCGCGGTCTATTTTCATGCGGAAGGGAAGTTTTAGTAGCATTGGGACAGCCCATGTCTTGTGAGGGATCTAGCTATCTCTTTCATCAGATCGGCCACCAAAGCAGGAAGCAAAGATTTGAGCCACTGTCTGTCGCTCACTCTCCGAAGACTAACTAATCCCCAAGTTCCTCCACGCCCAGATCCACCCCTATCCATAACCTCGCGAGGCTGAAGTTATTGCTCCATTCTAGGGAGTGTATCTAAAGTCAGGGTGCTTCTCGCCGAGCTCACGCTGTTCCTCTTCAGGAAGCTGGCGGAGGTGATCGCGCTTGCCAGCGGCGCGAGCCTTGTTCTCGTAGACAACCCAGAACCACATGTTGCAAGCGGCCAGCACGCCAAGACCTTGCAAGCCAACGCAGGTCATGGTACCGGGAACGTACTGCGGGCCGTCCTTGGATGGGTAGACCACAGCGGAGATGATACCGCCGAGCTGGCCGATCATTCCGGCGAACGCGGTGATGATGGCGCGCTTGTGCGAGCTTGAGACTTGGTTGCAGCTGTAGCTCGTCAGTACTACAATTTCAAGTGGGCGCATGGGGAGATAAACATACCACCAGGCGATGGTGAGTGGTTGGACGATGTATGTTCCACAGGCCGCAAGATATATACCCGCGTAACGCACGCTACCGTGCAGGAAGGCGACCATCATGAGACCGGTAGAGCTGATTGCAAAACCGATCAAGCAAAAGATGCCACGGCGCTGCAGCTTGTCGGAAAGGAAACCGGCGCTAACAGACACAATGCCCGAGGCGATACGCGGCGGTGCGCTGAGCAAATTCGCCTTCATCGAGTCCCAGCCAAAGGTGTTGAGGATGGTCGGCTGGAAGACTGAGATGGCGTAGGCGGTAGTAGTAGACGCGAGATACAGGATACCGGCAGTCCAGACTTTCCAGTCCTTGAGACCGTGGAAGGAGTTGGTCCAAGTCAGCTTGACTCGCTTTGCACCAGCGCCACTGTCAGTCTGGAGGCGGCGTAAATACCACTCCTTCTCCTCCGGTTCGAGGAAAGTGCTGTCTTCGGGGAAAGGTACGACAAAGAACCAGGCGAGGATCGCGCTGAAGACGGTCATGGCGCCTTCAATGAACATAATCCAGCGCCAACCTGAGTATCCAGCTGTGCCGTTGAGCGAGCCGAGGCCGGCGCCGAGAAGCCCCGATATGGTTCCAGCAACATCATTGGAGACGAAGAAGATGGTCATGCGGCTCATCAACTCGTGTCGGCGGTACCATTCGGCAATTAGAAAGGCCTGGGCCGGGAACATGCCAGCTTCGAAAACGCCGAGGAGGACACGGGTGACGACGAAACTGGAGGTGTTGTTGCAGAACCCACTGAAGGTGATGGAGACTGATATCCAATGGTTGTGGTTAGCTCAGAATTTCACGAGGTACAGGTGAAGCAATGACTTACGACCCCAGCCCATCATAATCATAGCAATGAACTTGCGAGGTTGCATGCGTTGAAACAGCATCTGGGAAGGAATCTCCAACAGGACGTACGGAACATAGAAGACTGTGTCGGGGTCTCGAATTAGTACGAAGGCGAATGACAACGGCGAGGAGGGATTGGTTGTACTCACTTAGCACGGCAATATTGTAGTCGTAGCCTGTCATGTGTAGATCCTTCTCCATACCCCAAAGACGAGCGTTGCCCAAGTTGACACGGTCGAGAAATGTCATCATGTAAAGAAACATCAGAAGCGGCAGGACGTGCCAGTCGACCTTGCGTATGATCTTCTTTGCCTCGACGAGGTCCGTGGCCTCGCCGTCAACGACCGAAGCAGACACTTGAGGTTGAAGAACAGCATCCTGCTTCTCCAGCTCCGATGGCTCCCGCGAAGGGTGACGGGGTCTCAGTTCAGCCGACATAATGTCCGACTTTGAATGAAAAGAAGCCCAAATAAGAAAAGGCTTGGTAACTTAAATGTCTCAACTGATCTGTGGTTGTGTGTTCGTGCGAGAACCAGGAAGATGAAGAACTCTGAACTCAGGAAATTTGGCAGGTCCACAGCATACATGATATAGACGAGTGCGTACACTGTCCCCCTTTCCTCATGAAAACGAATTGATCTATGACTGGTCACAGCTCAGACGTAGAGGTCTCCCCTCCCACCATGCTTGCGGGGATTTAGCCTGGGGTCTCCCCTTAGCTCTATCTATGGAGTCTTGACTCGCGTGCGGGGACAAGGATGGGAATCATGGCTCCGGAAACCCACCGATAAGGAGCTGGCTCAACACCGCGGCTTCTAAGCTAATCAAAGCGTCCTAGACCGGGCCGAGCAACGCGGGGAAGCTTCTTGGCATCGATTGGAATACTGAAAACGACAAGACTAGCTTATCATTGTAAGAACCATTGTCCATGTTGTTGGGGAAATCAATGTGCAAATGGTGGGTCTATGAAGCTGAGATAGCGCGGAAACCTCACTCCGGATCGGGACTCAGCCATCCCGTCAAAGTTGCCTGCCAATAGTCAATAATCGAAATGGTGATTGCCACTAGAGATAACGTCCTCACAAAGATTGGACACGCAGACAAGGCGACCTGGTCACACATGGCATCAATTTAGTCATGGTCTTGAGAGTTCTCGATTCTATTACCAGACACAGCTGGAAGGCAAATGAAACTGAATTCTCAGCCCCCTTGTAAGAAGCGATATCTCTGAAACATGGCAGGCAATACCTCATTGCTAGAAAGTTACAAGGTCAAACTCACTATGAAGAGGTAGCATCTATGCGACAATACAATAACAGGATTCCAAACTTGATCGCACTTTCCACCTATCGAAGCTCAGACGACAGGTACACCCCTCTGCGACCCCATCTTCCAGTTCGACCCGGGTGAATCCAGGACCTCCGCATCGTGGCCAAAGAGCCAGTTCCGTCTCTCTTCAAAACCCCAGAACACAGGGTTCTGCTCCTCGTTCAGCTTGATCTCGACATCGCGCTGTTGTTGCTCTTGGCCGTCTTCGATGTGAAGGATATACTGATGTTCCCGGGTCTTGGCCTGAACCCGACTGGCCCTCGGAAGACGAATCTTCTCATAGCGCTGAAGGGCATCCTTGATGGGTACATCAAGTGCAAGGCACTGACGGAGAGCCGCAGCGTCCTCAAACGCCTGCGCCGCACCCTGTGCAAGATAAGGAAGCATAGGGTGGCAAGAGTCGCCAAGGAGGACGGCTTTTCCGGAAGGATGCGTCCAGCGAGTGAGGTCGGGCAGATCGCAGAGTCTCCACTTCATGAACTCGCCCGTCAACGCGCACAATTTGCGGATACGCGGCTCCCAGGTGGCGAAGCGCT
The DNA here is from genome assembly GCA_018873225.1 of [Phialemoniopsis] sp. UDSM-2020. Classification (NCBI taxonomy): domain Eukaryota; kingdom Fungi; phylum Ascomycota; class Sordariomycetes; order Thyridiales; family Thyridiaceae; genus Thyridium; species [Phialemoniopsis] sp. UDSM-2020. Next base: position 5,928,263 of record JAEILZ010000002.1, on the reverse strand, counting down.
CGCAGAGTTCGCGATTGTCCCCCTTGATGACCCACGTCTGATCCGTCGTCTCGTTCTGAGATGTGCAGCAGACGACGACATTGTAGAGCTCACCATTGCGGACCGGGTAGCCCACGAAGTGCGCGTTAGGACCACACCAGGACGACGAACAGGGGTCGGTAATAAGAGAAGCCAAGTCCGGGTCGGCCAACATCTTCTCGCCAGATATAAGAATGCGGTAGGCGACGTCTCCCGTGTCCCGAGGAATATCAGGCTTTCCTGTCAGGAGCGGGCGGGCAATAGACTTGATACCGTCGGCAGCGATGATGAGATCGGCGGTATAAGTCTCTCCCTCCTGTGTTGTCGCCGAGGGAACGTCGAAGTCGTACGAAACAACCCGCTTGTTGTTATGTATTTCGACACCGGCTTTGCGAGCGGCGGTCAGGAGAGCCTCGTGTAGATCGGCACGGTGGACCAGGTAGTACGGAGCACCGTGTGTCTCGACGAAATCGTCGTCAAATGGCAGCTTGACCATGGTGGAACCATCTTGCCAGCGCATAAACTGGTATCTGGAGGCGATTGACTTCTTCATGCTCTTGAAGTCGACACCCCATCGCAGGAGGAGGCGCATTGAATTGGGTGGCATGCGAATGCCCGCGCCCGCCTCGGCAAATTCGGCCGTGGCATCGATGATGCGAACTTGGTGGCCGTCGGTCTGCAGCGCGAGGCCTGCTGCGAGTCCTCCAAGCCCAGCTCCAACTACCAGTACATTAAGCTTTCGTGCTGCGGTAGGCATTTTTACTGCGATTGCCTTGCTGTAAGCCGTCTCTGACTCGAGGTTTGCAGGGAAGTTTATGCTTCACGAAGTGGCGCATAATCTTGGGAGTGATGGTATAAGCATCCCAAGATGACACAGACATCAGGGATTCGAATGAAATATATCCCAGTACTTCGATTTCAATGTAGCAATCAACGTCCAAGCATCACAGGATCGTGTTGTGGGGCAACTCTGGTGCACCGGAATCATGTCTCCAAGCGGAGTCATGTAAGCGGAAGTGCTAATCGCGAGGCAGGCATTCCGCCCGAACCATACCAAGGACCCCGGATCACAGGCACAAAATCTGCCACTACCGTACTTGGCATTAGTAAGATGTGGTCAATTTAGTCTGTTCCAAGGCTTTCCCAAAGACATGTGCTTGTGCAGCGGTATCAGTTCCAACGCGATCAAACCACCGAGGCTTGCGCAACTCACCAAAGGCAGAGGGTACCAGTGGTGATGAAGTCCGGTATGTTCCTGGGCCATAATTTAAGCATGGTATTTGTCAAGACTGATGGTATTGGGCGGACTAGACCAGACATTGTATATATCAAATAGATTTACGAATCTTACAGGCCTCATTAATAATCAGTCACATCATAATGCACTGGGCAAATGAACACCAGCGCTTGCTTCGCCCTCCAGCTTCCAGGAACTGATCACTTTCCCGTTGACGCTGAAACGTCTCGTCCCCCCGGTGTGAACCAATTCTTCCTTGACGTTCAATTTCGAGGCTGTGCTCCAAGCGCCGAAAGTCTTCCAAGGTTCTATGCCTATACAGCGAAGATTCGCCGGGATTCTCCACTGGAAGAATGGGCGCCACCTCGGTCAGATGACTCCAGCTGTCTGGAATACTGTAACCAGGGTCCCGGTCGCTTGGTTTGTGGTGGGGATGGTGGTGCTGATGATAACGATGGCTGTGGTCGTGGAGATTCGCTCCAGGGGATGCATGCCTTCTGTCTTTGCTTCCAGGTTCAAGCCGTGGTACTTGTTGCACGGGGGGGATAATATGGACGTCTGTCGTGTCTGGCATGCCAGAATTATCCAGGTGTTGATGCAACCAAAGGGCTTGATGAAAAACGCATGGATTGGGTGCAAGTGATACATCCGTTGAGGGCATCCAGTCCTCAAAATGAGACTCAGCAGTGGCTGTCAAGGGAGTTATTGAATGATTAAAACTACTACTATATGGCCTTTTACGGATCACGCTTGTCGCCATCCTCGTGTTCAGTGGAAGTTCTTCCACTATCTTCACCATCGGATGCGGAAAGCATGGCCAGTGAACGACAAGAATTCAAGTGATCATTCGCAAATCCTGATCGGTGATGCATTCGGCGACGGACCGGTAGGTCCGGAGCGGCGGGGCGGGTAAGTCGGGTACGCCGTCGCGAGCCGGCAACAACGGAAGTGCCAAGCCGGCCGGGAAAGCCGGGAATTTGTTAGCGCAAACTCTCAAATTCCGACCTTCAATTATGTTGGACACCTAGCTTACCCAGCATTGGACAAGGTTTAAACTGTCGATCTGATCAGCAATGGGGTTTGGGATACAAATCACATGTTGGCGCTTTCCGACGCATGACCATATTAAGAGCATGATGTCACGGATCAAGCTGATCGTTTTGCAAGAATGAAAACGAGAAGGTATAAGATAAATGAAGATCTGGAGGCTTTGCAAGCCAGCAGGATATGAGAAGAATCATTATTCCTATTGCCTACCTCGCAAAATGACTCCAGCAGAAAAGACAAGCATCAAATCGAAAATTGAGGCGGGGAAAGAGCGGTGGAGGTTGGCCGAAGATTATCGTGCCCGTCTACCGGGTCATCTTGCCCGCTTCACTGGATACAGGCCGCCCTCTGCTCAGCCACCATATGATCCTCTTCCTTTTCCGCCATTTTCGTGGCTCAAACACATCCCTCTGAAGCTGGAGGTGTGTATCTTCACCTGGGTCGGCTCATTCGGTGGCATCCTCCTTATCGAAGCCATCATGTCGGCCAACACGGCCTTCTCGGAGGTATATCATGCACCCATTATCATAACATCGTTCGGTGCCTCGGCTGTGTTGCTTTTCTCTGCCATTGAGTCCCCCCTAGCCCAGCCCAGGAACTTTGTTCTAGGTCACTTTGTATCTGCTTTGATGGGCACATGGATAACAAGACTCTTTGTTCTCAACCCTTCGTACCATCCATCTCTTGACGAGGGCGGCTTTCACGGCAACGTTTTCGTCAACGGGGCCATATCCATGGCTACATCGGCCCTCGCTCAGTTCCTGATCGGTGCAGTGCACCCACCGTGAGTAAATTCTCTCAACGCTGAATGTCTTTGCATATGCTAACAGCGTCTATCAAAAAGGTCCGGTGCAACTGGCCTCAATGCTGCTGTTCAGCCAGAGGTCGTCACGCTCTCCTGGCGGTACCTGCCCGTCATACTGGCCTCATCCCTTATCATGCTCGGGTGGGCTATGCTTATCAACAACGTTGGCCGCCGCCGTTATCCAGTCTTCTGGTGGAGGCCTGGTAAAGTATTTGTTTCAGCAACAAAGGAGCAGAAGAGGCAAGAGCGAGCGCGTGAGGAACGAGAAATTGCAACCGCACTTCGGATTGAGGAAGGTGTTTCTTTGGATCAGACTGAAGCCAATGAGTATGATCAGAGACAGTGACTGCGTTGCGCTGAAGAGGGTGCCGAAGCGTGTCATCTGGCTGTACGAAGTTCTTCTCCGTTTGACTTTCGGTTCCAACATGGTATTTGACTCTTGTACAGCAACATTTAGTTTCTCTATTACTAGACGCAGTTATCGAGAGATTGCACTCCCCTAGTCTGCCGCATAAACATGAACGAGGCAACGGAGGCTTGCATAGAGATACAGATTAAGACCAAAGTAGTTGAACCAGCTCGATTAGGATGTGCAGAATAGAAAACATACATATCGCATTACCCACGAACCTTCGTCTTCAATAATTGCCCACTTAGATAATCCGGTCAATAATGGGCACACAGGCACCACTCTTCAAACATGTGAAATTAGAAAGGAAAACATTGAGAAGATGGGTGGCATGGAGATGCCAGCCCCGGCCTCAGCGAACTCGGCGGTGGCATCAACGGTGTGAGCTTAGTGGCCATCAGTCTGCAAGGCGAGACCAGATGCGAGCCCCTCAAGGCCAGCTCCAGCGACCAGAACTTCGAGCTTCTGTGCTGCAGTAGGCATATTGTTTGAGATCTTATGCCAGAACTCGTATAGAATCGGAGTGTCAAAGACTTTCACCACTTGAGAGCCGTGAATGTTTGTGACAAAGACACCAGGGCACATAAAGAATTTGTTTCAACTCGCCCGATTCTGAAGCAACGGATTCGAACCACAGCGTCTCGCAGAGTTGCGACTCGTAGAACAAAATCATGTCTCCAGGGCGGAATCTTGGAAGCGGGAAGCGCATGGATCCTCCCGCTCAAGACCTGCCATCCTGATTCCTCCGGGCTCCAGGAAAAGAAGGCTCTTACCTTGAGTTTGACCTGAGCGAGGCCCCACCGAGACCACGATCAATCTGGCTTGGTGACAGATCCTGGCTCAACTGCATTGCCCATTGTGGGGATGTGGGGTTGAAGGCTCGCGGATTGCTCCAAGATAATCTGCTTCACATGACCATCGATGGGTGCACCCTGGACGAATAGTTACAGGATGATTAAGCGGGGGCTGCTGTTGTTCCTGTTGTGACATGTCATTGGCTCAGGGTGGCTCGACCAATTAGATGCAAAAACACAAATGTGTTTTCGTTGGCCTCGCGCCAAATTGAGGCGGTGTTCAAGACCCAGCAAGCCGCTCAATTTCTGCCTCACACTTAAATCATATTCTCTCACCCTTCTGAGAAGAATATCTACGTGTTTGGTAAGCCTGGCAAAGGACAGCAAACCTACTGCACAATCCATTTACATTCTTGCTATCAAGTACGGGGCAACAGCTGGTACATTTGGGTATATTTAGCTAGTGATTGCTCAAGATGGGCACACAATCAATGCCATCCATTGCGAAGTTCCCGATTGCAGTCATGGGTCGCGAGCAGGACTCGATAGATTCGATGAATTATTGGAGTATTCAAGGCCAGGGTTGCTTCCCAGACCTGTTACAGTCATTGGGAAGCCATTCCGACAGCAATGCTTGTATTCTGAAACCAAAGACACCAACAGTGGTTAGCGCAGTGCTCCGAGAATCCCTTTTGTTATGGATCGGCTAATTATAACATAGGTCAAGGACTATCTTCCGACCGGTTGCTTTCTACTCTCTGTGCACCCTTTAACCTTCTCGGACACCGCTCATGACGGGTTTTACTACATTTGGGGATTTATCGGGCTTCTTTACTACTACGATTTATTTCCCAAAAGGACTCTTCTCCCCAACTTCTCATCCACCGATGGTCAGGTGTCGACTTCCGCGGGCAACGGATCCGGAAGGGATCAGTCACGGCACACAAGCGAACCTTCCGAGATTCGCAAATACACGAAATTTTCAAGCGGTCGATCAAAGCAGCCTGGTATGAGAGATATCGATGGTAGTGGAAGAGGAGGCGTTGGGTTAGCAAGGAGCAAGGCAAAGCGACGAGATAGTTCCCATCTCTTCGCCTGTCCCTTTTACAAGTTGAACCCGATCAAGTACAGGAGTTGTTGCCTAACGAACAACTTGACCGACACAAGTTTCGTCGTACAGCACATCCGCCGTGCGCATGAATCACAACCAATTCACTGCCCGGTCTGCGGTATGGTCTTTGAGACTCGTACAGACCGCGATGACCACATCAGAGCACAGAATTGTCGACCTCAAAGTTATCACCATAGTGGGATAACTGAGGATCAGTATGCACAACTTCGTCATATTCGACGCACATTAACACCGGAGGACCGGTGGTTCAGCATATGGGATGTTCTTTTCCCGGGCAAAGTTCGGCCAACCTCGGCCTATGTGCAAAGCGATCTCACGGGCGAGCTTTTGAATACGCAGCGTCGGTACATGCAATTCCTACACGATCACGGTCATAGCGAACCAGTACTCCAATATCTCAACGAACATCTTAGCAGCCACGACCCTTCCTCAAATCATCGACCTTCTCCCGAGCGAATGGCGACGGATATCTTATCCATGGTGTTGCGCCCGCCACCCCATCATGATGTTCTTGAGCAGGATGATCTTTCGTTTCTCGCATCGGATCACATGGTGGAGTGGGACCCAACTCTCGAGGCGTACGTATCACGTAGACGGGATGGATCCGGCCATTTGTCAACACCTACGTCACCGAGTTCAGACCCTTTCTTCGGACCTTCTGACGCTCTTCCCATTTCCGAGGGGTCCAACACGCGCTCGCTTTCCGCGCGATTGGATGCTCCTGAGTTCGCAACTGAAGGAACCGGTCCAGATCAGCCTTTTCACGATGAGGAACAATCTCGCTCGAGAGCCACGAACAATGGCTCCCCGACTTCTATTCGAATATCGTCTTGATCCGGTGCGAAGGAGTCTCCTCTTAAGTTGCAGGAACTGACTAGAAGACTTCATGAAGATCACTGCTACGGGCGTTTATTATCATAACTGGACCATCGTCACCGTTCTTTGGTGCTGTTCCTATTTCACCCAGATGATGATTTCTTTTCCACAGACCATTCAAGCTCCGAGTCTCTCGTCTGCTTTACTACCCAATCGCCTTCAGCACAGATTGACACTACGACCTCGGGGCAGCCAAAGCCATTGGCGGCGCATTCCGTGTTCGTCGTTCAACTGCCAATGCAAAATAAAATACGATGACGACACAGACTATACTGGCAATGCGGGTCTTGCAGCAGGGCGAAGAAATATCGCACTGCCTCACCCGTCGTATCGAAGTCCTGAGGAGGATGAGGAATGGCTCAGTATCTGAGATTAATATTCCCAAACCCACTTTAGCCACCGGGATCACCTCACCTGCTCGGTCACTCATTTTGAGGAGTTGTTCCCCTTGGTCGATTATCAGCGGCAACGCAAAGCCAGCATTCACATTCATCAACGAGAGCACCAACCTTGCACCTGGCCTAGTTGATTGACTGCTTCAGAGCGACTGAATTGGGGACCACTTCATTCGGACTACCTGGATTTCTATCAGAATAAAAGCAGAATTACTTCATCATGCACACGTCTTCATTCACCTCAATCCAGGTGCCAAACATCACTTTAGGGCATTAGGGCAACTCAAGTCATGGCGAATTACTCTTGCACCACAAAGACTTCTCATATTTCTATTTACAAAGCATGGATTACTTTCTCGGCCTCTGGTATAGAATGAAGTCCCTGAACAATGTAGTGACGAGTGACGAGGTAGAATGGGGATTGTGCTTTTTCCAAATAGCAATCCAGTATCGATGGCGTAATAGCCAGCTTTCCATTCAACATGTATTCGACATTTGATTACAATGCCAATACCAAAGGCTTGCAAACTACGATTCTCAGTCTCGTTGGAAATGCTTGAAGAATTACATGATTTCACATGTAATTTCAGTCTGCGAAAGGCCCACGGCGGGGAGACGTGCCTGATGCGCATAAAACTGCACATCGTGTTTTTGACCATGGAAATTATCAGATCGGGACCTTATCATCGAACGCAGTTGATGCGATGTCTAATTGCAAAACCTTTTCAGGACATGACGAGTCTGCCGTCTCGGTTTGCACCTTTCAGCCTTCAAGAACACGACTCTTGTGCTCCTCAACTGTCAGCCTCAAGTGAGCGTCGAGCTGATCGGGGCGGTTCGCCCTCAATCGTTTGTAGATCCTCTCCAGATACGGTAATTTTGGGTGCAGATCTCACCCACGGCGGCCGCATTGCTGTGTCAATCACTTTGAAAGCACAGGCTCGACACACCACTCAGGCTAGTTCTAGGCGGCCATGGAGGTATAGCAGCAGATTCGAATTGTGTTCACTCCTTCACACCTGCAGCTCACCCCCTGTCTCGGTACTTATGTCATGCAGATATGCATATATGTGACCTTTCGAGAGTAGCGCTAGTCTCTTGGCTTGCGGGGCACTTTCTTCTCGAGGCTGGAGGGGTGTAAAGAGCCATAGGTGCTTTGAATCAAGGCGTGAATCTTTAACATGGGACGTCCTTGACCTGGAAAATATCATTTTGGGACATCCCTTTCTTTTTATAAAAGAGGTCCATTCTTATTCCCTTGGTCAGTGTCTCCATGCCTGAAGGCTCCATACTCAACTTGTCCAGTCCCCGTCTTTTTGATCATTGAAGTTCTTCCTTATTAGTCCGATCAACCCCAGCGACACATTATGTCTGTCTCCAAGCACCAGCTGCCGTGTAAGGCACGTCCATCTAGGGTGAGGAAGCCCTATACACGGGTGCCACGAAGTCGGGTCCGGCCCATACCATCGCAAGCGCTGCCATCCGGTCTTATACATCCAGCTGAGAAGGTTGATGTTGAAACTGTTAACGACCGTAGTGAAATCGGCAATCACGACGAGGTTGAGCCTACCACAAAGTCTTCAGACCCAACTTTAGCCTGCCCATTTTACAAATTCAACAACGACAAGTATTCGAAATGCGTCTCGCTCAGGCTCACCAGGATACGAGACGTAAAGCAGCATCTCACTCGCAGGCACCGTTCGATAAACTGTCCAAGATGCGGTAAGACCTTTGACGAATCGAAGGACTGCGAAAGCCACATTCAGGCAGACCAATGTACGAGACCCGCGGACTTCAGCCCTCCTGAGGGTGTCAGTCTTTGGCAGAGCATCGCCCTGAGTCGTCGCGTCAATTACAAGCTTGACATTGAAACTCAGTGGTTCCAAGTTTGGGACATACTGTTTCCCGACGCAACTAAGCCCGAATCGCCTTACCAAGCTACCATACGAGAAGAAGCCGTACGGAAAGCCTACACGATGTTGTGCGACGACGTACAAGCTCATGCTCCGAGATTCTTTTCGAAGTTAGCAGCGACGCCACGCGCCTCAACCAGCTTACTCGAAGTGGATGTTGTTGTCTCCGAGAACCTTAGATTGTTTGATGAATTCTTGGACGACTGCCGTCGACGTGTCCTAGGCCGCGACTCTGATTTATCCAAATCAGACTCAATCAGTACCACGCATCCATCCATTCCGACCTTGACAACCTTCAGTGCCTTCGGACCTAAACTTTTCACTACTGTTAAGCGTGACGATCCTCAACCATTGACCCATTGTCAATACGACGCTGATAAGGATCGAACTTTGCACGGTGCTCCGACGGTACTTTACCACCCGCCTGAGGTGCACCCGCTCGTATCAGAAACGACCAGGGCTGCCACCTTGACCGATGATTACACCGTGGTTGACTTGGATTATCCGTGGTCTGGTGATGGGGCGACAAGTGTCTTTGATGTGGCGGTCGGTGGCTTGAGTGGTGAATTAGCCAAGGGAGCAGGTGTTCATCAAGAGCCCTTGCTTTTCTGGGATTTCTTGACCCCATCCAGAGGCGGACGGTGCCTGCAACATGATGTGACTAGGGCTGAAGAGGAAGTGCCCTGGAACGATGATACACGTGAGACTTCTCAGAATGCCCTCAATTTGAAGACGGCGGCGGAACACGGTTTCCATCCTTCGGATGAGACCGAAGAAAGCGGCTGGTGGGGGATGTGCATACACGACACACCGGTGCCATAAACATCGTGTCTCTTGTCAACCAAATCTCAACGCGAGCTCCAGCACGATGATACGATTGCAGACTTTTCTCTTTGTCGAAATGTTATTTCTAGTCAGGAAGGAGGTAGCGAATTTAACCACCAAGTCTTAATAAGGATACCATCTGAGCTCGACCACACTTCACCTGGTGGAGTGAACGTGGATTTGTGGAATGTCGCTTCGATCGGAAATACTGAATGGAACGCCCAACTAAGGCCTGGAATGCTGGTGGCACGCACCGGCAAAAGGAAAAGAGGAGTTCGGGCACTCGCATGTCACTTCTCACCGTGACAGCTCCGGTGGCCCCGTTTCAGGGTAAGACCACGCCGCACAAGCCAGAGTGCCGTTGGTGGTACATGTAACGGGCTTCATGCAGCCACACGAGAGAGGGCTGGCCACTTGTGCAGGGTCCTTGATCCGTTCAATCCTGTGCCGTTCCTGCAGGAGGTGGACAGCTCAGCGCATAGCCCCCCCCCACGTGCTTGCCGGACTCCGCAGAGATTAGCACAAGGGGAGAGAAATGCATAGATGGATGCGGCATGTCGGGAGGATAATCAGTGATTGCCAGATCCTCACGCAAACCCCAGCCGCAGTCGAGAATTGCCAGTGTTTGGGACTGTTGGTGTTGGTGGTAATCTTCAATGCTCGGCCGAGCTCAGCCACCGCCCGCGCGCTGCTAAAAAGAGGCAAATCAGTGGGGCGGGCCTTTACGGAGTAGTGGGGCATTAGTGCTGGGAGGGCTTGGCCAAATGCCATAGGCTGGCTGATGGGAATCTCTGGCAGCGCATTGGGCAGTGGAAATTTAGGGGCTGCGGGGGTGCTTGTTGGCCGGTGCTGGTTTGCTGCGATTAGAGTGGTGCGACCAAGATTAGCGAGTGTCCACAGTGTCGTCACACTTTTGAAGACACGCCGAGAAGAGGGAGAGGAGGGAGAGAAGTGAGGCCAAGGGAGGGAACAAGATGCGAAACCCGAACAGCCAATTGGGTTCAGTGTCTAGTGGCACACTACTTGTAGTCTGGAGGAGGTCTCTACGGGAAGCGGCAGGGCATGCGAAGTAGTAGGAGGTGCAGTGTCGGGTGGCTGATTTAGGACGGCGGAAGAGGAGAACGGCATGGCGTGTGCCAAGAAAACAGGGTGACAGCCCAGCCATCATTGGCATATCGCTCACTGAATACATAGAGAGACTGTGAGGAAGATGGAAAATATCTGGTCTGGCGTCCATTGATTTGAAGGTTACAGAACACCAGCAGGCATGTAACATTGCAACGAGGAAGAGGGAAAAGTGAAGAAAGTGGATTCCCCAGTGTCCCCAGTTCCCCAGTGTTTTTTCTTTCCGTTCTTGTCTCGGGCTTGGAGCTGCTGAACTTTTGCTGCTAGCCCGGTAAATCAAGGCCGTGGTCGAGGTGATCGTCACGAATGCTCGTATTCCACATTGACCTGAATAGAAACCACCGAAAAAGGTCCCCTCCGATCGGCAGGGGGTCCAGCCAAACGCGTGACCTTTTCTCTTTTCCTCTTCTCTGTCTTCTGTGCTGTGCCGTTTCTTCCATTCCCTCACTAATCTGTAACGGTGGCTGCAGGGAGCCACTTTCATCATCACATCTGGGTCAGGATTTGATCCCATCCTCACCTTGCCATCACCTCCACGCCACGAGGGACGACAGCTGACAGCCTCACCACCCACTCTTTTTTCCACCTCACCTCGTTCTGAGCTCCGTCTTTACCCTTCTACCTCATCCACTCTTTTCTCTCCCTTCTCCACCGAATTGACTGTTTCCTCGTCTCTTTTCCAACGAGACCAAACAACGTGAGGAAAGTCGGAACGATCCCATCTTCATCGCGTGTGAACATAGATCCTCAGTCGCAGGTCTGAGGTGTCCTCCGCGCCGCGTCCGGGCAAACGGGCATCCCTTCGCCACCTTTCCTCACCCTCATTCACCTACTCAACATCCCACCTCGCCGTCGCGATGGCCGCTCCGAATCCTCTCATCAGCAACGGCACCTGCTACTTTGCTGCCGGCAAGAAGGCGGACGACTCATTTCTCCCCTGCGGAAACGACCTGTTTGGCCGTCAGACCTGCTGCCAGGCCAACGATGTCTGCCTTCTGAACCACGCCTGCTACAACGCCCGCTACGGTGTCACATACCTAGCCGGCTGCTCCGACCCCGACTACGCCGACAAGGCCTGCCCTAAGAAGGGCGCATTTTCCGGTACGTTTCCCCCCAAGTCCAGCATCTTTCTGATCCTCACTCGAGCTCTCAATCCCTCCAATATAACCCTCAACTAACACACCTCAACAAACAAACAGACCAGCCATGGGCCGGCCTAGTCTACTGCAACGGCACCTCGAACCAGTGGGTTGCCTGCGAGGAGAAGAAGAAGGAATCCACCCTGGGAACCGCCGACAGCTGCTGGTGCCCCAAGACGTCGCGCACCGTCGCCTTCACCGCGCCCTCGACCCTCGACAACACGGCCACCGTGCCCAACACGCCCGGAGGCAGCATGGGCTTTAACGCAGGCTATGTCCCTACCAACAGCGTTCCCGGCTCGGGCGGCCAGACGACCACCTCGGACACCACGCCGACTTCTTCGCAGACCGGCGGCGCGACGGCCACCCCGCCGCCCTCGTCGTCGTCGGGAGGCATGAGCTCCGGCGCCAAGATCGGCATCGGCGTCGGCGTCGCGGCGGGAGGCCTCGTCCTCCTCGCCGCCGTCGCGTTCATGTTCTTCCAGCGCCGCCGGCGCCAGCGCGACGGCGGCAGCTCGGAGCTCGACGGCGAGGGCAAGCTGCGCAGGGAGTCGAGCAGCGGCGGTGGTGCAGCAACGACCACCGCGGGATCTACTATGCCTGGCACGCCCGGCACGCCGGCCACGACGGTCGTCTCGGAGCTCGACACGCGCGCCGCGCGGCCGTGGAGCATGCGCTCCGAGCTCGCGGACACGCACCTCAACCCCACGACCCCCACTACGGCGGCGCACTCGCCCGGCCTGCCGCCCGTCGACGAGGAGGGCAAGGATAAGCCGCTGCCGCCGGTGGGCGCGGAGCAGTGGGGCGCGCGGTGGAGGAGGGACGGCCAGGGTCCTGTCGCGGAGCTCCCTGGTTAAAGCTTCTCTAGATTTGCTTTTTGTTGCATTTTCTTTCTTGTTTTGTACGATACCATATTTGCATGGATTGCCGATGGAGGAGGTAGAACTTGCATGAGTTTAACCTCGGTGGAAAAGAGGGACAGGGGAAAGGCATGGGCATGACGGGGGCATGCATTGGCGTTTTCTTGTTGACTTGGCATTGAAGATGATATCATACCTAGCAAACGAATTCAATCAAGCTGTTTGAGCAGCGCATTATCTATCACATATTCTGCACGGAGGTCTTCCGTGCTTCTCCTGTTGCCATTCAACCACGGATACTCAAGACCGGCTGGTTCGCTTGGGATCGGAGCTAGTTGTTAAAGAAAGTTTCGATTAAATGCACTCTTGACTGCTCCTGTACAACGTTATGCGGGCGCGAGCGAGCTTGTATCTATGCAAGGATATCATCTTCTATGACCTACTGGTCTCATCAACCTGTTCATCAACATCCGCCGGCGACATTTTCCCATCCGCATCCTCCACAGGCACGTCCAGCAGCGCCTGTTCCCGCGCCTCCTTCCACGAAACGGCACGGCCGCCCTCCGACTTGATCTCAAACACCCGATCAATCTGCTCCAGCGACAGCTTCGCCGTCTCGACGTAGCAGAACCACACAAGCGGGAAGAAGGCCGCGTTGAAGAACCCAAAGATGAGGTAGAACCGCCAGCCCAGGTTGTCGATGCCGATGGGCGTGATGAGCACGATGATGTACACGCACACCCAGTTGGTCGTTGTGGAGCAGCTCACGCCGATATTGCGCATGCGCTGACTGTTTATCTCGGCAGGATAGAGCCAGGGGATACTCAGGAACGAGAGGCCGTAGCAGGCGTAGTAGGTAAAGATGAACACGGTTGCAAAGATGGACATCCCATCGCCGCCGACCCGTAGGCCAATGGCGACTAGGAAGAAGGACAGACTTTGTGTGGTCGCACCGAATAACATCAGAGTCTTGCGTCCGGCGCGGTCGATGAATGCCGCAGCCAGTGTGCCCCAGAACATGAGCGATATGGAGTTGCACGCGGCAAGGATGAGGGCCAGACGGTCCGTTAGCCCGACCGAGCGCGTAAGGACGATGGGCAGGTAGTTGGCCATGACATTCGTGCCGCTGGCCTGCTGCATCATGGCGACGCCGCAGCCGAGCAGGATGCGACGCAAATTCTGCTGCCTGTCCTTGCGGAACAATTCTTTGATCGTCAGACTAGGCTCCTCCATCTCGCGCGCCACCGTGTCGACGATGATTCGCAAGTCAGTGTCGACTTCGTCGCTATCGGCCGGCCTGGCAAGCAGGCGCGCGATGATCACGCGGGCCTCGTCGGCACGATCGCGCAGGACAAGCCAGCGAGGCGATTCAGGCATAAAGAGCGTCGCGAAGAAGGTGACCATGGACCAGAAGCACTGCATCGCCAGAGGGAACCGCCAGGTAACAGACGAGTCGGGCCCATACGTAAAACCAAAGTTCATCCAGCTCGTGATGACGATACCAAAGATGTTGAGCACGAGCTGCATGATGATGAGGCGCCCGCGGTGCTGCTTCTTGGAGCACTCGACCTGCCACATGGGGATGGCGGTGGTGTTGAGCCCCGTGCCGACGCCGCCGATGATGCGCCCGCAGAGCATCTGCGGCAGGCCGAAGGAGGCGGCCTGGATGGCGCCGCCGACGGTGAGCCACGTGCATCCCAGGAGGATGGCGCGGCGGCGGCCGATCTTATCGCCGATGAAGCGGGAGACGAGGGCGCCGATGATGCAGCCGAGGTAGTAGGTCGAGACGATCTGGGACTGGATGACCGAGTCTGGGTTGTTGAAGGTCTCGAGGAAGCGTGGGTTCGTGAGCAAGCCGCCGAAGACACCCTGATCGTATCCGAAGAGGAGGAAGCTAGAGGTTAGAAGAGGGAGATGTCAGCATGTGTGTCGGTTGCATGTGTTTCAGGGACAGCGGTTAGCAAGTGCGACTCACCCTGAGCCACAGGCAAAGGTGATGCCTATTGACAAGGCTCTGCCTTGTAAACTGTCGCCAATCATCTTGCTATCTGTTTACAGACAATCGGATTCGAGAGGAGCTGTAGGCAATCAACGGCTGCGCGATTCACGATGACCAGAGTTGTATGACAGCCCTACGACCAGGTCCGCGTTTGGGGATCAGCACCTCTCTTATGTATTTTCTGCAGGCCATCCCGCTGTCACATTTGCTCCGTACCTGTCCATCCTTTCAGATTTCTCCGGCCTTATCCCGCATTCAGTGCCGTCATCGTTGATCTTCCAAGGTCGAGTGTGGAGTGTAACTGGAAATGACTGGAGTCGCCGTTCTGTTATACTTATGGGGCAGTGGATTATGGTCACCACGCTAAGGGGTGTTAGACGGCTTCAGGATCGGGCTTGTGCCGCAAATTTCTCCAACAGGCATTCCGTACGGCGGGCGGTTACGGCGCATGTTTGCCGGTCCCGGGAATAAGCCGCTTGAAACAGAGCCCGTCCGGCGATCAGTAGGCCTGTCCAAGGCGGTGAAGACCACCGGGGCAGCGTTATCACACTGACCACTCCGGTTATTCGGATTGACGTGAACAGCTAGTGGAGATGAAAGTTCCACAGCCCTACATCCTACATCGGCCTGGAGTGCCAAGTGGGTGTCAACGTTCCCTGATCAATCTCTACTCAAACGACTAACAGACTGAATGATCCTCCACGCTCGCTTGGTCAGTGGGATTATTCTAGGCGCTCAGTTAATACTCGAGGTACATCCAGAAAGAACACCGTTGACCACTCTGTCACCCACGTGAGTACGTTTGGAATGCTTAATTTCGGGAGATCAAAACCCCGGTCCTATTTTTCTTTTTCAGTATTACAGTCTCTCTACGCAATTTGATTCTGCTAACCAATGGTCCTGTTTTCAACTCCAAAACGCGTCACCGCCGTGAAGAAACATAAAGTCGAATTGATCAAGATCGAAATCAAACACTTGTGGCTGCACATGCTCCTGCGCACTGCTGTTCACCACCTGGATCGGCGACATCGACACCAAGTCCGCCGGACCTGTTCCAGGCGCCAGAAGCTCCTGCCGCTCGTACCAAATCTTAAGACGCTCCATCGTCCGGCCGAACAATCGGAATGGATCTGGTTCTGGCGAAGTATCGGGGGTGGTGCTGACGGTGTAAGACCGGGTGATGAATGAGTCGAGGTAGTGTGATACCCGGCAGGCCTGACGCAAACGGGGAAAGGCGTCACCCGCGTGCCGGCAGAGGGAGAGCTTGATGAGTATGACCAGCGCGTGAGCAATTTGCGACTTCTCCACAAGCATGTCCATCTTCGTGGCGCTGTGGGGCAACGCCAGATAATCGTCAAGGTATCGCTTCGTGACCTCCAGACAGTCGACCAGCAGGCGGTTTCGTACCGAGATAAGTTGCTGTGCTTCCAGACTTTGATCACCAGGGCTTATCGAGGTACCCACATAGAGGGAGATCTCGTTGATATATATGTCTGTGCTGTTGAGCATGAATGGGATCCAGCATGCTTCACATCGTCAGTATTCTCTTGTTCATCTAGTAATCGGTGGAAGGTGGAACGTACAAGAACCGAGAGGTGGAACAGTATTCCTGAGCGTTCGTAGCTGAGATTGTAAGGAATCCACGATGATTTCTAGCCTGTCTGGTCCAAGCTCTGGGCGGTTCTTTGAACCATACCCAAGCACGACAGCGACCTTGTCCCTGAGCTGCTGGATCTTGACTGCATGAATCAAAGCGGCGTCCAGCGGACTACTGCTCTCAGTGGCGAGAGCTTCGCAGGCAGAGATGATGGCAGAACTCGAGTTCATCCATTCAAACTTGCGCAAAGTCAACGATGTACTGATTTCAACAAGGGTTAGCGATCATATTCTTTTCTCAGTAATGCTTCCACGGGGTCATCTTGTATTGGCTTTAGTACCTTGAGGATAGCAGATACGCCCCAAGAAGTGATCTCCTTGTTTCGAGGCTCCCAGATCCGTCATCATTCACTTCGAGTGAGATTGATAGGGCGATTTGCAAAAGTGTGAGCGCTTGGCAAATGGAATTTGCATGAAAGTGAAACCTGTCCTCATTAATTCTCACGCCGATAGGCAGTACTAGTGATGACACCCACCAAGAGACATATATCATCAGTCCTTGTAGAATGTCCATATTCCGAACACCTTCGACAATCAGCTTCGCCGCAATGGTCTTCCGGACTTCCTCTTCTAGAAATCTGTGGCTTTCCGGCAGGTGCAGACGAGAGCAAGTAGCCAGTATGGCGAGTAGGAATATGGGACGCTCTTGATAGAAGAATTCTACCGGCCACGAAGGAATCACGATGAGGGCATATTGCTGAGACTCGAGTCGAAAGGCCTGCAGTAGCCTGTCGGCCTGTGCAGTACTGATCAGTCCGTTGAAGAGGGTGCCGGAGGTAGACGAAGCATCCAACTCTGGTAATGTAGGCAGGTTTGGAGATGATGCTACCTGACTGAAATCGGGTTGCGTAAATAGGCCATTCGCGACCTGACCTTGAGTCGTGACCGGAACTGGGACGGATTGCGGCAGTGGAGGAGGCCGCATGGTATAAGTCACCTCATTCTGCGCTCCCACGTCGGCAGGCGATGTGCTGTCCCGCAGTAGGCTATAGATATTGTCTATTCTTTCTTCGATTTTCGATATCCGTCTAGATGAGACTGATTAGTCTGCCTGTGCCATTGACCGACGTAGGTGGCCGGGGGGCTTCACTCACGAAGGACCGGCAAAACCCCTCTTTGCTCGATTGTGCACCTCCGAGAATGCACACTCTCGGTTTGTTTGGGAGCATCTAAGATGATAGAGAGTAAGTTAGTGTTTGTGTACGAGATCTAGCTTGTTGCAGGCCCGCCTACCGTTTGCATTTGTCCTCATTATCGTGGTTAGGGAGGCAGCGTACCTTGGAACGGCGACACTCGTTACAGCTCCGGAGCAAGCGCTTCCTGTCACTCCGAGTCTCCGACAGATCCATAATGATTCACAATCAGTCATGGGGTTCGGGATGCACGCCGGAAGTTGCGTGGTCGGTTGATGGCAGTTTATGTCGTGGTCAAAAGGCTGATGGTGGGGTTCGGAAAGATCGGAAACTCCGAAAACTGGGTCTCAGGGTCACGAATCATGTCATTCATGATTAGGTCGTGGTTTAATCTCACGCGAACATATTAAAACACTTCGGGCCGTGAATGACTTTGCCACATGGCTCCTCGGGCCCATGGTTGAACCCGAGGAGTTCGTGCAACAGGAGAGCTCAAAAGTCCGCGATAGTATCCTTTGACGGCTAAAGGCCGTTCATGGGTATTTAAATAAGCATGGCGGAAAGAATGCAGAGAATGAAGTCACAGACCATGAACAAACGTTGGGCAGCGCGAGCATCCGTTACTATTGTATTACAATGGCGTCTGGATCTCCCGAAACATATCCACCCGTTGAACGCTACCCTGAGTCGGGAATTCTCGTCCTGGTGGTAGGCGCTGGGGTTGGCGGACTGACAACAGCACTGGAATGCTGGCGAAAAGGTCACCAGGTTCGCATTTTCGACAGAACAAGCAAGCCAGACACCCAAGGTTCGTCTATGCCTTATACAGTTCTTTCAATGCCAGGACTGAAACATCCTTTGCAGGTGACTTCTTCATGATCAGCCCAGCTGCCAGCAAAGCTTTCCGGCACTGGCCTCAGATGAATGCTGAACACTTAGCTGCTGCGAGACAGCCATACAGTTCTCATTACTTGCTCACCGGAGAGCAAACTGCAAAACATAAAGCGATGGTGGTGGAGACTACTGACGAGAATGGACAACCACAGACTACCGTCTTGACACAATACAGACATCTCCGACCAAGACTGCAAAGCATCCTCCTGAAGCAACTCCACTCTCTTGGTATCAACGTCGAGTACAATCATAAAGCTGTCCGGTACAGTGAGAGCGCGGACAAAGGTTCGGTTGAGTTTGAGAACGGGACGATTCTCGAAGGCGACGTGGTTATTGCGGCAGACGGTCTCGGCACAGCATCATATGAATTAGTTTTGGGTCACAAAGTCAGGGCCCGAAGTAGCGGTTATGCCATCTATCGTACTGCCTTCCCTTCTGAGATCATCACAGGAGACCCTGAGCTTGCGAAGCATTACTACTTACTTCCCATCCCGCGAAGCACGCCCTTGGACATGTGATTTGGGTACGTTAGTGCTTGAGACTGAGAATTTGCTGGACTAGAACGACTAACTTAACTCGTCAAGGCCGGGTATCCAATTCTTTACTCAATTGACCGAAGACACATTCTCCTGGACTATGGTCCACAAGGTATGACATCTTCCACGGGGAATTGTCATTCTGAGTGACTAAAGACCTATTCTTCAGGATGATGGAACAGCCCAGGAAAACTGGCACTCGACTTCCCACACTTGCGAACCCGCCGATGCTATCAAACACATCGAAGATGTCCAGGGCTTTTGCCCAGAGATTGTCAAGAGGACAATGCTCGCGACGCCCAAGGGCAGTTTGCTGGACTGGAAGATCATGTGGCGTGATGCTCAGCCGAATTGGGTCTCGCCTAAGGGCCGCGTGATTCAACTGGGTGATGCTGCGCATACCTTCGTGCCCAGCTCTGGTAATGGGGCTTGCCAGGCCATGGAGGATGCGACTTCGCTGGCCTCATGCCTTCAGATTGCTGGGAAGCAAAATGTTCATCTAGCACTCAGGGTCCACAATCTGCTCAGGTAAGAATGAGCATGCACTCCGGAGACCGTTCATGGGTGATGGCCCTTAATATGACACGCTGACCTAAACTCCCTTGTCCCAGGTTTGAGCGTGTCTCTTGTACACAGATCACCGGGTTCCAGGCCCAAGTCAGCCGTAACAACGCCGACATTAAAGCCCTCGCAGCGAACCCTGACAAGGTTGTGGGCAGATGGGGGCGGTGGATCTGGGCTCATGACCCTGAGCAATATGCATATGATAATTATGAGAAAGCAAAGGATCATCTCGTCAATGGCGCGCCGTTCGAGAACACTAACATTCCTCCTGGATACAAGTTCAAGCCTTGGAACATTGACGAGCTCTTGGCCATTGGTGACACCGGGAAATCAATTATCCTTGAAGGTGATTGGAGTTAGGACTTCATGAATGTGTAATCCTGCTATACACATCAAGCTTATTAGAGTCTTTTTCTTCTCAAATCAGTAGCCCATAGTAGACGGTGACAGACACTTGAGATTTTGATCTAATAAAGAACAGATTGACTGACGAATGGCGAAAGCGGTGTCTCTGTATCCAATGCAGTCATTGGAGCTTTCAAGCAATTCTCAATCGGGTAGTAGGGTTTTCAATTGAATTACTACTTTTGGAAAGCTCGATAACGCAAAAGGCTAGGATCGGAGAATAAGGCCGGAGTAGCTGGCGCTAACGTTGCCCTGTCCGGTCCGAAGCGGCTACAACTTCAATCTTGATCTGCCACTGCTACCACTCGCCTGAAACCCTGTCTAGAATATACCCCAAAAGAACTCACTCGTGACCGTGATGATCAAATTAGAGGAAATTCAACAGTCTTGGGATGAGTGACCGATCATCAAACTTTCTCTGAGTCATCCGTACCGAAGTCGTGGGACCAAAACTACCCCGCCGAACCACCAATCTCGCGAGAAAAGCAGAGTGAGCAACGCGAGGAAGCTTCGCTTGTCTACGGACCATTCGCATCAAGCGAACGACGCATCAAGCTTATCACGATGCCTGACACTGCTGTGTCGGGATTGCCCGCTTCGATCTCCTCACAACTCCCTCGCGGTCCGGCTTGCGACTCGGCGCTCGAGCTCGCCCGCAAGCTTCTCCCGGAGCCGATCTTCAACCACTCACTTCGCGTCTTTCTCTTGGCCAAGCATCTCGCCGAAAGAGAGGGGTCCTCGTATGCCTCCGAGCCTCAACTGGCACTGCTCTTCGTCTCGGCCATCCACCATGATATCGGCGCGACCGACGCCTACAACGGCACCGAGCGCTTCGAGATCTGCGGTGCCGACTGCGCCAAGTCTCATCTGCTCAGCTATAACTACTCGGAAGCTGAGTCGCACCAAGTATGGACGGCAATCGCGATCCACACATCGCCGGGTGTGGCCGAGCGTATCGACCCTCTATCTCGCCTGATCCGAATCGGAGTGCTGAGCGACTTTGGGTCGAAGGAGTACCGGGCTAAGATTGGAGTTGACCAGCACTGCGAGGAGATTGAGCAGGTACTGCCGAGGTTGGAAGTTGAGAAGGCTCTGGGCGATGCTGTGGTCAAGCAGGCCGAGAAGATCCCCCATGTCGATAGTCTCACTTGGCCTCAAACCGAGAAATTTCCAAAGGCCAGCTGGCCGGGGATCCTCCTGCGGGCGCACGCCGAAAACCCGGATCACACGGGAGTCAACCCTGCTTTCTAGTCCGTTGTGTAAAATGGCACAGATACTCGATAGTCATATCGCTGAAAGGGATGGGCATAATTGAGAGGAGTCAACTTTTGTCTATTGTCATGGGATAATTCTTCGTCAAGCTCTTGTATCATCATTCAATCATCTGCATTGATGTCATACGGCTAGTCCTCCCAGGTACAACCAACATTCTTCTATCTCAGCCTTTAGAAAACAGTGCCCTTGGTCTGCTTCTTGTCGGTCGGCAAGTTGCGCCAGACCATAACACAGATGATGATGAGCGGCAGGAATGCGCAGCCGGCGATGACCATGTGCCGCTGGACGTACGCGTACGAGCGAATGACGGCGTCGCGCACGGGGTGTCCGATCGGGTACCGCATCTGCTCGGTGATCTTGCCAAAGATGAGCCTCGCCTGGCCCTTTGCGCTGTCGGGCAGCTCCTGCGCGAGCTTCCCCGGCATCTGGTTGGTCCAGATGGCGCCCGAGATGGCGAACCCGATGGCCTGGCCAATGGAGCCGAACATGGAGTGCAGGGCCAGCACGACGGCGAGCTCCTGGTGCGTGACGGCCGTCATGATGGCCAGCGGAGCCGTCATGGCCCAGATGCCGCCGCACACGCCGTGGAAGACCTGGCACATGACGAGGTAGCCGAGGGCGTTGCCGGGCTGGCGGAAGTGGATGAGCAGGGCGGTTCCGAGGACGCAGAAGGGGATGCCGGCGACGGCGGGCCAGTAGTAGCGCCCGTACCAGCGGAGGAAGAGGCCGATGAAGGGGGCGAGGATGGTCGAGGTGACGGAGAAGGCGTTGAGGGTGTAGCCCGAGACCGAGATGGACAGGTTGTGGACGACCTGGAGGTAGGAGCCGTAGTAGGTGTCCCAGGCGCTGTGTCACAGTAGAGTTAGCTAATGGTGTGATGCAGGACAAGGATGCTTTGCTTACAAGATGGACATGTTGAGGAAAGCGCTGAGCAGGCAAGCACCCAGGATGGTGCGGTTCGTGAGGTACTCGTAAGGGAAGTAGCAGACTGTGGCAAAGTACTTCTCCCAAACGCCGAACAGGATGAGGCAGACGACACCAACCACCAGCATGGCGATGATGTAGTCCTGAGACCAGCCCTTGGGGGCGTTCTTGGCGATGTTGAGAGGCACAAGGATCATGGAGAAGCCGGCAATGGTGAGGAGCATTCCAACGACTACGGTCAAAACCCATTAGTAAAATTGTTCGGTACAAGGCTTTTTTTCCATCACTCACCGTCAAACTCGATGAGGCGCATCTTGAGGTTGGGCCAGAAAGGACGCTTCTCCTTCTCGGGGAGAAGGCCCAAACGCTTGGCCTTGCGCTCAGACATCATGAAGATGGCGGCGACGGGGATGGAACAGCCTAGCATGATGATGCAAAACGCTCCGAACGCCCAGCGGTAGGTAGAGTGCTTGTAGAACAGTTCGGCAATGGTGGGACCGCCAAAGGTCGACGCCAGGCGAGGACTCATATACAGACCCCACATGATCATGCGGTTGCGCAGAGTGGTCATGTCGGAGAGCACGACGTTGACGATGTAGCCGAGACCGACGTGGCCGACCCAGTAGAAAGTGTGGCCGGCGGCGTAGGTCTCGACGTTCTGGCACAGCGCCTTCATGATGATGCCGACGAGGATGAGGAGGATCATGAAGAGGAAGCCCTCGTTACGGCCGCGGATGTCGATGATCTTGGCGATAGCCAGCTTGCTCACGCCGGCGATGACGGAGGCGACGGTGGAGATGACAGCCAGGAGACCGTGCTGCGAGAACGAAGAGGTGACGTAGGGGACCAGACTGGAGTGGACAGACTGGAGAAGGGTGTCTACGAAGCTGACCAGATAGAGGCTGTATGGGCATAAGTATGAGCATCATATCTTGTAGACGAGAGGGCTGAAGAGGTCGACTTACAAGAAGAAGACAGCCCACATCATCCTCGGAGACCAAACTTGGGTCACGGCCTCAACCTGCTTCACACCGTCCTGCTTTATCTCGGAGCTCGAGTCGGTGTCATGATCCTTCTCGTCCACGGCGTTGACCTCGGGGGCCGCGCTCGTGTTCTTCTCCACATCGGCCGCCGGGGGCGCGCTGGCCGGGGTGGGATTGATAGTGGTAGCGGCCATCTTTACTGAGCTGTAGAGATAGTCCTCGTCTGCCACAAGATCAAGATGCTTGGAAGGAGCTCGAGCAGGGGTGCCACGCTGAAGATCTGCAGAGGGGATGGAGAGCGCAGAAGACCCGACTCCAAAGCGATGGAAAAGATAAGATCTTTATATCTGGGTACGTGCAGCATCTCGTCGCATTTTTTTTCATTGCTGCAATGCGACTAATCCCGGCCAATGGTACTTCTGTTGCCCTCCGGTGGAGGTGATTGCCCTAGACTTCCCGTGTCGCTGTGGATCGAACCCAGGACGTCGTCCGAGTCGGACACATGCCAAGAGCAACGAACGACAAATTGAAGGCCTGAGAGGGACCTCTGAGAGGGGCCAGAACCGACGATGCGTAGACGAGCCCTCCGGTCCCTTCACAAGTCACCTTCTCGAACCATGGATGGGACACCTCGAATTGCCTAGTTTGACGTAGGGTGGTGGAGCTTGACTCCATCTGATAATTATCCTTGGCTAAGAGTAAAATCCTGAACTAGCCGTGTATGGAGCCAAAATGTGATGAGAGGTCATGGGTGGTAAGGTCTCTTGCCTGCGAGTGGACCGCATGGGTGCAATGCTCCGGAGAGACGAGCCCAGAAGGGAACTTGACAGCCGAAACAGCCCAGGGATGTCGACCTTGGCCATGCAGACTTTTTTCTCTCGATCGCACTATCTGATCATCAGATAATCTGATAAGGTAAATAGGTACGAGCAGACCCATCGCCACGTTTTGGGCAACAAGCCCGCCTGCTGGACCCTATGCCCCTAGGGCAGCTCGATGTGGGGGGTCGTCAGCTTGTGTGCCGATGTACGGACGTTGACAGCCAAGAGACCGACCATCTTTGATGGCCACGCCAAGGTTCTCTGCCGTCTGCCGTCTGTTTAGTCCATTGCTTGATCTCTGCGTGGCTTGCAGATGGCGGGCTTAGTGTGAATAGCCGTCTTGTCCTCCGTCCCTTAAAACTTTTTCGCTTCCACGTGAACACGACCTGATATCAGCAGTGAATATGCGAACGAACGAAAATTCTTCGAGCTTGCCCGGCGATAAATTAAGGTGAGGCGCCACAGGCGTATCGTTTTGGCTAGCAGGGGGTTACTTTGGTTCTCCATGCGCCGCCCTGAGACATCGACTGGGAAGAGGGGCAGTTGTTTGTGATGGAACCGATCGGTTGCTGTCGGCTCGTTATCGGTTACATGGGAAATGGGTTCTGTTTCCTCCATTGCGGGACACAGTTACTGCTATGTTCGGGGGTAAGATTATTCGATTTTAGTGAGTCCCGAGTGCAGTATCTGAGGACCCCGACCAAGTGGAAATACCGCCCTCTGAGGAATAGTTTACTGGTCTGAAACACATTCGTGAGCTGGTGAATGCCGAATGATTGGTAGCGTCGTATATCGCCTACTCACCCGGTCAGCACCTATTTTTCATAGATCAAGATTGATTAGATCCGCCTGCCGCGCAGAACAAGGAGAAAATGACCCTCTTTTTTATCTGATCTAATGGTCCATTTCGGCCCTTCACCAACACCCGAACGTCCCCACCAAGCCCTGCCAAGACTGCCGGCGCCATGCTAGCCAGCGTTGTTTTTCTTCGGGATATGATTGACAGTTATGCGCCAAGATGATGGAGTGCGAAGAGGTCCGATGGTTATGCGGAATTCGGAAGGGACTTTTGTAGCTCCAAAGAACTGTGGCGAACAGACAACAGACCCTTGCTACAACTACAGCAGCGTGGGGACCACTGTGGCTCGTGGAGATCGTGGAGAATGCAGCAGCACGCAAATCTTTTCTTCTTGTCAAACATTACGGAACCACCTCGTGTGAAGATTGGTGGCACAAGATCGTGAATCTGTTACCGAGCTGATTATGCTGCACTGACAAGTTCTGTTTGCAACTTCTATAGTTACATTATGAAACAAAAGATAAGAAATAGAATACATTTACACACAAGTGTCAAAACAGGTACCTGGAGAAAACCAGCCAAATCTACCAGCCGAGCTAACTCCCAACAACGGCATCAGGGGAAGTAAGAATCCGCTCAATGGCCGTCTGCATCCCCTCGTAGAGCCCCCGGGCAGCAGACTCATCCACCTTGTCAACAGCATACACGAGATGGAACTCGAGCACGTCGTCCATCTGCGTCCACGAGACGCGCGCCTCGCTGAACGTCCAGTTCTTCTCCTCCTGCGTCGGCGGTTGGCCCAGCGTGTACGCCGTGCCGCCGATGTCCACTGTCCTCCCCGGGATCGGCGCCGGCACGTGGTTGATCCACGACGTCGCCGGCGTGCCCGCGGGCCAGTCCGTGCACTCCCCGGCAATGCGGCCGAAGCCGTACGTCTCGTACGGAATGCTGTCGAGCTGCTGGTCGCGCACGGCCTCCACGAGGTCGCCGTAGGTCTGCTGCGCTGCGCTTCCGAGCCGCACGCGCACGGGCAGCGGCGTTGAGCAACAGCCCAGGGCGTCGGTGACGGACGGGTCGATGCCGGCGCGGCCCGAGACGAGGTCCACGAAGACTACGTCGTCGCGCTGGGTGTGACCGGCTAGCACAAGTGCCCAGGCGGCTTTGACGACGTTTGCACATGTGATGCCCCGGGGCAGCCTGTTGCCTATCTTGATTGCCTTGGGGCCCATGACCCCGGCCCGCCACACGTAGTTGTCTCGGTCTTGGGTTGTGTCGGCGTGTCCTATAGGCGTCATGGACGAGCCTCTCAAGAGGTCGCGCCAATACTCGGCGGCATCTGGCGTGCGGCGGCTTTCGACGTGGGCGACGTACTGCGAGAAGGACGCGATTTTCTTGGCCTGGCCGCTGACGTAGAGGTCATTCAGGGTCGACCAGAATCGATGGACGCACATGCCGTCGTAGATGACGTGAGACATTCGGAATAGGATGCGGTGTTCCTGGGACGTGGTACAAATGGCCACGTCTGCTAACGGCCGGCCGGATTCGAAAGGCTGGGACCCTTCGCGCTGCATCAAAGCGTCGGTCCAGTCATCGATCCCGCCGGCGTCCGTAGTATGTACCGGCACGTCGGGTTGGTAGTTGGGTAGGATGAGCCTCTTCCACTTGCCGTCCCTGTCGTAGACAAAACCCGTGTGTAACGCTTCAACCGTCGTGAACAGCTTCTTGCAGGCATCCACCATCCTGCTACGATCGGTCAAAGGAGACTTCGCATCCAGAGCGAACCAGGTCATGCCGACGTCCGGTCGGGCTACATGGAAGTTCAACATCCACTCCTGGATGTCCGTCACGGCCGAGGACGTTTCGTTCTGGATCATGCCGCTGGGTTGACTGTCGACTGTCGTAGACCCATCCTGAGGCGTTGCCTCCAAGCGCGCAGCTAGACCACTGATGTTTTGCTGCTGCAGCACGTCTCGAACGGAAACGACGACGCCTCTCCGCCGGCACGCTCCGACGACATGCATCGCTGCGACGGAATCGCCCCCCAAGTCCGTAAAGAAATCATCGGGACCGATGCTGTCTGGATCACGTCCCAGTGCCTCTGCGTAAACGGCACAGAGCTGTATCTCCATCGCCGACAGCTCTTGTTTCTGCCTGTGCTTTCCTGTTGCTTTGTTGCTGAATGCCGCGAGTTGGTCACTGCTCAAGCCCTGGAGAATCGCGCGGGCGGCACGTCGATCTAGCTTGCCGGAGGCGTTGACAGGCAGACGGCGAGCAAGAGGGATAAAGAAGCTTGGGATCATGTAGGACGGGAGTTCCTGGAGAAGACTAGCGCGGATCTTTTGCATCATGGCCGCAGTCTGTCGGCTTGGTTCTCGGATGACCGAGTCATCAGAGTCTCCATGGTGGTCCGTGAACTCGACTGCTGCTACAAGCACCGACTTGTCTGACGCGAGTGTCTCCTGCGGACTCACCAAGTCGACAAAAGCGTGCGCAATGTCTGGATGGAGTCGGACAATGCGATTTTCAATGTCCCCGGGCTCGACTCGCTGCCCTCTAATCTTGATCTGTGCATCACGCCGACCTAGGTACACGAGAGTGCCGTCTTGGTTTTGCTGCACAAGATCGCCGGTGCGATACATGCGGCTGTCAACCCGGTTGTCGAGCCCAAGCTGGGCGAGAAACTTCAGGCCCGTCACAAAGCACGATGATGTCTTGTCCGGATCATTCAGGTAGCCTCGTGCGAGTAGTGGTCCCTGTATCAAGAGCTCGCCGACGGCTCCTATCGGAACAAGTCGATTCGGGTCGGACTGGTCGACCACCCAGGCGGCGGAGTCGGCGTTCGGTAAGCCGATATTGTTGGCATCCTCTCCGCGCTCGATGCAAGTATTAATCACCGACTCGACGGAGCATTCGCTCTGCCCGTACGCATTCATGACCCTGGCGTGTCCGACCCACCGGTCTACCACAGCCGGCGTAAGAGCCTCACCGCCGAGAACGACGGTCTTGACCTCAGGGACCTCACTGGGGACGAGCAGAGACGCGACGGTGGACGTGAGGTTGACGAAATTGACCTTCATCTGCCGCATTGCGACGGCCAACTGGTGTATATCCATGCGCTGATCCTCGGACGGGATGCACGTACAGCCGCCAAAGATGATCGTGGTGAAGAGATCCTCGATTGCGACACCAAATGTGTGGGAGGCGAATTGAAGGGCACGGGTACCAGTGTTGTTGCCGAACAGGGTACCGTGGCCGATTATGCCGGTGCAGAGGGCCTGGTGCTCGAGAACAACGCCCTTGGGTGTGCCAGTGCTGCCCGATGTGTAAACGATCCATGCCGCATTGCTTGGCTTCACTCCCGTATGGGGTGGTGTGGTAGGATGGACCGTTAGCTGCTGGTTCAGTGAGTCACCGACAACAACAAACGCTACTGATCGAGTCCTCGTAGATACGTCCTGCGATAGTCGGTCCCTTTGCGCTTTGTCTACAAGGATCACAGCAATGTTCGCGTCTGTGATGATGGAGTTGATGCTGTTTAGCGGATGTTGCGTGCCGAGGCCAACGACCACACCGCCCGCCTGCAGAACGGCGAGCATGGAGACCATGGCCCACTTGGATTTGTCCATACAGACTCCGACAGTCACTTCAGGCCCGACTCCGAGGCTGACGAGATGATGGGCGAGCCGGGACGCTGCTTGACCGAGCGCAGCGTAGGACATCTCACCATCCCAAGCTGTGACTGCCGGTGCATCGGGCTGCTTCTCTACCATGCTTTGAACAAGATCATGAATACAAGACTGCCTGGGCGTGGCATGCAGAACCGACTTGTTCCATGTCCGGATCTTGTCGGCATCGGAAGGTGTGAGGATCTCCAAGTCGCCGATGGCAATGTCTCCGCCATCCCTGCCGAGTTGGTGGATGACATGCTGAAACTGTGCGAGAAGCGCCTCAGCCATGGCTTGTGAAACCACATTGCTGTCATACCGCAGCTCGACCTCAACGGTTCGGTCCTGGTTGACGATGGACTGCACGGCGAGAGCGTATCCGTCAAAGTCTGTCTTGTCCGTGACGGGGAGCTCTTGCAGCCCAATCATCTCGAGGGGGTCTTGTTCCTCGCTACCCATGCTCGGCTGAACGACGAACAGGTGTCCCGGGTCAAAGTCGTTGCCAAGTCCCGGCACGCCAGCACGGATGTTTTGCATGCCCGTGTGAAGGAAGGGCCTCATTTCCTCGCTCTGGCGTTCCAAAGTAGCCAAAAGGTGAGAGACGCTCTCCTTGGGATCGTCGAATCGTGTGCGTACCGGAACGGTTGCGAGGGTTGGTGCTACGAGGTTCCCGATATCTGCAACGGCAATGTCACGGCCCGCTAGAGCGACTGTGGAGGTAGACTCGGCACTTCCCGTGAAAGCGGCCACTGTCATGGCCCATGCTGCTCGTAGATGGACCGCGATAGGAGCTGCCACGTCCTTGCTGCTGGTTCTTTGCTGGCTTGGCGCAATGATGCGCCGCTCCAATAGTCCATCCGAATGGGGGTGATAGGATGGATGCGGTAGTGGTGGAAATCGGATGACATTGGCACCTTGCAGCTGCTGGGTCCAGTACTTATTTACTTGCTGTTTGTCTGTTTGCTGCAGATACCTGATGAATCGGGATACAGGTGGCGGAGTGGGATGCTGACGCTGCGCTTGTCCTTCGTCACGATAAATCTGTGCCAGCATATTGAGCGTGAGAGCAATTTGGTAGCCGTCGTAGCCACTGTGGTGTTGAGTCCAAACAAAGAAGCCTTCATTGCTGGTCTCACTCGGTCGAGTGAGAGCCAGGCGATTCAGGGGCACTCCATAGGTAAAAGGCATCTTCTTGTCATCATCAAGATACTTTTGTAGGTTGTTGGTTGTGGTCCATTCGAGGTCTTTGCGCACGACCACTTGTAACGATCCTGACCCAGGCCCAGCTGAGAAGAACACGAGACGGGTCCGGAAGATTGCAAGCGCCTTGATAAGGGTTGACCAGCTGTCTTTGAAGCGCGCAACGTCCACCTGTGAGCCTATGCGGAAGACGTGCTGTATGACGAACGCACTGGGCTGCTGAGCCGTGACAGCCATGAGGCCTTCCTGAAGAGCTGTTGCTGGGTAGATGTCCTCGATCTCTCTCGGCTTCACGTCGCATTGTTCTGCAACTCCCGCCAACCACTGCTTCTGCTCGTCTGGACTTGCCTCGGTGAAGCCACTCCAGAGCTCGAACGGCTCGGGGTCCTTCTCATCAGGCCCTCTTGACGTCTTGGAGTTGTCGGCTATGAGGGCCAGGTCTGACAGACGGGGATGTTGGAGAATATCTGCTACCCCAATACGTATCCCCACTCCATGAGCTGCAGCGACCAGACGCATCGCTGTGACAGAGTCGCCTCCAAGCTGAGCAAAATTAGCATGCGGGCTAATGTCGTCCGGCGAGCACCTGAGGACGTCAGTCCATAGACGACCGAGTTGCTCTTCCATGGGAGAAAGCGTAGCCATGCCTGTTTCCGTGTTGTCAATTGGTGATTCTTCGAACGCAGCTATCTGTTTTCGGCTCAGAGAAGTCAAGATAGCACGAGTTGCTTGTCGATTCAGCTTGCCCGAGGCGTTGAGCGGCAGACTCGTCATTGGAACAAAGTGTGGCACCATGTAACGGGGGAGGACCAGCAATAATTCAGTGCGCAGGTTTTGTACGAGCTCACTGAGCATCGCTGTAGGTTGGTGTACCGTTCCCGGTACCGCGTCTGACTTCGCTGTTTTCCCATCGGAGCCCCAATTCGCCCCTACCTCGATTGCGGCCACAAGTGACGGATCAGCGGCGGATGCGCCATCCTTGTCAAGTTGGACCAGCTCGACACAGGCCATTCGAACCTCATCTCGCAGCCGCACTATGTTGCTTTCAATCTCACCTGTCTCGACCCTCTGTCCGCGAATCTTGATCTGAGTATCAATTCGGCCGAGATGGACAAGTGTTCCGTCGTAGTTCTGCCTGACGAGGTCTCCAGTCTTGTACATGCGGCGTCCGGGCGATAGTCCGAGCCGGGAAACAAAGTCTGGATCTCGGATGAAAGCCTTGGCTGTCTTTTCCTCATCATTGAGATAGCCCCTTCCAAGATGAGGGCCCTCTATCAAGAGTTCACCTGGTGCGCCGATGGGGACCAGGCGGTTGTGGTCGGCTGGATTCGTAATCCAGAAGTTGACATCCAGCGGAGATCCGATAGTGTAAGCGTCGCTGGGTTTCTTCATGGGTGCAGAACAAGCAACGTCGACGGAGCATTCTGCTGGACCATAGGTGTTGATGATCTTGGCGTGCCTGAGCCATTGTTCGACCACCGCGGGATAAACACTCTCTCCACCGAGTAGTCTGTTAGGATATAACGTCAGCCATCATGTTCTCAGAATATTTAGGCAGGAAATAGCGGTTAGTAAAATATGACTTACAAAGTCTCGAGCATGGGGACATCTGTCGGATTGATGAGCGACGCCACGGTTGGCGTGACGTTGAGAAGATTGACGTTCATAGTCCGGATAGTCTCGGCCAGCGAGTTTAGACGCTGCTCCTCAGAAGGCACGCAGACGCAACCTCCGACGGTCAGAACGGACAAGATGTCCTCTATGCAGTTGTCAAAGGTGTATGCGGAGAATTGAAGCGCCCTTGTCTCCGGACCGAACCCGACGCGGGGACCGTGGGCGCGGAAGCTGCTGGCAAGTGCCTTATGCTCGAGTACGATGCCCTTGGGGACACCCGTA
Organism: [Phialemoniopsis] sp. UDSM-2020; assembly: GCA_018873225.1. NCBI lineage: Eukaryota > Fungi > Ascomycota > Sordariomycetes > Thyridiales > Thyridiaceae > Thyridium > [Phialemoniopsis] sp. UDSM-2020. The sequence goes on along the minus strand of JAEILZ010000002.1, from coordinate 5,896,938 downwards.
CTTCCGGAAGTGTATACGATCCACGCGGCGTGGTCAGGATTGACGTTGTTGCTGAAGATCGGCATGTTGATGTAAGTCGAATATTGGAACGTAGGCAGCCCAGCCATCAATGCTTCGTCTATCATAACAAGACGTGCGGGTGAGTGCCCGTGTTCCTTGAGCGGTCCAAGCCTTTTCCCGTGGCTTGCATCAGTCAGTATAGTGCGTATTTGTGAATCCTTGACAAGGGTCTCGATGCGCGTGAGAGGGAGCTGAACGCCCAAAGGTACCACGGCACCTCCGGCCATGAGGATCGCTAGTATCGATACCACAGCCCATCGCGATTTGTCCATGCACAGCCCAACTGAAGTCTCCGGGCCAACTCCGTAGTTGCTGATCAGATGGCGGGCGAGTATCTGAGCAGTCGCGTCGAGCTGGGCGTAGGAGAACCCACCATCCCACGCCTCCACTGCCGGGGATGAAGGGCTCTTGCGGGCTTTATGTTGAATGAGCTCATGGATGCACGCAAGCTTGGGCTGTGGGATGTCATGGTTCCATTTCCGAACGACGGCCTCGTCAGCCGGACTGAAGACCTCGAGGTCGGCAATGGTCATTCCCTTGGATAGACCGGCGGCACTAGCCTCCAACAGCCTGACCGTATGTTCGAATTGAGACAAGAGAGCCTTAGCTCGGGAGTGGGCAACAACGTCACTATCGTAGCGAATCTCGATTTCGACAGAGTCGGCATCCACAGTGCAGTCCACAGCCAGGGCATAGCCGCCGAAATCGCGACTCTCAACGCTGTTCGCAAGGGCGGTGTCGTCTTGCTCAAGGCCAATCGTTTCGAGGCCTGTGCTGTCGCTTTCGGTGATGGCGGGCTGAATCATGAAGAGATGTCCAGCGTCAAAGTCGGGGCCCAGTCCCGGCACCGCGTTCCGAATCCTGTGTAGTCCGGCATGCGCGAACGGTACCATGTCCTTGGCCTGCTGCGCTATGGCAGCTAGGAATTCCCGCACCGGTTGTTCCTTGTTCACCTTGATCCTGACTGGTACTGTTGTGAGAGTCGGCCCAACAACAGAGGCAATGTCCTGAACGGGGACATCGCGGCCGCTCACAGTGACGTTGAGAAGTACCTCTTGAGACCCATTGTAAGCTGCGACAGTCAGGGCCCACGCTGCCTGCAAGAGATTACCGAGAGATGTCGAGGTGCCGCCGTTGGTGCCGTTGGTGCCGTTGGTGCTTTGACTCCCAGTACGGTGCTTCTCCGAGAACCCAGACAGCTTCGTCTGCACGAGGGAAGATGCATGCGGCTGGTATGTCGAGGACGGTAGCTGGGGGAAAGGAGTAAGCTGGGCATCATTCAGCTGGTCCCGCCAGAAGGCTGACATGGCCTCTTCGTCGGTCTGCCTCAAATATTTGATGTAACGGGATATCGGGACTTCGGCGGCATCCCACCCGGTTTCTTTCGCCCCCTGGAAGATCCGCACGAGCATCTGCAAGACAAGTCGCAATGACCAGCCATCATAAGCGGCATGATGTACTGTCCATACGAAGTACCGGTGGGCGCCCTCTCCTTCTTCCTGGATGATGGCTTGACGGTGGAGTGGAGTTCCGTAGGTGAATGGCCGCGACTGATCCTGAGCCAGGTATGTGGCGACGTCGCTTGCAGTCTCCCACTGAGGTTCGCTACGAAGGACAACTTGGACGGGGCCTTGAGGGGTGTAGACGATGCGGGTGCGAAGAATGGCGAGCTTCCGGCTCAATTTGTCCCAAGCCCGACGCAGAGATGAGGCATCCACCTCCGGTCCCAGACGGAACACTTGCTGAGCAACGTACGCACCCGGCTGTCGCGAAGTGATGGCCATCAATCCTTCCTGCATCGAAGTTGCGGGATACACGTCGACAATATCCCTAGGCTGAACTTCACCCTGGCACTGTTCGGCCACAGCCTTGAGCCGTTCCTTTTGCATGTCTGCGTTGGCATTGTTGAACCCGGTCCAGAGCTCGAATGGGGCCGGGTCTGTTGTCTTGGCCTGATCCGTTGCGGTGGTATGCGCGGTGCCCACTCGAGCCATCTCCATGAGGGACGAGTTCTTCATAATCTGTGCAACGCCAAGGCGCAGTGGTATGGGCGCCGCCCGCGCTGCAGCAACAAGCCTCATGGCCGAGACGGAGTCTCCACCGAGATCAAAGAAGTTATCGTTGGCGCCCTTGATCGCTTCAACGGAAATACCAAGGACCTGTGACCACAGCAGTCGAAGTTGTTGCTCGGGCTCCGAGAGTACGCGGTCCACCATATTGGGGTCGTCGTTTGTACCGGTTGAGAACATCTGCAGTTGCTCAAGGCTCATTGCTTCGAGAACCTCCCTTGTCGCCCGCCGGTCCAGTTTTCCGGAGGCATTAACCGGCAGCTTCATCGGCAGAATGTGCGCTGGAATCATATATCGGGGCAGGAACTGCCTGAGGCCAGAGCGAATTGCCTCTAGAGAGTCGTTCAGGGCAGGTGACGGCCGAGAGAGGAAACCTATGACAGGTTCATCATCTTGCTCCGGACCATCTTGAAACTCCACGGCAGCCAGCAGCATGGGGTCAGAGGTATGTGGCATCTGCACGAGATTGACACATGCGTGTTGAATCTCTGGGTTGAGATTTACGATATGAGTTTCGATCTCACCGACCTCGACTCTCTGGCCACGGATTTTGATCTGGGTGTCGATGCGCCCGTGACAAACTAGCAGGCCATCGTCAGGGTTTTGTCGGACTAGATCTCCGGTCCGGTACATGCGGCGCCCAGAGGGTAGACCAAGTGTGTCGACAAAGCGGGGATCGACGACAAAGGATGCAGCCGTCTTCACAGGATCGTGGAGGTACGAGCGAGCGAGAGATGGCCCTTCAATCAGCAACTCGCCTGGCGCACCAATGGGAACAAGGGAGTTGTGGTCCAGCGGGCTGACTACCCAAAGGCGGTTCGACAGGTTGGACCCGATAATGGGGGCGTCTTCGGCTCGCATAATGGGGCCGTTAATGACAGAGTAGATGGAGCATTCGGCGGGCCCATATCCGTTGAACAGATATTTGACACGGCCGAGCCATGGTTCCACAGCACCAGGCTTAATCGCCTCGCCCACAAACACAATGGTGTCCAGTGATGCCGGGACACTGGCGGGATCGAGCAGTGAGGTGACAGTGGGTGTCAGGACAGCCATTGTGACCGCGAAGTCGTTCATGCTGGCCACGACATTATCGGTCCGGTCTTGTTCTGATGGCATACAGATGCATCCTCCATAAGCGAGGGTGGTCCATATATCTGTGATGCTCACGTCGAAGGTGAAGGCAGAGAATTGGAACGTCCTCGTAGAGGACTTGACGCCATACCGAGCTCCATTCGCAATGACGCCCGAGCAGAGAGCCTGGTGCTCCAAGACCACTCCTTTGGGTACACCAGTGCTTCCGGACGTAAAGACGACCCAGGCAGGGTTATTTGGCCGGGCTCGGGGGAGTATCCGGGCCGTACTCTGTTCTGACGACAGAGAGTGCACGAGGGCGGCGTTGACAAGAACTGTGTGAGGTACCATCTTGCCAAATCGCTTCGCATGTGTGCCATCAGCCAACACGACCGAGATCTCAGCATCGGCGACCAGAGCTTTGATCCGAGAGTCCGGCAGCTGGGTCCCAAGCGGCACAACAGCACCGCCTGCCCGCGAGACAGCGAGCATGGATACGATAGCCAGCTCAGACTTGTCCATGCACAGACCTACTAGCATTTCCGGACCGACCGCGAATGACGTGATGAGGTGCTGCGCCAGGGCCTCGGCAGCGGCATCCAGCTGAGCATAAGTCAGGTTCCTCCCTCTTGCACAAACGGCTTGGGCTTGAGGCGTTTTTATGCACTGTTTCCGGAACAGCTGATCAAGCGTAGTCTGCACAGGATCTGGGGGAACGCCGTTCCAAGAGAGAAGCGTCTCCTTGTCCTCTGGTGCGATTAGGTCGAGGTCACCAATGACTGTGTTGCTTTCAGTATTCGGCAAGACCGAATCAGACGTATTGTAGTGCTCCAATGCGCGCGTGACGTGTTCTAACTGGGAGGCCAGGGCGGCAGCTTGCGTTGGCGAAACTACTTGTTTGTCATAGTGCATCTCCACTTCGATGCCATCTCCTCCGCTTCCGTGGGTCTCCAGCATGCACTCAACGACAAGCGCATACCCTTCGAAGTTCTGTCTCTCGCCAGTCAATCTCTCCAGCCCAAGGGCTCCCGCGGAGGTGGTGTCCTCGGCCGAGGTGCCGCCAACATGAACAGCGAACAGATGCCCGGGATCGAAGTCGCTGTCAAGGCCCGGAACTTCACGGCGAATGTTGGCCAGACCGAATTGTGCCCATGGTGCGATTTCCTTGCCCTGCGTGTCAAGCGCGGAGAGGAAGTCCGTGACGGCCGCTTTCCTGTCAACCTGAATTCTGACTGGCACGGTGGATATGGTAGGGGCGACTACACGGTCTATACCGAAGACGGGCGCGTCACGACCGGAGAGGACGACTGCAAGCATAGTCTCAGTGCTGCCCGTCCGGCTTGTGACCACTAGTGACCACGCTGCTCGCAGGAGAATAGCTAGTGACACGCGACTGGTGCCTTGGCGCCTCGGCAACTCAAAGCGACGTCTCAAGACGCCGTCGGCAAAAGGCCTGTAACCTGGACGGAGAGACTCTGGGAAGGGAGCCAGATGAGCATCTTCGAGCTCCCGTCTCCAATATGCCTTTGTTTGCTCCAGACCCTCGCCTTCGCCGATTTGTTGTTGAAGATAACGGACAAAACGGGTAAACGGGGTCACTGTGCCACACGAGTCTTTGCGGTAGACCTGAGCAACCATTTTCAACATTCTGGAGATGGTATCGCCGTCGTAAGCAGAATGATGGGCTGTCCATGCGAAATACCGTTCTGCTTGTCCTTCCGAACCATTGCTGGTGGTGGATGGTTGGTGAATGATCGCGAACCGGTGGAGCGGCGTCCCGTACGCGAAAGATGCTGCATGATCTTGTTTGAGAAACGTAGATAGATCGGAAGTGACAGTTGTCCAACGAGGTGCCTCCCGAGTCACCACTTGCGCCGACCCAGTGTCAGATGAATAAACTATCCGAGTGCGCAGGATCGTGAGAGAGGATGCGACCTCAGTCCAGGCATTTCGGAACCGCTCCAGGTCGACATCTGGGTCAAGGCGGAAGACTTGTTGAGCGACATAAGTTCCCGGCTCTTGGGCAGTCATTGTCATGATTCCTTCTTGGAACGGGGATGCTGGGTATACATCGACGACGTCGGCTGGAGAGATATCACACTCCCTCGCCACGCTTGCCAAACGCCGTTTCTGCTCCTGGACGGTGGCTGAGTGGAAGCCACTCCATAGCTCAAACGGTGCGGGATCATCTTTTGCGGCTGTCTCAGCCATATGACTAAAGCCGTCAACAACTCCTGCCAGATCCGCTAGTCGTGGGTTTTGCGTGATGTCGGCGACCGACATAGATATGTTGTTCCTTCGGGCGATGGTCACAAGGCGCATCGCCACCACCGAGTCGCCGCCGAGCTCTGCGAAGTGGCTGTTGCTACCAATTGACGCTGGCTCGCACCCAAGAACCTCTGCCCAGATGGCCTGAAGACTTCGTTCGGTGTCTGTTGTGATTGTGCCCTTGGCGACATCAGTCTGTTTGAACATAGCCAGCTCGGTCTGGGTCAGCTGCTTGAGCACTGCACAGGTGGCCTTTCTGTCCTGTTTCCCAGAGGCATTCGTTGGAAGGACTGCGAAGGGGATGATGTGACTCGGGACCATGTAGAGGGGGAGCTCGTCGACTAGCCTGGAGTGAAGGGTCTGCAACCTCTGTCGTAGGTCTTCTGAGGGCTCACAAAGTACGCCCGGTGCCGTGCCATCTTGACAAGCCGGCTCGCGATGCATGTCGATCGCCGCGAACAGCACTGCTGACTTGGATCCTCGATCTCCCTCTCTCTGGACCAAGTCTACGCACACAGTCGGGTTGCCGGGCAGCGCGTGCGAGATGCGGCTTTCTATCTCGCCCACTTCGACCCGCTGGCCTCGAATCTTGATCTGCGTGTCTCGGCGGCCCAGGTAGGTCAGTGAGCCATCCTTGTTTTGACGCACGAGATCGCCCGTGCGGTACATGCGTCGGCCCGGTGCCAGCCCAAGCCTACTTATGAAATCAGGATCAATGACAAATGCCGCTGCTGTTTTCACTGGATCATGCAGGTACTCGCGAGCGATCGGCCCCTCGATCAGCAGTTCTCCAACTGCACCTACCGGACTCAGCCGGTTGAAGTCGACGGGGTCTACCACCCAAAGGCGATTCAGGGCTGGGTATCCAATATTTGGGGCATCTTGAGCTCGAGTGATGGGCCCGTTGATCGTCGAAGTGTGGGAACATTCCGAAGGGCCGTACGCGTTGAACCATTTCACGCGCCCGACATCCAGCCAAGGCTGCACAGCGGACGGTTTTAGAGCTTCGCCCGTCGATATGATTGTGGCGAGGGTTGGGACGTTGTGCGGGTCGAGCAGGGCGGAGACCGTGGGGGTTAATGTTGCAAGGTTGACGCGAAAGTCGTTGATGAATTGAGCCAAGTCATTCACCCTTTGCGTCTCCGAAGGGATACAAACGCATCCACCGAAGGACATGGTTGTGAAGATATCCGTGATGGTGGCATCGAAAGTATGCGCAGAGAACTGCAGTGCTCGGGTCCAAGGTCCAATGTTGTACTTTTTAGCTTGGGCATGTGGTGGCGTACACAACGCCATGTGTTCCAATACAACACCCTTAGGCAGGCCCGTACTTCCGGAGGTATAGACCACCCAGCCAGCGTTATCGGGCGTGACAATCGGCCAAAACGCGCGATCCGTTGCGTCAGGGGCCGGCGGGATGCTCTCAAGCAGGGCACCGTCCACCACGACATTCTTGCACGTAAGATCCTCCAGTCTTGCAGCGTGTATCTTATCAACCAACATGAATTGGATACCTGCATTGGTAGCAATGGCTTCGATGCGTTTTACCGGGTGCTGATTCCCAAACGGTACTACCGCAGCGCCGGCTTGCATGACGGCCAGCATGGCGACAGGTACCCAACCAGATTTGTCCATGCATAAACCAACCTTCGATTCTAGTCCTACACCAAGCGTCATGAGGTGAGCAGCCAGTCGGCGAGCTGACTTTTCGAGTTCGCCATAGGTGAACTCTTGATCCCATCCACAAACGGCTGGTGCGTTTGGCTGTCGTTTTGCCACTGCCCACACCTGCTCATGAAGACAGTCGCGTACGACAGGGGGCAGGGCTCCGTTAAGTGCGAGGATGGTGGATCGGTCCTGCGAGGTTAGTCCCAAGAAGTCTGACCAAGGTTTCATGGTATGTTCAAGAACAAAGTCAAGGCTGTCGCGCAGAAGCTGCATCATGCTCTGCCCATCTTCTCTGCAGGTTAGTGATTCCAAAAGGTTGAGTCGCAAGTCTAGGCTGTCTTGACCTAGTCCGATCATGAGGGTATACGGATACTGTGAATGAGTTATTAGCTTGTGTCATGTATCGGATGCGATGTGCGCTCGCCTACATCTGATGGAGCTTCCCAAGATACAATGCCCACTGCGAATCCTGCCGTCAATAGTTCGCTCTCGGGGATTTGCCCATAAAAGGACAGGAGAGAGTCACCAAGCTGACGAACCGAGGGACTGCCTGTTTCCTGTTTTCCTGTGAGACTGACCCCATGATAAGGTAGGCTTTGGAGAAAATCATGCTGAGCCCGGCCGAGTGCCTCAATGATGGTGGTGCTCTCGCCGAAGTCCACACGACAAGGGACAGTGTTGACAAAGGCACCGACAGCCTCGTGAAGACCCTTGATGCGCTTTTGTCGGCCTGAAGTTGTGTATGAGAAGCAGACATTGTTTGCGCCAGTATAGCATCGAAGTGCGAGGGCGTAAGCAACTTGGCAGGCATTGACAAGTGTTGCGTTGGATTCGCCCGAAAGCCTCTCGATGACCTCTGGCCGGAGCGGGAATTTCTGGGTGATGGTGTAGAAGTTGGTTGGGGTTTGTTTTGAGCTGGAGGTGCTCAGGAACGTCCCCTCGGCCGATGACATATAGCGAGCCCAGTACGCAAGAGCATCTGGTGACGTGTCAGGCTCATAGGCACGGGACAGATCCCCAGCCTGCAACGGTTGCTCGTCCTCGGGGAGTGTTCCGGTGATTGCTCGGACCAGGTCGCGGAAAATGATCTCGATAGATACACCGTCCACGAGAGCGTGAGAGACGGACAGCCTTACAAAGACCTTGCCGTCCGGGGCTTCAGCAAGTATCAGGTGGTGATGGAACTCCGAGTCATACGTCTGACTACAATGCTCGGCCTCGGAAAGCGGCAGTACACTAATCTGGGGCCCGATAGCCCTGTACACAACTTGGTCAAACCTTCCGGGACGATCTGCGCTCTCGACAAACTTGGTACGAAGAGCGGCATGTCGGCGGACTACCAGTGACCAAGCTGTTTGCACCATTCCAGGTGTAAGATTGGCCGTGTTATTCACGGTCCCGATTTGGACCGCAAGTCGCAGCTGATATGCCGCGGAGTCGACTTTCTGAAGAGCAATAAAGTTCTCCTGCATCGGCGAGCACGGCCAGATACTCTGGACCCCGTCATCAAGGTCCTGACTGTCGGTCATATCGGAGGATTCATTGTGGATACCATGCAGGTCGCTGACGTCTTGGTCGTCCCCGGATTGGTGCGACTCCGCAACTCGGTCGAGGAAATCGTCAAGTCTCGGGCATGAGAAAAGATCCGGGAGATCGATGTCGATTCGAGCTTCCTGGCAGAAGCCCATGAAATTGACGGCGCTCAAAGAGTCGCCGCCCAGCTGCAACCACGATTTGGTTTTACTCTGGTTTTTCAGGCGACGGGGCGTTATCTCGAGAGCTCTGGCCGCAAAGCCTTCGAGCACCTCCTTGATGGACTCGGGGTCGTCCTGCTGCTCCATCTTGTCTGGATATTCATCGCCGAGAAAGGGGGCCATCTTCCGTATAGCTGTAATTTGTTATTGCTGTGGTTTGCCGGTCGTGTTCAGTGTGTTTAGGTACTACCAGGTATATCTCGAACGCGAGTGGATTTCTGGTGTGTCGGAATGTTCACTAGTTCTCAAGATTACTTGCAGCATCAGGTCTACCAAAGAAGCTCGTTGCTAACTAAAGATACTAAAGATAGCACATGATCCACCCTTGTGCTTGACCAGGGTCGGTCGGTGGGCAGAGGTGGCGCATCCAAATTGGCGGTCCATCAGGCTGTCAGAAGTCGAGGGATTGCAGGATCTGGTGCGTCGACAGTAAGCACACTCTAGACATGTTTCCAGGATCGCACGGACTGCACAGAGACACTGCTCCCAAACGGGGTCCAAACGATGACAAATTCGTCAATCGCAATTAAGATTTGTACAGAGGGCAGTTCACAGCGCATTGAAGTACTTGTGATGGCCTGAACAGACCGGGATTTAGCGTCAAAGTTGATTGCTTGTGATGACATACGCAACTCAATAAGGCCATCATGGGAACAGCCAATTAGATGCTATCGCAAATACGTAGTCTGGGTTACAAAGTTGGAGTCCGCATGTGGTGGAACCTAGCCTTATTCGGGTGTTTCCTCGGCGATCGTCCAAGCCAATGCAGACTCTGAGAATTAATGTAGCCAATTGCAGACTTTAGTTTCTCTTATACGATGGGTATCTCCACCTCACACGCAAGTAATTGCCGTTCGAGTAATTGCCCTGTCTTTGATGTACATGTAGCTAAGACAGCTGTAAAGGGTCCCACGCACAAGTCCATCTACTCGTCTAGACCTCTGACTGACTCCAGTAGGTGGTAAGGAATTTGCAGCCTTCTGCTATCCATGGCTCTTGCATACTTAATGCCAGATCAAAGCAGTGTTCACCAGGGCGAACGGAAAGCATACAAGGTACTTGAGGCAGCGCTACCTCGAGAGCTCTGGCAAACTCGCTCGAGCAAGCTGCTGGGACCTATTTGAGAGCAATCACAACAGTCAGCAAATGAAGGACCGCTCCCTTGACGTGAAGCAGCTTACCACAGAGTCGTCCTGCCCATGAACTATCCATATGGGGGGTAGAGCCTTCTCGATGTCGAGTCTGTGGAGGAGATTGAGCCTCGGATCTGGCTTTTGATAAAAGCAGCGCCGCAAGCGGCCCTGTTGGAGGAGAGAAGTGAATAGTTCCCACATCTCGGCTGGATCTCCGCCAGTTCGAACGGTGCCCTTTGTCTGCTTGATGTACGATCTGATCTTGGCCTCTGCTTCACGCGGTGGAGGAGGCCATGACCCGCCTATCATCCTCGGTCGCGTGCTTCTCAAGTCTGGGCTTTCGTAGAGAGGCCCATAGAGACACACGAGAGCCTTGATGCCCGCGTCAGGACGCTCAAGTGCAGAATGGACGGCAATACTGGCTCCGGCGCTCTGTCCAGCGCAAATTACGTGATTCATATCAGGCCGCACCATCCATTGTTCGAATTCGGCCAGGTCTGGTAGAGCCGTGAGAGCCCAGGTCCAGAAGGCATCCATGTCCTGCAAGATATCGACACCACAAGCCTCGGGCAAGAGCCGGTAGTCGGGCGCGACGATCATGGCTCCTTGCGCCAAGGCGAGCTCCAGTAGCCACCGGGGCCACCATGGTTCGTATAGACGATCTCCCACGACGAAGCCGCCTCCATGCCAGAAGACGAGTAGGGGTACTTTTGCTTCAGTGTCATTGCGTACCTGGACTTCTTCGGCTTCCTTGAGGGTAAATATTGAGGCTTTGATTTCGTGACCATCGACAATACTGTAAGTCAGGTCTCGGCGCTTAAAGCTGCTGAACTTGCTCTCTTGAACAGGGGCCATAGTGGTTGTCGGTGCGTGGACTTACCGGGGAGAACTGCACCCACACAAGGCAATCCCTTTGTTAAGCTGTGTTAAAATGGGAGTAGACAGGGGCTTACTGCGGACACAGTGGGCACAGACCATCTTGGCCAAAGATACATGGGTAGTAGCAGCAATTCCCACCTAGATGTGTGTAGCTCATCCTTCAATCCTGCATTCTGCACCGTGTGAAAAATTGAGGTCAGCTCACTCGGGTAAGATGTACTCTGGACAGAGTCGCACAGCCGATATAGATCGACAGCAACTACATGTAAATCGATTTCTTCAATGTACTCTATCTTCTTCATCCACTTCCGAGCATTACATTCTGCCATTCCCGCCTCTCCTCCACTTTGACCCACCAAGCTGCATTGTTCCTGCATGATACCCATCTTCCATTTTTGTCTCATCATCATAACATTATGGCGTCGTTGAACAACGAACTTCCCAACACGCCTATCGCCATTTGTGGCATGGGCGTAAGGCTGCCGGGCGGAATTCGAAGTGCTACGGATCTGTTCAATTTCCTTGCAAGCAAGGGAGACGCTAGAAACGTTGTCCCCAAGGACCGCTACAATGTAGAAGCATACTACGACCCGGCTGGGAAGCCCGGCTCGGTAGTGACAAAACATGGCTATTATCTAGATCTCGATCTGGGGCAGTTTGATGCCTCAATGTTTGATATTTCCAATACCGAACTCGCAGCCATGGATCCCAGTCAACGTCTTCTTCTCGAGGTGACGCGAGAGGCGTTCGAAAGTGCCGGTGAGGCCAACTTTCGAGGAAAGACGATAGGCACGTTCGTCGGCGACTTTACAGAAGACTGGCAGGACCTACAACATATCGACCTGCTGAGCGCCGTACCATATCAATTGACCGGCAAGGGAGATTTTGCGCTCTCCAACCGTCTCTCATACGTCTACGATCTCCTTGGGCCCAGTGTCACGGTCAAAACCGCATGTTCCTCGACGGCCGAGGCAATCCACGAAGCCACCCTAGCCATCCGCTCAGGCTCGTGCCCATCTGCGATCGTTGCCGGTGCCAACATCATCATCACACCTCGTACGAGTATCGGAATGACTAGCGTCGGCCTGTTGGCACCGGACGGCAACTCGAAGGCTTTCGACGCTAGCGCCAACGGCTTCGCCCGGGGCGAGTCTGTGTGCGCGCTCTACCTCAAGCGGCTCGACGATGCCATCCGCGATGGCAACCCGATCCGGGCCGTCATTCGGGCCTGTGGCAGCAATGCCGACGGAGGTGACGGCACCAGAACGTTCGGCACACCCAATCCTATAACACAGGCCAAGTTGATCCGCCAAACATATGAGAAAGCCGGACTACCACTTGACGAAACCAAAGTTGTGGAGCTCCATGGAACCGGTACACTTGTCGGCGACCCATTGGAGACCGCGGCAATCGCAGACTGCTTCGGTGGGGACCAAACGGTATACATCGGCTCAGTGAAGCCAAATCTCGGCCACGGAGAAGGAGGATCGGCGATGGCGAGTATCATCAAGTGCGTGGTTGCTCTTGAGAACAAGACTGTCTTGCCAAACATCAAGTTCAACACGCCGAATCCCAAGAGTAGGTCAAGTTCTTTCGAAGTTGCCATTAGCATACAATGCGTGCTGGGCGTCTGCCTTTATGAGTTTCGATATTGACAACCTTCTCAATAGTTCCTTGGAAGCGCAACCTAGAGGTCCCGGTGGAACCTTTTGCCTGGCCCGCAGGAGTCCACGAGCGCATGAGCATCAACTCATTCGGCTTGGGCGGTTCCAACGTGCATGTCAGTACCTCATCACTCATTCCATGCTTATATGATATTGTTGGCTGACATAGACATGGTGTTATGTGATAGATCGTCATTGATTCCGCCGAGTCAATGGGCATTGCCTCCAAGCACGTCCGTTCCTTGACCAATGGCGAAAGTAATGGAGTGACAAATGGCACCAATGGCCATGCAAACGGCCATGGTACCAATGGCCATACCACAAACGGCCACGGTACCAATGGCCATACCACAAACGGCCACGGCACCAAGGGTCATAGTACAAATGGTCACAGCAGCAACGGTCATGCATCGAACGGCAACGGCCTCGTCAAAGTTGACAAGCGCAAGTCACTGCTGTTACTCTCTGGTACCAGCACCGGAGCCATTAATAATATGGCTGCCAACTACAAAGAGTACTTGGAGAAGAACCTAGACAACTTGGACTCTATGGTTTACACTCTGGCCTACCGGAGGGAGCGCTTGAAGCTGGCCAGCTACTGCATCACGGATGGCGTCACAGTCAGCGAGCCTGCCGCCCCTTCGGAACGCCGGGACGCTCAACATGTTGCCTTCGTGTTCACGGGCCAAGGTGCGCAGTGGGTCGGAATGGGTCGCGAGATGATGCTCGAAAACGCCGACTTCATTGCCAGCATCCGTCGCATGGATCAGGTGCTGCAGTCCCTCGAACACGCACCCGAATGGACTCTCGAAGAGACACTGCTGGCTGACGGCGCAGACAAGGAGCTGTTGGCTCCGACGGATCGCTCTCAACCAGCTTGCACTGCCATTCAAGTCGCATACGTCGATGCTCTGGCTGCCTGGGGCATCAAGCCATCTGCTGTTGTTGGTCATTCCAGTGGAGAGATCGCCGGAGCGTATGCGGCTGGTGTGTTGACTCTGAAGGAGGCAATCATCACGGCCTACTATCGTGGCTATGGCTGCGCTCGCAACACGTCATTGGGTGGTATGGCTGCCGTCGGCATGGGCCGTGATCAGGTCCAACCACACCTGAAGCCTGGCGTCGTGGTCGCCTGCGAGAACAGCAACGCGAGTGTCACTATCTCGGGCGATGTGAAGGCTCTGGAAGAGACGATGGAGAGTCTTAAGCAGCAGAACCCGGACACCTTCGTGCGCCAACTACGGGTGCCCATGGCCTACCACTCCCACCACATGAAGGCCGTGGCCGACCTCTACAGCACTCTGATAGCCCCTCACCTGGCGCCCAAGGCACCGTCCGTGCCTTTTTACTCGACAGTCTACGGCCGACAGGTCGCGGAGGCCAAGGTCTTCGGCTCCGATTACTGGAAGCTCAACATGGTCAGCCCCGTGCTGTTCCGCACTGGTGCCACCCAGATGCTAGCCGACCTCCCCAACGCAGTGCACTTGGAAATCGGTCCTCACTCGGCACTGGCCGGTCCTCTTCGCCAAGTGTACAAAGAGACCGGCTGCTCGGCTCTCTATGCCTCGGTCGCCGAACGTGGCAACGACGCCGCTCGTGTCTTCTGTGAGACTATGGGCAAGCTGGACGGGTTCGGCATAACACTACAGGTGCCCGTATCTGACAAGGCCTACACCCTACCGGACCTACCCACCTACCCTTGGCACTACGAGGGCCGCCTTTGGGCCGAAACGCGAGTGATGGAGGCCTATCGCCTGCGCCAGTATCGCAAGCACGAACTTCTCGGTCTTCGCGTCCTCGAGAGCAGCGACGTCGAGCCCTCGTGGAGGAACGTGATCCGCATGAACGATGTGTCATGGCTGGCGGGCCACTGCGTTGAGAAGGACATGGTGTTCCCTGGTGCTGGCTACATCTCCATGGCCGGAGCAGCCGTTGCCCAGATCACGGGCTCGGAGGTGTCGGCATATACCGTGCAGCACGTTCACATCGCGGCCGCGCTGCTCCTGCGCGAAGACAAGGGAGTTGAGATCATCACGACACTTCGAAAGCGGAACCTGACTGCCTCCAACGAGAGCAAGTTTTGGGAGTTTGCTATCTCTTCCGAGAACAACGGCACATGGACGAAGCACTGCTGGGGCTTGGTCGCCCCTGGGTGCGCCGTAGCACTGCCGCGGAACCCGGACGTGACACCGTTCGCACGGGCGGTGGACTCGAAGCGCTGGTACACGACACTGTCGCGCATCGGCCTCAAGTACACCAACCGCTTCGTCGGTCTCGAAGACATTACTGCCAGCCCTACTGCTCAGGTCGCCGCGCTTACTATTAAGGACCATCAAATCGACGGCGAGCAGTACGCACTTCACCCCGCCACAATGGATCTGATCCTGCAATCGTGGTCAGTTGCACTGGCAAAGGGTGAACACCATCAGCTCGACAAGCTCTTCCTCCCGACCTTCATCGAGCAGTTCTATGTTGGCACTGACGGATGTCAGTCAGCTATGCGCGTTCGTACTTCGTCCAAGGGCAAGATTGGCGCCGCCGTAGGTAGCTCCTATGGGTTGGTGGACGGAGACGAGAGCAAGGTTGCTTTTGTGCTCAATGGCTTCGAGACCTCGAGGATGGAGGGCGGGTCCTTCGCTGAGTCGGCCCGTGAACTCAAACACATGTCGATTCAGTGGCATCCGGCCCTAGACTTCGTTGCCCCCGAGACACTGCTCCGACCTTCGGGCGATGTAACTGACAACGTCATCTTCGGAGAGCAATATGGCCTCCTTGCCGCGGCGGAGGTACACCATCAGGCGTCGACGGTCAAAACCCTGGCACAGCCGCACTTCAAATACTTCCTGGCTGGGGTAGCCAAGCACATGGACCAAGTCGACCAGGGTCTCTCCAAGATACCCGAAGCACAAAAGCTAAAGGCCCTCGATCAAGAGGCCAGGCAAGCCAAGCTGGTGGAGATGCGCGCACAGAGCAAGGGCAGCCCGGTCGAGAACATGGTCGAAGCGCTCTGGCGCGTGGCCACCAACACTAAGGATCTCCTCGAAGGCCGAAAGGTGTTGATCGACGTCCTGCTGGAGGGAGGTGTGCTCCAAAAGGTCTATGACGAGGCCAACTCGTGGTCTGATATCAAGGACTACTTCAGGGTTCTGGGTCTGAACAGGCCGCAGATCCGCGTTCTGGAAATTGGCGCGGGAACGGGCAGCACAACTTCCATCGTACTCGACGCGTTACACTCGGCGCAAGGCGAGCGGCTGTATGAAGACTACACCATCACTGATGTTTCCGCTGGTTTCGTCAACCAGACAAAGGAACGCTTTGCTCAGTACGGCAACGTGAAGTATGCTGTCTGCGACATCACAGTCGACCCCATGGAGCAAGGCTTTGAGCCAGCGGCTTATGACTTGATCATCGCCTCCAATGTGAGTTTTACAGGTGTCAATAGCTCCCATATGCATATATACTTACCCCTATGTCTAATCTCTAGGTCTTGCATGCCACCCCTAACCTTGTCGAGACATTGACGAGATGCCGGTCGCTCTTGAAGCCGGACGGTCATATTTTCATGCAGGAGTTCTGCTCTGGTAGGTCGCTTGGAAGATTTCAATCTCGTGACGTTCACTAACGCGAATCTTCAGATACTCGCTACGCTGACCTGATCATGGGTTGCTTCGACGGCTGGTGGGCTGGAGTGGACGACGGCCGTGTCGAGCGTCCAGTCATTCAAGAGGAGGCTTGGGATGCCAAACTGCGCCAGAGCGGTTTCGAGGGCATCAAGTCCGCCGTACGCGATAATAAGCACCCGCAATTCTTCTTGACGAGCAACATTTTAGCACGTGTGCGATCCGACGAGGACAATTCGCGGGCCAGCGATGACAAGACTCGCCTCACTTTGCTGAAGCCAACTGATCGCTTGAGCGAATTTGGCCAGGCTATCAAGAAAACCCTCGAGGCCGAGGGCTACGTCTTGGAGGAGCACGTTTGGGGACAGCCCCTACCCGAAGAGCAGCCCATCGTCTCTCTCATGGATGTTGATCCTGAGCGCGCCCCGCTACTTGCTGACATCGATCCCGAAAACCTGACAGGTTTCATCGACCTCTTGAGTGATCTCACTCCTGGACAGGCATTGCTCTGGCTTATGAGGTCAGCTCAGACTCAGTGCTCGGATCCGCACTATGGCCAAATGCCAGGTGTTGCAAGATGTGTCCGTGCTGAGCTGGCCATTGATCTTGTCACGCTCGAGATGGATAAGCTCGAGGGCGATGACGCGACCAGTGTCGTGTCGCGCATCTTGAAGAAGGTGCGAGAGACCAAAGCCGGCAACGAGGACAGTCTTGATATTGAGTCCGAGTACGTCTGGCGCAATGGACAAGTGCTCGTCAGCCGCCTTCACACGACCTCGGTCGATCAAGCTCTTGTCGACGCCGCACCTCCGGCTGACGCCAAGCATCTCGTTATCGGGCAGCCCGGTATGCTCCAGACGATGCACTGGGTGGGCCATGAACTGCCACCAATTGCTGCCGACGATGTTCAGATCCGCGTCAAGGCCACCGGCATGAACTTCCACGACGTTGCAGTGGCCATGGGCATCGTTGGTCCCGACGGCGATATGGAGAAGGACGGCTACCACGGTCTTGGTAGTGAGGGTACGGCCATCGTGACGGCCATCGGCGCCAACGTCAAGCACGTCGCTGTGGGCGATCGCGTCGTCTTCCTGGAGATCTCGACATCCTGCTTCGCCACCGAGAAGCAGCTGCCTTCCGACTTGGTGGCGCGGGCACCCGACGGACTGAGCGACGAAGATGCGGCTGGTCTGTGGACGCCGTACTGCACCGTCTTGTGGAGTTATCTCGAGAAGGCCCATCTCAAGCGCGGCCAGTCCGTGCTCATTCACAGTGCTGCTGGTGGAGTCGGTATCGCGGCTATCCATCTCGCCCGCTGGCTTGGTGTCGAGTTTTACTGCACAGTTGGCTCGCCGGACAAGATCGAGTTCCTTACCAAGGTACACAATGTGCCCAGGGAGCGCATCTTCCACTCCCGCAATGACAGCTTCGTAGACGACGTGATGCGCGCCACGAATGGCGTTGGTGTCGATCTCGTCCTCAATTCCCTGTCCGGAGAGCTGCTCCACGCCTCGTGGAAGTGCGTCGCTATTGGCGGCAACATGGTTGACCTCGGAAAGCGAGACTTCCTGGGCCGCGGACGCCTCGAGATGCTTCCCTTTGTCGGCAACCGCGCCTTTTTCGGCGTCGACCTAGCCTACATGATTGTGAACCAAAAGCACAAGCTAGTCCCATACCTGCGACAGGCCATTGAGCTCTTCCAAAACGGGGAGATCTTCCCGTTACATCCCACCACAGTCTTTGAGGCTGACAGGGTTCAAGATGCTTTCCGCTACATGCAGAAGGGTGTTCACATGGGACGTATTGTGGTCAAGATGCCCGAGGACCCTGAGTCTCTTCCCCTGACTCTGCCTACACCAAAGCAGAGTTTCAGTGCTGACGCTATTTACATGGTCGCTGGCGGCCTTGGAGGCTTGGGCCGGTCCATCCTGAGCTGGATGGCGAGCCACGGCGCTCGTCATCTGGCGGTCATCTCGCCGTCCGCAGGAACTCGAAGCGAGCACCGCCAATTCGTTGCGGAGCTGGCTGAGCTCGGCTGTGAGCTATGCTGCTTCGCAGGCGACGTTGCAGACGCTGATTTCATGCGCAAGGTGGTCGAATCCCTGACTTCTGCAAAGCTGCCCATCAAGGGCGTCCTGCAGCTGGCCATGCAGCTGCGTGACACTGGCTTTGTCAACATGGACCACGATGCTTGGTCCACGGTCACCAGTCCCAAGGTCAAGGGCACTTGGAACCTGCACCAGCTGCTGCCAAAGGACCTGGACTTCTTCATCATGTGCGGATCGACGAGTGGCACGCTGGGTGCGTACGGCCAGGCCAACTACGCCGCGGCCAACGCCTACCTCGACGCCTTCCTCCACTTCCGACACGGCCTCGGCCTGCCCGCCACGGCGCTTGACATTGCCGCCATCGGCGACGTCGGCTATGTGGCGTGCAACAAGAACGTCGCGGAGCGTCTCGGCAGGGCCGTCACGAGATTCATGACCGAGGGCGAGTTCCTCACATGCCTCCAGCTCGCCGTGGAGCGGTCCAAGCCCAAATACATCGCGTCCATCCCGCCGACGCAGACGGTCGCCTTCCAAGCGGCGTCGCAGATCGTGCTCTACAACGACACGGTCCTGCCCCTCTCGGACCCGCGCAACACGACCTCGTGGCGCCGCGACCCGCGCCTGTCCGTCTTCCGCAACAACCAGAGCGCGACGGCCCAGGGCGCGAGCACGGGCAGCGAGGGTCTGCGCAGCTTCTTGGCGTCGCTGAGCACCGAGCCGGAGAGGCTCGACGAGCCCGAGTCGGTGACGCTTTTGGCCGAGGAGATCGCCAAGCGCATCTTCTCGTTCCTCATGAAGGAGGATGCGGCCATTGACCTTTCGCAGACGCTCGGCGCCATGGGCGCCGACTCGCTCGTTGCGATTGAGATTCGCAACTGGTGGAAGCAGACATTGGGTATTGATATCACCGTGCTAGAGCTGGGTGAGGCTAGCAGTACCATGCAGCACTTGGGCGAGATGGCGGTCCAGCGTCTCAAGGAAAAGTTTGCGGGGAAATAGAGTGAAGGATGATTTCATGATGCAAGCTGCTAATATCTGCTTTATTGGGTTTCTGGGTCGCAATGTCTGTACTGTTGTTTTATCTCTCCTAACTATGTTCAATAAGATCATTGCAGTACCTCTTTGTCGCCTTGTTCATAATTACATCGATATTTCCATTCATACAGTTACATTCCTCAGTTGAGATGTGGAGTCATTGTTCACGCTTTGATCTTAAACTCTAGGCACAGTATCACATACGTTATGCCTCAAACATTAAGCTACCTCTTTCTGACATACAAACTATACATCTTTGCAGCTTAGTTTCGTTGCTCCAGTGTTGCATTCTAGATGTCAAAGTGTCTTGCAAAACACCAAATGATGACCACGATCGATAACGCCGAGTTGACCAATTGTGAGCGGCAGGTACGTGTATGCGCCTATTGCTGCTAGGCTATGAAACGTCTGCGTAGATCTTTCCCCAGAACCAACAATTACAGCCGCGAAGCTGGACTTCCCGCCAACTTGGCCACCGGGTCATTCTCTGCGTTTGGGAAGGCTCCAGCAGCGGCAGCGTGAGCAAGATCCACCAACTTGGCAATTCGCCTACAAGCTTCATTGGCATCATCTTGAGTCTCCACGAGACTAAAGCTTGCTCGAATATGACAGGATTCCCCCTTCTTGCTGGGAATGAAGCCTATGCCAGGGACGGCAATAATGCCGGCAGTAATGGCAAATCTTCTCATAGCCTCAAAGCTGTCTTGCCCTGTAGGCAGACGCAAGTTGATCCAGAGGAACATACCACCAGTGGGCACGTCCCATGTCGCTCTGCCTGTCAAGTACTGCTCGACAGCGGCGACAAACATGTCCCGCTTACCTCGGTAAAAGCCAGCCACTTTGGAAACGTGTGACATGAAGCCTTCGTAGCCCCAGTGTCGGAGGAGGGCGAGGACAATGATCTGAGAACTCGAGGCAGTCTGAAGGCTACCAAGGGAGACAGGGGCCCAACCATTAGCATGTTATCTACCAGTGATACGACTCAAGTCTTTCTCCTTCCGATGCACCATTGACTTACTTTGTATTTGCAGTGATTACATTCACCTTTTGCAGAATGCAGGAGGATGTAGTTAATACCCCAATTCGTATTCCCGCACTAACGATCTTGCTCAAGGAGTCAAATCGCAACACACGGCCGGTCTCGCCGTTGGCATCGAGTTCTAAAGACAAGTAACTTCTCGCCTTAGTCGAAGGGTCCGCGAAGTCAAGGAAGTAGTAAGCATCATCCTCGAAGATGAGGAAATTGAACTTCTTTGCGAGACGAAGACTGTAGCGCACATGCTCAAATTAGTCAGGCCTATCACGCCCTGTAAATGTTCATGAAGGAAATTGAAGAATTGGAGAGGGACTCGTAGGTACTGACATTTCGATCTTGCGGTCTTCAGAACAGGACCTTCCTGTTGGATTGCAGCCCGTTGGTACTGTATACAAAACCCGGGGCAGGCGAACATTCACCGGCCACGACGCCAGGACCGACTCAATACTGGCCGGATTCAACCCATTGGAATCAGAATATACCTCTGGGTAAAGATACTATGTCAGCATTTGGAGTTCTCCCAGAGAGATCTGACCGTAATACTCAGGCTTTGCACTCACCAACAAGATTGTGGCCATCTGCATTGAGAAATCCCAAAGTCCCTCTACAGCCCGCAGCTCAGCAAGATTCATCGAATTCCTAAGATGGCCAAGTTCACCTACGAGTATGCTGGTCTGCGAGTCGGGCATGCTTAAGTTGGTTTCTCTCCATATTTGGTGGGATAGAGTTGCACGTACGTTTCGATGAGAATAGAATCCCCTGGGTCTGTGAATACTTGAAAAGCCTTGTGCAAAAGGTCCTGGCTGCCGCTTCCAACAGCACAGCCCCATGGGCCAGCTGGTTCAAGACCATGCATCTTGCCCTGGAAATCCTCAAACCACTACATCCCACACGAGAGCTTCAGCATGCGACTTCATTCACACCGGGGACAGTAATGATCTTACCTTGCGGAGGCCCGGCACACCCCCGGGCTGGAGGGCATATTGAAAGGCGTCATGTAGCTCCTCGTCGTTAAGTTCAATGTTTTCATGACTTCCCTTCAATGATATTGACAGGCCGGAGAATGGAAAGGAGAACGGATTGGGCTTTCCTAGGGACGAATATCAGCTACCCGTTACGGAACATCAACTTTTGCAATATTACTAGTGGCCTACGGACCTACAACAAGAGAGCGCATGCCAGGTTCCGCTTCAAGTGGCAGTAGGCTGGAGACTAAAGCATTGTCAGTCAAGAATCGACGGAGTGGAGTACTCGGACACGGAGTCGGGGGGACGCACTGGCTGCTGGCTGCCATTTCATTATCCGTTCCGAGAATAAGTCAGTGGGATCGAATCGGGCACCGATTCGATTCCCGGCGACCGGCGTACGGGGCGGCTCGACGCCGTTATCAGTGGTCCGTGCATCCGGCAAGACCGCCATGACGTGTGTGGTGATAATTTCCTATGTATGTATCTCGCGCACAAAGTTGCTGGAACGAGACTCAGTACTAATCTCCAGATCAGACAATAGACTGAATCTATGGCCATCGTAGTGTTTCCCGCATCCTACCGTCATCCTACAACACCGGCCAACTGTTCTGGAAATACCACCATGAAAATGCAGGAATGTCATCGTGTATAATGTGCATAATATGCACAAAATGAGACCACCACTGTTGCATAAAGTGGTGCCACTGTGCATAGCATGCAAATCCTAGTGGCATCATCTTATGCATCGTATGTGGATCCTGCCGCAAGGCATATCGCAATGAGAAAAGCCTCCATTCCTGTGGAATGTTCACTATGCACAGAACGGTCCTAGTCCAGATATAGCTTACCGAACTTTTCGAATCAATCTTCTGTGTAGTTTTCACGTAGGAGGCTTCGCCCTACGAAGTCTTGCGGAGATGATTACTCCACTATTGACTGTTGAATTATGCCCAAGCCGAAATGACAATCCACTCGTGAAGCTTGCATGTTTCCATTCCATCAACATTGGTTTGTTGGTCGTCTCCTGGGGCACAACTCTTTTTTCTTCTAACAGCTCTACGTAAAGGTTCTCTGTTTCGTAATATGCACACCGCGACTTGCACATGTGTCTACGTTATGCATTCCCAGGCGCCTAACCGGAAGCTAAAGAAATTCGCGTCTTGCCCTCTCCTATCGTCATACCCCAGGAGCCAACAGCCTCCTTACGTTCCACTATCCGCAGCCTGATATCTTGCTTCGGACGCGGTATGGTTGGCACCTCCATGCCCGACCTTATCAGAGGGTGGCCCCATCCTTTGCCACTGGCTGGGGTCAGATCCATCCTCATGAGCAACAACCCGACCGCCATCAGAATCTCAGTCGAGGCAAACTGGCGGGCGGGACACAGGTGAGGCGGCCGACCCCAGGCTAAGAAGCTACTTGGCGCGACTTTGGGCTTTCCTCTCGCTGTCCCGGCGTACCCTTCCGGCACGAATCTGTATGGATCAAACTTGTCCGCATCTGTGCCCCAGAACGTAGAATCGGCATGAGTCGGTTTAGCCGGAATGTGGACAATGTTGCCCTTTTTCAGCAGATACTTCCCGTCGAGGAGGGTGTCTTCCAACACCATTCGGAAGGCGACTTGCGAATGTCTAGTCCGCTGTGTCTCTTGGTAGACTGACAACAAAAGCTGGCAATCTGTCTGGAGAGCAGCAAGATCGAGTGTAAAGCCACCGGAATGCTTGCGCACTGCCTTCTGCGAGATCTCTTGTCTGATAGCGCTAAGCAGCTCTGGTCGGGAGTAGATCTCGTATACTGTCCAGAAGAGCGTTGGGACCGTGTTGGGATATGCTGCCGTGCTGAGGGTCGCCTGAATCCTGCATCTGTCCTCTTCACCGATTCCATTCTCAGCAAGTGCTCTCTGGCGCTCTCTTATAATCGGCGACACGTCTTCGGGCATATTTTGGAAGTACGACCGGAGGGCCCCAAACACCTTGGAGCGAGCCTTGTAGGCCTTGCCCAGCGGGTCTATGCCCACATCAAGACGGGGTCTGCGGTCTTCCCAGGCCCTGTGAACACGTCTCAGTCGCTTGTCGAGCGTAGAATCGAAGGACTTTATTATCAAGCATTAAACCTACCAGAGCGCGTCCTCAATCTCAGGATCTTTGAACGGGTGCTCCACGCCATACAACCCAGCGGCTGTGGCTTGAACAACAGTGTGCTTGGCCCACTTGAGCAGCTCAAAGTCTTCATGCCTCAATAGGTCATCGACTTCGGACAGCAACTCCTTGCCCATCCGCAGATTCTGCACATCTAACTGGGGCCCTGGGGTAAGCGTCTCCCTAGTGAGGACGCTGAAGCGATCGAGCAGATCCCCGTCGAATATAGCGTGAGCATCATCGCTGATGACCTTGTTGGAAACTCGCAAGAAGGGCCTGAACGACAGCGTTTTTGTTCTTTGGATAATCTGAGTGAGCCGTGGAGTGTGGGTGACGTATACCTTGAAGTTGAAGATACCAATGGTATAGATCTCGGCATCCGTCTTGGAACTTGTAGCACTTCAGTATCGTGTACACTGCTAGGAGACACGGTGATATGTTGCCGAGGCCTTACCTGACCACGCCATAGTAGCCAAACCCGTGCCGTAGCAAGCCCACTATGTGACCGATGATTGGAATTGTTGCATTGATTCTGCGTGGCTCTCGTGCATCGTCTAGACGGCTGTAGAGGAAATCGAGGCCGTAGGCCAGGATAGCAACCCCCGCAAGACCGAATGCCAGTTGGTGAAGCATGTTTGCCCCGGCAATATTATGACAGACAAGCGGATAGCGCTCAGAACAGGGGACTCCACTGTGGTTGCAAAATAAAGTACATTGATCGGCTTTGAGAGTTCGCTAGTCCACATCCTGTTATTGCAAACCAGGCTGACTCAAAGTGGACGCAGCGAGTGGAAGTGGTGCAAGTGGTTTCATCTGACAATGAAGGATTGAAGGATCGAGGACATTTCTCACAGTCTCGCGTAGCTCATTCACGCCTGTCAGCCTAAGTGTCGTTTGAGAATTAGTGGATAGCAGCTTATGATGTGCTGGGCCACTCTGCGGTATGCACATCAACGTTGTTCATCTCCAAGCACTTCAAACTGATTTAGAACCATACATTGTTACGTACGGTATTGTTAGCTATACTTCAAGCGAAATAATTTTCAACTTGACCCCTGTGACAAGAGGAGCAATAGAAACCCACCCATAACCAAACACGATGATTTTCAATCCGCCCACATGGCTATCTGCCGGCCAAGAAGAGCCGCCAGCGGCGGGTACTGTCGGAGACTTTGTGCTTCGCGGCGCAGTGGGTACGCCCTCAGCCGCGCGAGCAGATGACCCAGTTCTCGTTTCTGCGCACAATGGCAAGGCGAAGACGCCTCGTCAGCTTGCCGAGGATGTCGACCTGCTGGCTGCTGGGCTGGCTCATGACTTGCAGAGGTCTGTCAGTGAGAAACCCAAAGATGGCAGCAAGGTCATTGCGATGTTGTCCGAGAACACGGTAAGAATCCGTGCCTCCACTTTTGTTCATATTGTTATGCAATACCCTTGTCGACGATTACCTGACGGAGGCGAAATTAGGTCGATTACTTGACTTGCTGTTGGGCGATTCACCGCATCGGAGGCACCGTTCTCCTTTTGCACGGAAGCACTGCCCCGGCGGAAAACGCCAAGCATCTGGCAAACAGTGGCTGCAGCATCGTAATTGTGTCTCCGGGGCTCCTTGCGTCCGCTCGTGCTGCCATTGGTGAGTCCGGCGCACGGCTGTATCTGTCCGATCAAGCGCCGGATGATGCCGCAGCTGCAGGGCTCAAAACTATAGACGAGCTGTTGCAGCTAGGCAAGACCCTTGGCCAAGATTCATTGCCAGCACCTAGCACATCGGCGGAAGACGCCCAGGGCAGCATTGCCTATCTGTGCCCAACCAGTGGAACATCCGGACTCCAGGTCAGTCCTGCTCACGCTGACATGATCCGTTTACTGTGTTGATATCTTGCACACAGAAACTTGCACGCTTGACGCACCGCAGCTTGATAGCGAACATCCTACAGCTGGTGGCGCTGGAGAATCTGTCCCGACATCGAGAGGTGGAGGTGGTCCTCGGCGTCACACCCCTGAGCCATGTCCAGGGTATCGGGGCATCGCACGCCTCGATCTACGTGCGGGACCGCTTCATCCTCCACTCGAAGTTCGACATGAAGGAAGCCTTAGCGTCCATCCAAGCCCATCGCATCAACCGACTGTACCTGGTAAGTTACCTCCTAACTAGCCTTTTTCTTTGCCCCGTTTAGAAAATCCGACAATGGCTGATTACCTCTCAGGTGCCATCGGTTCTCGCTGCGCTTATTGGCAACCCGTTCTTGTTCAAGGCATTCGACCTCTCATCAGTTGACTCTGTGTACATCGGTGCCGGCACGGTCAGCGCCGAGCTTCATGCTAAAGCCAAGGCATCACAACCCACATGGAACCTTGTAACTGGCTATGGTAGGTAGCCTTCACCAGCCTTGCCGAATTGTATCGAAACTAATCGTACCTCGCTTTCTCAACGTATAGGTCTTACTGAAAGCCCAGCGGCTGTCGCTATGAGCAGCCCTCACGAATACGTCCCCGGCTCAGTAGGAATACTGCTGCCGTGGTACAAGGCACGGCTCATCCGCGAAGACGGCAGCGAGGTATTGTCACATGATGAACCTGGCGAGTTGCTGCTCTCGTCGCCAAATCAGGCCTCTGGCTACCACGGAGACGAGGAAGGCACGGCTGCCACCTTCAGGGATGGCTGGCTCCATACTGGCGATGTTGCCGTCTTCCGTCAGAGCCCAAAGGGAGACTCTCATCTTCTCATTGTCGATCGTCTGAGGGACATGATCAAAGTCAAGGTATGGCGGACTGCTCTCTGAAACATGGCCATTGTGACATGACATAAGCCAAAGCTGACACTGCTTCCCACCAGGGCATGCAAGTCTCTCCTGTCGCCATTGAGGAAGTCCTGCGCAAGCATCCTGGGGTGGCCGACGTTGCTGTGGTCGGAGTGCCCGACGATCTGGCTGGGGAGCGGCCCAAGGCATTCATCGTGCCGTCCAAGTTCCCGACTCCTGGCGGCCCACCGGAGGAGACGGAGGCTCTGTTTGACGAGTGGGATGACCACGTGCAGAACAGTCTGACGGAGCCGCACTGGATACGCGGACGATATGAGCTGCTCAATGTGTTGCCTAGAAACATTTCTGGCAAGGTGACTAAAGGGATCTTGCGCGCTCGGTCCTGATTCCACTCGGCTATGTGCTTTACTTGGTCTGCGCAGTACTCGCTAGAGTGTCTGCAGGGTTTGGGATAGCAATTAGATGAACCTGATGTGCAACACTGGGACGGATATAAGAGGCATGTGATCAATCACTTCAACTGCACGGACCGCTGCTCTATTTTCCTACTCTTGTAGAAAATCAATACCATTTTTCTAGACCCTTTCCGCCATTGGGTTGAAAAAAAAAAAACGAGAAGCGCCTGAAAGCGGTATTCTGGATTGGCATGCGGGGCTGTCTGATATGATGTCGACAAATGAAGTGTGCTTGACTGAAGGATTGCAGGATTGCCTCGCCATTCACTTGCCACATCGGCCGCACCCTGTCACAATCGTAGCGCATCGGTGCTCTTATCTCGATTACCATGGTACGTAGATGGAAACAAGGTACTAACCCAACACGGAACCAACGTCCCTGAAGGCTGCTACAGTAAGTATCGGGTCGATCCGCAGATGCTACTTCCGGAACAGTCTCTAAGTCGATATCACGGTACAATTGATGAGTTCGACAGTATGACACTTGATATTGCGGCCATGCCCCAAAATAAAATGCCTGATGATGAGATACCGAGCGCGGTGGCCAGTCACCTGATTGAGAATGAACTTTCCGTCGATGGGGATCCGGCCTTCAAGTGAGTTTCAACAGTCAGAGAATGCCCAAATATTTGTGTTGACTTGACCAAAACGTAGCCTCGGTACCTTCGTAACAACAAGCATGGATAAGACGGCCGAAGCAATCATGAACAAGTCTCTGAGCAAGAACATTGCGAATCATGAGTTCTATCCCGCTACTACAGTGATGCAGAGGCATTGCGTCAACATGATTGCCAATCTCTTCAGCGTACCACATCAAGGAGAAGCTATCGAGGCTAGCGGCACCAGCACAGCTGGCTCCTCAGAGGCGATTATGCTTGCCGTTCTCGCTATGAAAAAGCGCTGGGCTAGTAAACAAAGGGCTGCGGGGAAGAATTTCGGCAATCCTAACCTAATTATGAGTTCAGCAGCCCATGTATGCTGGAAGAAAGCGGCACTGTACTTTGATATTCAAGAAAAGTACGTTTATTGTACGCAAGACCGTTTCACCATTGACCCTAGTCTGGCCATGGAACTCGTAGACGAGAACACGATAGGGATCTGCTGTATAATGGGAACAACGTATACTGGCGAGTACGAAGACGCTGAAGCTATTAACAATCTTTTGGTTGAGAGAGATCTGGATGTACCCATCCACGTCGACGCCGCCTCAGGAGGCTTTGTTGCACCATTTGTCAATCCCGATATAATATGGGACTTCCGCTTGGAGAAAGTCGTTTCAATCAACGTATCGGGCCACAAGTATGGTCTTGTCTACGCAGGAATCGGCTGGCTCATCTGGCGGGGCCCTGAATACCTACCACAAGGTATGTGCTTGCATCACTCGCACGTTACATCTATATGTCTAACTCCACTGCCGCATAGATCTTATACTCAACATGAATTATCTCGGCGTTGAGCAAGACACATTCACACTTAACTTCTCACGGGGCGCATCTCACATTGTCGGCCAATATTATCAGCTGATTACTCTTGGAAAGAAGGGCTATCGCCGCATAATGCTTGATCTGGTTGAGCTGGCGGACCACCTAGCCTCCAGGTTAGAAGAAATGGGACTTTTCATCATCCTGTCCAAGAAACAAGGGCAGGGTCTGCCACTGGTAGCGTTCCGTCTCAATCCGGTCATGGGCTTCCCCTTTGACGAGTTCGCTCTGGCTGGCGAGCTACGTCGCCACGGTGGCTGGATGGTGCCAGCGTATACAATGGCGCCGCACGGTGAAAAGGTCAATGTACTTCGCGTGGTGGTACGCCAAGACTTCTCCAAGCAGAGATGCGACGTGCTTGTCGGGGATCTACGCAAGGCTGTACAGCGCCTGAGCCTGGCTTAATTTCATTGGTCCTCCCTACTGTTGTATATGACCTGCGTTTGTGTGTCAAGTTCCATATCTAAGTCCACTCCTCCGCACTCACAGAGTTTAAGCATTCGAGTCAGGGGTGGCCAGTCTAGTTGACATATCTATGTTTTGAGGCACTGGGACCTGTCATTGTATCTTTGATAAACGGGTTTTGTGTTCATTGTGTAGCATGAAACTGTCAGATCATCAAAGCCAACCAGCTTGCCCTTGGGTAAGACAATCAAATGCGACGCAATAAACAACACAATGAATACATTACCCGTGTTCCAACGACACAATAACAGTTTCCAGAACTTGAAAACACAGATATGGTATCTGATTTAGTCTCCCATGGAAGGCTTGACCTCTGTTGACTCCGCGTACGAAGGGGTCGTATAATGTTGATGTACTGCATCAAACATGGTTATCCTACTTTAAGGCAAGCCGGTTGGAATTGATCATCTCACATGCGAAGAAGTGCTGAAGTCTTGGTACATGGATTATTCCGAAGGTATTGAGTACCGCCATGACTCTAGCCATTTGATAGTCATCAAGTAGTTCTACGCCTTAGCAACCTCTATATGTATAAGGTATATAACATAGTCTAAATTTCTCAACCCCCAAACGCCTTGTTTCCCATCATGAATCGTTCATGGTTCATAGCCTACACCAATAGACACCTGATTGGTCTTGTTGAAACATCTTGCTTGCCCGTTACAGCCTGAGATTAATGAGAACTAGCCCTTGGTACACCTCTCGCAGATATTTCGCCCACAAAAGTTTCTAGTTTGCGTCGTAGTTCATTGCTCTCTTCTTCATATTGCTTGTATTGCGCCACAAGGTGATTCATGTAGTGCAATGCTCTGTCGAGGACCTCCGACTTTGTTGGTACTTTCGTCCCAGCACTGGCTTCCTCCCCCCTATGCGACATGGTTGTGATGTCCGGATCAAAGGTGAGAGATTCTGGGATGATATCGTTGAGCTGTTGTATCTTGCTATTGACGATGGATCTATAGCGCTTCTCCACCACGGCGTGTGACTGCTGCTGCTGCTGCTGCTGCTGCTGCTGCTGCTGCTGTTGCTGTTCCATCGGCTCTTGTGGCCGCTCCTGATGTTGGGTTTGATGCCGGGCTGCCGGTCTTGCAGTTTGTCGTTGGCCGGTCTGTCGTTCCGTTCTCAAGTGTTCCACAGCCGATTCTTTTGGGTGTGAGAAAGTCACAGTATTGGTGTAGTTTGGCGCGGGGTTTTCCCTTCTCCTGTATCCATCCACCTCGAATCCGTCGCATTCGTCAGAGCCGTAGTCGTTGTAATGGTTGCTTAGATCTGTCGCTCGTCCTGCTCGACACTGTCTCTTGGCTGGCCTCGGGGCCACACTACGGCGGGCGAGCTGCTCGGAAGCTGCTTTCTCTAATCAGGTATCAGCATGTGCAAGCACTTCCAAAGATTGCGTTACACCAACCGAGAGAGTCATTGTCATGTACGTCTAGCCGCCGTGCCACTCGCAATAAGCGCCAAAATAGTTCAAGGTCGTTATCAGACGCCGAAATTCCGGGAAACCCGCCCGCCGGCAGAGTCGAGTTCGTAGTAGACATTGCTTTCTGAAAAGCAGCCATCGGTTATGATGTTGCAGGCGGTCAATGGAAAGGACGCTCAATGTATTGGTGTTTGCTCTCCGTTTACCGGCATCTCAGCACTATTTAGAACCATGTCTCTGTTTTGATCGCTCGAGATGTCTCGGGACGGGATCACAGAAGGGACCGCCTCTAGCCTGTTATGTGAGGTGCCAGCAGCTGCACAGATAATGGGCAGGCGGTCACATCAGAAGCAAGGGTATCCTGGGAGAGAAGCCCAGCTTACTAAAAGCACTTGAGTTGTGATGTGGTCCCCGTTCATGGGGAAGAACAGATAACCATGGGGTGAATGTGGCTTGTTCCACATGGGGAATATCACTCCCTTCGGCCGGCTCCGATGATATTCTGCAGTATTTGTGCACAGTGGCCAGTGGGGGAGAGAAACGAGCCAGTGGCAGACCTGAGCTGGCCCATGTTGCTCCAACGGTTTCATCCACCCATCGTACGCTGGCGTTCGGGTAAGTCCAGGACCCCAGCCCCTTCGCAGCCTAGCAAGTCATCACCAGCAAGGATTCCCGCGGGCCAAACTGGTGTAGGGCGCTTAGGCGCGCATCGGGGACCCGCCTGCAAGGGACGGGCGGGAAGGCGGCAGAGCTTATAGCTTATTTCGAGCGGGTTCATGTCGTAGTTTCGATCCTGCAGGATGCCTTGGTACCACCGCTATAAGCTGACCTGCATGCCTGTACACCTGGCCCCTGTCTGAAGGAAATCAAGGAAGGACATGGCGGTGCGAGCAGTGCGAAACCGCCAATTGTGCGCTAGGTTTCCCTATGGCACGTAGCACTGGCGAGCATGTGAGAAAATACTTCGCATCTTCAGATTGTCGCCATATCCGCTCCCAGTGATACAATTACAGAGCGGGATGCATATCTCGCATTCCCCTCCCTGTTAACGACTTTAGATGGTACCCGCTCACAGGTCCAACCATCACGGAACCAAACTCCACGGCTCCACGGCTGTTCGACGTCCTTCAACATGCACGCCGGACTTGCAGACAGCATGGTCCCGCCATCGTCTGCCCTCTCTGCAGCACCGGCGACCCCATTCGAGCGTATATTCGACACCACCGCCATTGGTGGCACGGGCAGCTCTTCAACTCTATCCGCTGACCGACAACCGTCGGAGTATCTATGCAACGTCAATGCAGTGCCGGAGAGCGCCCTAGACTTGAGCATGTCGTCGACGTTTGATAACCTGCTGACCTGTGACCTGGCGGCACTGGAAGACTGGTGTCCGAACTCTACCGACTCCCAATGGCCATTACTGAATACCCAGTGTAGGTAGAATTGACATCATGCTACCGGTCACCAACCGCTGACTCGCGGTTATTCCAGCAGCCAACCCCACGCCCTCGATGAAAGAATTTGAGACGCCTCCAAATACCCTGCAGCAGCCGCCTCAACAGCGGGCAAGCGGTTCAGGCATGCAACATGTAACATCAACAGACTTCACTATGTTCTTGAGGCCTGCAGGCTGACCGTGTGATCCAGACGCGTCGAGCCAGCAAGACCAAAGCCAGCGAAAGACCGCATTATGCGGTGGAGAAGCGGTACAGATCAGCGCTGAATGAGAAGTATGCCGCTCTTGCTCGGGAGCTCTCGAGCGAGCAGGTGCAGCGGATATGCAGGAGCAGATCACCCGGGTGGGCCTTTGACGCCGAGGCCACGTCTTCCTCGGGTTCAAAAGATGAGCAGGGGGCCAGGAGTCGGCAGCGAAAGACCACCACGCTGTCAATGGTCATTGACACGATCAGTATTTTCGAATCCTGCTGCCGTGAGAAAGCGGAGGAGTTGAAGAGACTGCGGAGCGGTGTAGATGCAATCAGAAGCAGTGCCCAAAACCTTCTCGGGGCAAGCTTACTATCGACTCCGCCCATGGGGTATCAGGGAGGATAATGAGAGACGCCAGGACGTCCAGGTGGAAAGGATGCTTGCTCCCCGTGGGTGAGACTGGATCTATGCATAGATGGGTACGGGGTTCAGGCTGAATCACTAGGCTAGTGTTAGACAGTATGAAGCGAGCTGACAATCGGCCGAGAGCAGTCCGGTGTAGTGCAATACAACGTGTTCCCTACCCTGGCCATCGTGATTGGGTATTCCACGAGTAATGCGTGTAGCGTCTATTAGCGGCGGTGCGCTTCTAACGCATGCTAATTCTCTCTGCCAGTTGACTAGGGTTGGCTGGCAACAAGGCTTGTCATTCTTGGCACCCCAGATATGTAAGCGCGTGGGGCTCCGAAAGTAATGCGAAGCAGATGAGGCTGGCATTGTGCAATCACTGGAAGATAGAAACGAATAGCATGGAACCCCTGGCCGCTCTGCCGCTCTCGATTACCCCCACGACGCGTCTTCCGTGCGCTTTTCTCTTTGATTAAACCCATTTCTCGATCACATTGCTTCGGTGCCAGGACTCCCTATCTGTCTCAAACAGGGCTTGGCCAAATGGGGCATGTGAATTCAGGATTGATCTGCAGAGTTGGACTGCGGTGGGTCTACTCCAGATATCCAGTGCTGAAAATAAAGCTCACTGCCAAGAAACATGTAATCCCGCTTAGAATTACCTGTACAAGCACTGGATCTCCACCCCCCTGCTAGATCTTACATACTTTCTATTTGGGGGCCAAAACTCGGCACTAGTAATGCCAGACGTCACTTGTGAAGAGGCTCAACATTACAAGTTTGGGGGCCAGAAACTTGAAGTGAGCCCGTCATCTTCAGTGACACGGTTGCTCTTCATCCTTCCTTCTTTGCGCTCCAACCTGGAGGCTCTGTGATGACTTCGCCTGGGTTTGGAAGACAAACCCAGGCAATTCGAGGCGTTCATCTCCGCTCAAGTTATTAATAGTCTTTCAAATTTAAGGAAGCAGTGGTTTCTCCATGGGCCACTACGATTACGGCTTCTCAGGGGACACGCGGACGCCCATCATTTCCCCCTAAGCTACATGTAAATCCTTGCCAGCATGTGCCCTGTTCCAACCTCAACTGTCGATCCGCGCGATGGGCTCAGCTAGCTGCTCATTCGAGAGAAGTGTGCTCTGGACGGTGCGATTGCGTCGGATCCGGCCGTTCGAGTACCGGCGGATGCGATTGCAGCTGCCCTTTTCCATGTGAGTGTTGCGTGCCGTCGTTCGACTGAAAATGGCGCCACAGCGTGGGCAGCGACATTCGGGTCGCGCGCGTGACCGCTCCCTCCGGTGGCGCCTGAGATTGCTCGCCGTGGTGAATCTGCGTCCATTGCATCCGTGTTCCCAGCAGCAAAGCGGGTCTGTATTGCTCATATCAATAAGCGCCGAGTCATGACCAACGGCATCGCCCTCGTCGCTTTGTGTCGCTACATCGGCGGGGCCAGACACAGATGCAATGACGGGTTCGGGGGCTGAAACCTGGGTCGCCGCCGGCGGAGTCGGCGAACGTGCTGGTCGCTGCTCGGAAGTATTGATGCGGTCATCGAGAGGTTGCGGAGTATATTCGTGGTAGTAGTAGAATGTATCACCGCTTTCGCTGCTGTCGTCTTCGTGTACTATGTCGTTGCCAGTATACGGATTTCCACGTCCGGGACTACTTTCGAGTATCATGTCGTCGGTGTCTTCATCGTCTTCGTCGTATTCATTGTCATCATCATCGTCGCTGTAGTCGTCTTCCTCGTCGTCGTCATCATCCTCCTCGTCCTGCTCCCAGAACTCGCCGTCACTATCGTCCTCGTTGTTTTGAGATGCCTGCGCCAACCCGGGAAGATCGGCGTGCGCTTGAGGTAGATGTATGGTTGATGAGGGTGAAAGATATGGATTGTCGACAGCATGTTGACTTTGGCGTCTACAGGCCTCCATAACACGCATCACACGTCGGAATAACTCCAGGTCCTCTTGCGTTACCGAGGCAGTATCATGATTCTTTGCTGCTGGATGCATGACAAAGCGCGTGGCATTAGCTCAATGAAGCTTTTGTAGCGATATCTCCAGTCCGTCATGAACCTGACCCAGACGCAAAGCTACGGTGACCGATACCAACAAATCCAGACTTTTCTTTCCATTGATGCCATCCTACCTACGGTCTGCTTACGTAGCCACTTGAATGGGAATATTGCGACCTTCGTGTCGCCCTACTTTCGCAAATCTGACATTGTGGGGTTGGTTCGGAGTCTGACACCCCGGCACTTGATCCTACTGCCGTGCATCATGCCACCCAACCTTGGAAGTGCCACTGAGGGATTCTTTCGTAAAATTTGTGCTGACCCAAGCCCCAACAGGACACGCACACACTCGATTGGTCTCTCTGGGTGAGGATCCACGGCATATGGGGCTTGTAGCTACATTGGCCTACCTTGGGCTGCTTGTGTCCAGAAAGCGCTACTGTTGACTTTCGTGCTCGCCTTCGCCAGCTCAGCTTAACTTTCTGCGCAGAGAGTCGATCCAATGACGCAGTACTTGGGGAGACAGCAGTCACCGGCTGAACCCTTGCCGTCACCATGCTCTATCCAGGTGGAGGACGTGTGGGGTCCCCAGGTCAACGGATGCGGCACAAACTTTGACCTGACGCTTCTCTTCCATGAGGTTGTCCTGGCCATCGGGCCCCTAATTGTAGCCATCTGCTGGTCTGTTTTGCGGATATGGCAGTTACTCAACCGAAAGACAATCATTGCATCCAGCGTGCTCTACCGTGTGAAACTCGTAAGTGCGTCGAAACTGGTGATCCCGCCCTATAATGCTCTCATTACTTACGGGCTGAACTCTAGGCTAGCCATGTAGTGCTGGTGGTATTGCAAGTAGTTCTACTTGTGCAGAATGTTTCGTTTCGAACCTCCCGAACGCGGGCAACCGTCGCGACTTGCTGCCTAGGAATCGTGGGCTCCTTGTTCTTCCTGGTGATCTCACATCTAGAGCATCGGCGGTCGGTACGGGCGTCCACTCTCCTACTTCTCTACCTTGGCTTCTCCATGCTGGCCGATGGACTGCGCGCTCGTACTCTCTGGAGCATGCCCGAGTCCGATCCCATCGCCGCCGCTTTGACAACCTCTTCTGTTTGGAAGCTCGTGCTCTTCTTGATCGAACGCCGACCGAAGACGCTCCGTCCTGGCCATCGTCTGCCGACTCCCGATGAAGAAGCCGATGTTGTGTCGCGAGTGTTTCTGTGGTGGCTCCTCCCTTTGTTCCGAGTGGGAAGGAAGCCACGCAAGCTCACATCCGAATCGCTGCCCGATATCGAGCACAAATTGATGATCGCCAAGGAATTCAGCGAAGATCAAGATGCTCCTGGAGCCCTAGAAGATGAAGAACACGACGTCGTCTTGAAACAGTCTTCCATATTCATGTACTTGATCTCCACACGCGGGAAATTGTTGCTTAGCTGCGTGCCCCCGAGGCTCTGCTATACTGGCTTCCTCTTCGCCCAACCTTTCCTCATCCAGAGAGCAACTGCCTTTTTGACCGGCCCAACGGATGCAAACACCGATAAGATTGGTGCCGGCCTCGTCGGAGCCTATCTGATTGTGTACATGGGAATAGCTGTAAGTCAATCAAGGGCTTTCCACCTTATTTGATACAACGAAGCACACATAGTAACGATAGCCGTTCCCCTACAGATCAGTCAAGCATTCTATCGCCATTGTACTGCCCGCGCCGTCACTGCCATGCGTGTCGACCTCATCACCAAGATACACGAACACACGCTGAGACTCAGCTCGTCCTCGCCGGCTAGGGACGCAGCATCTACGCTAATGAGCTCTGATATCGAGCAATTTGCGGCCGGATCGCGCAATGTGCATGAGTGTTGGGCTTGCCTGATTGAGCTCGCGCTGTCCCTCTGGATGCTTGAGGATCAGCTGGGCGTTGCTACCGCCGCAACGGGAGGACTGACAATACTGTCACTCGGACTTACTTCCCTGGTCGTTGGCACGGCAGGGAAGCGACAAAATGCCTGGCTCAAGACTGTGGAGACACGCATCGCCGGCACGACGCAGGCTTTGAAGGCTATCAAGGGCGTCAAGATGACCGGGGTCGAGTCTACCGTCCGAAGCGACCTGGCACAGCTGCGAAAGATCGAGGTCGGCAGGATGAGGAAATTCCGGGCGATCTTGCTCGTAGTCCTCTGGGCGATGTGGGTTCCCATCATCATGGCTCCAATCCTCGGCCTCACCATATACAACGTCGCCATCGGCCCGCGGTCTGGACTCATCCTAGATTCTGCGCTGGTGTACCGAGCTCTGACCATCTTTGGTCTCTATGGGAATGCAGTCTCAATTCTCCTCAAGAGTCTGCTCGACACCGGTACCGCTAGCGCCGCCCTCCTTCGAATCCAAGCTTTCCTTCTCGGTGACAACAGGCGTTCGGATAGCCGAGTGGTCCTCTCGTCAGAACCAGAGCACGATCACGCAAATGATGATGCGATGCCTTTGCTGTCGCCATCGCTCCATGGCCTATCGGGAGAAACAGTCATCCTGAAGCGCCTGAGGCGCCTAAGCCAAACTCTCAGCAGTGCCCAGCCGGCTGTTCAGCTCGTCCGTGCATGCGCTGGTTGGGACACAGACGGACCCGCCATTGTCCAGAATGCTAACTTGAATGTGAATGGCCCGAACATCGTCGCGGTGATCGGCCCTCCCGGATGCGGCAAGACGACGCTGTTGCGGCTGGTGCTGGGCGAGGTCCAGTGTGCCACGGGATCGGTCGCGATATCACCTCACCGTATCGGCTACTGCAGTCAGACCCCGTGGCTTACGCACGAATCTATCCGGAACAACATTGTTGGGTCCGGAGTCTACGACGAGCAGTGGTATACGGAGGTCTTGCAAGCAACTGCCCTTCAGCAAGATCTGAGCATGATGCCCCTTGGGGACAACACTGACGTAGGTAGCTCCGGAAGTAGTCTCAGTGGCGGCCAGAAGAAGAGAATAGCCCTCGCTCGGGCCCTCTACAGTAGAGCCCAGGTTCTCGTCTTGGACGATCCGTTCAATGGTCTCGACGGGCGCACCGAGACAGCGGTGCTCGAGGCGGTTTTGGGGTCGCACGGCCTTCTGCGCAAGGCCGAGATCTTGGTTATATGGGCGACGAGCTCAGGTGAGTTCGGACTGTCTAACATGGGAATTGAATCATGAAGCTAACTCGACGGTCTGATCAGCCGAGCAGGTTCGATACGCCGATCGTGTCATCTCTCTCGCTGGCGGAAACTTTCAGCGGAGAGACTCCCTATTAATGCCTCCCAATACAGCTAGCACAGTCTCAAACCTGACCGAGAGGACGGATGAATACGAGGAAGACGCTGGCTTGGTCACCGAATCATTGGATACATTCGAGGTCGTGCCGGGCGTCGTGCTCTCCCCAGCATCCCCAACAGACGAGGCACACGCGCCTGCCAAGGACCCGACCGCTTTCAGCTATTATGTCGGTGGTGCCGGCAGGGGGAAGTTCAGTCTATTCGTCGTGATCATCGCCATTTTTGTGGTGGGCAACATGGTCAGCCGTGCGTAGCATTCCTTCCCATGTTAAGCCGACTTGCTTTATCACTTTGCTGACCAGTCCCCATTCTTAGAGGTTTGGGCAGTTCGATGGGCCGACAATAATATCAAAGACGGCCCAACTCACCAGCAAGGACTCTACATTGGCATGTATTTTGCCATCGGTGCTGTTCAGCTGATTGCCTGGACGGTCGCTGCGCGGTAGGTAACTCTTTACCCGTCATGCTTCAACCTTGGTGCTCCATTCCTGAGTTCGAGGCCATTTCCCAACGTCTTGTGCACTTTATTAACTGGTTCATAGCTTCTTTATCCTGTCCATTGCCGAGAGGGCCGCCGATCGCTCCCACACCGCCCTTCTGGACACCGTCTTGAACGCTCCGATGGCCTTCTTCGATTCTACGGCTGCCGGGAAAACCATCAACCGATTCAGCCAGGACCTACAGCTCATCGACACAGAGCTACCGCTTAGTGTGTTCGGTGCTGTCACTGAATTACTGATCGCCTTTGGGCAGTGCGCCATCATTATCTATGGGTCTCCCTGGTCCGGGCTTGCGATCCCCATCGTCGCCGTCGCGGTCTACTGGGTTCAGCGTGCTTATCTCCCGACCTCGCGCCAGCTGCGAGTTCTTGAAATCGAGGCCAAGGGTCCGCTGTTCTCCCACTTCCTCGAGACCCTAAGCGGCCTTGTGACCATCCGCGCACTGCGATGGACCAAGGCCTACGCCCACAAGAACAGAGAGGTCGTCAGCACCCTACAGAAGCCATTCTTCCTGCTCTTCGAAGCACAGAACTGGCTGAACCTGGTTCTGGACCTCCTCACCGCCGGTCTCGCCACTGTGATCATGAGTGTCGGGGTGGGGACAAGATCTCAAGCAAACTCAATGTTTGGGCTGGCGCTACTCAGTGCTTCAAGCTTTGGCGCGACGGCCAAAAACCTAATTCAGCATTGGACACAGCTGGAGATCAGTATGGGTGCTATCGAGC
Organism: [Phialemoniopsis] sp. UDSM-2020; assembly: GCA_018873225.1. Lineage (NCBI taxonomy): Eukaryota > Fungi > Ascomycota > Sordariomycetes > Thyridiales > Thyridiaceae > Thyridium > [Phialemoniopsis] sp. UDSM-2020. The sequence goes on along the minus strand of JAEILZ010000002.1, from coordinate 5,858,357 downwards.
GCGTGCGGTCGTTCGCCAAAGAAACGCCCTGTGAACAACTTTCGGGCGGCATGTATGCTGGGATCTGGCCCTTTCCAGAGGAAGACCGCGACCAGCAGTACGAAGGCTGGCAAGGGCCGGGTCGTATCACGTTCAAGCATGTGTCCGCTAGATATACGTAAGTATTGCGGCAGTGTTGAGTGTTTGATGAGGGAACTTCTCTGACAACCCTACCTCGATTACAGTTCATCGTCGCCCCTCGTCCTTCGCGATATTTCGTTCGACATCAGGCCAGGCCTGAGGTATGCCATTTGCGGCAGGACCGGGAGGTAGGTCAAGACTCCAAACCAGCTTGCTACATCTGTGGTCCTAGATAATAACATAGAATGAAATGGCTAGTGGGAAGAGTACCCTCGTGGCCACACTTTTGCGTCTCATGCCTCTTGAAAGCGGGATGATTCTTGTAGACGATACGGACATCTCCCAGTTGAGCGTACACCAACTCCGGTACCGCTTCATCATCCTGCCCCAGGAGCCGGTGCTGATCGGCGGAACCGTCCGCCACAACATGCAGCTCTATTCGCCCTATTTGGACGACAGCGACATGGTGGCGGCGCTCGAGACGTTTGGCCTTTGGGAGACTATCCAGGTCCACGGCGGGCTCGACGCGGTGCTGACGGACGAAGAACCTTTATCGCACGGGCAGCGACAGCTCTTCTGCTTTGCCAGGTCGACGTTCCAGACGAGCAACATCGTCATCCTCGACGAGCCGACCAGCCAGTCTGATCTCGCTACAGCGGATATGATGGGGCGCGCTATTCGCGAGACCTTTGTCGGCCGCACGGTGTTGTGCGTTGCGCACCAGCTTAGCACCATCATGGGGTTTGATGCCGTTATTGTCATGGATGGCGGTTCGATCGTAGAGATAGGCGATCCTCGTGTATTGCTGGACGACCCAAGCTCCCGCTTCTTTGCCCTTATGCAGAGCCAGCGAGATGTCGCCCAGGACGGGCATGCTCATAGTTGACACCAAATCAATTGAAGAAAAGGCCGGAAATCTATGTACCCAATAGAGCCTAGATATATCTTGAGGTCATGCAAGTAGAATCATTCGCTTGGTGAACAGATGAGGCAGGCATATGTCGAAAAGTGATCCGCCACAAAGATGATAATTGCAAGAATCACCGTAGTATCATAAAACGCAACCTTGGGTTCCCGTAGATTCAACAAGACAAAGTTCTTCACTATGATATTTGAAATGCCACCAGTACTATCCTTGCCAGTCTTCCATTGCATCTTTCAGATGACCGCGGACTTTTACCACTATCAGTGTTAGCTAGGACCTGGATATCACACCTCCTTGATGACAATCTCCTGAGTCTTGCTCGGCGCTGCGTTTCCGTCATCGTGAACGAGGGGCGGCGCCTCCTGCCCATCAGGGAACGACATGTCGTACTTGAGAATCAGATTGGCGAGGACAAGCTTGAGCATGGCGCTCGCGTAGTGCCGTCCAGGGCAAGTGAGACGGCCGATACCCCACATCGCATTGCCGGGCTCGATACCGGCGAACTCTCGCTCCGGCGACAGAGGCTTGCCATCGGCGTCGAGGAACCGTCGAGGGTTGAAGGTCTCCGGTTCGGGATAGAATTCGGGGTCCAGAGCCCACGCCTCGCCAGCCACGGCGACGGACGTGCCGCGAGGGATGTATGTTCCGTCTGATAGGGAGAACGAGGAGGTTGCCAGGCGCGTCAGGGCCACTGTTTGGTATGTCAGCGATTGAGGTTCAATTGGTCTCACAGAACAGCGGGCTGTCTCGGTTACGTACTGCCTTCGGGCGCATGTAGGCGCATCGATTCTTTCAAGAAGGCGTCGAGGAGATGGAGCTTCTTGATGACTCCATACGACCATTGGCCACCCTTTGCAGCCAAAGCTTCCAAGATCTCGGCACGAATCTCTTTGATGTACTCGGGCCTCGCGCAGAGATCAAAGATGGCCTGAGTAGCGTTATTCGCCGATGTAGTCCACTGCATGGCAGGACAAAGGTCAGTGATTGGGGCTGGGGGCGAAAGAAGCAAGGTCATGATCACTTACAGCCCCAGTGATAATTCCCGTGATTTGCAGAGCAATCTTTCTCGGAGCCGAGTCTTCATGCTGAGCCAAAAACTTGAGAACATCGTTGTCCTGATTGTTCGGTTCGCGGCGCCTCTCAATTGGCTCCGCGAGGAAGTTCTCCGCCTGTTGCATGAGCCCCTCCAGCTGCGCAGCCTCCTTTCGCAGAAAGAGACGCTTGATGATGGGTCTGAGAAATCGTGGCCACGGCTTGAGCCCGCATCGAATGCCCCAGGCAATGGGGTAGAAGCCAAACGCGATCTGGTCCCATCCACCGCCATGCGTCAGCTCTTCCCCCAGGCAGATTGTCGAGGTTATGGCCGAGACGACTGCCAGGCTGAACTGGTATGCGCACATCAAGTTCGTGTCTTTCGGAACTTGGCTGAAGACTAAGGCGCTTGTGCGGAGATACTCGCGGTGCATGATCGGGAGCTGGTGTCCTAGATGTGATTTCATCAACAGTCAGACCCCTCTTTCTTATGATCCTTTGAACGTGACAGGGCATGGCTGACCTACTTAAACTCTGTGTAAGAGGACCGCGGACTGCGTTCGCGTGTTGCGATCCCTCCATGCCAATATCGGCACCAATGTGCTCGCCGACCATGTAGTCTATGAACATTGCAGCATGACTGAGCATCGTCTCGGGCATCATGCGGGTCTCCTGCATGGATTTGGGTGAGAGGATCAACATGTCGCCTCTAACGAGCGTCTGAACAACGAAATTCTTGTCCTTGTGCTGTAGTTGACATATTGCAATCAGCCACAGTGACTTGCCGACAACGCCAGTAGCACCAGTGAAATCTACTCACCTGCTTGTAGGCCTCCAGGAGCATTGGCCGCCCGTGCAGTCCAAAGTGCTGCTGCACGGCCTTCCGGTTGAGGCCCAGGAACCCTGGCGAGCCCCCGACTCTGATCCATTTTGTTCGTCTGACGAGAGTCGCATACAGGCCAGCGAGGAGCGCAGCTAAGCACACCGTATAGGCATTCAGTAGTTCAATTGACATATTGGGCGTCTTTCGCGGGTATGAACATCACAAGTCGCGATCTCCGCACGTGGTCCCAACTTGCAACGCAAAGTCATTTGAATTTCTATGACGTGAAAATATACCCTAGCTCCAATTCTGCACTGCCCCGCAGAGAGCTTCTGTAATTTCAATCGACCTGTGCATGGTCTCATCGAGAGTTGCTGCGAGAGCGAGATGAGGGATTGAAGGATTGTGGGCTCCCTCGACGTTGAACAAATCTTAGTCAGATTTGGGATATGCTCTCCTCCACGTCATATCTGATGCGGAAAGTGATTGTCAACTACTCCACCAATCTTATCCTCTGTTCAAGATACCCTGGCTGTAACAGAATCCACTCCGCATTGTCAGTTATCAGCCTTCCTTTGTGATCAGACAGCCTGCTCAGTCTCTCGAATCAACTGCCGTCAACCATCACCATCAGCCCCACTCGACCCTGGTTCGTTGCGAGCGCTGGGTCTTTTTGCGAACATGCCTGTCATGGCCAGCAACTCGAGACACTCACTACCAAAGCTGAGTGTTGACGATTATCTAGCAGGTGACTCTGAGACTCGAGCGAAATTCTGCTTTGACCTTGCGAAGTCTTTTGAGAGGGGCGGCTTTGTGAAGCTTATCAACCATGGAATAAGCGAAGAGAGAATAAAGCAAGCATTTCAATGGGTAAACTGCCTCAGTCAATCAGTCAATTCTTGTTCCCTTATCTGATTGCTTTGTCTGTTCTAGAACCAAAGATTCTTTGCGCTTCCTCTGGACGCGAAGGCAAAAGCTGCTCATCCAGTGCAGCCGAACCCGCACCGTGGGTACAGCTATGTGGGTCAAGAAACATTGTCAAAAGTCAAAGACTATGAAAAGGGCAACCGAGAAGGAGTTGTCGTCAACGATATCAAGGTTGATCCAGTCCCTCTAATATTTCTTTGTGGCATGCTGACGAAGTCCGCTCAGGAATCCTTTGATCAAGGGCCTGTTGATGATGATCTGTATCCCAATCGTTGGCCACAAGAGGCTGACATCCCGGGATTTCGCATCTTCATGGAAGAATTCTATGAGAGCTGCCATATGGTCCACTTGAATATCATTCAAGCTCTTGCGATTGGGCTGGGCCTCAGGCCAGCGTATTTCGAAGATCTGTGTCGGGAGAACACGTCAGAATTACGTCTCAACCACTATCCGGCTTGCGATGCTACAGCTTTGCGTGAAGGAGCCAACAGGATCTCGGAGCACACGGACTTCGGTGTGGTCACGTTGCTCTTTCAAGACTCCGTGGGCGGCCTTGAAGTCGAGGACCAGGACAACCCCGGCTCTTACTTCCCAGTCCGCCACGAAGACAGGTCCGAAATGATAGTGAACATCGGTGACTGTCTGCAGCGCTGGACCAATGACAGACTGAGGTCGACTAGTCATCGCGTCGTCCTCCCACCTGAAGTGGGTGATAGAGTGGATGACAGATATTCCATAGCTTACTTCGCCAAGCCCAATAGGTCGCAGGTGGTTGGTACGTTATCTGAATTTCTTCAGGACGGGGTTATTCCCAAGTACGAGAACATCACAGCTTGGGAGTACAATCAAGAGAAACTGGTGTTGACGTATTAGAAGTCTGGTATGTTTTGTCAACCCAATGAAACACCACCGGAAAGCAAACTTGTCTCGTTTTGATTTTCGTACCATAGATATTGGCGGGTATTTGTGAGGAAAACTTGTATTGTAATATAGGTACGAAATAAGCTATGGAAAGAGACCACTGTGGCTAGTGGAAATCGCGGAGAATGTTGCAAAGAATTCGTGTCCCGGAAAGCGCCCGTCTGATCGTCCACACGTCGATCTAGGCTTCCACTCCTCTCACTTTTTTGACCATCTGGACCAGCGGGTTCTCGTCGACACCAGCTGGGGGCAACACCTCCTCGGCGCCCCCGTCCTTCTGCCATTCGCAGATGTACGAAAGATACCTCTCGAGCTCCTCCGATTCCGCCCAATCGATACCAGCGGCCTCTGCAGCCGCCGCGAATGCGTCCTTCTTGTTCACCGGCTTCTTTATCCGGGGATCCGCCCCTCGTTCGAGCAGGAACTCGACAACGTCCCACCTTTTCTGAGAGACCGCGCTCATGATGGCCGTGCCTCCTCGATAGGTCCATGCATTGATGTAGGCGCCACGATGCAATAGATTATCTATTAGAGCGGGCCAGTCTTGCTCATCAGGATGCGTACGAAGCCGCCCCCCGACAAGGTACTGCAGGGCACGTCCGTACTTCGGGTTCGCGCCGTGATCGAGCAGCAGGTGAATAACGGCATGACTCCGCTTCGAGACCGCCTCGTCGAGCAGCCTTCCCGATGCCCTGTCCATCGGAGGCGTGGCCCTGTGATCCCATAATTGCCCGCGATTGTCAGCAAATGCAGCCAGGTTGGGATCGGCGCCATTCTCGAGGAGAAAGCGCGTGATCTCTTCGTTGTCGAGACAGTGCCGCAACGCAGTGCCGAACCACCCGCTGTTAGAAGGAACTTGCTGGTTCGGATGATAACCGTGTCCTACGGCGAGCTCCAGCATGGGCAGGTTGCGGTGCTTGCACGCGACTTCTATCATCCCGCCGTGCACGTATGTGTGTCCACCTTCCAGTAAGTATCGCGCTACCTCGACTTGGTCGCCCCAGGCGGCACATAGTAGGCCGTCCCGCAATCCGAGTGACCGCAGCTCATCCTTCCGGCACTCTACCCATCCACGGACCTCCTCAAGCGAGCCTTGCTCGCACGCGACGTAGAAGCCGCGCAGGTGGACAGGATGCAGACGCTCAGGGAGTGACACCCAGAGCCAGTGGCTCGACTTGGGAAGCGGCGGGGGCAGCGGTGGAAGGTTACGCTTTGCGAAATACCCTTCCAGCTCTCTCCGCGCAGGCTCGTTGCGCGCATCTAAGCGCTGTTCCCGTCGGTCATGAATCTCATCCGCCTGCTCGTAATCCTTCTGGCTCCAGTCCTCATACTTGCGTTTCTCGAGATTGGCGAGGAGGACATCATCCTCGTCGAGCTCTGCCTTTGGCCACTGGGCGAGGGCTTTTATTGTGTCTTGGTAATACCTGGATGCGGGAGGGCTAGCGTATACGGCCCGTGTATATGGTTTACTATACGGCATGACGGCGGTGGAGGGAGTGTCTGAGGTTGAGAGGCCACGACTTGGAGATCTTGATCATGCCAGTGTATTAAGGGAGCATGCGAACAGGCAGCAGAGCTGCCCCGCTTCGAAGCCGATGTTCCGCCAGCATGGCTTCCAAGGTTACGTATCAAGTGGGTTCAGGATGGGTGACGGCCTAGGTTTTGATCAATCTCTACCCAAACTACTAACAAAATGAATGATTCATTCATACGAACTAGGTAGTGGGATAATCCTAGTTGATCAGTTAGTAGCCAAGGTACATTCATGAGAAGTCTGTCAACCAACTTATTAACTAATGCATCACCCACTTGCGTGGAAACTAGATCAACAATAAGTTGCCAAGGTATTTAAATGTCTATAGAATCCTGCAACATCCCGAAAATCTGCTGATTCTGGTCGAACCAGGCCCCGAGTTCCGCCCCATAGCTAGACATTTCCCCGCCCAACTCCCCGAGCCCGCCATTGTTGGGCGTCAATTCCGAAACGCGGTCGGTCAAAGTCAGCAGGGACTGGAGGTTGCCGTAACTCGTCTGTGGAGGCATCGGCGCGGGCATGCCGGCCTCGGAAAAGAGCATCTCGAAGGGCAGGTCCGGGATGTACCCGTACGTCTGCGTGGTGGGGATGTCCAGCGGCAGCGTGCCAATGTACTCGTAGGCGACATCGTACATGAGCTTGAACAGACGACCTTGCTTGGTGTAGGCAGAGGGCACACCGGTAGGAAGCAAGTGGAGCACTTCGACGATCGCTGCAAGACTCTCGAGATGGCTCGGATCGCGGGTCTCGATCGCGTGGCAGAAAAGCACGATGAATGGCGTGAATGGTGCCGACAAGAGTGCCCTACAAGATTGTCAACCTCTGTAATCAGATGTCAAGCCTTGCGTTGATGTGCTTACCACTGTACGTAGAATTCGAGGACGATGAAATCGGCGTTCTTGAGGAGCAGCAGGCAAGCTTTGTGCTCCTCGAGGCACTGCTTGGCAGCGGCCAAACAGTCGTCGCAAAAAGCCGAGCCGGCCTCGAGGGGCGGCTGTATACTTCGCAGTATCAGAGTGAGAATAGAGAGATGCGATACCTTGTTGACGCCTAGGGAAATCAGGTAAACTGATTCTTCCACGCTCTGGCGGAGTGCCACGAGAAACTGGTTCTGTAGGGAGACATTAGCGTCTCACACAAGTAGTTTTGTTGTCCTCGAGTAGCTCACTTCGCACGGGTCCTGGGCATCGTGTAATGCTTGCAGCCCATCAGCCAGTTCCCTGGCCCTCGCGTCCCTAGATGCCCCGTGTTGCAGCAGGGCCCTGGGACTGTACAAGTCATCATACACCTTACCGTATAGCACTGCCATCTTGACCCATTTCGCGACTATCGAGAAGCCTTCGGTTTCGTCGAATCTCTGTAGAGGTACGGTGATGTCTTCGTCACGAACTGACGGTGGCCGGTTCAGCCGCAAGCAGAGCAACCTGTCATTCATATAAAGAATCCAGAAGATGCGGGTCCTACGGTCGCGCATTTGTTTCTTCTCTGGCTTCAGAGGCACATCACGATGGTAACCCAGTGAGAGGGCCATCTGAATAGCAGCATTGATGAACTTTGATGAGAGTGACACTTGACAAGTACTAGCACAGTATGTCGACTGGGTACGGTCAGTACTTTCGGTCATTCTGCGTTGTTTCTGGGAACGTACCGCCATTGTCAGAGCCAGTATAACATCAAAGCTGGCTGTCAGGTTGAAAGGGAGACTGGCTAAAGTGGTCTCGAGATTGTTGCGGCACAGCTTGCTTTGTGATAGATACTCGTTCCGCAAGACCGCGTCTGTTTCGATACTCGCGCAAGCTGCGAGTAAGGTTTGCAGTCCGCAATGGACGATGATGAGTTCGGCCAGGGATGGCGTGCCAGAGTAGACGGTCATAAAGTATTCGACGAACTGCCCGACCCCTTCCAGTTCGCTTGACCAGAAGAACCTTAGGCGTGGTGTTTCTGGATGAAGCTTGTCAGTACTATCCATTCGATGGAGTGGTTGGGTTGTTGGCACCTCTGAGCTTTTGTATAGCAGCCATGGCGAACGGCATCGGTGGGAGATGAAAGCCATGCTGCGTTGAGAGCGCAGAGCACGGTTCTGGCCCGACAACACCTGGAGACTTTTCACTGTTGGAGGGGTGATTCGAGACAGCTTTCCTCAAAGCGTTTAGACTAGACTTGACCTCCGGTAGGGCTTGCAAGGGTTGGCTCTCTATGGCTCGCTGGGCAAAATCGGTGGCAAATGTAGCCTGCCCAGTCAACATAGCATCGTCTTCCAGCTCGGATTCGGCTCCATCATCACGGACATCATTGGTGGTTGGGTGTGAGGATATATGCGAGAGAGGCGTGGCATGGGTAGTGAGGTGAGAGTGCACTGTTGGCGGACCAGGACCTGTGGGTACTAGTGAAGACTCGATCTTGTCGACAGTCTGAGAGATGTGGTCGAGCTTGTGGGACAGCTGGTCGAGTTTGGACTCGCTGAATGCCGTTAGTGCCTACGTAAGAGTAAGTGAGTAAGGTTTTACAATGATCGTACTAGCCATCTGAAACCAGGGCACGTTGGCGCTTGGCACGAGGCTTGATGCCTGCCGGATAGGTGCAGTGGATCGACTTGCGCGTGCAGGGACCGCATGGATTGGCGCGATCGCAACGGACCTGCAATAAAGCAATTCAGTTCCAACTCCAGGACACCTGCTGGACCCGTGCGAGAATAGAGGCGTTACCTTGCGCTGTCTACATTGGTCGCACTAGTGTAAGCACAGCATTAGTTGAACTCATTGACTGTTGTCGAACAAAGGGCAGGGAGGAGGCTCACAGAGAGTTTGGGCACGGCTGCCCGTGGGGCTTCGGAGCCCTCCGCCTCGTCGATGTCGCTGACAAACGCGTCCGCTTCCATAGCTTCATGGCGTTGGGCTCATAGACTGATAATACTTGTATTGATTGAGCGTGGTGGACGCTGCTGTTCAGTGTCTTTCCGTGCCCGAAATCAACGCGTTCCGTCAGCCTCAGCCCTGGTCAAGGTCGGGTGGGTGCGAAATGAGATTGGCGGGGCGCTCACTCGCTGGGCCATCATTTGATGTGATTGGCTCAATCTTCCAGGTCCTTAGCGTGAGGTCAAGATGAATCATAGTGGGGCTCTGCTTGGCACCAAAAGTGCATGTGGATACTTGGCATCCTCGCTACTTCGGTGCGTCCGTGAACCCGCCAGAGGAACTTTGGCCCCACCGCAAGCTCGCTATCTCGGGCCCAAAACAGCATCAGTTGAGTCCGGAAGCGCAAAGAATGCAATCATGAATCAGATTCCCGTCTGATCATATTGTCAGAGATGTCAGATTTGCAGAGGCACAGTAGTTTCTGCTCGGTACTTCCGTGAACGCGACCCCACTCGTTTTTCTTTTTGAATTTAAAGGTCGGGTCGTGTTTTGTTTCGACGTCAACAGATCCCGAGAAAGCCATCACATTTCACGTTTCCCATTCAACCAGGCCCTCTTTGGGAACTTGCTAATAAATCACCTTCTTGGTGTAATCCTTTCTCGACTCTCACTTCTTTCAAAGGTCACTACTCTATCCCCCTTCTTCAATACACTAATCAATCATGACTGCCACCAACACGGTGGTCGAGATGGACACGCTCGCGGCAAGCGAAGCTGTGGCTTCTCTCCAACACGAAAAACACGAGGCGCCCTCAGAAACGACGGGTGACCTCAAGCCAAAGTCGCCATTCAGTGACTTTGTGCGCGTCTTCACGTTCGCCAGACCCATCGACCGGGTACTTGGCGGCATTGGCATCCTAGGTGCCATTGGATCTGGCGTCGGCCTGGCGATGGTGAACCTTATTATCGGCGACTTCATCTCCATAATAACGGGTTTTACATCATCCGGGCCTGCCTCATCCAACTTCATGTCCGAGGTTTCGAAATACGCCCTGTACTTTGTCTACATTGGCATCGCGCGATTCGTCTGCACCTACATCTACTCGACCCTCCTGACCTACGTCGCCTTCAATATCACGCGCAACATCCGTCAAGAATATCTCAAGTCGGCACTGCGCCAGGAAGTCAGCTACTTCGACCAGGGCACGAGCGGGTCGATCTCGATGCAGGCCACCTCCAACGGCAAGCTGATCCAGTCGGGCATCTCCGAAAAGTTTGGCCAGATCTTCCAGGCACTCGCAACCTTTGTCGCCGCTTTCGTCCTTGCCTTCATCAGCCAGTGGAAGTTGACTCTGATTCTCATGTCGATTGTCCCCGTGCTGGTTGTTGTCGGCGGCATTGGCGGCGGTGCGGACGCAGCCATCGAGGGCGCGATTCTCAAGAAGCAGGCTCAGGCTGGATCATTCGCAGAGACGGTGCTAGGAAGCATCCGAACCGTCAAGGCTTTCAGCCTGCGGACGAGGATGACACAAGAGCACTCGAGGATTCTTCACGAGGCAAGGGTCTGCGGCAGCAAGAAGAGCCCCGTCTACGCTATGCTGTTCTCGACGCAATACTTCCTTGTCTTCGCCGATATGGGCCTCGCCTTCTGGATTGCCATGCTGGCTCGTGGGGAAGTGAAGGAGATGGGAACGATATTCACGTAAGTCTTGTCTTTCTACACTCATGTGGCTTCTCAGCGCGACTGCCGGACAATTCCTGACTGGCGATCCCCACACAGTGTTCTCTTCTCCGTCATCATTGCGGCCTCGACCCTCAACTCAATTGCCCCTCATATGACTACATTCAGCCGCGCCGCGACTGCCGCTGGTGAATTGTTCGAGCTGATTGATCGCGAGTCAAATATCGATCCCTTTAACGAATCCGGCGATATGCCTCTCACGACTGTCGGATCGATCGAGCTGGACAACATCACGTTCAGCTACCCCTCGCGCCCCGATACAACTGTCCTTGACAACTACACCCTGTCAGTCCCTGCGGGCAAGGTGACGGCTCTAGTGGTACGTATTGTCTCCCAAGCTCATTTTGTGCCGGTATCTAACAAAGACGTATAGGGTTCCAGCGGCTCTGGCAAGAGTACGATCATCGGACTGTTGGAGCGATGGTACAACCCAAGTGCCGGCACAATCAAGTTGGACGGCAAGAACATCAACGAGCTCAACCTGAGGTGGCTCCGGACCAACATGCGCCTGGTACAGCAGGAGCCCGTCTTGTTCGACGGCACAGTGTTCGACAACATCTGCCACGGCTTGGTCGGAACTCCCTGGGAGAACATTCCCAGAGACGAGAAGCTCCAACGCGTCAAGGCCGCTGCCCAGACCGCGTTTGCCGACGACTTCATTCAGGACCTTCCCAAGGGCTACGACACCCGCATCGGCGAGAGGGGAGGACTTCTATCCGGTGGTCAGAAGCAGAGGATCGCCATCGCCCGCAGCATCATCTCGGAGCCCAAGATCCTGCTTTTGGACGAGGCCACCAGTGCACTGGACCCCCATGCCGAGGGCATTGTGCAGAAGGCTCTCGACGAGGCCTCCAAGGATCGCACGACGATCGTCATCGCACACAAGCTCAAGACCATCCAGAATGCAGACAACATCGTTGTGATGCAGAAAGGGAGGATAGTGGAGCAGGGCCGGCACGACGATCTGGTCGCACGGGGCTCGGCCTATGCCAAGCTTGTCGCGGCTCAGGACCTCTCTCCATCTAGTGAGAAGCACAGCTCGGATGACGGCGGCGACGACAGTGGCGACGAGGCGGCTCTCAAACTTACGAACACATTGCAAACACGGCAAACAGAGGCTGGAAGACAGCTTTCGCCGCAGGACCGCGAGGACTACAGCCTCCACCGCGGCACTGGCGTCTTCCATGCAGTTCTCAAGCTCACGCAGCTTGTACCTGAGATTAAGGGATGGTATATCCTCATCATGACTGTCTGCGTGCTTGGCGCCGGTCTCTACCCCGGTCAGGCGCTCCTGCTCGGCCGCGCGATGGATGTTTTCGGAGCAGACGACATGGTGAGGCGGGGCAACTTTATCGCTCTGATGTTCTTCATCATGTCCCTTGGCCTGCTCTTGATTTACGCTTGCCTTGGTTGGACGGCCAATGTCATTTCTCAAGTAAGTATCGCTCTTGATTACTGTTCACTGATAAGAAAACATGCTAATAGCAGTCCCAGACTTTTGGAGAGAAAATCCGCACCGAGATGTTCGCCTCCTTACTTCGACAAGACCTCCGCTTCTTCGACTGCCCCGAAAACACCGTCGGCGCCCTGACCAGCAAGATCGACTCGCATGCACAAGCCATCTTTGAGCTCATGGGCTTCAACTTTGCCGTCATCTGCATGGCTATCGTCTCAGTTCTCGTCTGCGGCATCCTCTCTATCGCATTCTCGTGGAAGCTTGGCCTCGTCGGCGTTTGTGCTGGCATCCCGCCCATGCTCTTGGCGGGTTACGCGCGCATTCGCGTCGAGACCAGCATGGATCTGATGATGGACACCAGGTTCGCCAAGAGCGCGTCGATCGCCTCGGAGACGGTCACTTCGATTCGCACGGTCTCGTCCCTGGCCATCGAGGAAGACGTGCTCCGACGATACACTGCCGAGCTGGACGCTGGCATCCGCGGATCCAGGACCTCTCTTGTAATTATCATGATCTGGTTCTCCCTGACGCAGGCGATCGAGTACTTCATCCTCGCGCTGGGCTTCTGGTACGGCTCGAAGCTAGTCGCAGAGGGCCAGCTCTCGTTCTACGAGTTCTTCGTCTCGTTCATGGCAGTGTACTTTTCCGGCCAGGGTGCGGGACTCATGTTCAGCTTCTCGAGCAGCTTCACCAAGGCCAATTCGGCGGCAAACTACTTCTTCTGGCTACGCGACCTCGAGCCGACCGTGCAAGAGACGGCCGAGAACAAGGACAAGGGCCCCGCAAACGGATGCAAGTCCTTCGGCCTGGACGATGTCCAATTCGCTTACCCTCTGGCACCCAAGAACCGTGTCCTGAAGGGCCTCTCCTTCAAGATCCACCCAGGCCAGTTCGTCGCCTTCGTCGGCGCCTCGGGCTGCGGCAAGAGCACCATGGTCTCCCTGCTCGAGCGCTTCTACGACCCGACGTCGGGCGCCATCACCGTCGACGACGGCACTTCCCTCTCAGACGTGAACCCAGACCTCTACCGCGCCAACGTCGCCCTCGTCCAGCAGGAGCCCACGCTCTTCCCCGGATCAATCCGCGACAACATCGCCATGGGCCTCCTAGACCAGCTAGAGGATGGCGACGACGCGCAGCTAGAGCAGGCGTGCCGCGCCGCCAACGCGTGGGACTTTGTCGCATCGCTCCCGGAGGGGCTCAACACGCCGTGCGGCGCGGGCGGCAGTCAGCTCTCCGGCGGCCAGCGCCAGCGCATCGCCATCGCGCGCGCGCTCGTGCGCGACCCCAACGTGATCCTTCTCGACGAGGCGACGAGCGCGCTCGACACCGAGTCCGAGCGGGTCGTGCAGTCTGCGCTGATGGCGGCCGCGCGCTCGGGTGACAGGATCACCGTCGCCGTGGCGCACAGGCTGTCGACTGTGCGCGATGCGGATTGCATCTTTGTGTTTCATGGGGGCCGGATTGTAGAGGCGGGTACTCACTCACAGCTTGTTGCGCAGGGAGGGATGTACAAGAAGATGTGTGAGGCGCAGAGTCTGGACTCTGGCCTGTAAAGGGTGGATGAGGCTTGATAGATTTGGTGGATATACCCTTTGCTGTTAGATCAGCGCGAGAATAATGGAATGCCTCCTTACCAATGATTTGGCAAAGAGGACGATTTTTTTTCTGACTTGATCGTTTCCATCCCGTCACAGTGATCTCGGTGACTTCTCTGTCAAGCACCTCTTTCTTGATCTTCGATGTAGCGAGAATCGGCAACTAAAGAGCTGACGTTGGCACTGACAGAGATCACTTGCCTGATTAGGCTCTAGTTAGGCTGTCAATCATCTCCATGAGTGGGGGCGGCGCGCACTCTTATACCAACCCGAAGCTTCAACGTCGACGAAAGTGGATGGGATTAGTCGGGGGTAACAAAGTTATGTCCGCCAACTGACCGTACGATTATTTCAGATATCAAAGTCTGTACCCTCGCACTGCCTTGGAGTTTTGCATCCGTAGAGATTGTCACCTCGACATCTCTTTTGTTAACGCACCCCACGACTAAGACCTTTAAAGATTCATCATGGCTTCCAAAATCCAGAATCGAGCCCTTTGGCAAGATGCAACTGGAGTCCCAGGCGTCGTCCGCGACAGCCCACTCCCTTCAACAGAAGATCTCGGCGACAACAAGGTTCTCATCAAAGTTCATGCCTGGGCCATCAATCCGGCCGACCACATGCTGCAGGACAGGGACATGGTCAACTACCCCATGATCCTAGGCTGCGACGTCGCCGGCACTGTCGAGGCCGTCAGCCCAAACTCCGCCGCCGCCTCGCGATTCGGTGTCGGCGACCGTGTCTTTGGCTTCGTCGCCAACAACGGCTTCCAGGACTACGTCGCCGCGGAGCACAAGCTGCTAGCCCGGATCCCGGACGACATGCCCTACCGCGACGCGGTGGTGCTGGGCCTCTGCAGCGCGACTAGCGCCATGTTTCTCTTTGGCGAGGACTACCTGCACCTCGACTACCCCAAGCTTGACGCGCCAAAGAAGGGCAAGTCTGTCTTGGTCTGGGGCGGTTCGTCGGCGGTCGGGAGCAATGCGATCCAGCTCGTCGCTGGTGCGGGCTACGACGTGATCGCCACCTGCTCCAGGAAGAACTTTGACTATGTCAAGGGGCTTGGCGCAACGCAGGTCTTCGACTACAGGGAAGAGGATGTGACGGAAAAGATCGCCGCGGAGCTCGACAAGGGCGAGTGCAGCGGCATCTTCATGGCCGCCGGGTTGAATGACGGCAATGTCGCGGCGTGCAAGGTTGCGGCTGCGTCCAAGCAGACGGTCAGTGTCAGTGGCCCCCCATCTTGCGTACAAGAGCTAACATGATGTCTTGATAGATTGCTTTGTCATCATCTAGTTTCATTGGAGACTTGTCTGTTGTACCTCAGGGAGTTGACGTCAAGCAGCCAGCCCCGGCAAACTTCAAGCCGTTCCCTACTTGTTGGTTCGAGACAACGCCGGCCACTTTCGAGGGGTATATGAGCGAAGCTTTGCAGAGAGGAGCGTATAAGATTGCTCCGCCACCACTGGTAGTGAACAGAAGTGGCTTAGAGGGCCTTCAAGAGGGTATAGACCTCATGCGAACGGTCTCCGAGAAGGGCCAAGAAGGGATCAAGGAGGCTCTTGAACGGATAAAGGGTGGTGTGGAAGTAGAGAAGACAACGCCGTTCAAGCTGGTCATCGAAAGATCATAGCCAATGCTGAGGAGGTCAGTGACTTTGCTGTATAGAAGAAAATAAATATAAAAGGAAAGGCTCCTAGTCATTCAGTATCGCAAATGAAGTCATAGTCGTGTATGCCGATGTGATGTTTGGATCATGGTAAGTCCTAATCCTGTCCGTTCCCACTGCCAGCAGCTCGGGCACCTCAGGAGCCAGGGATTAGCAAACAAGAAACCTCAACATATCGGTGATAAAGACAATTTCTCTGAGCAGCCTTTAGAGATTTCGGTAGCATCAAACACTTGTGGGGCCGAAACGCGGAGAAGAGTACAACACGGAGAAAACTCCATGATCGGTTCAAAGTTAACCCTGCACTCCGCGCAAGGTCAATTAGTGTGGCATTCCCCAGACTCCACACTCGGCCTTAATGGACTTTCTCCGATGCTTATCACATCAGAGCACACCACACTCCTTGCCACCTAGGGCATCTCTACAATGAATTCTGCCCATAGTCCTGCACCGGGGTACCGTCAGTGCGGAGAAATCAGTCCCTGTTCCGAACAATCTGCCACCGATGTCTCAAGATAATCAGGCCCGATACATGCTGTGAAGTAATAGAGATTATAAAGGAAAGGGTGTTGATGAGGAGGGCACATACCGAATTAGCAAAACAAAAGCTGTCATTCGCTACGAAGAATCGTGTGATTCTGGTGAAAGTAAACATGTTTTTGAGAAACCAGTCAGCGGAAAACACGTTCGGCCCTGCCATTGATATCCTTAAAGGGTATCCGTGGCTGGTCGGTCTTGTCGTCATTCTCGCCTACCTAGCCTACAATCGCTATGGACAGGGTCTAAGCCGCTTTAACGGGCCATTCCTAGGGTCCTTGACGGATTTGTGGCGCGTGTACGATGTGCAAGTCACGGCGGAACGCCCTCCTTTCCTGCACTTGCACGAGAAGTACGGCGACATCGTGCGACTCGGCCCAAAGAAGCTCTGTTTCGCACAGCCCGAGGCCGTCAGGGACATTTACGGCCCAAAGGGCCTCTCGAAGAAGTCGGATCTCCATCTTGTCTCCCAGCCCACATCTCAAGGCGTCATCTTTCCGACCCTGTTCTCTACAACTGACCAGACCTGGCACGATGCGGTCCGGCGAAGCGTCAGCACCGCGTTCTCGATGAGCACCATGGTGCAGTACGAGGAGAAGGTCAACGACACGATTGCCGTCTTCTTCAAGCAGTTGGAAGATCGATTCGCCGACAGACCTGGAGACGATGGCATTATCGACTTCCCTACCTGGCTGCACTACTTCACAGACGACGCCATCACGAGAATCACCTATGGCGAGAGCCTCGGTCATATGGAGTCGGGCGAGGACGTTGACGACATCTTGGCCTTTATGCATGCTGGCGGCGTTCGACACATTATCATCGGTCAGATGCCCGCACTGGACTACGTCATCCGTAAGAATCCCGTGTACCTTTGGTTGCAGCGGCAAGGATTCTTCAAGACGGCCCCGGGCAAATCGATCGTCTTCGCATCGAAGCGTCAGGCCGAACGTCGACGTAACCTCGTCAAGCGTAGAGACGCGCCGACCGAAGGCGAGACAGCGGAAGAGATGACCTTGACCGACCGATTGCTATTGGCCGCAGAGAAGCGACAGACCATGGGCGACAAGGAGGTTCTGGCGATGGGCTTATCGTTGGTCGCGGGAGGCTCGGATACCACGGCCATCAGCCTCAGCGCCTTGTTTTACTACCTCCTGAGGAATCCCGAGACCTATCACAAACTCACCAAGGAGATCGACGATGCCGCCGCCACCGGTCTCGGAGTGCAAGTCGAGCGCGATGCACCCAATCAGTGCAGCCACTGGGGTATGATGTTTTCGGAAGCTCAGAAGTCCCCTTACTTGTCGGCCTGCATCAAGGAGGCCTTCAGAATGCACCCAGCTACCCGGTGGTTCCCCGAGCGGGTCGTTGAAGGCTCGGGCCATACCATCTGCGGCCAATACATCCCTCCCGGCACGGTCGTCGGTGTGAGTGCCTGGGCGCTCCACCGCAACAAGCAGATCTATGGCGAAGACGTCGAGCAATTCCGACCCGAGCGGTGGTTTGATGCGGATGAGGAGAAGCTCAAGCTGATGAACCGCTACCTTTCTCACTTTGGCTCCGGTGGCAACTACACCTGCATCGGCAAGAACATTGCTCTCCTGGAGTTACACAGGCTAGTCCCGGCGTTCGTGCGTAGGTTCAAGTTGGAGATGGTGCATCCGGAGCGGCCATGGAGGTTTGTTGTCAACAATTTCGTCGTAGTGACAGACTTCGATGTAAGGATTAAAAGGCGTAACTTGGAGTAAGGGTCAAGGATGCGGAGACCTCATGGGGGTAATTGCTCAGAACATGAGACATTGAAGCCTAATTGAATAACTATCAAGTACGTTCAACAAATGTACGTAACGTACTGCCCTGGGCTGGGATAAACAATGACTGCAATGCGGTGAATTTGTCGTGGTCCACCATGGAGCGATCTGCTGTGCAAGGTTTCCGAGAGTGCGGGGAGGATGGGTGGTGCCCACAGCATGGATGCTAGTGCGAGTCTTTTAGTCACCAAAGCTATTACTTCTACCCCGCAGATGCAGGACTTTTGGGCTCTTTTCTTGTGAATTCCCTTCCTACTCTTGGGCAAAGCAATTGATCGATCGACGCCTGTCAAAGACCGACCTCCCCCAGATACTCCGGACCTGGATCCCACCCCCTTGGAAGATGGATATGGAGCCACGACACGACGCAAGTCGTAAGATCCGCAAACAGAGGATTCCGGTACGAGCATGCCATAACCGTACTCGCTGTGTTTGGCATGTGTGAGTCTAACGCTGCTTCAGAAAGCCTGTAGCGAGTGTCGTCGATCGAAAGTATGTACAGTCGTCCAGCCACCTGGCGCCCGAACATTCGCTGACCGTGCTTCGCACAGCTCAAATGTGACGCACGGCGTCCCTGTTCTCGGTGAGATCTTGAAACCCCGACTGCTGCCTGCATGCAAGGTTCCTAACCGATCACAGCTGTCGCGTGTCCCAGAAGCCTTGTATTTACGTTGAGCCTGTCAGCGACGCCGAGTACGTCAGACCCTCCGGTACATCCGCGGGATGAGCATCTTCGGACAGTCATTCCCTCTTATGCTAACATGCATTCATCTACTGAAGCAAGATCAAAGCTCTTCAAGACGAGATTGAGTCCCTCAAGACCCAGATAGAGGGCTCATCGCCGTCCATAGAGCGTTGCAATAGTACCGAAACTCACGAGCCTGCGCAACTCATCACAATGGACCCCCTCACGACCTCCTTTCCCAACCAGGATGACCTTTTTGGATACCAACCGTTCTTCACGCCCGGCTTCCCTCCTGTTGGGCCGCTGGATCATTTGGACTGGAGCACTCCAACCGTATCTGCAGGGTCATTAGATGAAATTGCTAGGAGTTTAAATTCCAGCAATCGGCCATCATATCCGTCCTCGACCCCTTCAAGCCGCAAGACACCTCATATGAATTTTAACGAATTGTTACAGTTGGACTTCATAACGGCCGGTATACTCACAGAAGAGCAGGCGGAAGCCTACATCAATGTGTTCTTTCGAGGTTGTGGTCGATACTTCCCATTCGTTGATCCGGTACACAATTCAATGCGGCGGATTCGTGATAAAAGTACAGTGCTCTTCAACACTATGTGCGCAGTGGGTTGCCGTGCTCGGCAAGGTCACGAGTCGCCGCTCTGGAAGGTTCTTGATGTCAATGTCTCGCGAATGCTCGATATGCATACCATCACAGGGACGCCTACCATCGAAACAATTCAGGCCCTCTTGATTCGAGCCTGTTACAGTGCCGAGAGGTCCCTGATCATGTCTATGGCTACACGGATGGCTTACGAAATAAGCCTGCCGGATGCCTACGACGAGCTGAAGAAGCACCTCCTTCCTGGACAGGTACACGCTAGTGCTACGGACTCTCCAGACTGCAATGACCTTGCGCAGAAGCTCAGGACATGGCTGTCGATCCTTGTTCTAAGATTGATGTTGGGCATCGACACAGGGACGTCTCTTGACCTTGCTCTTTACAACGACGTTCGACGATGTCGTATCCTTCTAGGCAAGCCCTTCACCACAGACCTGGATCTCGCCCTCTTGGAGCAAATGGAACTTAACGTCCTGATGGCCAAGATCTATAACTCGGTCACGGATGCTACCCGCAACGTCGAAGACGAAAAGCTAACCGAGGCTATTCAAGATGCGAGAGTGGATATCGAGATATGGTTCAACGACTGGGTATATATCCTGAACTCGCAATCTCAAGACGACTGGTTCCTAAACTCTCAGTCCCAGGACAACTGGTTACGCGTCAACATCAAAGTTCAACGTCACTGGGCTGACATAACTATGCTCTGCTGGGCAGTATACTCGTGTTCCCTCAATGGAGGCTATCAAGAAGCCCTATCAGTCACTCAACGCAACGTCCTGGCGATGGCCAAGTCTGCTCTACAACAACATCTCGAGACCGTTCTTGCGGAGCCTCAGCTCTACATACACAACTTGCGTTATGCGACAGACTTTGTTTGGGCCAAGTTTGTCTTCTGCTTCTTGCTACTCCTCGAGCTGTCTGGCATGGGCCTAGACGACGAGGCTACAGCAACGACGAAGCAAGGTCTCTTGGATCAAGGACGCGCGCTCCTCCGGGAACTTGCTAGCGCTGGAGGGGCGACAGGCGAAACATGCAGCAACATCAGCCAGGATTATATCGAAATATTAAGGAACGGCATCGAAAGCTTTTCGCAATCTTTAGCTGACAACGAGCTTTCAAGAACGTCCGGTGGCCCGAAAGACTCTCTCACGTTTGGGCACTCGGGGCAGAAATCAAGAGGATCACTTGTGCCTGACCGCTTTGCTGTTGAGTGGCGCTTTCCACCACTTTGGTTGCAAAGTAGCTCAAGTTAAGATGTGGCCAATATGGTCATGGACATTTTATCTCGTGTTAAGCATCAAAGATCAATGATTCTCAAACTGTGGGCAGAGAACGGTAGCGAGATTAGCCTATGTTTTGTCCGTGACAAGGCTCGGGGGCAAAAGTTGCAGCTGACTGCAGCGTCGATACCTGCTGCTTTTGGCATTGACAAATGGAGATTGTTGACACGAGAGGGTGGGGTTCATGCCACCAGCTCAAGAGCGTGTTGACGCGTCCACATGGACTATGACCCATCTTCTCATCTCCGTACGCCAATGGTGATTCAGGGCTGTGCTGCACAAGCAATAGGTCGGAGAGGCAAGGAGCTGCCCGAGTCGCCACCAGGTGCACCGTACAAACCAGCCCGACAGACTTTTAGGTTTGTCACTTGTGTGAAATCTTTCCGGTTAGGCTACAGGACATACACTATCAGGTAGCTCTCCCTGACGGCCAAAATCTGTAATTCTCAGATCTACAAGTGTTTTGACGAAATGGAGGAGGCAAGGACTACGGATACGACGGCCTGGCTGCATCGCGGTGTGATGTAAACAGGACGAGGCTGGGCGGCGTAGTGTTCGTCATTGACGCAGGCTTTGTTGGTTCGGACTTCCTCATTGAACGAATATTCCATCTTTTCCGAGCCGAAATGGATGATGGCTGCTCAGCTGGTCATGCCGTGGCACGAGCAAGTGCTATCAGGCTGGCCGGTAACATATGATACGGAGACGCCGCTGCAAGAACTTTACAGCCAGAAACGAGTAGAGAGCAAACCACCAACGATAGATATACAGCTTGCAATGTGGCTTGCTGATCTGGGTCCATGCGAGTTTGCTATTGAGCAGTAGTTTCACCGACCGTGCTGACGCCGAAATGCACTTGTTGCGGCTCTGCCACCCCCTTCGCTGGTTTCGGATTGGTCTCGATTGGAGACGCGCAGAAGTGTTGTTTGAAAGCCAGCCTCCAGCGACGGCATTGGTGTTGATGCATGCAGTCATGACAGGAGACTTGGTACAACCCCCGTTCCCAAGAGACGATCGCGGCTGGCCAAAATGAACTGGCTGATGATGATAAATGCTAGCCTGATGAGGCTCAAGTCTGTGCGTACCGTTGGCATCGGCAGTTGAAGTTAGGAATCACTCAAGACACCCTACTGAATGCATTCCTATTTAATACACTGCTTTGACACGGCCTTTTGATCTCTTGGTGACCATAGAACTCCCCGTTCAATCATCACTCTTCAGTATTACATCGCTCTCCGAAGAAAGGTTTGCTGCTGAGTGTGTTCAATACACAACTTTTGCTCTGCATCATCATCACTCTGCATTGCACTGCCAGAATGGTATACGGGCTAGGCGTTGCGTCCAATGGTCTTATCCAGACTTTCAACTACTATGACGCCATGTTTGGCACGGCACAGGGTGGCCTAAGCTCTGTGCACATCGGGGCTGGCAGAGCAGATGCTTCGGTAGAGACAAAGGGTCACATCGACAAGGCAAGTCATACAGCGAAGTCGGAGAACACGCCCCCATCGGCCACTTTCTCTGTCCTTGCTCAGTGAGTCTAGGGTGAGCCGGAGCTAATGACAAAACCCTAGGCCACCATAATTGGTCCTACCTGGGACGTGCCGTTGACGACACTTCCTGGCAAGGATATTTCCAACGGCTACTTTGAGCCGTGGGAGTACACAGATCCCTCCCCATATGCTCCGTGGATTTCTGTCGAAGCTGGTGCTGATGCAATTTGCATCGCCTACATGACCATGTCTTGGTCTGACGGACACCAGTTTGTCTGGGTGGGTGACTGGGGCGCTGCTTGCAATCTTACGACCTATCCGAGTACTTTTAAGGTGATTGCTCCCTCTCGCAGCGATGCGCCCTTCTTAATGGCATTTCAGCTGACCGGATTTTACGCATGACGCAGGTCAGTACAGATGGCCAGTAGTAAGTTGAGACCTCGGATGCAGTGCTTGCGGCCACATTACAGTACTGTCTGCTTAATTACTGACTCTCCCGCTCTTTCATGTAGCATGCCCAAGTGAACCTGGGTTGACGGGGACCACACAGAGCTTGCCTACCCAGAGGCAATTCTCGTTCACTTTCCCTCTTTCGCCGACTATTCGCGCGTGGGAAAGTCCGCCGACAATGTCTGCGGCCTGGGCTTCAATTTCAAGAACCGACTTTCTGATCCATGGAGGGCCACAGTGTCACGGAAGCGCGCCGTACGCACCAAGCGCGACGAGCGGCTCGTAGTGAGCGCTCATGACCAACACAATGCGACCGAAGTCTGCCTGGAGCCGACGACATGGGGCCCGGACTTTGTATCGCTTTCTGAGAGGGTCTTTTGCGACACAACTACTCGCGAGACCTTGCCCCTTTGCGGAGAGGGCGTAACTACTGACTGCTTTGCGCTGCCGGGTGACGGGGCCTTGGCTCGGCGAGGAACAGAGCCCTTCAAAGAGTACCGAGACGTTATCGTCTGGGACTGAGCCTGGCGAATGTCAAGATTGGTTGGCCGCAGAGTCTTGGTTGGGTCTTCTCTGGAACCAGGGCATGGACGTGTAAGGGAACTAAGGACTGAAAGATTGCCATGATGAATAGATTGACGAAGTGCTCCCTGGCATGTCTTTATGATCAAATCATATCTTCCATCTATACGCGAATTCCTTCTATCTCTATCTGACCCAGTCTAGATGAGCTCCCAACGCCGCCTAGCCTGCTCGTCCCTACCAAGATCCGTGACTGCTCCACTGTCCGCCACGACTGCGCGATCATCACCTGGGGACAGGATAACGACAAGTGTTTGCCAAGGCGGAACAAAGCCTGAGCTTTCATCCCTCGTAAACTTGACCGTGACTTCCGTCAGTGACGAAGAATACTCAATCGTGTACTGTGACACCCGCTTCTTCTCAACGGTAGAGACGCCGTCGTCTTCGTACCAACTCATCTTGTACCACTTGCCGTGGGAGTCACCCTGCGGTGGGAAGATCTCCACAGCTCTGTAGTCATCGAGCGGGAGGTTGGCAAAGTTGTCTGTCTCTTTCTCTCCGGCTGACAGGACCTGCACATCCTTGCCAATGGGCAAGGCAGTGCCGACCTTGGCAAGCACCGGTATCCCCGCTCCATGCCACTCTGCATCCAATGTCACCCACTGGCCTGCCTTGAGGTATTGGTAAGGCGCTTTCAAGTTGATGAACCCCTCGTCATCGTCATCCTGGGATGCCTTAGGCAGGTAGACTCGAGCTTGGCTCACGCCAGGCTCGTACACGCCACCAATGAGAAGTGTGTCGCCAAACCAGTACTGTGTCTCTCCGTCGGTGATCTCTTTGGTCCACACCTCAGCGTCTGATTCGTAGCCCCAACCGGTCCACCGCTGAGGCGGGGTAGCGGAACGGTGGCTCTCCAACATCAAGGAGTAGATGTACGGGATCATCGCATATCGGCGCTTGATCGCTTGCCTGACCAACGGCGTGATCGAAGGATACATCCATGGCTCAATCACGTCGCCGATGTTGTTGTCGTTGCCGGTCTTGAAGCAGTTGATGGCGAAACGCGGCGAATATGTCCCAAGCTGGACCCATCGCAGAAGAAGCTCAGGCGAGGGCTGCGGGCCCTCGAAGCCACCAATGTCATGGCCATAGCACTGGAGGAGAGACATACCCGCATTCAATGAAAGCGCGTTGGCGCCCTTCATCCCCGACCAACTGGTGATATTGTCGCCGCTCCAAGCACTGCATGCATACCGCATCGTGCCGATGGATGCGCTGCGTGTCAACACAAAGGGGCGAGTATCTGGGTCGACTTCCAACAGTGCATCGTGTGAAGATTTGCCGTGCAATTCTGTATGCAAGGTCCGGCCCCAGAGGCCAATCTCCTGTCGCCCCTTGATTTGATCGGGGACAGGAAGGTTCTCTAGCGCACACTTCCACTCATCGTCAGACACAGTGTACTCGTTGTTGTCGTTCCAGATACATTCAATTCCTTCTTGTCGGAGCTTCTTGACTCCGTCATACCACCACTGAAACCCGGCAGCAGAGGTGAAATCAATATGGCCTCCTTCGCCACTCTCACCACCGCCCGCGCTCCAAAGCCGCGTGATAGCCGATTCACCAGTATAGGGGTCTGTAAAGAAGGCACCCGCTGCTTTCAGCTTTTCGTATTCTGGATGGTTGGCTAGCACGTAGGGTTTAACATTGGCAATCAAGCGTAGGCCTAGCTTTCGATACTCGTGGATGAAACCCTCCGGGTCCGGGAAGCGGTGACGATTCCAGGTGAACACATTGCGCGTCTTTGGCGGATGCTCGGCAACAGTGTACCCAGAAGACATCTGATACGCCGAGCAGGGGATATCGTACTCCTTCATCTTGGCCGCAAGCTCGAGGAGGGCCACCGATGCGGGAGGGTCGTCCAGAGCAGAGTACTTCATACCACCGGAGAGGTACCCGAAGGCCCAGCGTGGGACGAGCAGTGGGTAGCCTACCAAGTCGGCGTACGTCGTCACAATATCTTTCAAGGTCTTGCCGACGACAATATACTCCTCCAAGCCGCCATAGTCCTGGCGGTAGACCTTGTAGTGGCCCCACATACCATCCATCTCGGCACCGATGGAGTAGTGGCCACGGCTGTAGCTTGATGAAAGCAGGGCAATGCATCCTCCCGGTGTGGCGTTGATCAACAGAGGGATGTGTTTGTACAGCGGGTCTGTTCGATATACGTCGTAGCCAAAGCTGTCGGTGGCTGTAATCTCGAAGCGACGGCCAGCCAGGTTCATCGGCGCAGCCTTCTCGCCGAGTCCGACATGCAGAGTGTCTCTGTTGTAGCGCGAATAATGGGAGACGCCAGTCTCATTGACAACATACGAGCGATGAGGCAGGTCATGATGAAGAGGCAAGCCCGCAAGAGACACGGAAACAAGAGGGGCCGACTCGCTCCAATCTACCGTGGCCGCAATGTCTCCGATCTGGACCTGGGTGCTTTTGTTCGATGAGGTTACATTGGGTTGTGTAGAGTCCAGCTGGGGTTGGATGCGGGGCACGCCAGGGTGAGGTGGTAGTGGGTGGGAGTCGGCCTCGAACGTCGTGCGGAACACGTTGGAACGGACAGGCTCAAAGCCAAACCGAAAAGGAAGCCCCGGGCTATCACTCCGGAGACTGACACGCGCCGAAGCTGCCCCATCACCACCACCCTGGACTGGATCAACAGCCCAGGAGGTAGGTACCCGCTCTTTCTGGGGAGCCATGGAGGTAGAATAGGGGGTAAGCGAAGGTGTCAGAAAGAATGGCTAGAACCCCAGTCGGAAAAGGGGTAACTAGAGCTAGGGGCAGACAGCAAAGCGAATTATGTGAACCTGATATCAATCCCGAAGAGTCCTCGGTGGCGCAAGGCCTTTTGTACCGCATCACCAATGGGAATAACAACGCAGAAATGCTCCTCAAGCCGATGTAGGAAACGTGGTGCCCTCGATGCGAGTGCAGTGCCGTACCGTGTAGACCCCGCCTTGGCGCGCTAGACCCGGCATTAATCCTGGCATTCCCGACTCTTGCCAATGAAGTGTCTGCCGGACATATCTGAAAATCTCCGACTGAGGCCCCGTTAGCTTCCCCACACTCCACCCCCCACGGGGTTCAATGTTGCGTGCGAGACGGGGTTGAGCATGTGCGGTCGCTGCTAGATGCCATTGGCATATTTAGATGACGCGAGTGGCCTTGCCACAAATCATCGAGTACCTGTCCACATCCACGGCTTTCTCCTCCATTGATCCACAGCCACCATCAAATTGTTAGTATGGCGCAGCCGAACAAAGAGACCATCGACGACCCGAGTCACCTCGAAAGCGCTCCCGGGTCCGGCGGCAACGCCACGAATGCCGGCAATGCTCCCGAAATCCAGCCCGTTGATAGCCTAGATGCTGTCGCGGGGAAGGACAAAGCCGCCCAGTTCCTCAAGAGCGCTGGTGGCAGTGTCGCCATCACTGCAGAGGAGAGCAACCGCGTGCTGCGCAGGATCGACATGCGGATCCTCCCGATCATGTTATTCATTTACTGCCTCCAATCTCTAGACAAGACTACTCTTTCCTACGCTTCCGTCTTTGGCATCATCGACGATGCACATCTCGTGAATGATCAGTTCTCGTGGCTGGGTTCTGTTGTCTACCTGGCGCAACTTGTCTTCCAGCCACTCATCGCATACATCTTGGTCAAGTTTCCGATTGGCAAATTCTGCGCGACAATGGTGTTCTGTTGGGGAGCTGTTCTGTGTGGCATGACTGCAGCACACAACTTCAGCGGTCTGCTGGTATCGCGGCTGTTCCTGGGCATGTTTGAAGCCTCTGTCGGTAAGTCCAAGACCATGTCTCCCTTGTCGTTGAAGAACTTCCACAGCTAATCTTGACCTTGCCAGCACCTACATTCATCGCGATCGTTCAGATGTTTTACCGACGAAAGGAGCAAACCATGCGAAACTCATATTGGTACTCGATGCTGGGCGTTGTCAATATGGTAAGGTTCTGTTCCAGGTTTTGAGCATTCATATTGGAACTCCTTGTGTTGATGTGCAAATACAGGTTGGAAGCCTTCTGGCTTGGGGGCTTGGCCATATCAAGTCCAGTTTGAAGCCGTATCAGGTAATCCCCCCTTACCCCTTTCTCTGAAAACATCACCAATCACTTGTAACTATAGCTAGAGGACTTACTAACGCCTTAATTGCTAGATCATCTTCCTCTTTTGCGGAGCCCTTACCGTCGCCTTCTCTCTTGTCGTCTTGATCTTCATGCCCGACTCCCCTGTCGAAGCCAAGTTTCTGAGCACAGAGGACAAACGCATTGCCATTGAGCGTCTTCGTGCCAACCAGATGGGTATTGGCTCGGGTGTGTGGAAGTGGGACCATGTGTGGGAGGCCATGCTGGACCCCAAGACCTGGTTGTGGTTCTCTCTGATGCTGGTCATTGCGTAAGCCTTCTTCCCCAGTCCCCCAATCGAGTTTCTATCCGATGATAATAACAATTTGTGGAACAGCATTCCGAGTGGCGGAATATCAACATTCGGTCCACTCATTATTCAATCATTCGGTTTCGACCAGTTTACCACGATCCTATTCAACATCCCTTTCGGTGCCGTGCAGATGGTTGCCACGATTGGCGGTGCCTTCCTTGCCAACAAGATCAAAATGAAGTCTCCGGTTCTCTTGTTGCTATGCCTCCCACCGATTGCTGGACTTGTGGTCCTGCTTGTTGTTGGCCGGGCACCAAGTGACAAGGCAGCTCTGCTTGTGGGCTACTACATTATCTCGGTCTATCCCGGAATTTCCCCTCTCATTTACTCTTGGTCTGGACAGAACACCGCCGGTGACACCAAGCGGAAGGTCAACACAGCCATGCTGTTCATCGGCCAGAGCACCGGCAATGTCATTGGGCCCCTGCTGTTCAAGCCCACCGAGAAGCCGTATTATCACAGAGGCGTGATCGCGAACATGATACTGTTCGTCGTCCTGGCCGGCCTTGTCCTCATCGGCATGGTCTTGATCAAGGTGTTGAATAGGAGGCAGAGTTCTAGGCGGTTGGCTCTCGGCAAGTCCGCACAACTTGTCGACCAGAGCATGATGGACAAGCGAGTCGTAGATCAGGACATGTCCCACGTGGAAGACACCGTAGGAGACAAGGCCTTCGACGATCTGACTGACCTGAAGAACGAGGACTTTATCTTTGTTTACTAGGCACTAATGGGCCTTGACAACAACGCGCTGTCATGCAGTCCTGCTAAGAACTAGTTCCTATCTCATGTTCGAGATATCTTGTATGACAGTTTACTGACGACTCAATTGATAAAGAATTGGTTCATGAAGCAGGCTTATGCTCGCACTGGCAAAACCGGGTAAATATGCGTGACTTTCCAAAAGTACTATACGAAAACGGGATATTCACAAGAAGCGATGGAGATTTCGAAACTAGGATATACGAAATAGAAGCTGCGTGCAGGTCATATTATCGTTGTCGTCCAAGTCGCCCAAGGACTTTATACCGAGCTGAAAGCAGCATTTATCTGATCCTTAAGGTGGTGTTCCACCTCCTTCCTCCTGATGTTCCCCTTTGTCGTCGTGCGGGGCAGCGAGCCCTTCGGAACGACCACAATGAACCGCGGGTGGTCGATCCTCTCGTGCTGGTATCTGCGTTTGTGGAAAGGTTCGATTCTCCCAAAGATGTCCTTCTTGAGCTGTTCATGATGAGGATGAGGCGTGTTCCCATTGGTGCCATTGGGGATTGCCTCATCATGCGGCTCCACGATCAAAACGGGCGATGGTCGCCTGGCACCGACGACCACAGCCGCGTGAATCAGATCGTTGCCGCAGGTCTGCAGCGCATTCGCCTCAATAGCGCTCGTGTCGCATCGAAGACTCGTCTCCATCTTGATCCAGCCATCCGCCCGTCCCTGAGATAGATACCGGCCCGGTTCGACTTCGGTGAAGAGGTCACCGGAGTGGAACTTGCCGTCGGCCGCACGCAAGCTCTCGTGCGGGCAGTCGGGCGACTCTGGCGGTATCACCCACTCGAGCAGTGGGAATCTCGAGTCCGACCCATCATCGATTGGCAGGAACTCGAACTTGGATTCCGGAAAAGGTTCCAGGTAGGAGTCGTCGGTACTATTGCGACCGGTCATAGCGAAACCGCTCTCTGTCGACCCAAACACATTGACCGGGCGCATGCCTCTTTCGTGAGCCCATTTAATATCTCCGGCCTCCAAACCCATGCCACCGTACATGAGGGCGTCGAGGCTTTGAAGGAGCCGCAGAAGCTCGGGGTCCTTGTTGGCAGCGCGGAACATGGCCGACATTAGCGGAGGGAACATGGCAAGTTTGTTCAGCTTGCAGTTCTTGATGATGTTGACCAGCTCCTCGGGCGCAAAGGGTATCGCCGTGGGCAAGACCATGATTCCGCCGTTGGCAATGTTCTCCCACAGAGCCATATGACTGCCCATGTGCATGAAGCTCCCACTGTAGAGATAACACGTCAGCAAGATGGTCAAAGACGGAGGTATTTAGAGAGAGGCGACGTACATGGCGGTGATGATTTGTGGGTCTGGAGTGGGCATGTAGTTCCTTATATGCGACACCTTGGAGAGGAGCGTATCTACCCATCTAGCGACAACAGGCACTAGCTTTGGGACGCCCGATGTTGAACCGGAAGTGTGTAAGATCATGATCACCTCCTCGGGGTCTTCCGCTTCGCATACTAATTCCAGCGAGATGTGTTCACTCTGGTGAGGATCATGGGCCACTTGTCCTGCCGGGAGAGTAGGTACGGGACTGCTGCGGAGCATCGACTCGAAGCTTGGGTCGTGGATCAAGGCAACCGCTTTTGCCTTTCCTAGCAGCTCGTACACAACACAAGGGTCCGTCATGCGCAGGGAAATGAGCTGTGGCACATATCCAGCCCGGGTGAGTCCCAACGTGTGTACATAGTCGTCATATGCAATGCCCTTCAACCTAAACCCCCACTTATTAGCAGTTCACGACCCGAGAAGAGGCAAGGAAGACATACCACAGCCCGACAACACTGCGCTCCGGTGTGGGAACTGCACGCAGTTTCTCGATCCAGTATCTTGCACTTGCCTCGATGTCGGCCAAGAAGGTGGCATAGGTAACATCCTCCCACTCCAGTTGTCCATTCACATGTTGAGGGATCTTGAGCGCTACCAAGGATGGTGCTCGAGTTGCTTGACTCTGGATAGTCGTGAGGGTGGTCTTGAACTTGGCCATGTTGTCAAAGACCGGAGCAGAGTTGCGTTCGTGTTGAGACCTAGTCTTGGCGAAGAGCGTCGGCGGCGTAGAGGGTTTAAATAAGGATAAATAACTCGTTGTATGGGGATGCCGATCTCTGACATGGCGTAAGCATGCTTATTTCCAGAGAGACTCCACAAGGACGCGAACCGCACTTCCAGATCCTCTCTGTGACTCCACTTCACATTATTGCCCTCTCTGGAAAATAAAACTCATGAGAGGGATCCAGGATTATTCATCGTACTGAACGTATGTGTTGCATGTGTGTTGGCAGAATTCTGACTCCATACAAAAGCAACACGTCCGCTGGCCTAGATGGCTGTCCAACTCAGCTCAGGCGGTGTAAGATTTACGGTAAACCTTGTATCGGTAAGGTTCAGCGGCCGCAAAACTCCACTTTCGTCTGGTTTCAGATTCCACCTTGGGAAGATGTGGCATTGTGTGGTTGTAGTCAGCACTAGGGCGGGCTGCCCCAGTTGCCCACCTGGCCTTGCCCATAACAAGGCGTGCTTCCGCTCTACCGTATTCCGTATCCTGTCGAATCCTTGGCTCCGGGTGAGGCGTTTGTGACCTCAAGATTTTAACACTTCTGAAAGTGTCGCTCGGAGCGGCCGCTTTCCGCTATCTCGTGTTCTCGGAGCTGGTGTTACAGTATTGGCAAATAGAAATGGTGAAAAGCGGAACACCCTTGGACACACGTGCAATGCAGATGTAACCTAAAGATTATTTGTTTACGCGATCAAAAATCGCTGGAGACCGAAAGGTAGATGCAATGTTCTGGTACTCCAGGGCCTCGGATGGCATACGCTACTGCGTTGGGCATCTGGGGCTGTGGTCTGTGGCAAAGCGCAAAAGCACCGGATTGGATGGGGACGCCGCTAGACCTCTTTCAATGCGAGCGGATATCCGAGAGCTGTCCGGGATTCTACCTGTCAACTGCCGTTGTGGGAGCTGCATGTGCTTCGGTATTAGCCTGAGCCGTGCTCATTTCCACCGAGACCCTGAAGTCGCGGTCAATGCATGGCAGGTTTTATTTCCCCGCACAAACACCGGTGTTTGGGCTCCAAACTAGGATTGATGTTCACGGGCTGACCCAATGGCAGAGAGGAGCAAGCTAACTGCTCGTATGGGGTGACGACGCCGCTGACCACCGTAGGGCTGATAGCCTACTCGGAGGGAGCGCGGCAAGCATGGGCGCCCAACTGATCAGCGGACTCGCCGACAACAGCTCAGAAGGGAAGTCAGTAGCTGTTACACGACGACAATATAAAGACCAAAGGAGAAATATTATTGATACTGTGATCAATCGTGTTGAGGGCACAGGATGTTGGGAAGGCTAAGTTTAGCACAGGACCAACAAGCTTTTTATAACGGCCACTAGGCTGATCCAAGGGCCCGTGACTCCGCCATCTTGCATTGCATAAATATCACACGCTACGTAGACTAACGCGTGTGGCCAATGCTACACAGATCATCCGAAGGAGCTCGGGCATGCCAAACAGTAGTGGTATCGCGCTTGGTAGTGGAGAGGGGTCGATACTGGCATCGGAATTGCATCATGAACAGGACATCCGCACGCGCGGTCAACACAGGCCAAGCCTTCGAGCCCGGGGTGGCCATAGTAGATACTATCTCTGTGTTTTCAAGTACCAGGAACTGTCAGTGTGTCTTCAGACATGGGTATCGTGTTCGTTGTATTGTATTGACTGTGTTGATGTACTGTGTCGGAATTAGTGGTATTACCTAGAGGCAAGTCGATTGATTGTGATCATCTCATAGAACGCGGCCAAGGTTTACAACCAAGACTTTGGGTTGAAGATTCTATATCTTCGATCCATGCCTCGATATAGGCCCTACGATCTGTAGATTTAGCATCTATCCAGTACTGGATTGCGTGACAGGCTGGCTGGTGTCTTACTGACTCAGTAGATATCATCTTCATCAGACCAAGCCATCTATCATGTTGTACTTTCTAGCCCGGAGCAGATATTACTTTACTATCGCACTTGTGCAGTTGAATGAATTCGGCACTCGACCAGTGTTAACGCGACGTCAAGTCTGATAAGAAGTCTTGGCGGCTTTAGCCTCTCCCAGGATTGTGGAGAAGCCTTAGTTTCTCCAAACACTTTCTCCAATATCTCCACACAGTCGCGTCGCTACATAATGAGGACGCGCCTTGATGCCCCGCCATTCGGCGACCTCTCATGGCTACAACCACGGATCTCTCGTCACGGTAGTATTGTATACTTGTTATGAGAGCTTATTGCCGGAGTGCACTATCGTTGGAAGCTTGAAAGCAACGGATCCGGTTCAACATCTAAATCGACCTGCGTGCGAAGTGGGGGTGAGGGGGCCGAAGAATACCCAGGAACGACCACGACAAATTGTTAAAAGCTACAAGGTTGGATTAGACTCGAGTGTGTTGCCAAAGCATCGCTAGATCCAGGGGTCTTTAACGGTATCCTATAAACGTCTTTAAGCCGCCATTCACAGACATCCATTCACCCAGAGTCGATGTCGACGCTATGCCGCAGTTAGCCGAATTAGCCGAAGTTTACCGCCTGCGCGAGGCGGACATCATGTCTCTGGCTACCATCCCTGAGGAAACGTGCTCAGCCAACTGCACGCCAACAACCATGGAAGAACAATCAAACGGGTCAGGGAACGCACGGAACGTTGGAGAATCCGCTCAGAAGCAGGCGACAGCGGAGAAGAAAGACCAGCGAAAGGGCGGTCGAACGCGGCCCTTCCGACGCAGATCGCCACGAGCATGTCTGGATTGCCACAGTCGGAAAGTCCGCTGTATTACTCTACGGCCGGGATTTCCCTGCTCGAACTGTGAGGAGTTTGGTATCCAATGTGTGATGCCGTTGACACAACGGCAGCGGTAAGCTTTTGTGGACAAAAGGTGCTCTTCAACGTGCCACTGACTTTTGGACAGGGCACTCCAGAAACGTCTCTTCACTGCAAATCAACAAGCTAAGGAGTATCAACAAGCGATGGGTCGTCAATCAACTCAGGTGACCCAAGCAACCCAGCCCGTCGAAGCGCGGAGCGCGGTTAGGGAGCATCAAACAAACAGCGAACAACCTACCCTCGACAGGCTGAGCTTAGCTTGCGTAGAGATCGCGGCTTTCCAGGAGTACCTCCCTTTCGATGACTTCGGCCCGGATTTCCCGCTTCAAACGAGCCACGCAGACGCAGACACAAGCGGACAGAAGTTCCTGACGGCTGACGCAACGCATGCACCCACGTCTACAGAGCACGCCAATACATGGAGCCCTTCGAGCTCCTATGCCACGAGCACATCGGGATCAAGTGTGATTACAGAGGATGCGAATCCTCCGTCGCTCTCTATCTTTCAACCTCTACCTGCCACTCTCGACCAAGCCGCACTGGCATATCTACAGTGCCGCCAGGCATTGGTACGACCACCGCCTACATTCCAGGCGCATCTACTCCATCGATTTGTTCGGCATGTTCATAGCGTGATGCCGGTCCTAAACATTCACCAGTTCATATCGACAGTGGCTCATGGCGCTTCGCAAGCTCAACTACGGGATGAGTCGGCTCAGGAGTCATCAGGTATTGCACACCTGCTCTACCAAGCCGTAATCTTCTCAGCAATGAAATATGTCGACACTGAGATTCTCCGGATGGCAGGTTACGATACCCTGAGCAGCGCTCAATTGGAAATGCTTCAGCGCGCAAGGGTAAGTCTTCTTGCGCCGAGTCCATGAGTAAACTTTGATTGACAGGCATAACTACAGCTTCTTTATGATTTCGATACTTGTACAGACAGGGTGTCGCTTATCCAATCCTGCATACTCCTCTCTTTTGGAACCTGGTCTCTACGGGATACTCTGGAAGGCGACCGTGACGCTAGATTCTGGCACGGCGTGGCGGCGTCCACTGCTCTGAAGCTAGGGATGAACAATCCCAGCACGTTTCATGTTCTGTCAGAGGAGGACAGACAGCTATGGCGTCGAATCTGGTGGATGATTGTGCTCTGGGACCGGCTTCTGACATTGCACGCCGGTTCCCCGCATGGAGCATCCTCCTATTGCTTGCATCCGGCTGTACACGACTTGTCACTGTTGACGATAGACGATTTTAACATCAGGCCAGTCATGATCAATCGGGAGGAGATGGCCAGCAGCGTACAGCTGGAACAAGATGCGACCAACGTCATCGAGAAAGTTATGCTCAGCTACCATAACAGTGGTTCAAGTTAACGCAACGGGATGAAGTTCTTTGATTTCAGTCTTTCAAACATCCAGCGTACTACTTAGAGCCCTTGAAAATATTCTCAAACTCATGCTCGTTCCAGTAAACTGTCGGCTTGAGACCAGAAAGCTTCCACTCGCTTCCAATTTCCTTGTAGGTGAATTGCATGACCGCGTGGCTGTGTCCCTTTGCCTCAACCGTCTTCCTGTCTTCGCCAGTATATCGCTGGTGCGCTGCTCGAAGCTGGTGAGTCCCAATGGCCTCAACGTCCGAGATCTTTTTATATTTGGAGGCTCCGATGAAATGCTGTGTCGACACGAGGGGGTCTCCTACGAACCCACGATCACTGACCATGGCCACGAAGTCCTTGGCTGGCATCGCGTCCCACTTCTGCCCGATGACGTTCATGTAGTCAACCTGTATTCTATACGTTAGGTCTTGAAAGTGTTGCATAGTATAGGCCAGGAGCGACATACCACTAGCTCTGGTGCCAGAATGTTGGCAAGGCGGTCCCAGTCCTACGGCACGTCAGTTCAGGTAGAATGACAGGCCTCTCACATCGACAACAGACCTTCGTGTCGTAGCTATCACCCCACTCAAAGGCGATGGCGCCAAACTCCAAAGCATCTTGCAAAGCGTCAGACTAGGCATGTCCAGATAAGGGAACGAGACCTCACCTTCCGGGGCAACTTTACTCGGTGCCATCGTGGTCAGGACAAGTGTTATCTTGATGGTGACTGAGCAAGATCGTGCCAACCGAGGGACGGGGTGTTCTTTTAAGCTTCGTGGGACTAAAATTCTTGGCATAGAAAACACGCAGTTCGGGCGAATCATGTGGGGTATTCGGCTACGTTCCTGTCTAGAAGCGGCAACGGGATCCGCCACGATCTTCAAATATCTAAGCGAATACCATGTCTCTCTTCATGCTAGGCATATCATACACTAACACACAAGGGCTCATCACCGCGTCGCTCCCTCCAGACATTTGCAGCACTAATGACATCTCGACAGCCTCGAAGCAGAAAACCCCATTTCCTCGCGAACTCTTCCGTAACTTCCCAGCCAGAGATATCCCATGGATCTGACCATGAAATGAGACCTGGCTCTGCTGTCCGCGACATTATTATGCCTGGCACAACCTCTCCATGGTTTATGAAATCATTTGGCATTGGTGCGCCTCCATCCGCGAGAGTGATGATTTCACACCTGGGCTGGACGGCTGGTTCAGGGGTATTCTCCTCTTCCGCTCCACCGCAAAGAGCTTCGAATGCATCCCCCAGCAGATCCATCATAAAAACATCTTCGTCGATATCATACGTATTCAAAGCTATGATGAGGTTATCTCGCAGCTGAGGAGAGGGGAAAAGGTCAACCCAGCCAAAGTGCGGGATCTGTTGCTGCATCTGAGTCGGCATCAAGTACGGCGGCAAGACAGCGCTGCCAAGTGTGGTCGTTGTTGGCCCGGGAAGTACCTCTAACGTAGGTGGTAGGCTCAACACACGCTTTACAGAGCAGAATCGAGAGGTCGTAAGCGGGACGGAGGAAATAATGACATAGTTTGTCAGGATCGCTCGCGAGACATTGAGTGCGATGACGTGCAAGAGCTGAGAGTCGCGTGTAAGCGGAGAATAGATGCTGGTTTGTTGTCTGGTGACAAGTTGGCGGCTACTTCTGCTCAAGCTAGTTGTGCACGATGATATCTTCGTTGGCTGCTTCGTTGCGTCTGGTCCAACGGGGTTAGGTGCTTCATCTCGGACTTGACCGAGTCGCTGCCGGCGCCCTACAGTCAGAGGATTGTGAGAAACTCCCAGGTGCTGTAAAGATGACCAAAGAGATACTCACGCGCTGCTCTTTGGTTAATTCTATTCTGGCGCTTCTTTCGCTCCTTGACGTCACTTATGCCCGACCATTCGTCCTGCTCAGTACGGGTCTGCGCGAAGAAAGTTAGCCTACCGCGTGTGAGCCGCAATCGCTTGTACTAACCGCGTCACCTGTCGGAACAAGTCGGAAGGTCTTGAACGATGCCATAAATCAAACTTGTCTTCGACTATGTCGAAGTTCTTTGCAGCGGCCAAGGAGGCTGCTGTCCAGAATGGGAGCGGCAGCATGGCAGGTTGAAGAAGCATGAACTTCACGGCTGACAAACTTTGGCCCAATGGAGATATTTGGGCGGCTGACAGTAGCGCATGCAAATGGCTGACAAAACTAAACCGGATCGGGCTTGGTGGTGATGATGGTGGTATGAGCCGGTATTGTTCGGAGATAAGGGGTTGGCTAAGATGGAGGCATGCACGCACCTTTCTCACGTTTGCGCGAGCTTGACGATGCAAGTGGGTTCATCACAGGTTGGTCCCGGCCTGTACATTACTTGAACATATCCATAATATGGTTAGAGGGACCTATGTCATACCAACTAACCAGAAATGGCTATTCTAGCTGACAACCGCTAACATCGAGTCCAGCTTCGTGTTAATCCATCTCGAACAGAGGCATTCAAGTCATGGGAAGAATCTTATATAAACCTAAATCTCGAGACTCTACTGACTAGACATGCCACCTTTGGTCAACAAGTCATTAGTGATCATTACTGCCTTCTAGTCTCCTCAAACAAGCATCACAGTCATTTTTTGCCATCCAGGTATACAGGAGAAATGGATAACACAACTTCCAAATACACAGCAGCCCATCTCAAGCCGAACGGTCCGGGTGATGCCAGGCCTACCGCTCTACAGATTGTCCAAGATGAGCGAAGGGAAGGCAATCTTGTCGGCAAAGCCGCACTCATCACCGGCTGCTCCTCGGGGCTCGGCATCGAGACCGCACGGGCAATGAAAGCCACTGGCATCACTCTCTTCGTCACGGCGCGCAACCTGGACAAAGCCAGGAGTGCACTCGGTGACATCCTCGACGGTGACCAAGTTCAGCTCCTCCACCTCGACCTCGAGGCTTTCGACAGCGTCCACAAATGCGTTGCCGAGCTCAAGGCCAAGACCGACAAGCTCAACATCCTGATCGAGAACGCTGGCATCCGCCATGTACCGGAGGGCAAGACGAAGGACGGCTTCGAATTGCACTGGGGCACAAACCATCTAGCCCATTTCCTCCTTCTTGAGCTCCTCAAACCTATGCTGCTCGCGTCCACCACGCCTGACTTTCACTCCCGGGTCGTCATCGTCGCCTCCACGGCGCACAGAAACGCGCCAATGGACCTCTCTGACCTGAACTGGGAGAAGCGTCGATACGATCCCGTTCTTGCCTACGGTCAGAGTAAGCTAGCCAA
Source organism: [Phialemoniopsis] sp. UDSM-2020 (assembly GCA_018873225.1). Taxonomy (NCBI): domain Eukaryota; kingdom Fungi; phylum Ascomycota; class Sordariomycetes; order Thyridiales; family Thyridiaceae; genus Thyridium; species [Phialemoniopsis] sp. UDSM-2020. Next base: position 5,820,567 of record JAEILZ010000002.1, on the reverse strand, counting down.
CGTGTACACTGCAAGCGAGATTGAGCGGCGCTATGGCCCGCAGGGACTCCACGCATGGAGTGTGCATCCGGGCGGCATCAAGACAGAGCTGCAGCGGCCTAGCTTCTCTGACGCCATGATCTTTGTACGCAGTGGCGTTATGACTACCCTGAAGTCGATGATGAATGCCGAACAGGGGGCGTCAACGAGCGTATGGGCTGCTGTGAGCCGGGAGCTGGATGGGCGAGGCGGGAAGTACCTGGAGCGCAACAGAGTTAGCGAACCAGCCAAGAAAAGGTTCGGTTTGATCGACCCCGGCCATGCTGAGTGGGCCTATGACGAGGGCAAGGCCAAGAAGCTGTATGATATCTCGGTTGGGTTGGTGAATGTGTAGAGCGTGGGTGACTGTTGCTGAGGCCTGGACTCGATGACGGGCTTTGCGATGTCTGGGTTGCACAGATACTTCATTTGCATGGAGCACCCAGGTCCCTGGAGGAGGGTTTATAGTGAATCATAGGACTGAATCTTTCGCAGCAGCAAGGGGTGTTTGGCCTAACGGTTGAGCACCCAGATTGGAGTCTACGACTTTGGCCTACGAAAACCAACTCTGGGTACCATTGACAAAGTGCGATCACTTGTTGCTGTACATCTTTTTCACTTTTTGTTCACCCTGGTGCCTCTGTTCGAATCATCACGGTGCGAGTTCTTTTCCCTTTTTTCCTACTCCGTCCCCTGATAATGTACACATTCAGATCTAAATCCCAATACTATCTATCCCCTTCAGTTCAACACAATGCCGACCACCTTCTCTTGCCATCCATGACAGTCTCAGTCCCTCTTGACACCTACTCGGCCCGCACCTCTGAGTCCGAGCGCGCCGAGCGCGACGCACAGGATCATAAACGAAAACATGGTCCAGAAACTCGCCTTGTACCCCGCGAAGAGCGCGTCGTCGTCGCTGACGCCACCCTTGCGCGCCTCAGCCTGCCGCACGAGCGCCGACACGATCTGCATGACAGCCAGACCCAGCGCCTGCCCGAACTGCGAGGCCGTGTTGAACACGGCGCCCGCGAGGCTCTGCTTGTCCTCCGAGAAGGTCTCGGAGACGATGATGAGCCCGACGGTGAACATGACGTCGGCGCTGATGGGCTGCAGGAGCTGAGCGACGAAGGCGTTGGCCCAGTAGGTCCACTGCGGCTGGATGACGGCCATGAGGAGGGGGCCACCGGCGCAGAGGAGAGACGAGACGATGACGAGCCACAGTGCTGGGATGCGGTGGACGACGAGGCCTGTTCCTAGGTTGAGGAGGGTGCCTACGATGAGGGAGGGGAGGATGCGGATGGAGGCTTGCAGGGCGGAGAGGTGCTGGATCTCCTGGAAGCTGTATGTGCAGCGTGGTTAGTAATCCGGAATGAGGGATTTTGACCTCGCAGATGGTTGACTCACAATAAGCTGGCGAAGAGCTCCATGGAGCCAATGACCGCGAAAGACAGGGTGATGGTGCCGCAGATTGTGGTGAATGCCTTGTTCTGCCAAAGTGAGTTGGGGATCAAGGCGGGCTTGCCGGCCTGCACGCGGTGGTGAACCCAGTAGACGAACGCGGGGACCGCAGCGACAGCCAAACACAGGATGACGATGCTGCCGGCCTCACGAATACGTTGAGGGTCCGCGCTAAGGATACTACGATGCTAGTTAGTGAAACGATCTTCAGATCTTGAGAAATGGCGTTGGGAGAATCGACATACGCAAGGAGGTATGACGACAGTGCCATGAACGTAGAAGCCAGTCCGGCGCCGACCCAGTCGACCTTGTCCCAGCACTCCTGCATGACCTGGCCGAAGGTGCGGCTCTTCTTGTTGCTTGGCAAAGCCCACATTGCGATAGAGGACAGGGCCAGGGTGACGCCACCAAAAGCCCAGAAGCCAGTCCGCCAGCCGGTGGTGTCGACCAAAACGCCACCGATGACGAGACCGAAGGAGAAGCCCATGGGCTGGCTCAGGCCGAGGCAGGCGAATGCGACATTGCGCGCCTTGCTGGCGGGCAAGGCCTGGGTCAGGATACCCACTGAAGCGGCGAGATGCAGGGACAAGGCGACGCCCTGGAGAGCGCGCATGCCGACGAGCTGCTCTCCCGTCTTGGTCGCGGCGGAGGCGAGGGTGGCGAGGCCGGTGAGGAAGCAGCCGACGATGTCAACCGTGCGAGGACCGATGACATCGGATGCGGCGCCGGCGAGCATGAGAGTGGATGCGGTGGTGAGATTGGCGACGGAAGCCGGCCAAAGGGCGAGCTTCTCTGGCAGGTTCAGGTCGATTGTCATGGTGGGCAGGGCCACGGTGATGAGGCCGGTCACGCACGAGTTCATAAAGTTGATGGCGGAGAGCTGGAAGATGATGACGACGGTGCGGAAACGGGAGAGGGCTGGGGCTGCGGGCTCGTCCGAGACGACCGGAGAGGTTGTGTCAGATCCGAGGAGCATCGGCTCCGGTTGGGAGAGGGAGGAGACCGGAACGCCCGGGGGCGCCGGAGCTCCGTCCTTGGTCAGCGTAACAAGCTCTACTCCTGTGGTTGTCGATGCCATTTTGTCCTGTTGGTGAGCATCAAAGTCTAAAACCTACTGGACCAACAAAGCGATGAGGGCTCCGTGGGAAGAGGAGAATTGCGAAGAGGAAATTTCAGATGGATCGATCGTCTGGGGAAAGAGTCACTTCAGGCCTCGCTAAGCCTTTTCTAGCAGGTGGATGCGTCGAGATGGCGCCCTTTGCCGTGCCATTCTCGCCACCGCGGCACTGAATTGCGGAGCCTCAGGGCTTTGTTTTGACTCCACACAGAGCACCCGTGGACCCGAGTCATTCATCCTCTGTCCTCCAGCCCGAAACCAAACGGATATACACACAAATACTAGTCCTGCGATGCAAATGAATTCGAAGACTTGAATTGTCTTAAGGACGCGTCTACCTAGCTATACTCTGGCCAATGCCTTTTCCTATGTATACCTAGCTGCAATCATGGAACAAAGTCAAACCCCCACTCAGCATGTCAACTACAGGGCGTGGGCGCTGCTAGGGCTGAACGAATTCACTTGACACAGTGGATCCACCCTAACTTCCGGTTATCCTCCGTTATCGGTTCGCTGATACATCCAGGAAACATGGGTTTCACTCGTCGTTGACATGTAGCTGCTGTGCAATCAATGAACTACTTCAATCGATGTGAACACAGAAACGACGTTTGCAACATCATCATGCTTGTTGTGGTCATTCTCAATTTTTACTTTGCGAAACTGCTACATTGCGGGAACACTACTTGAGTTGTATTTTCAAGCTCTCTACCGCTCTTTACCGCTCGCTGACCCGCGAATGACAACGTGGTCAAAGCAGGCAGGTGTCGCCCAAATATCATATTCTAATCCTTCAAGACTTATGCGATGATTTCTTTCATTCTGAAGCCCTGGAATGGTATCAATTGGAACAAACTTCACCAACGGTATCAGAGTGTGGCTCATGGAGGGACTGGTGCAGAGACCTCAGCTCACTAGTGGTGCGGATTTTGTGCGGCGGTACCCGTCTTGCTGAACGCCAGCCCCCGGGATTCTGTCTGAACTAAACCACCAGTCGAGGGTGCTGGGTTGCTGGCTTGTGGCTGCGGCCATGCATGCCAGGGTGACGTGGCGTTGTCATTGTGGCCCGAAGTACCCTCCAACTTTCGACGGGCCGCGCTGCTTCCAAAACGGAGGCACTGAGGACAGCATCTCGACTTCCTGTAGCTTACCCTGGTGCCGATACAGTTCTGGCCTATCGGAGTCTTCGTTGCAGGTTTTCGCTCACTAGATGTGTGATTGGATCAGCTTGCAGCCCACATCGAGGCAGGATGAAGGCTTTCTGAATCTGCCTTGCATTATGCAAGCTCCAAATTGGTTCAGCCTGGTCAGCTTAACGGCCCAATGAACCTGCGGACGTCCCGCCTCCTCTTGACAGAAAATTCTGCGGTGCCGCACATCTCACAGTTTTGAACACCTACTCGCATCAAGGTTGTGCTTCGTCCCAAGAATACCTGAGATCACACGGAGTCTGGCTGCCAGACTAAGTGTCCCGCGTCTTGTATCTGCGGGCCCTTTCGATCATGGACCAGTCTTGGGGTCCACTCCAACGGAGGGAAGACGAAAACGATGCGGGACGCGATGCAACAGATGTGTCTGGAGGTCTTCGGAATATCAATGACGATCCTTCTATTGTGAAGAACGGCGAGTTCATGGTTCCCATCACCACGCGAGCTACCCAGCTCTTTGAGTCCTCGATACACGCCTGGCCATGTCATGGCCATGGCATAGTTAGTACGGAGTCAACCAACATTCACTCCACCGTTGCGCAGGCCGGCGACACCAGTACTCCTGACACATTACGTAATGCCAACGACAATGTGATGGGTGTATGGCCGTATGATGACACGAGCATTTTCGATATGTGGGCAAGCAATGAACATTCTCTTGATGCGCACGTCGGGGTTTGCACAACAATTCATATCCCTCAAGCCGTGCGACCATCTGCGGAAAGTTCGCCGTGGTTGGATGGCCACACGTCTGCAAGTGATATCTCCTCGACCGGTGCACAAGCCGGTGATCTCGCCGAATTTTTGCTCGATGGAGACAATGATGCAGTGGTCCGAATGGCGAGAAAGAAAGACGCCCTCCCAGCAACCAGTCTCCTTCCAACAGATAGAGTGGTAGAAGTCCTTCAAGGCACCTTGGCGCGGGATCATCCGATGTTAGAAAATGCCGCTCCTCATTCGGATGGGCTTTTTCACTGTCCTTGGGAGGGTCGGCCGACGTGCAACCACAAGCCTGAAAAACTCAAATACAATTACGAGTATGCCTCTACCCAATGGTATAAAGGAATTGGCTGACAAGTAATGATCAACAGCAAGAATGTCGATCAGCATTTGAAGCCTTATCGTTGCAAAATCGAGAGTTGCGAGAATGCCCGATTTTCTTCTACTGCTTGCTTGCTTCGACACGAACGCGAGGCACATGCCATGCATGGCCATGGGGACAGGCCGTATTTATGTACGCATGAGGGTTGCACCGAAGTCGCCGAGGGCCTCCCAAGTGCGACGGGCCTAGTCGGCCATTTTTGTAAGGCGCACGACAACGTCATCAAGAACATGGTCACCGATGCCTCGAAGACTGCACAAGTACCTCCAGCGATGCAACCTGCGCCGGGGAATCATTTAGTTGATCTGGAGCAGTTGACTGATTCTGGCTACGCGTCGGTTATAAGAGATTCCACATCTCACGCGCAAGATGCTTCGTTGTTAAGCAATGTTGGGCAGCAACACACGTCAGGCACGCAAGCCGACGTCCCCGATGATGCAACTGTGTACTCCGTCGCATGGAGCATCCCAGACGATGTCCTTGACACTTACAAATCTGAATTGGCTGAGGCGATGTTCAAGCAGCTCCGTCACTTCTTACCCGACCAGGACCTGCTGCATTTGTCCTCATCCGTGATAAGAGATTTGCTGCGATCCTTTGCTCTGCGTTTAGGAGGTCCTGGCTCTACGAAGGCAGCAAAGGAGGTAATGTATTTCATACACAAGAACCGAGGGTACGTAACCAACACAACCAATCGCCGTCTATTCAGCCACTAATCATTCGTAGCGACATTGCGAGTCGTTTCGAAGCCGCTGCGCGATGTGTTCAAGAAGAGGACTCATCTATCTACATAACAAACAGAAAAGATGTCCTGGCCAAAGTGGATATCAGTAGGTGGTTACAAACAGTCGAGCACGACGTTCTCCCAGAGCCCGCTCACCACATCGACGACCCCGACAGGAAAGGACATGGGCGAGAGTGGGATGACGATGACATTGAAGAACAGCCAGCACTTCCCGACAAGCGAGGCTACCGTGATGTCGTCTTCGGCTCCGCTTCTTACAAATGGCTCCTCGCAACGATGGTGAAAAGTTTGTCCCTGACGTTGCCTGATGAGGAGGATTTCTGCGCCGATTTCCATAGGATGATCATCAACCTGTGCTTTGATCAAAATCGCTCAATCAGTAGCCGAAAATCCTCGCAACGATTCAGACTACTTTTAAAGTCCAACTGGAATCCAGCCGAGTTCTTGCGAGCAAAATTTCCGGATGAACCAGATGTTGGGCGTTTGCTTGGCGAAGTTCTCACCTTGACGGGGACACTGATTAACGCACAAGCACTTCCTTGTGCCGAGTATCTGCGACAGAAATGGCCTGCGACTGGCCCCCAAGTTCTATCTCTCCTATCAAAAGCTCTGATATCTAAAACAGAAATCACTGGTGAGAAAATTCTGACTGGGCCCTGGAAGTGCTCTTGACTGACCTTATGTAGAGGAACTGAGTGACACTTCCATCATTAGCTGCCACTTCACGCACTCTTCGCTTCTTGTGACGATAGCAGGCACGATAGAAACCATAACGGAGATCGGGGAACAGATTGCGTGGCTTGGTGCGGCGCTGCGTCCCTCTTGTTACGATTCAGGTGTTATGACGAGTCGCCCAGTAGTTGCGGGGATCATACCAGGGATTGACTCGGCAACTATGAGACTCGTCTATGGTCCTGATGAGGAAAGTGTTCACGCAAAGAGTTCTGAAGCTGGCCAATGCTGGCATGAGCTATTTCGTAATCCTGTGGTAGTCGCTGGCTACCCCATTCCGAGACGATCCCAAGACAGTAAAGGACTCGAGATCACTTTACAAATCATGTCCAAATTGACAGATTGCCCACGTGTCAACGAATACCTAGGAAGTTACTTCCTCAAAGGATTCTCGACAGCATTAGTGCCCACGGCAAGATCAGACGACATAGTTCAGTGGCATATGTTCTACACTCCAGAAGGTAGTCGACTATCATATTGGGATGCTCATGCCGAATACGGAGTTGAGCTCAATCTGGCAGCACTTGAGAAATGCCGACATGTCGTCGGTTGGTGTTCAGAAGCCAATTTCCTCACAGGTATGATACTATGCGGAATGTTACATCATGATGAACGTACTGCAATGCTAAGAAATGCAAGGATCACCGGCAATTAACTATAAGATCGGCGCCACGCAGCTCCCAAAGCCGGGTCGAGAATTTTGTCTTGAAAAAGTGTCTTTCTCTGTCGGTCAGATCGTCACTGGAGGTTGTCAATTTTCAATCGGGCGCAAGGAACCTCCAGTGCGAATCACTCATGCTTCTTATCCCGAGAAGCTGCGATGGCTTAATCAGAAATACGTGACGTTATGGGACGTCTCCGACTCTCGTGGCTGGCTGGTCAATGCCACCGCTGCGCTGCTTCATCTTCTACGAGCATCTCTAGAGTCATCAAGAACGGACAGATTTGCTTCGGGATTTTTATTCAAGGCAGAGTATCTCAATGAATCTCCGAAACCTGGAGACATTGACTCTGCACTGGACGTTTTGCTTGACCCCGAGAACCAAGGGCTCAAGCTGTACCTCAAGGACAGAAGAACGGTTACCAAGATCAGAGACTTTCCTGACGGTCGCCGTGAAGAGTTTCAAGAGACAGTCGAGAGCTGGACAACAGTGAGAGACCGGGTGGAGGAGCTCTACGAGTCTCTAGAAAAGCTGATCGACTTCAATGCTTCCGCTGAGAGCTCCTCAAAAGGCCTCGATGCTAAGCCACGGCTGCATGAACACCTCTTCGGGTGGGACTTTTCTGACATCGCCACGTATCGTGACCCTTTCTTTATCAAAAAGGCAAATCTGCCCCTTCAGTTGCTGAGCTGGGTGGCTTTTACAAAAGCAATCCCAGCCGTCACGCTTTTTGGAAAGGGTTTCGGAAATTTAATCCGGGCAGCACCGAGCATCGGCTCAAGTTCATGTTCGAAGTGGGGAACGGTGCCGACTGAGTGCAACCTCTTGTGCGTTAGTGCTACCGATCTACGAGACATCATTGATAGGATAGGTGATCTATCAGTCAAACCTATCACGGTCGCTCCAGGCGTTGCGTGGAACAACTGTCCCACAGACAAACTATTTAGAACAGTATGTTCGTGTACGTCGACTAGAGAGAAACTTTCCGAAAGACGGCGGCCACTTCATCATCCCATTTCAAGAGCTCAGATCATCCAGATTTCAACGAAACGCGGGCGAGGTAGATTTAGATCTGTCCAGCTACCCTCGTGGTGCTGTCATTTTCGGAAGACAGTCTGAGCGCCATCTCCTCCATTCGCACAGGGCCGATTCGCTCTCCGCCAAGACAAGCTCATCTGTTACAACAGGATTAGGGCACAGCAGCACATCGGAGGCCTCGAATACAGACGACCAGGCCGTCGGTTCCCTACTGACAACATCTTCGACTCGCACTGGGACTCACGAATACGACTCGTCAAACGCAGATAGTGGGGAGGTTGATAACCTGCAATTGCTACCTGAACAGGGCCTTGATGGGGTCAACGGAGAGGAATTGCCACACATGACACTAGTTCAAGGAACCTGTCTCAAGCGGAAAGCTCAAGCAGATGATGAGCACGGGACCGAGGAACAAGCAGACGGTCAAGATGACTCGAGGCCTTCCAGGATTCGAAGGGTGGCAGAGTCGATTGAGAGAAAGTTTCGGTCGCGGGGCGTGGACTGATATCAGAGTCGTCACAGTTCTTGTTTGTTCTAGCATTAATTTAGCTTCTTGGGTATGGACAACCAGACGCAAACCTTAGAGAGTGTCGCAGATTCTTGCCAAAACCATACTTGGAAAAATTGCCCGATTCAGTAATTAGAGCGGCAGTGGGGATAGCGTGATCCGGATTCGCTCCAAGGAAGTTGTAGGATTCCATGAAGAAAACCCACTAGAAGCAGGTAAACTAATTCACGTGGCTCCAGTCCCAGGAAGGTGGAATCTGGCCCGACCACGAGGATGCGGCGGCATCGCTCATGCTATCATCCGGCTCACCTCGTTGATGATCGATGTGACTTCTCTGCACTGCTGCCGCTGCGCATGTACGACGATGACCATGAGCAACCTACCTAGTGGACGGAATCCACTTGGATTGGGGTCATTCTCCCAAAGCCTTCATGTCTCAAGGTGAACCTTTTACTCTAGGCTGGAAGGGCAACTGGATCTCACGGTCCAGGTCCGTTCCGGAAATAAGCCCTGCCCGGCTTTGGCTCCTCCAGAGTGGATTAGCCTCGGGAGGGTTGAACTCCGCCAGTCTCCGACAATCGGCATCGTGAGAATGTCTGCTATGAGAAGTGTCTGTTCGATCGGAGGAATACATCGCCCGCTTTTGTCTGCCCACGTGCGAATGTTGCATTCCAACCCCCTGCTTCGGTTGCGCTTCAAAGGTGCTTAAGTGGTCGGTGAAAACAGAAAGCAGAACAACTTACAGGGCTTCCAGGTCCATTTTCTGACAGTGGCACTAGCGATCCATGGGTTTGGCTAGCAGTCACCAGCCAATGCAGTGCCCAGTATTAAAACAGCCAAGTGCTGAAACTGCGGCATAGAGGAGCTCGTATTGGCTGTCGACGGTACTACCGTCCCTCTTTTCCCCGCACCGGACCTTCATTCATTTTCTTGTTTTCCCCTGGTCGCTCCACACTCTTGTAAACAAGGTTATCTTCGGGGTTGGAACGTTTTGTCGTGCTGGATGTTGACGCACGAGGCATTTCTGAGCACGGGACAGTTGTTGGCTGACAAGGGCAGCCAGGATCGTTTTGGTTGAAGACGCTGTATCCAACTGAAAGGGGTGAGAAACCTACCACCTTTATCATCCACAATCACAGGAGCTGTTCCGTAATCGTCCACCCAAATGACCCTGTACTCCGTCGCTCAGTCTACATAATTAAGGCAGCCAAGGAAGGTACTGGCGTCTTGGCCCCCATGAATCGGTGGAAAGGCCGACGCCTCTGACGCAGTGGCCGGACGGCCTCCCGAGTAACTGGCCGGGGACCCTCCCGTACGGCGCACGCCGTCTGTGACGCCGTACTGGATAACCTGATTGGGCGTAGTTAGCACTCTTTTACTGCTGCTATCATAGGGCTACCTCCACTGAAGAGAGCAACGTACCAGACGCCCACCTCTGGCTTGGCCGCTTGCCCCAAACAGGTAGGTCCCGAACATGCTGGTCGACGCTTTCTGGGGGTCAGCACTCTCTCGGCCGCACCTCCACCTCCACTGGCAGGCCCCAGCATCGATGACATTGGCTCTTCAGCGGTCGAGGGTGACGATCGGCATACGATAAACCATTTTCAATGCTGGGCTGGAGGGGTCACAGGAGCTGCCAAGCTGTTTCTGCACTTGGTAACGGCGCAGCTAAGAGCAGAAGTCTCGTCGTAGTAAAATAGCAAACCCCATCCTTGGGTCGCAGTCTGGCCGATTGTGGGTGCTGTCGTGCGTGCCTGGTCGATCCCGACTGAATCTTTTATAAGTGTTTGCGCTGCCCATCGTGGCCCAGCCCCCCCGGACTCCCACATCTTTGCTCCCCAGCTGGCAATAGCAAGATTCCGTAGAGACAAGCGAACAGGATCACAATGGTCGCCGAAAAGAACCACGACGTCGAGGCCGCCCCGCCACCGGCTCGGCGACAGGACGATGACGAGATCGGTACGGTACAGGTCGAGAACCCCGTCGCCGCTGAGGAAGATCTCAAGCTTGCGCGCGAGCAACAGCACGTTGGCACGCTGAACCGTCGCCTTAAGGCGCGACACGTGCAGTTCCTTGCCCTGTCCGGTGCCATCGGAACGGGTCTCTTTGTCGGCTCCGGCCAGGCCTTGTCTCTCGCCGGTCCGCTGTCTTGCGTACTAGCTTACATGATCACTGGCTTCAATCTGTACTGTGTCATCAACAGTCTTGGCGAGATGGCGACCTGGCTGCCTCTTCCCGGTGCCGTAAGTTTGCATTCAATGTTTTCACAAGTACCAATGCATGCAGACGCTCACATTACCCCAGGTGCCAATCTTCGCTGCCCGCTTCGTCGACCCCGCGCTCGGTTTTACCCTCGGATGGAACTACTGGTACCAATGGGCCATCGGCGTGCCCATGGAGGTCGTCGCCACAGCCGTCATCGTCCAGTTCTGGAATGACCAGATCCCGCAGGTGATCTTCGTCACCATCTTCTTCCTGGCCATGGTCTTCATCAACTTGTTCCCCGTGCGCATCTATGGTGAAGCCGAGTTCTTCTTTGGTGCCATCAAGCTGACGACCATCGTCGTCCTCATCCTGACCATGTTCATCATCACCGTCGGCGGCAGCCCCTCGGGTGACAAGATCGGTTTCCGGTACTGGGCGCACCCGGGTCCCATGAACGAGTACCTGCAGCCAGGTGCCCTCGGCCGCTTCCTCGCCTTCTTCAAGATCTTTATCCAGGCTACCTTCAGCTATGGCGGTAGTGAGATGGTTGTCGTCGCCGCTGGCGAGACCGAGAACCCCCGTCACAATGTCCCCAAGGCCGTGCGCAGAATTTTCTGGCGTATCGCCATCTTCTACGTCATCGGTCTCTTCATGGTGACCCTGTGCGTCTCGTCCAAAGACAGCCATCTCCTCGACGCCATCAACAAGTCAGAGCCCGGCGCAGCCCAGAGCCCCTTCGTCATCGCCATCACCAATGCCGGCATTCGCATCTTCCCCTCGGTCATCAACGCCGCCGTCCTGACCAGCGCCTGGTCTGCCGGCAACTCGTTTTTCTACGGTTCGACACGTGTGCTCTATGCCGCCGCCCTTGACGGCAAGGCGCCCGCCTTCTTCAAGTTCGAGCGCTGGGGTGTTCCCTACGCCTGCGTCGGCGCCACCTCGGCCCTCGGCTGCCTCGTCTACCTGACGGTCAGCAACGACAGCTCCGAGGTCTTCTTCTGGATCAGCAACCTCAGCGCCGTCAGCACGCTCGTCGTCTGGTCTGCCGTGAGCTTCACCTACCTGCGCTTCTACTACGCGCTCAAGCACCACGGCATCGACCGCGACACCCTGCCCTTCAAGTCGCCGCTGCAGCCTTTCCTCGCCTACTTCGCCATCTGCTTCTGCCTCGTCGTCGCTTTCTTCAACGGCTTCGACGCTTTCTTCCCGGGCAAGATCAGTGCCAAGAGCATCATCCCGCCGTACATCAACATCCCCATCTTCCTGGCCCTCTTCTTTGGCTACAAGATTGTCATGAAAACCAAGTTTGTCAAGCTCTCTGAGATGGATATCTGGTCAGGCAAGGCCGAGATCGACGCCCTCGAGGGCACCTGGCCCGAGCGCAAGCCAAGGAACTTCCTCGAGAGGATCTGGTTCTGGATCGCTTAAGCTGTTACGAGACGTATCATCTGTTGACAAGATCGAGCAGTTGTCTGCTTCGTGCCGTGAGAACCAGCCTCGAAACAACATTTGTTTGCGATCTTTAGGGTACTTCAAGCTATCACACAAGATATCCGCCGTAGCTAGAATTTGTACATGTCTTCATAGAATTACAGCGTAAGAAGCTCGACGATACTTTTCATACAGTACCTCCTCCTGCGCAATATCTTAGTATGTGATAGCCTAGACCTCCGCCGCAAGCCTGATAAACCCAAGAAACAGTGCAAATTCAAAGATTGGCCGGGGAAATTGTGGCCCTCCCTGTAAACGCGATCTTATTATAGCGGGGTTGACCGAATCCACGATTTTACCGACTCTGCATCAATGCCCACTGCAGCCAGTGACGAGCTGAGCTTTGGTTGCATTGACAAATCTCATCAGACTGAACCTTGACTTTTTTAGCATTTATATATACCCCGCGTTTCCTTCAACTGTTCGGTCCCATCGACACGAAGAACAGCAACCTCTTCGTTCTTGTTCAGCTTAATCATGTCTTCATACTCAACGGAGTTTGATCCGTCAATCAGAGGGAGTCTTCCACCAGACTTTCACTGGGGATTTGCGACTGCAGCTGCCCAGATTGAAGGTGCTTGGGACAGGGATGGCAAAGGCCCTTCGATCTGGGACACCTTCTGTCACAGTACGGGGCATATCAAGGACAACACTACGGTCGATAATGCATGCATGTCATACGACCTGATGGAGGAGGATGTCCAGCGACTGAAGGAATATGGAGCCAATGCTTACAGATTCTCGCTCTCGTGGCCGCGTATCATTCCACTCGGCGGCGAGGATGACCCCGTTAACGAAGCCGGGATTGCCTACTACAGCAGGCTTATCGACAAGTTGCTTGAAAATGGCATTACGCCCTTCCTCACGCTGTACCACTGGGACCTCCCAGAGTCCCTCTACCGGAGATACGGCGGCATGTTGGACAAGGAGCGCTACACGGCCGACTTCATGCGCTACGCCCGGGTGTGCTTCGAGCGCTTCGGCGACCGCGTCAAGTACTGGATCACTTACAATGAGCCGGTGCTTTCTGCGCGCGCTGGCTATGCGGAAGGGCGACACGCGCCGGGGCACTCGAACGGCACAGAGGTGTGGATCGCAGGCCACACGGAGATCGTCTCGCACGCCCGCGTATGTGCCATGTACAAGCAGGAATTTCAGCCTACGCAAAAGGGACACATCATGATCACGCTGAACGGCGACTGGAGCGAGCCGTGGGACGAGGACGACCCGCTCGACGTCGAAGCAACCAAGAGGGGCATGGACTTTGAAGTCGGTTGGTTCGCCGACCCGATCTACGGCAAGGGCGAGTGCGACTACCCGGCGTCTATGAGGGCCCAGCTCGGAGACCGCCTCCCGCGCTTCACTCCTGAGGAGCAGCGGCTGATACGCGGGAGCTCCGAGTTCTACGGCATGAACTCGTACACAACGCACTTTGTCAAACACCGCGACGAACCGCCGGAGGAGAATGATGCCAAGGGGAATATCATCAGGATGGACACTAATAAGGCAGGCAAGGAACGTGGTATAGAGAGCGATACCCCATGGTTGCGCACTGCGCCGTGGGGCTGGACAAGGCTATTGCGGTGGATCTGGGACCGGTACCAGACGCCCATCTACATCACGGAGAATGGCACGACAGCCAAAGGCGAGCACGAATGGCGTCCCCAGAACAAAGATGACATCCTCGAGGACCCGCACCGCTTAGACTATTACCAGTCGTACGTTGCCGAGGTTGCAAAAGCATGCCAGGAAGGGATCATTATCAAGTCGTACCTGGCGTGGTCACTACTTGACAACTTTGAGTGGGCATTAGGCTACACAGCGAGATTCGGGGTGACGTGGGTGGACTTTAAGGACCCTAAGCGCACGCGGTATACAAAGCGGTCGGCTCTATTTCTTGGCGACTACTTTAGCCATCTGATAGCGCCGCAGAAGTAAGCTCTTATTGGTACATTCTGTGTTAATCAAAGTTGTGGTTCTGTCACTATACAGTGCCTCGAAGAATGGTTCTAGGAGGCGATGGCATGCATAAGCCATTCCATATCACAAATAGAAATCTGTCAAAGTCTCAGCCAGAACCGACACCGAGCGTAATGTGATCCTGGTTGAGGCAGTTTGGCTTGAGCATTAATTTATGTTATACACGCCTTCCTAGGAATGCGTATGCCTTGGCTATGTTCAATGTGGCCCAAGAAGATTATTATTTGCAATGGGCACGCTACATCCGTGAACGACATCCCTTCTTTCTCATGAGCAAACGGTCTCTCACGATGTCTCTCGGGAAATCCTATGATGTGCTAAGTAATCCGAAAGTCTTCCATGTTTGCGGCGCCATGTTGATCCATTAATCCAGCCCATACCATGGCATTCATTACACGCGGATTCTCAAGGATCGCGTACCCTATGAGGTGGAAGCCATTACCATCTGTCCTTCGTCGCAAGACCACAGGAAGCACTACACCGTAAATCAACATGATTTCGTCACCGACTCGAGCAGTGACGGGCAAATTACCCAGTCCCGATACGACAGGTCCATCACTCCTGAATAGGGTTCTTCTTTTGGTCGCCATCGGATTGCATATATGCTCGACGAAGCAGTGCCAAAGGGCCGGCTTCTGGCTTATGCGGTCGAAAATGGCCGAGCTTGAGTGCTTCCAATTCAGTCTCCAGTCTCTTGGTTGGGGATGGTATCCAAACCAGCTCCTGAATCGCGAGCATTTCGCTCCATCTTGCAGTGGGTCACTGAACAGATAGTAGCCGAGATCGTGTCCCGAACTCGTTGGTACCGCGGTGCGAAGGATCCCAATATTCTGGAGGTATGGTGCTTCATCGGCTTCTCGAGCTGGTCGCGTTGTTGAGATAGCGGCGAATGCGGGCGCTTTCCAACTAACGTCACCAATAATCCACCCTTTGACTATCAATTCACCAGTCAAACCAAACGAAAAGTCTCCAGGTCCGGTCGCGGCACCACGCCAGTTCACGCCACGCCAGTCTCCAACTTTCGTAAACTTTCTGCGTCCGAGGTAGTCGTGCGGGCTTATCCAATGGTCTTTAGCGTTTGATCTCCAATCCGGAACCCATGATGGTTGGTCTGGAAATGCCCCATTTGCAGTCAGCAACAGGTTCAGATTTCCGGTAGCTTGCACAACGCGAACGAAGAATGCTCGATAAAGATCTTCGACTGCCACAGAATAGTCTGGGTGTTGCAAATTCACACCTAGCCTAGTCATCACACTGTAGACTCCATAGACCTTGTCTTTAGATTGTGTGCAATCTCGTGACCAAGTTTCCTCCAATGTCATATCCAGAATCCTTTCCTGCCTGTCGTAAAAGCCTAGCTTTCTCGCGGTGTAAATAGCGAAAGCTATCGCTAAGCAAGTGAGGCCTAACCATAGGCCAAGTGCAGCTGAAATAAAATAAGTCTTGAAGTAGTATGCGCCGTACATGACCTCGAAACGGGCGATCATGCCTATCGTGGGGATCAAAGCGAGTATGCAAAGTATAAAAGCTAGCGGAATCGAGCCGATGCTGAGCTTAATCGCTGCTTGGTTTCTGTGTATGCCAGAAGTGAACTTAATATAGTCATCCAGAACAACCCCAGGCTCGTCGCCGGGTAGCTCCCCGTGAACAATACCTCTGTGACCGGGTCTTGGTGGTTTCGTTACAGAGATCCAAAGGAAAATGATTCGAAGCCAAGCTTCGTAGTCTGGAGTTGAGGAGCCATACTCCAATGACCTCAGCCACATTGACGGCGCCCAGCTCAAATACACAATCGCATATAGCATATTTCGCCAAGATAAACGGCGGTTGCCGATGCAGATCCAAGGGCTGGGGCTCATTGAGACTTCCTGCAAGGTCCACATGCGCCGTGTCCAATGATTATTGAGGATATGACTGTTGACAAGACTGATATAGTCAGTTCGAATTTGTCGAGGTGTGTCCCTCCACCTCGGTAGCAGTAATCGAATTATTGAAGCCCACAATTGTCGTAGTTTGTAAGTAAATAGATCCCGAACTTCTTGCAGTGCTATTCTCCACTTGGTTATTCGGCCTGGCATATGATAAAAACTGCTGTCTGCTCTTTGAAGCAGATCTTGTCGACCGACTTGAGTTATGAAGTCTACTGCTTTGTCTGATTGCGACGTGCCTCTGCCTAGCCAGATGCACATCGACGAAGATGTTGCGTAGATGTCACCCATAAGTTGGATCTGCCTTGCCTTCTCCTGCTCGTTGGACTGATTAATGCATATAGCGTCAATCCACAATGTGATAGACCCGTCGCTATTCCTATCTCTATCTTCCCGCAGTGGGTCACGGTGAAGCGAGTCGAGAGCGTCCCACAGATTGTCAGTTACAGGTATATGGTGCTGCCCACAGGTTATGGTTCGAGGTGGACATGATGCAGTGCCCCACACGTACGATAGGGCAACGAAGTCAGGGTTTGTAGCCAAGTTTACAACACGGAGTGTGCCGTAGATTCCGTCGTCACCTGATTCGGGAGTGAATGGCTGCAAAACAAAGAGCCGGATGTCCTGACGGCCAGAGAGTGGCACCTGGCCATAAATATCATCATTGGTAGCGTCTTGAATGAGACTGGTATTCATAACAACGTCCGTGATATCATTCGTTCTGGGTGGCAATGGTGTCTAACTCGACGTCGACGGTAGCTGTAATACATGCACTGGCGTTAAGTGCTGCCATTGTCTTCTTGGTCCGGATTGAAGACAACTTTATTGGGGGGGGGGGGGGGGGGGGGGGGGCGGGGATGAAGACTTGTGATGTACAAAACTTGTCTGAGCGAAGAATATTGGCATGAGCAAAGAGGATGTTGAGGCGGGGAAGTTGGGCTCAGTCGGAAAATTTTGCATTTCAGCCTCGTGTGCAGCGCCACAAATGGAAAGGCACACTCTTCTTGTATGTAGGCAGTTTTTTAGGCGCACCAATCAGAGAACCTTCCTATCAGCTGCAGACAATCAAGAGGGATCAGCTCATCTCAAGTGTGTAAGGCTTCCAAGGTTGACTTGGAAGTTGCGTGCCACAGCGCTACAATTGAAGTCCATGCATTTTAGATGTTGCCGTTTTCTAGAAAGACACAGGCTAACGTCGATACATGAACAATAGAATGGTAGTGGCAATTCGTATGATGAATAAATTCGTACAGATAGACATGTACGAGCTCTTGTTTTCCCATTGGTGCTCCTCGGGTCTTGTTGAGAAGTCACAACGTGAATGATCCTCAAAGTTCTCAGGTCGCAATTCGTAGCGTGCAACGCTGGGGACGCAGGAACCAAGCACTAGCTAAAAGCATCATTGATTCCCCACACGGAAGGCCCCGAAGGATCACTCCAGGGCTAAAAAGCTGATTTTGCACTCGAATCGCGAGCTGACAAGACGCGAATACGACTACGAATACCGGATTCATGTCTTGAAAAACTCGTCTTACACATTCGTCCGTCTGTTTAGTTATTTTCATCGACCGACATCCAGAAGCCGCCTTGAACATCTTGAACAAAGACCGTCGGAAAGGACAGCCAGAAATATGGGTCTCACATCTTCCAAGCTGCAGAACATCCTGGCGGGGCCGCAAACTCCGGGCCATCGCGACGCGTATGCGCTCGTTACGGGCGCGACATCCGGCATCGGACGCGACCTGGCGCACGAGCTATGCCAGCGCGGATTGAACCTCGTCGTCCACGGCCGAGACCCGAAGCGATTAGACGCGCTGATCAAGGAGCTCAAGGAGGCGCACCCGACCTGTGACGTCAGGGGCATCATCCTCCACGCCGCGACCGCATTCACGGCCTCCGGCGAGGCCACGCCTGAGGCGCGCGACGCCATTGCTTCCCTTAGCGACCTCAAGCTCAAGGTCCTCGTCAACAACGTCGGCATGGGCCACAACCCGGCCAAGGACTTCATCGCCTTCACCGAGCAGACGCCCGCGCAGATCGCCGCCATCATCCAGATCAACATCTCGTTCATGACCTTCCTCACCCACGCCTTGCTGCCAGGCATGAAGCGGCACGCGACGGCGGGCGACCCGAGCTTCGTCATCAACGCCGGGTCCCTGGCCGACATGGGCCTGCCGTGGATCTCGGTCTACTCGGGCGCCAAAGCGTACATCGCTGGCTTCAGCAAGGGGCTTGACTCGGAGCTCAAGGGGGAGGGCCAGCATGTAGAGGTCATCTCCGCTCTCATTGGTGACACGGACAGTGACGGGCACAAGGTCGGCACTAGCCTGTTCACACCGTCGTCCAAGGACATGGCTAGGATGATGATTGACTCAGCGGCTGGATCAGGGCCTGTCGTTCGCGTGCCGTACTGGGGACACCTGTTTCAGCTGTGGCTCTGCAGAGTACAGCCATACAGGCTGTTGCAGAAGGGCATGATCTACAACGTGGGAATGATACGGGAAAAGAATGGTCTGTCGGCCAAGAAGCAGGTATGATGAGTCAGTTCTGCGTTGGTGGATGAGGGCACCGCCTTGTTAGACTTTACTATTGTTATATCCTAAGAGTGTCCACCTACATAGACATGCAGAAGACAAATGAACCCATCGTTCATCTCTGTCTCAGGACCAAGAACGTAACCATACGTTGTCACAGCTCTGGCATTGAAGTCAAGGGTATCCTCTGAGCCAATGGTTGAATGCAGAGTCGGCCTGATTCCAGTCCGAACCGAGTCTCTGCACCATCGTCACGCCTTGGAAATCGAGTTGATATTTGTAAGCTTCTGCTTATTTTCGGGAGAAGTGTTTGTTTTAGTGTCATGTACCAACCCAAGAAGGAGGCATCCCCACGTAAACCTGATGTTTTGCAGATATGTCCGATCCCCCTGTCTTATATCCGAAAAAGCACTTTACTTGTTTCTTGTCTGCTCATCATATCCAACCTTGCAAATGATGAATTGTAAGGAACATGAAACATATGTATATAAGAGCGTGCTGAAAAATATTGATTTTCTTGTGTTGTCTCGATATTTGAGATCCACAGAGCATCATCCCCGGGCACATATCACAGCTATGTGGCGTTACACTCTTGCCTTTTGCAGCCTTATCTGTGCCATTGGCATAGCCTATATAACCTCAGTAACAACCGGAGAAGTTGCTAATTTGCCTCTGCCACACCGACTTGTTGTTCAGTACCCGAAACCCACGTGGCTTGAGAGCATTGCCGTCCGTTCAAATGGGGACCTCCTCGTGACCGGCATCCAGCCATCTGCTCCGCTCTTCATGATCTCGAATCCTGCAAGTCTGGCACCAAAGTCATCACTCCTGCACTCGTTCAGCACAGCCAAAAGTCTTACTGGCATCACCGAAGTCAGCGAAGATCGGTTCGTTGTGGTGGGAGGAAACTTCTCGGGCATCACACCGATCAAGGAGTCGTTTTCAGCGTGGAGCATCGACTTTCGCCAAGGTGAACCGAGCATCAGGCTAGTCGCCTCGCTTCCCAAGGCTACTTTTCCAAACGGCCTCACCTCTCCCGAAGGGTCTCGGGATGTGGTCCTCATCGCAGATTCGGCTCTAGGACTTGTCTGGAACCTCAACATTGCGACCGGAAAATGTGACGTTGCCGTCAATGTTCCTGAGCTGGCGGCTCCTGCAGGCGCAGCATTTGGCTTTGGCGTCAACGGCATCAGAGCACACAATGGTCATCTCTACTGGACAAACAGTGCCGAAGCCGCCATCTATCGCATCAAGATCACCCCGGCTGGGTATGCAGTCGAGGGAGCAAGAGCCGAATTGGTAGTGCGAGCAGACGCCCCATTCCTTGACGATTTCACTATCGATGCCAAGGGCACGATTTGGGCCACGACCAACATTGACAACCGAGTCCTTGCATTCAAGCCTTCGGGGAAGACCATCACTGTCGCCGGGGCTGTTACGGAGATGACGGTCGCAGGGGACACGGCTGCTGCCTTTGGTCGTGGGGCAACAGATAAATACATTTTGTATGTTAGCACGAGCGGTGCCATTAACACCCCTGTCAACGGCACTCTGACAGAAGGAGGGAAGGTTGTGGCCATTGACACCACGGGCTTCTGAAAGGCCGCACCCACTTGTGACGGCATGGTCTTTGGAATTTAGGTGCCTATCCCAGTGAAATTACGCGTCAATATAATGCTTTCAATCGTTTCATTTCCCACTTCAGTCAATTTGAGCATGAAATGCTTCTGCCTGCACTTCCTTCAAGACTCAAAGTGTTCCATACGCGGCGGAACTCCGCCAGCCTCATTTCCCAACACTGAAGCCCCAGTAGTGCGTATCTGCTTTGGGACAGAGGGGCTGCTAGATTCAGCGCAGTGTCTACGCGTTATCATTTTAATTGGTTCACAGGCGCGAAATGCCATTAAAATTCTCCACCTTAGCTGCCCTGGCGAAACTTCGCTCGGTGGGGAGCCGGGACGCGAACGTCGTGGGACCAGATCCTCAAACCATTGTATCTGTATCTCAATTGACGTCTGCCTGATTCTCTTTTCCTTCAAATTGCAGTATATATGACTGGGTAGTTAGCCGGTGCTCGAGACGGGAGGAAGGACATCGGACACCAGTCACCAATTCACAAGACACAGCGCTACTAAGCCACAAAAATGGCGCCCGAACCGATATCCGTCGAGGTGCAGCGCGAGAACATGGACGCCTTGAATGCCGAGGGCGTCCAGTACATCGGCAAATGCCCGCCTCACCTCGGCGAAACCTACCTCGAGATCCAGCTCCCCGACGGCCGGACCAACCGCACGCTGGTCGTGTGGCCCAAGCCGGCACCCGGGGATGCCAAGCCTCTCGAGTGCCCACTGATCGTCCACTTCCACGGCGGCGGCTTCTCCGTGTCCAGCCCCGACATGTTGGGGGCACCGGCCCGAGGCTTTGCGACCATGTTCAAGACAGTCGTGGTCTGTCCGTCGCTGAACCAGCTCCCGGAGCAAGCCTTCCCAGCACCGGTCGAGATTGCCTGGGAGGTCTGCGCGTGGCTGTCCAAGTCGAGCAATCTCAACGACGGGCTTTTGAAGGATGAGGGCATCCGAGTTGAACCCAGCCGTGGTTTCATCGTCGGCGGTCTATCAGCGGGCGGCACTGCAGGAGCGGTCATTGGCGGCATCCAGGGAGCAGCATCGGCCAACCTGAAGGAGTTTGCGCACCTGTCGCCTCTCCAGAGCCCTATCACGGGCATTTTCGCCGGCATACCCACGACCGTCACCGAGGAGATGATCCCGGAGAAGTACCGACCCGATCTGAAGTCGAGGGTGGAGAACGCCGACCCAGAGGGCTTCATCATCGTCATGATCAAAGAGCTCGAGAGGATGATCGGGATGGTGGACTCCCCCTGGTTCTCACCAATCAACCTGGACCTATCCGACCCCAGGATGACCAAGGACCACCCTCCCAAAGTATTCGTCTTTTGCGGCGCCAAGGACGCGTACCGCGACGACGCCATCATCTATCAGAAGTGGCTCTCGGAGGAGGTCAAGGGTGTCGAATCGCGAGTTGTTGTGATGGAGGGCGGTCATATGGGGTGGATCTCACCCCCTATACCGGAATGCCATTCCAAAGAGATGAGGGAGATGCATCTGGACGGCATGGCGTGGCTCCTCAACACCGAGTGGGACAGAACCCAGCCCTTTCCGGTTTAGTATGCGGCTGGTCAGGTTGAGGAATGGGGGAATAGCTCGGAGTTGGAGCGACTAGATAGACGGAGCTATTGAATCATCACATAGAAAATCATTTATCATTATATAGACGATGTTGGATCTGTCATGACTGCCGCTCATGCAGCGGAACTCTCCCTCATACTGTGACGGTGATTACCACCCGCCCTGGCCCTCAACCGGCATCCTGATATCCTCACTATCGCACACAGCAGCAAACACGCGCTGCAGCACCCTCCGCATGCGCTGCAGGTCCCGCACACCGGCGGACCACTTCCCCAGCGTCGCGATCGAGATGCGCGTCAGCTCCCGCCAATTGCCGGGCGGCTGCAAGGGGCCACCGGCCACGACAGCGGCCAGGACGATGAGCGTGCAGCGAAACGTCCGGCGCAGGACGACCCAGGTGCCGCCGTGCCGGCCATGGCTGGCGCAGCGCATGATGCAGTTGACGCAGAGCGTCATGTCGCGCTGGGCGAGGCTGGCGACGGCGGGCGCGGGCGGGCTGTCGGCCGGGTGGTGCAGGCAGTAGTAGACGAGGGGCCGCAGGATGCACTCGTTCCATTCTTCGAAGCGGCCCTCGAGGTAGTAGGCCATCTCATTGTTGGGCTGGGAGGCCGGATCCCAGCGCATGGTGCGGGGGAGGTGGGATTGCCTAGGCGCAGGGTTGAGATACGTCAGTAATCTGCGGAACGGGAGTGCACAGGATGATATCCTACCAGTCGGAGATCTGTTTTTCAGATTCATAGTATTGTCGGCATACTAGATCGATGTTCTCAACCCAATTCTGCTCTCCCTTCTCGTAGATGATGGACAGGACTTGGTCAAAGGTCCGCCGCAGCGAGATCTCGGCGAGGTAGAAGAACCATATGAACTCGTTTCTGCCGGGCGAAAACACATCTGATATGTCACCATCATCATCGTCGTCGTCGTCGTCGCCACTGGGAATCAAGCGGTTCAACTGCTCTGGTGGGGTGGGAAAGGCGGCCGGGTATTTGAAACCCGCAAGGTCGCTGGCAAGTGTGATGCCGAGCTCTGTGGCAAACTCTCTGAGAAAAGTCGGCGCATTAGCATCAACCAGAGACATTGTGATGTACCACGAGTAGTGAATGGTCATATGCATACCTCTCCCCCTTGTGAATGGACCAGAATGCTCTCTGTTCCAAGTGATAGTCGATGCTCGACGGTTTCGATTCCCTTCGCGGATGGTCCTGCCCGGTCATGTGGCGCCGCTTTTCTTCTGCGCGACGCTGCATGTGGTGAAGGCGGAGTCGGGTGGCGGCTTGCTGCAGATACATCCAGGCCTGCAGCGGCCGAAAGGCGAATCGTTCGAATAGCGATGCGTAGTAGAAGCACTGGATGTCGATGAGCGAGGAGCCAAGTAGTCCGAACCGCTTCTGGGCCGCCTCGTAGTAAGCCTCGGCAACCTCGTCGTCAGACCCTGACATGATCTCGGCAGGGACGATCGCTTCACGCCGTGCTGTGTTCGGGGACGGTGCGGATAGGACAAATGGTGGAGGTGTCCAGGCGCGAGAGTAGCTGGCCAGAGCACAAGCAAGAAGCTGGAACACATGTTAGCGGACGTGTCATGGACAAGCAGGTAGATATTGACCCTGGACATGTCTTGCAGTCGTTGAATCAGAGACATGGAGTCAGACTTACCACTATGCATGACTTTGCATCCCAGTCCAGTCCATCCTCGGCCACAGACTTTGCATACGAGAGCAGGTCGTGGGCATCTAGGATCGGATTCCGACAGTTCACTAGAGCGAGAAACTTCTGACACAGCGTGACAAAAGCCTGATCGCGCACTCCTGGGCCGAAGGCAGGTCTCTTGGCCTTTGCGTACTGTCTGCCAGACCCAGGTGTGCCGGCCGCTGGCGATGCAGAAGGTCTAGCAGGCGAGGGCCCGGTGTCGTCGTCGCCATCCCCGCGCACATACGCGTCGAAGATAAACGAGTCGATGGAGGCATCCTCCTCAGTCATGACATCGCTGAGGATAGGCCACTTCAGAATGGACTCGCACTTTGTGTACTGAAGATACGCAGTCGACGAAGGAGACGGCTGGTCGTCGGACCCGTCCTCCGTTTCCATGGCCCCCAGACCGCCACTGTCATGGTCCATGCCGTTCCCAGGCGCAGAAGACATGTGCGACGAGCCCCCCATCTCGGACGCCGCGCCACCACCACCACCCGCGACGCTACCGCCCACGGCACCAGCCACCGCGCTCGCAACGGTGTCGGCGCCCACCACCGACGGTGACGAGCGGGCCAGCAGGTTGCGGATGTCGTCGAGGCGCTCGAGGACCTCGCGGTGCCGGCTCGCCGCCTCGTCGAGCCCGACCTGCAGGCCGTCGGCCTCGGAGCCGTCGGTGTAGACGCACCGCGCCTGGTGGTGCCGGCACGAGCCGCACACGGGCCGCACATTGTCGCATTTGGTCTTGCGCAGGCGGCAGAACTGGCAGGCGGCGAGCGCGCGCTTGCGGCGCACGTACGGGCTGGCCGTCGAGGTCGACGCCGACGCTGCTGCGGGCGGCGCTCGACTCGCGGCGGCCGCCGCCGCCGTCGCGGGGTCGGACGTCGAGCCGCCTACCGCCCAGGTCGACATGGGGTCCGCGGTGTGATCGGCGGCGGAGGCGGTGGAGGCAGAGGCGGGGGTTCCAGCGCGGCGGGCCGCCTTCTTCTCTGCGGCGAGGGAGGAAGAGGACGACGAAGGGCCCCTGGCTGTTGCTTTGGGCCGTGATTGAGGCTCCCGCCAGGTCGACGGAGGCGGCCGCTGGGCTGGGTGCGGGCTGGCCTCGTCGTCGTTGCGGGCGGACAGGCTGGAGGAGGGACGCCTTTTGGCGGGGTTTTCTGGGGCACCGCTACCACTGCCCACAGCTTTGCTCCTCGCGGGGAGCTGGGGGGACATGCGCATGGGCATCAGCGGCGGCAGCGGAGGCCCCGTATAGAACGGTGGGGGCGGGTGGTTCTCCATGCCGGTGGCGGTGCGTGTGGTCTCTCTCTCCGAGCACCGAGGACTGCCGTTCCGCGATTAACTTTTGCCCGTGTATGGAACGCGTCAAGGAGTCGTCGTCCAGTGAGAGACAGCTGGGAAGAGGGTAGCGGCAACTGCCGAGCACAAACTTTCTCAGATCAATGGCCGCCTCTAGCCCAAACTAGTTAGAAAGGGGGCATCATCCTTCTCCCAAGGTCGGCTACCCCAGAAAAACCCACGCTTCGCTGCCGCTTCTGACAAACACCTCGGCCGTTAGACTCGTCCTTGCGCACCCAGAACAATATCCGGGGAGTTCTTCAACTCCGCCGGGCTGACTTATTGAGCGTCATCGCCAATCGGGGCTTTTTGTGTGTAACACACCAACGTAGCGCCTCGAGTGCTGAGCCTCCCACCCTCCCACACCGGGAGAACTCAGTACCGACAGGCTGTCGCTTCAGACTAGCAGAACAGCCATGCTCATCCAATCATGTAGGACCCGAAGGAACAACATAAGACCCCGATTTATGAGGCAGTCTCAGCTATGTCGATCTACTACGATATAGCAAGGTTTGATGATATGCAGTTCCAGTGCTGAGTGCTTGTCGATCGATCTCATGGGGGAGTTGCATATTCAATTGGGACAGGAAGGGTGCAGTTCTACGGTTTGGGCGTTCAAGGATATGATTTCGATGCTCTTTCGTTTCAAATCCTGATATTGAATAGACTATTCTATCGAGGAAAGAAACAAACAAAGTTGTGCTTTTGCACATCCCAAGTTGAAGTGGGAATCCATGCCTGCTGCTCACTATCTCTCTCATCGATCGCAATTCCTTCCCAGTCACAGACCATGCAGACAACAAGCCTAGACTACTATTTCGCGCAGAATCAATAGCTGAAAAGCAGTGTCTATGGAGTCAAACATGATGAAGGTCATGTCACAAAACAAAGACAGTGATGCAACTTGAGCAATTAGTCCTTGCGAGTAGCCTGCTCCTCGAGCTGCGTAGTGTTGCCAGCCTCGGCCTCCATGGCAAGGGCCTTCTCGCTGGGCTCGTCGTGGCGCTCAACAATGCCAGTGCACTGGTAGCCTTTTGTGAGAGAAATGGGTTAGTCGGCCGATTCACTCGGAGTGAATAGAATAGATAGGACATACTCTTGAACTTGCGGGTGGGGACCTTGTTGTAGAACATCTCATCAATGTTCTCGAGGGAGCGGCGGTGAGTTTCCTGTGTTGAAAGTACTGGGTCAGCGAACGTTTTCTACTGATGGAACTTTGTTCAGGGCTACTTACCGGAAGGAAGAAGAAGATAAAGACGAAGCTGATAATGTTGGAGCCGAGCCAGATGTAGCCGACCTTGGGACCAATGTTCAGAGCCTCGGGGTTGATAAAGTAAGGAGTGGTGAAGGCAATCAGGAAGTAGGCGATGAAGCCGATACCGTTACCGAAACCAAAGGTCATGGCACGCAGACGGTTGTTGGGCACCTCACTGGCGACAATCCACGAGGTGGGACCAACAATGGCAGCGTAGACAGTCTGGAAGATAACGAC
This sequence comes from [Phialemoniopsis] sp. UDSM-2020, assembly GCA_018873225.1. NCBI lineage: Eukaryota > Fungi > Ascomycota > Sordariomycetes > Thyridiales > Thyridiaceae > Thyridium > [Phialemoniopsis] sp. UDSM-2020. The sequence continues at coordinate 5,794,116 of JAEILZ010000002.1, read as the reverse complement.
CATGCCGACAATGGTCTTGCCGGTCGCGACGGTACCGGGGTGGACGGTCCAGACGGCCGCAATGACCAGCATGAGGACGGCCTGAGTACCGAATCCAGTCATGAGAAGCGGGCGGCGTCCCACGAAGCGGTTCAGGAAGACACCAGAGAACGCACCGATGAGAGACATCGTGGTGACGATGATGGAGTCGATGAAGGGCTGCTTGGATCCGGCAATCTGGAAGAAGTAGGTCTTGTAGCTGGAGATGAAGGGGAAGCCAGACGCGCCGTGCATGGTACCGGCAGCGATGGTAAGGAGAGTACGGCGACGCTCGGCGTCGTTGAACATGAGGCGAACAGCACCCCAGCCGCGCAGGGTCCGCTCCTTCTCGCCCTCAATCGCGTCCACAATCGCGGCGATCTCAGCGTCGATCATCTCGGCCGGGAACGAAGTGCCACGGAGGCGGATGAGGTGTCTCCGGGCATCCTCGGGACGGCCCTTCAGGATCAGCCAGCGAGGAGATTCCGGAACGACAAACGACATGAGGATGCAGAAAACCGGGATGACGAAGAGAACGAACAGAGGGATCTGGTAGGAGAGGCGGGACGTGAGGTGCGAGGTCGCATTGTTGATGACGGCGCCGATGACGGTACCAATGCAGACCGAGACCTGGACGAAGGTGACGAGCGCGCCACGAAGATGCGACGGGGCCGCCTCGGAAATGTAGATGTTGGTGAATCCAATGAAGAGACCGTTCGATACGCCAAACAGGAAGCGGCCAAAGACGATGGCGCTCTTGTTGGTGGACAGGACGAGGATGAGGTTGGCGCCGATTCCAGCCAGCGAACCCACAATAAAATTCTTTCTGCGGCCCAGGCGGTGGGAGAAGAACTCAAGAGTCAGGGAACCGACAATGACACCCACGTTCATCAGACTGGTGATGAGCTGCTGGAAAGAAGGGTCGATGCCGTAGCCCTGGGGCGCCTTGGGGTTAGGGTGGCCAAAGACCATGAGGAAGCCCTTGAGGGCCTGGGCGGCGTTGATGATGGAAATGTCGAGGCCATACTGGAGGGTTGCAAACGAGACGATGAAGCAGAAAAAGATGGTGCGGAAGTAGTTCTTGACTGCCATGAGGCCCTCGCGCGTGGCGAGGGTGGGCGCCACGACGGCCTCTTCGTTCGACATCTTGGAGAGAAGCGCTGTGGTGACTTGAGGCGTCTCTCGGGAAGGGTGCTCGTCTCGCGGCCCGTAGCACTTGGTCAAAGGTTGATGGATCGCTGTTCCAGGACAGACGAAAGACTCGATGCAAGACAATCGAGGCAAAAGGAGTCTGATCAACAAGGATGCAGGGGAGGGATTAAATAGAATCACGTCTCATGGGCTGGCAGGACGAGAATAGGAGAACGTGAATCATCTACCCATCTGCCGACGTGGAAGAAGGTGTGCGGGGAAGGGAGAGAGCGAGACAAGAAAAAAAAGGACTTGGAGAGATCCCTTCTACCCCAGGTTTGTCTTTCCCCATACACTGACTTTGATAGCCAACAGGATGGTTCTGTATACTAACCTGGAGCGCGCCTTGGGCAGCGAGGTGAAAATTCTTGGGAAGCGTTGTTTTGCCATCCTCGTCGAGGCTTTCGAGCCCCCCTCAACGCTTTCCCCCTCACAGGACAAGTTTGGAACCAACAGACCAGACTAGGCCGGATTCCGCATGAATCGTAGGAAAGGCAAATATCGGGGATGAGCGCGGACGTAAATTATGGAGTAGAGACGTGGGGTTCTTACGGGGTCCCCCGGCCCGCAAACTCAAATGTCGGCATTGTGGTTGGCCAAAGGACATTGTTGAAATGCACGAAAAGATTAGCTCGAAGCCGTAGGAGTCGGTGGAGAAACATCAGAGCCAATGATGTGAAGCTATTTCAGGGTGACCCGGGTCCAAACTTGGGGGCCGGTGCAGCTAATGCCTTCAAGAGTGGACTGAAAACAAGGGTTGCTCAGCACTGAGAAGCTCGGTTCAGCGATGCTTGAATGCTGGGCTGGGCTGGGCTGGCGTCAGAGGGCTGGAAACGCCTCGCTCTAAAACCTAGTTTTCTAGGAGTGCTTGGTATTCCAAGAGATCGGGACCCCATGTGGAACACCACCGACTCCGTTCGTGGATGTCATTGCCCATTTCCGATCATGAGGCCTCTGAATTAGAAACATTCGGCGTCTTGTTCTCCTCCCCATGAATCCCCATGATTCCCCATGACTCCCCGAATCCCGAACCCACCGGATGCACTGGAGAAACGAGGCACCGACTGGACTTGGATCAATAAAATTCCAAGATGCGAGACAGACATCGACAGCAGCAATAGCTTCCCCCGCCTTTCTCCACATAATTCGTCCGCGTTATTCCCCGACAAGACACTTGACGTGCGACGGACCCAGTGGCAAGTACGGAGACAGATGTGTGCGGGGAGTTGAGGGATTATCGTGTGACCACGCCGGAAGAACCGTTCAGTCTTGGGAGGCGATTCTACCCCATCTCCCCGCGGTCTTGGGGCTCTATCGTACATTTATACGCCGATACACAACTCTGTCTCTACTTCTTCATTCTAGAGGGTACGGAAAAGTGCATATAATCGCAACCCCAGGCATCTTGAAGCTCTAGTCCAGGAGCAGCAGTTCTGTCTAGTTTACTTCGCCAACACGCATAATATTGGTCCTTGGCATACCCCTCTGCATCTCTATCTGGAAATTTTACACTGCCGACTGGACCCCGCTTATCCCGTCACAATGGCTGGCGTTCTCTACATCGATACGTCCTTCAACAAGGTCACCGTCAAGCCTGTCCACCCGACCTTTGGTTGCGAGGTCCAGGTCCCTGACTGGAACAACCTTGACGATGAGTCTGTCAAGGAGATTGTTCGTGCCGGCAACAAGGTAAATCACATCGCTCTCTCGTTTCGGTACAATTTGCTGACGCTCGACTCAGTATGGCTTCTGCATCTTCCGGAATACTGGTCTGGATGACAAGGGCCATGTCGAGTTCTCGAGGAGACTAGGTGACCTCGACAACGTCTCGCGGTTCATCACTGGTGACCGCAAGCTCCGGTACGATTACATGGAGCTCTTTGACGCAGGCAACATCGGCGATGACGGCACTCTGCTTGACCCCGACAGCAGCCGTGCTCACACCAACCGAGTAAGTAGCTAAGCAAGGAGAAAACTTGGAGGACGACTGCCTCTGCGTTTTGTCTGCACATGCAATGCTGACCCTTCTACTAGGGTAACCAACTCTTCCACACCGACTCCAGCTACAACTTCCGCCGCGCCAGCTACTCGCTGCTGCGCGCCGTCGAGCTACCGCCCAAGGGGACGGGAGGCGAGACCCAGTTCGCCGACACCCGGACCGCCTTCCTCGAGCTGCCCGAGGACCTCAAGAAGGAGATCGTCAAGAACGACTACATCGGCTGCCACACCCTGGCCCAGTCGCGCAAGCTCGGCAGCCCGGAGTACTTCCAGAACCTCGATCCGAGCAAGTTCCCCATGGCGCGCCACCGCCTGGCCCAGATCCATGAGGGCAGCGGCCGCGTCAACCTCTACGTCGGCGCGCACCTGCACCACATCGAAGGGCTGCCCGAGGACAAGTCCTTCGAGCTGCGCGACTTCCTCAACAAGCACGCGACGCAGCCCAAGTACGTCTACACGTTCAACTGGGAGCAGCCCGGCGACATGATCATGTGGGACAACCGCGCGACGAACCACCGCGCCGCGGGCGGCTCCTTCGCCGGCAAGTTCCGCCGCGACCTGCGCCGGACGACGGTGCACGACGACAGCGCCAACGCGTGGGGGCTCAACGATAGCGAGGGCGCCAGCGCGCTCGGGTACCAGCTCAGCTCCAAGAACACTGACAACGCCGATATGACGCCCGCGGCTCGCGCGGCGCCTGCTCCGGTCCCTGTTGCTGCGGCCTCATAGTCGACGGGCAGCGAGGTAGAAGAGTAATCCGTGTGGAAGAAGATGCCGCCGATAGCCGGCTTTGCAGTCTCGAGTGGCTGCGCGATGAGGTAGTTGCGGTGGATGGCCAGGGGTTTTGGATATCAGGTGCACTTTAAGGTGACCACCTAGATTGAGGTACTCGAAGAATGCCCCTTTCAAATTCGTGCTCTAAATCAGCACAGATAGTTATGATACAAAAGAACGATTCAATATACCACTTTTATGCCTCAAAGGCAGCTTTTCGATCAAGAAGCCAGACCCAATTATCACACTTTAAGAAAATGGCTGTAGTTCAGTAGAAGTTGCCTGTCAGGGGTGAGACCTATTCATGATGAAACCCAATGTGATGATCCTGGTATCTAGAGACTGCATGCTTGCGCTGCTCGCTCTCATAACCAGCTCTGCTGCCTTCGTAGATCACGCGACTCTTCACGCTCGTCTCGCGGATTGTAATCATCGTACCAATCAGAACTGCGTGCAGGCAGCACTTGCTTTCTCTGCTGATGCATGCTGAGAACCCATTGTATGGCATTCCCCAACTCTCCCATCCACCATAGACCGAGAGGAATGACGCCGAGCGTGACGGGTATCGCCGTCGTCCAGTAGACCCATTGGCCGTGCTCCATGTCGCGGATATCTGATGTGTTCATCCCGAAGATACTCGAGATCGCACTGAGCGGCAGGAAGATGACTGTCACAATCGTGAAGGCGTAGACGGCTTGGTCGTGGTAGTATTTGGCTTGCTCCTGGTCGTCCTTGCGTGTCTCAACTTTGCGCAAGTTCTAGATTTGGGATATTGGGGAGATCAGCTTTTGTCAAGCCCTCTGGGGACGCCATATGCGTAGTGGGGCGGGAGGATTAGCTCACCATTCGATCCAATGTCTCAGCATACGATTTGAAGCTCTTGAAGTCGCTCAAGCGTTGGTCAATGATGCGTTTGCACTCAAGGGCCAGTACTTGGCGGAGCCCGCCAGCATCAGTCGGCGAGAGATGGGGTCCACCTGCTGAGTCCCCTTGGTCATAACCCTCGGAAACGACCGAGCCCTCCTCGTCAGGCATACTCGCGTAATAATGTGACTGGACCTTCCTGCTGGTGGCCTGGCGGGCGTGACTCAACTCGCGATGTCTTTCCCGAGGAGCAGAGCTCCTTCGTGGTTCTGGCAGTGTCGAAGTGGCCGAGTGCTCGAGGATGTTCTCGAATATACTCACCTGGTCTTCTAGAGTTTTTATGATGACGTTAATCTCATCTACCAGTCCTTCGATCTTCTCCTGGTGTGACAGCGCTGGTTTCGCCTCGATTTCCTCCCCCTGGACCAGAAGGCCTTGTCAGTAAAATCTCTCGTCGCGCTCACCCGGCCTAGCAGTGCCGCTTTCTATTTACTCACCAAATTCGAGAGAAACTCTAGGTAAACCTTCCGGATACCCAAACTGGGATCTGGAGCGTAATTGATGAGTTTCAAGCTGATGAGAGAGAGAATCTCAGTAGGCAGCACTGTGGAGGAAGACACCAATGATTCTGGTGATGACAACTCCAAGACCCTTTTCATGCCGTCTGACAAGAGTGTTTCGACCTCATGAATATGCGAACGGAAAATGTACCCGTCTCTCGTGGCCTCGAGGGTTCCCAAAATGAAGAATATGTAGGCTTTGAAGAATTGAACGGGTACATTAATGATAGACTTGATTGACTCGGGTGCGTGTCTCATGAGCTGTTGAAATAGGCGAATACGGCGACCCAAACGACGGAAGAGTTTCCTGGCCTCCGATATGTGTTTGTCGGCTGCTCGTTGGCTCTTTGCCCACCTTATGTAAGTCGGTGTATGGCTGTTCTCAGGCCACGGTTTCTAATTTTGAGAGTTGGTGGCGTCAGCGTCCTACTTCTCCAAAGAAATGTGCATGCGTGTAAAAGGGTGATCAAGGAGTATGGACGGAGCTAACTCACGTCCAAGAGGAGCCTGATAGCACCCCAGAACTTTCCAATAGATGGACCCACAAAGTCGACCGGGAGATAGAAGGTGAAGATGAGGACGGCAGCATTGAAGATGTCAATTCTGTCTTCAAGAGATTGCCGAATGCTCGAGGTTCTAGCAAGACTCAGAAATCCCCTATCCGAAGCCAAGTTGTTGAGCCGGGTCCGTATTTCATTCTCACTTGCCTCGGGACAGGCGCCGTACACCCTGCCACATAGCTGGTTCCGGTGCATTTTCTGATTCATTAGGCTTAACTCTGCAATTGCAGCCGCCTTTCCGGAAATTCCTAGGTCTGTTTGTATCCAAGTGAAGACATTCAAGCCCTTCGACATGTGAGTTGCTACACCCTGGAACGGGTCGGCGTGCAAGGAGGTGGGCGATGGTGCTGTCATTGGAGACGTGGGAGATTCCGCGTCAGGGTTGCCGATGCCAATGTCAGCACCTGGTTCCGGCTTGATGTTATGTTCATCAATATTGACAGTATCAAGGAGGCCTCGAGCTGGTAAACTTGGCAGTGGCCTAATCAAGTCAATATAGGCGTAGATGGCTCGGGCAAATATCGACTTACCTGATACGTATGCTTAATATGATGTTAGAAGATCCCTGCTGGGCTGACTCGACTATGTCAGCCCAGTCACTTGACGATATTGACTTTCCATCTCGATAGAACTGCACGTTGCGGGGCCAGAATTCCCAGAAGTGGGCCGCAAGTTTCTGAACAACATGAGGTGAGAAGTTAGGTGTCATAGTGTAAGTATCATGGTCCAGGGTGACTAACAAACCAAGTTCGACAGTGACGGAGCCGGAATGTCCAGATAATGTTCTTCATGTACTCTACGTAGACCATCTGGCCATCGTTTGTGTTAATGTTTGTCTTTGGCGGACCGGCACTTATCTCGATTCCGTTCTTCGTAAGCTCTTCGACGGAAAGGGTACTGCACGTCACCAGGAGAGCTGAGACACAGAGATAAATGGAACAGAATTAGTCTCCATGCGTTCATGTTTTAGGAGTAGACTTACAATTGTCGACAACGATTGCCCATAGTTGAGGAATATGAAAGCAGTGGTCTTCAGGACAGTTCTTGCTTTGGCTCACAGCTTGCTTCATATCCCTGCCCTTTGTGTTTCGTGCGAGGTGCGCCTGCATCAATGTCTGATCCGGGAACATTTCCGGTAAATGCTTTTCAGAAGAGTATTTCTTCAGCTGAAAGAAAGGCAGGTTGATCCAACGGGCTGACATAGGCTGTGACGCTGTCGCATTCGTGTGACTTGACGGAAGCTCTTGTGTGGAAGTTCCCTGCTGTTCCATATGCCGAGTCGACCCGTGGAGAGTCTCAAACGGCTGACTGCTGGATATCCTGGTGCTTGTTAGAAGTCTGCCGATGCAGTATCTTTCGGGATCTGTCAGATTCTTAATCTCGTGAAGAGCATTCTGTTGGCGTCATAACGGTAAGCTCATCTTGTGCGTCTGTAACATGCCTCGCACTTCAGCATACCTGAAACCCGTCAAGGCTCATCACAAACTGATTCACATGGCTTGTAATCTGTCAGTGTATAGATTCATTGTGGAAAGGGGTCATAACAGGTCAGGACGGTGCCAGATTGGTCACTTACACCCATCTGTAGAGAGCTTGCTGAGGGGGGGAGGACTCATTGAGAAGCGTGAGCTTGGACGCGTGGTCATCTTCCCCCGGCTCCCTTGGCAGTATAGCGAGCCTCATGGACGTGCATCTCCTTTGTGATTTGCGAAGCGCGAGTGTCGCATGGCGGTATGAAAGACACTGACGAGCGTGCTGAAGGGAATCTATCTGGATCTGGGCCGGAGGACGTGAATGCATAAGACGGCACAAAGTCATGGAAGTCGTCGCCGCCAAAATTCTTGCCGTCATCTTCTTCTTCTTGTCCAGATGAGTCGGCATTGCCTTCTTGCTCGGAGGTTGAGTTACTCGATTGACTAGAGGCGTATGTGATATTTTCTCGCATCGGATCTGCTCGAAAATCTAAAAGTCGTCGGTCTTCATTGTTGCCCGACACGTCCTGGATATTCTCTCCCTCGCCTTGATGATTAACGCCCTCTTCGATCTTCTCATGTCCATTGGCGTCTCCCTTGTCGTCATCCTCAGAGCTTTTGTCGGCTGGTCTGCTCGGTGAAGCTTGCGGCTCATGTTGTCGGCTGTTCCTTCTTTTCTTTGTACTATTAGAGCGACCCGATTCTGCGCCATAGAAGTTATTGATCGTTACTTGTCGGTTTGGTGAATCGGGGATCTCCTCCAGCGCAGCCAACTGAGAGCTTGGGGTGCTGCTCTTCAGGGAGCGGACCCAAGGCGATATCCGCACTCGGGAACCATTGGTGTCTCTCTGATTGGCTGTGTTAGCATTGCTATGTCTGATCACGGGAGATATCTAATTCTTATCATCAATCTCACTGGACGCGAGTTCCGCCGCATAGCCGATCGAGGTGGGCTGGTGATCCTGGCCGGCAGCGTTGAGCTTCGTCGAACCGGGCGTATCGCCGTAGGCTGCTCGTCCTCGTCATCGTTTCTGGTTCGATACGAAGCCATCAGGAACAAGCGTGCAGTCTAAATCAAGTAGTAAGATGCGAATTCAAGCTCTTAGAGAATTTGGGTTCATGCCGAGCAAGTTCGGACGGCTTGTGATCAGCTCTAAAAACTTGTCATTTGTGTCGGGGGCAACAAATTTGCACTTCTGATACAAGAAGGAAAATCAGCTGAGTAAGAGCGTGGTAACCATGCACGCACACACATATTGTATCACGATTGACTGCTGATGATTGGTGAACAGAACAGGCGCGATATTAATGTCTCTGATATGGCATGGAGCAGCTGGAGCTTCAAGGTCGGCCGCCTGCATACAAGCGACAGCTACCCCGCATCAGGCTGGCTTGCGAGGATAAAGTCGAAGACGAATCAATTGGTGCTCATGGGAAGGCACTTTTATACAATAGATGAAGTATCAGGGAATGACGAACAAAGGCATCCCGCTCAGGTCGTTGCTATGCTTTAGTCCATGCATTTCAACCAAGTGCCATAGTTGAATCTTGTGCTCTAGTTGGATACTAGGATGCTGAACCACCGAGAGCTTGGTACGCCCTGCGCATAGGTGAGCTTTTATCAGCGTCCCTTTGCTAAGCGCGTCTCAATGCGACGATATCAAGCTTGTTTTATGTTTCCTTCATGCCGACTGCTGGAATCGACACCGTCCCTTGATCTGGGACTCCTTCCTTGGTCACCCATGCTCATTACTTCGAACCTCCCATGAGCAGCGATCTCTGCTTGATCACGGTGGCGATACCGCGAGAGCTTCCGGGTAATGGTGTGGGACCGTCTCTGGTTCCCTGTGGTGAGACCGGCTTTAACCAAATAGCCAGTCAAGAATCTTCCCGAAGATAGACCTGAAAAAGAAACCTAGTTATTAACAAGATCAGCTGGTCGAGATGGGCAGACTTGCGAGGGAGGTTTCGACTCGTATGTACTCTCATGATGCTCAATCGCATCCTGATACCGAGTGAGGTCTATGTCTTCCGGGCGATGGATCTTTGTCTTGTGAACCAACTTCCAGACGACATACAACAGCGGAAAGACCGCAACCATAGTGTAGCTGTATGAAGTCAGTATCATCGGCAGCTCTTAACACCATTCCTGGTTTTCACTCACGAGAAAAGGAAGTTTGGCACATTCCACTGCCCTTCAATGGGCAGGAACACGGCGTATCCGCCGGCCAGAGTCATGACGACGGTTCCAAACAGTCCATAATAAGCCGTGTAAGGCATGAAAAGTCCTCGGTATGGCAGCTTGCTGAAGTCAAAATTCTGCACCTTCATAGCTCGGTAGAAGCAGAGATAGGTAACGCAGGCGGCGGCGAAGTTGAGGAGTTGAGACGCCGTAACCAGGGATACGAACCAGGATAGTACGACGGCGCTTTTCTGTGAGAGCTGCAGGAAAGCGAGTAGCGATATGACTAGAACGGTCGTCACGCTGTAGATGGGGACTCCTTTGCTGGTGCATTTGCCTAGAAATGCTGGGGCCTTGCCCTCGAGGGCCAGGCCGAAGAGAGACCTTGTTGCGCAGTAAACGAAGGAATTTCCAGCTGAGAAGGCTGACAAGAGAACCATAGCGTTGACAATATGCGGTAGTACCGGGATGTTGAGTCGCTTCATCGCTGCAACGTACGGAGAGGCGGCGGCACCAGGCTCTCCATTCGAGAAGGCAGCCTTCATTCCAGGATCGTCATGGGGTACCAGTATTCCAACACAGAGGGTACCCAGCACAAAAAAGCAGGTCAGTCGATAGAATACGGCCCTAAATGCACTCGGTAGGATCTTTCGCGGGTTGACTGCCTCCCCGGCGGTCATGGCGACGTAATCGGCGCCAGCAATAGCGAAGGCTGCCTGAATCAGACATTGCATAAAGCCAAGAAACCTACCCAACGAGCCTTCGTAGTAGAGTTCGGCAAAGGATCCGGGGTCTTTCCAGTAACGGAAGCCAAAGGCAGCTCTTGCGGGGTTCCCGCCGACCATGACGATGAACGTGAAGAGTATGAGACCAACGGCCAGTATAACCTTACTCAATGCAGCCCAGAACTCAACCTCTCCGAAGTAATGGACAGCCAGCAGGTTGATGACAGCGTAGAGAAGGATGACGACGACAACGACGACCGCTGTCGGAATGGCATCAGTCCAGTATCGCAATATCACGTTGCATGCAACCACCTCGAAAGGTACCAGGAACGCTTCAAAGACGAAGTAGTTCCAGCCCGTACAGAAGCCAAATGCCTCGTCCACGTAAGAGCCAGCAAACCGGATGAATGGAGACGATACAGGGGTATAAGAGACCATCTCAGCCATGCACATGGTGACTGCAAGCACAACGGAACACCAAGCAGTGAAGGCAATGAAGAGGCTCCCAGGGCCGCCTGCGATGAGGCCCTGGCCAATTTGAACCTGTATAGCAAGACTTGAGAGTCAGTAACTAATTTCTCATTCGGTCTGAACATATTCAAATAAAGACTGTATGGCAGACGTTAGAGTGGAAAGAAAGGGGCCTACAAAAAGGGCTGTACCGATGGTGCCACCAATTCCAATGAGCTGGATATGGCGACCCTTCAGCCTCCGGTGTGTTTCATCATAGTTGACGGGCCGCGAGACCCCTTCCTCAAAGTTTGGAATCGTTTGAGATTGTGAGACTTTCTCGGGGTCTTTATTAGTTGTCGCCATGGTGGTGGATTTAATGTATGCCGACCGAAGGGTAAAGTGAAGAACTTGTTGCTGAAAGAGTATGCACAGCGGTGCTGAACAGGATGATATTTGCCTAAAGTGGTCTGAGGAGCGCCTGAGAAAATGAAGGATTAACACGAGGACACAACAATGCGCTCCTCCCGGGAGGCTTTTGAGAGTTTGACGAGTCTTCGATCAACCTTGTCTTCCCAAAGACCCTCTAACCACTATTGTCCATCTTGAGTGCGGGGAAGGATGGAGCTGTAGATAACCCCGGATGAGGGAGCCAATCAATGACGAGTCAAAATAATGCTTCAACTACGCAGGACGTAGTGCTTTGGGGTTTGCGGAGCATCCCCTGGCCGATCGTCGCCCGCTATCATCGACAGCGTAAGAGATTACCCAAAACAGACATGGCTCACGAACAGAACCACCATCGACCCACATAAGCCACGACTAGATACACTATCAAGGAGCGCTCAATTGCGGTACTTTCTCCGCATTGTTCGGACTCTTATCTTTTCAAAATGAATATCTCGGTGCTAAGATATGGCAAGGGACCCTGCCAGATTGTGCGAACAGGGTTGCGGGGAGGGCCCGTTATGTAAGGTGGTACAATGAGGTGGTTGCAACATGCCCTCTTTCCTGATTAAAGCTGACTGCTTGCTGGTAACGCTCATTGTCACTAGAGACCTTACCCGGCTCAACGTCACTCATCTTTCAGACATAGGGACTGGATAGGCAAGACAGGTAGGATTCCAAAATTCAAGTCTTAGTTTGAAAACTTAACAATCCTTCGAAATTGTGGCACGAGAAATGAGCTAAGACTTGACCAAAGCCGACCGCGGGTGCGAATATCCGTTGCATCACAGTATGAAAGACCCGCAGATTTTGTGGTGGCATGCGCTCGGAATAACTCTAAATCACGCGCTACCAGGAAAGACTGCCCCCGGGGCCACATTCCATCGCCTGGCAGACTTGGATTTCTTGAGTTAGCGATCTTCTTGGAATGAACGTATTGTTGGCAACAACTTACTTTGATCTGCTTTGGTGATGGCCTCGCTCTGCAGTCTTTGTTTGACAGCAGCTGGTTTGATGATCGATCCTTGAGTCGACTCCTGGGCAAGATGACCCTCGACAGCTGCTGCAACATTTGCCTGTTTGCCTGAGACTCGTTAATGCGACATTCTGTAGCATGGAGTGGTAGACCAACTATTCCCCATTGGGTTTTGACCAGGCGCCGTCAACTGCTTATATTCAACCTCGAAGGCATGAATTCTGTCCTTAATCTCATTCTCTAGTGCATCCTTGGTGGGACCTTCAAACTTGTATTTTCCCGGCTGACTGGAGTATACGTCGCAGCGTAGGGAGGTTTTCTGGGCGTTGTCCGGAGAGTAGGTGAGCTGATACCAGAAGGACCGGCCTGACATGGTGTGAACCGTCGTTAGGGGATAGTAGGTCAACTCGCCTACGGGTGTAGGTCCCTGAGTCGGCAACACTCGAATTTTGCCCGATGAGGAAACCCCGGTTGACCATGTCGCGCCGTCGTTGTTGACTGCGCCGCGGTCAGTAGAGTGTCATGGGACGCAAATGCCATTTCTGATGGAAAGACTTACGAATCACCTTCCAATTGAACTTCCCCTTGAACTCCAAAGTGTCGAGGAGTTCGGAATCAAGCCTGATCTTGGCCAATTTACCTACCTGTGTGCCCTTGGGAGGTGTGGAAGCGGCCGCGCCGTTGTCAGTACTGACATTGATGTGGAGGAACCCATTGCTGTCTTGCTTCGTGTGTATGTCAAAGAGACTGTTCTGACTGCGGTCAAAGCCGGGAAGGCCGTCAAAGTACGGGGCTTTGATGAGGGCACCCTTGGTGTCGTAGCTCCAGCCATGATAGCGACATCCTAGGACGGTCGCGCTCCCAGACTGCTTCCTTGCGACCGGAAAGGCGCGATGCCTACATACATTGTGGAATGAACGCACAACCATGTCCTTTCCTAGTATCATGAAGAAGCGGAAGCCTGCCACGTCATAGACAATGTAGTCGCCTGGCTTCCGGAAGCGGCCTCGGTGGCTCACGCAAAGCCATGCCTAGCATGGGTCAGTACCAGTCGGAGGGAGGGTGCTTTCAAAATACTCACCCGGCTGAAAATTGCGCGTCTCTCTGCCTCAAATCTGGTGTCGTCTGACCACCATCCTTTGGGAAGATTGAGCGCGTGAAGTTGCTTCTCCTCTGCCTCAGCGGAGGGAAGGTAGCGTGTGAACTGCCATACGTTGAGGCTCAATGATACTGCCAGAATAACGAGGACGGTCGTAATGACCGTGGTAGAAAGACTGGATTGTTCCATTGCAAGGACAGATCCTCGACATATACAGCTCTTGATGGATGATGAAAGGCAGTAATGCAAATGCTCTTCGCAACAGATACGCGTCGTGTCTGCTATGAAGGGCCCATGAAGGTGATATGGGTTCTAGCAAGTCGAAATGAATCAAAGCGGTGGTAAGCTGTCGTCACGATGTGTTGATGTCCGATGATCGGTCCTCGTAAAGTGTTTCCTGGGTTAGAATCTCGGTGAAACTCATCGTGATGGAGGGTGGTCGCCCTTGACTTCTGAGCTTGCGCCAACACTGGAAAGCGTAGTCATGGCTGGCTTCCGATACATCGATCTCCACATTCGCAATCGTGAACTTTGTAATAATGACACGTCTAAACTTAGTTCTTGATGCCAACATCCATCTTTATGCCGCTTCGTTGACACATCATCTCGCGTGTGCGTGAAACTGGGGCAGAGTTGTTGATGATGTCGTGAAGCATTTCCAGATTGGGAATAACACTTCCGGGATTGTGGGGGCAAACCCCACATTAAGACCCTCCCCGCATAATCACCGACTTGTCTGGCCCAAGTCCACTCCTGAGGATAGACGTGATCGTGAGTGGGAGTATCGTGGCTGTCATGGGCGGCGAACGGAGAAACCCCGTGTGAACGGGCATGTATATCTATAGACACATCTCATCGATGTTTGTTTCGGTTGTTCAGCTGGGTAACATTATAACACGAACCAACTTGCTTCATCATTCAATTCCTCTCATAATGACTGACTGCGCAACCACCCTTCCCGCATCTTGGTACACCAGCGCCGGCATCAACAGCCTGGAGAGGCGGGCCATCTTCCTCAAGTCATGGGTCCTCCTTGGGGCGGTCACCAAATACCCCGAGACTGGCGTCGACTACAAGGGCGAGCTGGCTCACATTGACTTTACAGTCCGCCGTGAAACGGACGACTGGAGGTCTATCAAGATATACAGAGATAGCGATGTAAGTTCAAGAAAGAATGAGCTTTTCACCTGTTGGTGAAATGATTCTGACCATCAGCAGGGCTCGATCATGCGCTGCCATTTGACCCAAACAGGTCTCGTCTTCCTGACTCTGTCTGACGAAACCTGTTCCTTCCAAGACTTCTTCCCAGGTATTGAGGAGCTGCTCAACCGCGCAGACTTCACCAAGCTGGGTCTGAGGCGGCCTCTCAAGTACAGGGCGAACAACAACTGGAAGGCTGCCGTCGACGCCTACCAGGAGTGTCTCCACTGCGCCTACGCACACCCCGAGTTCGCCAAGACTTTCAAGCCTGCTGTCTACAAGGTGATGGACCAGCACAACTACTCTCAGCACATTTGCGCTGTCGAGGGACAGGATCCGGGCTTGTTCTTCTACCTGTTCCCCAACTGCACCCTGAGCCTCTACGCTGGAGGCTTGACCTGCTGGCGGATCAACCCGACAGACGACCCTACTGTGTCTCGCATGGAGTTTGATTACTACCACGTGGCCCCGGCAGGGAGTGAGGAGTTCGAGAAGTGGTTCAAATTTACTCGCGACGTTGCGATCGAAGACATTGAACTATGCGAAAGGGCCCAGTCGAATTTTAATGTTGGCATCTACTCTGAAGGACTTCTCCAGCCCGCGAAGGAGAACGGCGTCGCGTGTAAGTCCGCAAACATGTCGCTTGGCTCGCATGCAGTGAACGACTCAGAAATGCTGACAAGCCCTATACAGACTTTCACAAACGCGTTCTTGACCTATGTACGGAACAGTTCGAGAAGGAGAAGGCCGAAGATGATGTGGTGAGAAAGGTCCAGCCTGCAGCTGCACTGGGTGCAGTGTCGGCGTAGATACGAAGTCTTGCAAAAAGCGAAGGACGGTTACTTCTGATACTGGGGGGTTTCAATTGCGATAGGTAGTAGCCAAAATAATCATAACAATCTCTGAGAGGCTGGTACTTCCTTTCTCCTCATTATCCTGTGGCATTGCGACGCATGAGGTTAGATGAGCAATGAACCTAGAAGATGTACGTTGCTCGATAGCTTGTCGAGGAAAATTCGAGTCTTGTTGAGGTGATTGAACTGTATTGGCGTAAAGGAATGGTCTATGTTACAGGGATGCTAGGAATGCTACATAAGAGTCTTCCGTGATCGTTGACTGCGTCAGCAAGTCCCTGTCACATCCTGAGAGTCTAATACGCCACATGCAGCGTGAAGCCCTTGGAGCCCTTGCATGATACCCTCCGGGCCGCATGTCCTATTCGGGTTAGTTCTCACGAGCATTCGGGGACTCTATTGCGGGGACCGCTGAACTCATCATGCCGATCTGGAACGACCCAGACTCTCGCGTCAGACTAGCCCATCGATGGGCACACACGCATTAAGTCTTGCTCTGTTATCAACTGGCTCTGGTTGGCTGGAAAGGTGCCTACGGGGCGAATGCAGGTCGATCACACCCCATATTGCAGGGGGCATTGCCGAAGTCGGCGTGTTAGGCAAGCGGCCGAGGACTTCCACCGGAATGTTGGTGGCGATCTAGCACACCCTTCTCGACAGCCAGGGGGTATTTGACCTCACGAGAGTGATGTTCACAGTCGATGACTCTGCAGAACCGTTCTGGGCAAGTCTCCCAGATCCGAGTTACTTTTCCCGTGAACTTGATCGCGAAGAACAGATGCAATATGACATAGAGATTCTTGTCAGTCGCTAGAGAGACCTGACGAAAGACATTAAACAAGGTCTTTATGTACTGGAACAGTCGACTTGTTCACAAGTCGCAGGTTCATGGTTTAGCTTTCTAGGCGATGTCAAGGATGCAGTGCTCTAGAGGTCGGTCGTGAATGAATGACGCGACGCGATTCGCCCATCTTTTCTCGTCTATGGATTCATTATCTCGTGCTTGTCCCCCTAAAGATACAGTCGAGGCCCAAATCAAACATGAGAAGTACAGTCTTGTGTAGCCAACGCCATGAACATTCTGTCCTGTATACCAAAGACGCCACAATAACCCTTAATACCGAGAACACAATCTTTCCAGTCCCATTCACCAATCCAGGGTCTGCCGTCGCACACCAGAAACTTGCGAGTTCACACGCCCGCGAACTATGTACTCCTTCCAAGTTGGGCCATGTCGGGGTTCATCCATACAGTGTTCTAAAGTCCTCCTTGTCCATGATGTCGATCCAACAGACTCCAGTGCTGCCTTCAGGTTCCTTATCATAAGCATCCCAGACTGACTTCACAAAGTCCTGAGCCATCGTGACAGGACCTGGGTGCAGCCGCTCTTTGAGGGAATCCAGTCGCCCCAAGATGAACTTTCGGGCTCTGTCCACATCTAGACCCCACTCTGGTACCGAGAGCAAGTCCTCCTCGCCTTTCTCAGCGAGATCGTGATCGTCAAGTAAACAGAGATAGTCCATCATGCTTTCCCATGGCCTCAGATGCCCGCCGGCTGCCAAAGGGTCGGCTCGGCTACCGCTCTGCGCCAGTGTTGAGCCTTTTCGAAGGCCTGCGGCAGCGCAAGCGTAGAGTATAGGCTGGACAACGACGCTCCCGGAATCAACTGGGATTTGCCCTAGCAGCTTGACTAGTCGTAAAGCCAGAGGCACAATCCATTTGTGCCATGCCAAGTCCCCTTCGCTTGTGTGGTGCGAATCTTGGGGCAGTCGCGATTCGAACAAGACGGGAAACATGATGTAGAGCTGCAGTAGTGCAGCGAGTTGATAGGCCTCGGCGATGTACAAGAGGTGAGAGGATGGAGTGCGATGGTCGCCCGTATTATTAGTCGGAAGGCCTGATGAAAATTGGAGCTGAAGCAGCTCCTTCTCGAGGCTCTTCGCTTCCTCGACTTCTGGCGCCAGGCCTACGGCTTGCCAGGAGCGCCGAGAAGCTCGGAGTCGATAGGTTCGGCAAGTCCGTATGACCCGTGCAAAAAGTCGACAGATCAAAGACGAGATGCCTGTCCATGGGTGCGGTACTGCATCAATACTAGGTTCTCCGCAGTCGTGAAGTATGTGCTGATATAAGCCTTGCGATAATGCGGCAACGTTGTTGCCCTTCCCTGGCCACGGGTCGTATATGAAGAATATCAGCATGTCCCAATACGTGAGACTCTTATTGAAGAAACCGAGGACCTGGACCTCGTCTGCGGAGAGCGTCGTGTGCTCTTGCAAAGTCCGCTCAAGTAGAGCCTTCGCGCCTTGCAGGTACGGCCAGCCGACTCTTCGAGGATTCAACCAGCAGATGGACGTCCCTACACAAAGTAGAGAGAAGATGGCTGCTGTCGGTGTGGACTTGATCGGGCCGCTGCTGCCCAACTCCTCCATCTCCGTTTCAATGCAAAGGGTGGCTGTCTTGAGCATGTCTAGAGCCGCTTTCCGGAGCTGCGGCTGTCTAGCCGAAAGGAAGCTGGCCGACATGCT
Source organism: [Phialemoniopsis] sp. UDSM-2020 (assembly GCA_018873225.1). Lineage (NCBI taxonomy): Eukaryota > Fungi > Ascomycota > Sordariomycetes > Thyridiales > Thyridiaceae > Thyridium > [Phialemoniopsis] sp. UDSM-2020. The sequence goes on along the minus strand of JAEILZ010000002.1, from coordinate 5,776,221 downwards.
CTGGAGCGCTGTGAATACGGCAGGGGATGTATGCCATAGGTCTTCAGCAAGCTTTCGATTCATGTTGGTCGCGGAATCAAAGCCTGACCATGCAGGACAGACTTCGTTGAACCATGTATCAAGAAGCCTTGTTGCAGAGGCCTGAGTTTCTCCTAGCGGTTTTCCTGGACCTGGTAGCACGAGCTCCATATCTAGGAACTGGCCTTGACCAGGTGTAAAGCAAATGGGAGATTGCGGACTTGGCCTTAAGCCCGACATCTGTTCGGATGCCTCAGTCGCGGTCGTGGCTGTGACGGGGTCTCCAGATGCCATGGCGAAATCGGACAGGTCTATGAAGGACAGGTCCACATTTGACACGAGTTCTTGATCAGCACCTTCGACTTGGTTCAGGCCTGGGAGCCAGGCTTGAGTGAACAGGTCAGCTCCCTCAAGTTCAGGAAACATCCATGATTGCCCATCTCCGGGTTCATGTAGCCCAGATGACTGAGGTACTCGGAGCTCGGGCGCAGCTGCATGACCTGCTGAGCCAGCTGAGCCAGCCGGACCTGCCGGTCTTGGTGGATCTTCGGTTCGTTTACCGGACGCGTCCACTGTCGTGGGCTGGTGCTTGTATGACCACTTGAGCTTTGGTGAGGTCGAAGGGTATCCCCCGCAGACCAGTCCCTTCTTGGCGCATGCTGAGCACCCAGGTTTGGTTTCATCACACTTGATCTTGAGGGTTGTGAGCCAGCAGCCAGAGAGGGGTCCTTGTCAGAGTGTATGATAACGCACATGTCTTTGCTTGCATGTGAAGCAACCTCCGTGGGAACGGTTCCCAGCTGTTCTCGAAAGTCTGGGTTTGCGACGCTGGGCGGGAGAGCTGGAGCTTGGGCTTGAGGCCTTCTTGCTGCTGCTCATGGCGGCGGACAAGTGGTTGGCGCCCATGCAAATCTCTGGCGAACATCTATCATCATCTAGAAAAGAGAGAGGAGGAGATAACAACCTAAGCAAGCACTTGGAGTCCAACCATCCCCCTCCCCCACGTCACGTGGGCGGACTAAGGAACCCACATAGCCGGTTTTCTAATCGGGTCCACGTAATTCGGGGGCGGAATGCTTCGTTTGACAACAAGACTTGCTACCGGCACTGTCATAACTTACCAGGGGCGCAACATTTCAGCATCGTATCCCGGTTATATAGAAGTCAGCTTCTTAGTATGACCAGAACTGTTGTAAAACAACGACTTTCAACTATGTTCATCTCTTAGTAACTTGGCACGGCTATTATCGGCCAGGAGGGGTGCCGTCCGGCTAGTTGCCGAGACACCAGACCTCCGCGGAGACAAGTTGCACGCTTCGTGAAACCTACGCCCTTCCGGCGGGGAAACATGTAATCCGGGTCTGATATATCAAGAGACATTCGTACCCCATGCACGATTATTTTCCTACTGCATCCCATCCTTGTAGTGAACCATCGGCTCTGAATACTCCTCTCTCATCATGGCGCGTCATCGTCCTCGGCGTCTAGCCAACATCAAGAGCATCGGCGTTGACCAGATGGGCAACCTTGCTGATGCCTCCGACATCGATTATCTCCGTTTGGAGAATCTGGATGTCAACATTCCGCCCGACCAAGAAGCCCTCGAGGCCTCACAGAACCTCGTCACGCGGCCCGAGGCGAACAGCTACCTCCCCTTCACCGGCAAGACAGACCTGCGCCATGCGGCAGCTCGACACGTCACAGCCGTGTCCGGCGTGGAATACGACGGCGACAAAAACTGCGTCATCTCGGCGGGCGGGCTGTCCGGCGTTCTCAACGTGCTGCTCGCGACGGTGGAAGAGGGCGATGAAGTCATCGTGACGGACCCCACCTACCGCGGCCTCACGAACCGCGTCTTGCTCGCCGGCGGGATTCCAAAGTTTGTGCCTTTCAATTTCCGGCCAGGGGAGGAGTGGAAACTGGACCGAGATGCCCTCCGGGCTGCCGTGACGCCGCGCACCACTTCTATGCTGCTCATGTCGCCGTCCATGCCGAGCGGGGGCTATCTCGATGCGGACGACTGGGCGCTCGTGTCGGAGCTCTGCGTGCAGCATGACCTGCTGCTCATTGTTGATACAGCTATGGAGCGGCTGGTCTTTGATCGTCGGCCTATCATTCACCCAGCAGGTCTGAAAGGAATGGTCGACCGTACAGTCACGGTCGGGTCATCAGCCAAGGAATTGAGGATGATCGGTTGGCGCGTTGGCTGGATTGTAGGCCCGTCGTGGGTCATGGGGGACGTTGCCGCGGTCTCCATGGCCAACGTCGTCGTCCCCGTCGGCATTGCGCAGCACGCGGTCGCCATCGCGCTCCAGAAGTCAAAGGACACACTCCCTGCTTACGTTGCTGAGCTTCAGGCTCGACGCGACCTCCTGGTAAGCGAGTTGAAGGGGCTGCCCCTCGGTGTTCCTGCCGGCGGTTGGAGCATGTTGATACGCGTGAGTGATTTCGGGCTGGACGGCAAGGGTGCGTCCCAGAAACTACTTGAACAAGGGATCTGTGCTACGCCTATGGATGGCTGGGGTGAAGTCCACGGTGAGCAGTATATCCGGTTTGTTTACTCGAATGAGTCGCAGGACAGACTACGAGGCATTGGAGCCAAGGTACGCAAGGCATTTGGGATAGCATGATTCATTGTGCCCTATCAGAATGGTATTCCGTCAAGTGTCATCGTTAAGATTCATCATCTAGCTGGAATTGTCTGATGCTGAATACTCTGGCAGTGTCCGATCACTAGTGTCATGACATGATGTGCACTTCCTCAATTAAGTCCCGAGACCAGATAAGTAGATTGAACAGACTTGAATTAATCTAATACAGATCCTTATGCTCAGCCTTGATTAGGTCAGCTCCCTTCTCACCGACCATATAGACCGAGTTCTGAATACGGCAGTCTGGAATGACAGGCATGACAGAAGCATCAATCACACGCAGCTTCGAGATGCCGTGCACTTTGAGCTTGGGGTCCACGACACCCTGGTCGATGCTCTTCGAGAGACGCGCCGTACCACAAGGGTGGAAGGCCGTCTGGCAACGATCCAGGACGGCATGGTGCATCGCCTTCTCGTCATCGAGAGGCATCTCCCAGGGATACTCCCCGACAACGATATCCTTGAACCCCTTACCCTTGGTCAACACATCATAGCTGTAGCGAATACCCTCGCGCATGGCAATGATGTCGAGATCGTCCGCGAAGAAGTTGAGGTTGATGTTAGGCTGCACGAGCGGATCGGACGAGTTGAGCGTGACCTCGCCCGGGTCAGACACAGGGCGGACAAGGTCCACGACGACGCTGAGGTAGCATCCCTTCTTGGGCGTCGGGTAGTGCCACTGAAAGGCACTGCCGAACATGGCGACGAAGTCAAGCTCGAAATGAGGCTGTCCGGCGGGGCAAAATGGGTCCTTTCCGCCGTTTGCGGCCTTGCGGTCTCTGTACTGCGCGTCTTTCTCGAGATAATCGTCGATTCTAGGGAAGCCAACCATCTCCAGGAGGCCGGATCCGATGGGTCCGGTGCGATTAGCCCTAAAGGCCGCGAGAGCCTCAGTGCGCTTTGGTCCATCTCGGAGAAGGTGGTCGTCCATACCGTAACCTTCCTTGACTTGAAGGACAAAGGGAACGCCAGGGTGGTCGAGCAGGTTCTTGCCAACGTGGCGAGAGTCGACCAGCGTGGAGATACCATGCCGGGACAGTTCGTCCTTGGGACCGATGCCGCTGAGCATGAGTAGCTTCGGGCTCTCGAACACACCCTGCGAGAGAATGACCTCGCGACTGGCATAGAAGCTGAGCTCATTGCCCGACGAGTCGATGACGGTGACGCCCTTACACTCACAACTTGCCTCGTCAATGATGAGCTGCTTGGAGTGCACCTCTGGAAGGATAGTGATGTTGGGCTTGTTCTTCACAAATAGGAAGCTGCCCGACCGCTGGCCTTTGTAGATACTGTCCACACAATGTGTAAGGCCGATCATGGTGCCGTCATAGATATTCTCAGTCACATTGCCTCCACGGTCAATCCAGGCCTCGGTGAGGAGATCACGGAAAGGCTGAAGCCCATCCAGAAGCTCAGCGTGAGAGATTGGCACAGGGCCGCTCTTGCCAAGCTTCTGGAGATCCTTGGGATAGAGCCCAAAGTCGTCATGGTATGTAGCGCTCTTGCGAAGGTAAGGGACCAAGGGATCCCAAGTCCAGTCCTTGCCGCCATATTCTTCCCACATGTCGAATGTAGGCTTGCACCCGGGAACCCAGGTGAAGTAATTCAGCGACGAGCTACCGCCAAGGGCCTTGCCGCGAGTGTTGGGCTTCTCGATGCGCTCGTAGTCGTCTCGTTTGACCATGGTGGTCTTGTAGGCCCAGTCGTACTGACTACCCCGGAGGTCCATGGCGGACGACGGAGTGGTGATCTCGGGCACATCTTGCGGGTTGCCGACACCAGCCTCGACGACGAGGATGCTGACGTTGGGGTTCTCGGCCAGTCGGCCAGCGACGACGTTGCCGGCGGTACCGCCTCCGACGACGATGAAGTCAAAATGGGAGCCGTTCTTGGGCATGTTGGTAGATGATGAATGTTGATTGATGTAAGTGATGATACTAAACTAAAGTGAAAAGCACTCTGGGCTCCCTTCTGGCTCCCTTTTATCCTCAAGCTCCCAGTCCTTTTACACCTGCTGCCACCTACCGATCCAAGATGCAGTACAACAAGATACATTGAGATACCGTGATTCCTATCGAATCAAAGTTTAAGCTCGACATTATGCAAACACACGAAATGTGTCTTGGAGGCTGTAATTGGACGAGTACTGTTTCCCAACTAGCTGGAAATGCAGCTCATAGCCCTTTTCGCGATAAGTCGAGAGCTTAGTTCCCAATAGCTTCGTCACCGTGCATTATCAAGGTCTCAAGTCAGCGTCGCAGTCGTAGTCCTACTCAAAGTTAAATCAGCTTAGTGTTCTACATGTCTTGTCGCCGAGTTTAGAGCTGAGCCTTCGGGCTTCGCACTGTCGTCGCGATCCTTGATAGCGGGTCCGTCGCCGGGCTCCCCGGGCAGACCCACAAGATTACTGAGACCACAAACCCCGCCACGAGGCCTCATTGGTCCTCCGGATTAACTACCGCTTTAGGAAAGACTACAAACGCAAATGGTTGTCTCCCATCTCAGGATTAGAAACAACGTCTTTCTGATTGCTCTGCTCGCGATTCAGGGTTTTGGACACTGTCTGTGTTGCATGGATGATCTCCTTCGAGTGTACTCGAGGTTCGTTCCCACACTCCGGCCTGGCCATGGAAATCATCTACATCTGTACCAACTTAAAAGACCAAAGTGTCTTGAGCTACTGAAGGTATAAAAGTAAGTGCTTGTCAACAGATCGCAAGGGTGATCAATCTCGACAGAAACATTCCGTCGTCTCCCCACGTATCCTCAACTTGAACGACCATGACTTCCACATACACCTTGGCCGAAGGTATTTTGTGACCCCATCCCGCTGCACGACCGTACTTACATTTTTCAGGCTGCCCGCAGCCCAGCAATGCTACCAGCATCCAGCTACGAAACGGTTCCGGGGGAGGCCTTGTCCTCCTTCAGGACACCCAATTGATCGAGACACTCGCCCATTTCGCCCGAGAGCGGATTCCTGAGCGGTAGGACCTCTATTGAGCCATTTGAACGATCTTTTCTGACTTGTTTCTCTAGGGTCGTTCACGCTAAAGCGGCTGGGTGCGTTCGTATCTTCTGGACCAAGAAAAGCTGATCTAAATGTAGTACAGTGCCTACGGAGAGTTCGAAGTGACCGATGACTGCTCAGACCTGACCTCGGCGAGCTTCCTTAGCGCCATCGGCAAGAAGACGAAGTGCCTCCTCCGTATCTCGACGGTCGGACCGGAACGAGGGTCCGCTGATACAGTCCGGGATGTGCACGGCTGGGCGATGAAACTGTACACGGACGAGGGCAATCTGGACTGGGTTTTCAACAATACTGTAAGTCTGTCAATTCGATCGGCAAGGGGTGATAATAACCATTCCAGCCCGTTTTCTTCGTGCGAGACCCGATCAAGTTCCCATCCCTCAACCGCTCGCACAAGAGACATCCCATGACCAACATGCCCGACGCAGACATGGTAAGTACTTCTCTCCGCGAGACTCGTAAGCTACTGTTTCTGAAGGGTTTCTCTAGTTCTGGGAGTAAGTTTGCACCGTGTGGACCTTGACACCAAGACCAGAGGTTCGCTGATTCTCGCTAGTTTCCACGTCGGCAACCCGGAGGGCATCCACCAACTCATGCACCTCTTCAGTGACAGAGGAACCCCGGCCTCTCTCCGCACCATGAATGCCTATAGCGGACACACTTATAAACTGACCAAAGAGGTTAGGTCTCTCCTCTTTGACTGTCTCGAACTATTGCTGACGTGTGTCAAACGTAGGATGGCTCCTTCAACTACATTAAGGTTCACATCAAGAGTCAGCTCGGCGTCAAGAATCTCGATCGCGAGACGGCAACCAGGCTCGCTGGCGAGAACCCGGATTACCTCGTCAACGACCTCTTCCGCGCTATCGAGAAGGAAGACTACCCCAAATGGGATATTTTTGTGCAGGTCATGGCGCCTGAGCACGCCGAGGGTTACAAGTGGAACATCTTCGACATGACCAAGGTGTGGCCGCATGGAGACTTTCCCCTCCGCAAGATCGGACAGTTGACCTTGAATGAAAATGTGAGCACGGGAGAGAACTTGCACTCAACGACAATCATACTGATGCCTTGAAAGCCACGGAACTACTTTACCGACATCGAGCAAGCGGCCTTTTCGCCATCTACCATGGTCCCCGGATGGGCGCCATCGGCCGACCCAAGTACGTGTCAAGCATCACACCTTCAAACTCATTGATGAGGTGCTAACAAAAGGACCCCAGTGCTCCAAGCTCGCATGTTCTCGTATCCCGACGCGGCACGCTATCGCGTCGGGACGAACTACCAGATGCTCCCCACAAACGCCGCAAAAGGCCCCGTGTACTGCCCGTTCGAGCGCGACGGCTTCATGAACTTTGGCAAAAACTACGGCAGCGATCCCAACTACGTGGGGTCGATGCTCAAGCCCACCACATTCAGAACCAGCGCCACCGGGAGGACAGTGATGCCGACCCTGACTGACCACGAGAAGTGGGTCGGCGAGGTCTCCAACTTCACTACCACCGTAGGGCCGGAGGATTTCGAGCAGGCCACTGGCCTTTGGGGGGTGCTTGGGCGTCAGAAGGGCCATCAGGAGCGGTTTGTGGGGAACGTCGCTGACAATGTTGCCGGCGTCGAAAACGACGAGCTACGTAATATGGTTTACGGTAAGAGTAACCGAGACAACCTCTTATGGAGTCTGACACTAGCTGACAATGGACGCGTAGCGCTGTTTGCTCGAGTGGACAAGGATCTTGGTGCTCGAATCAACGACGCCGTCGAGTCTCTTCGGTCCCGGGCCTAGATCTGACAGGAAACGCCAGGCGACCTTGTCCGGGGCTCCGGAGCGGAGCGAGGTGGAAACCGTGACTTGACATTGCAGGTTAGGCCGGATGGCGCGTATAAGTAGGACTCCAGATTGATAATAATCCTTGACTTTAAGCTAGTTGTCCAAGCTCAACATGCTGTGAGACTGCCGGGCCTCTTGACAGGTCACCAATGGCTTGTAGTCGATTTGACACATTGATTTGACAGGGGTAGGGCCACCACTGAGATGCCAGAAAAGCTTTAATCTTTGAACCATCTCGATTGCCAATAATGTTCAATGCCATTGTCCAATCAGATCAATGAATAGCCGTTATCGAGATAGCTCTAATGGAATGGAGCAAAGTTACGACGTCACTTCGCGCGCGTTGACGAGTCCGAGCCCCTCCAATATCAGAGAAAGACCGTGTCTCTCCCGGCATGTTCCCGGTCAACCCCGCAAGGACTTGTCTGTGCCTGTACTAGGGCCGACGCGGCGATGTGTCAGTGAGAAAAGTCAGCACTAGTGGCACTGTTGATCCTCTGTACACGCCATCTCATTGGCCCAGTACTACTACCGGAAGCGGTTTACGCCCAAGCCAACAGTCTTACGCCTCTGAACCTTGTTAGACGCGATGCATGCATGTTTCGAAGAGCTGTTGAAGCTGGCTGGCTCAATCCCATCGCAGGATTGAGACACTGGGAAGCATGTGCCTGCACCTCACCCTGATGAGAGACAAGGCATCAATTCATCACGGTATACCTAGGAGAACCTGAAGTTACAACATGAGGCATTTTCCTACTGGCAGATAAACACGCCAGTCCTCCTTAAAGCCTAGCTTACGGTTCCTCACAAAGACGTCCATCACCGCCACCAACATCGTCTTGCTCCAAAATCTCGATCCTTCTCGCCCACGACACACCTTCCCTGCCATAACCCATCTCGCCGTGGCCCCGCAGGCTAACGAGTCCCCCCAAAGACCATCCGCTTGATGATCAGGGCCCCGACCTCACCATGAATATCTCCCTCTGTCGCCGAGGCATCCCTTCCTACACCGAAACCATCGGCAGCAACCTCGAAGCTTAAGATCCTCACGAGAAACAGCCTGCACACGACCGAGCAACCCCATTCCCGAGGTGAGTGGCACAAGGCGCACAGCTTCGTCGACACCAGGGGATGTGCTGTTCCATACATTCTCCACGGTATAACATGGCATTCGAGTTCGAGCGGCAGCTGATAGATACGCTCCGCATGTGCAATAGCGGCATTGAATAAGACGGTCGGATTCCAGTACTTGGCTGTGCGCCGACGACACCTATGATCATTGGGGAGGGATTTGCGACAGTAAAGTATCTGGCGTCCACTTCTGGTCAAAGGCGTCAAACCCATTGTTCTCGGTGCGGCAGAGGATATTCAAAAGACACCGCTCCACCCCATACCGGACACTGCCAGTCATTGAGGCCATAACACCCGTCATGTTCAAGATATACTCGGTGTTGAGCACTGTCCTACCTCCCGTATCGAAGTCGCCGAACAGGTTTGCATAGAGCTTGTCGGTAGAGCCCTGCCACTGTGGCCTTGTCGACTCGAGGAAGTTGTCGAAGTGGGTGACTAGCTCTAGATAAGACTGTGCATTGGATGCACCGTTGGCGATACTCGTGGCGTGCTGAAGCAAGATGCAGATGAAGAACAGACAGGCAAGCCTAGTAAACTCCGTGCCCGAGCAGACATCGTCCCTTGTAGAACCCACCTCGTTGTCTCGAAGGTGTCTCTTCAAAACGGCCAGGGCTTCTTGGATGGCTGCAAATTGCGTTGTCCCGTGAGAGTAGATCTCTGGAGACTTGGTCCGGAAGGTCCCCATATCCTGGACGAATGATAGAAGCCACAGGCACCGAAGCCTGTGCAAATTGACTGTGTCACCTAGTAGCGGGTGTGGAGAGGCGATAGATGGCTGGCCCGAAATTTCTTCGATTTGGTTTGAGCAGTCGAACCAGGACGGCTTTGACATGAGTGAAACACTTATCTCGTGTGAGCACATGCATATCGATGGAGAAGGGTGATCTTACAAGAAAGTGGTAAGCTCAAGCCGCCAGTTGCTTTGCAAAGACTCGATGCCGCCCCGTGCCCGGATCAAGTTTGCAAGGCCGGTGTGATGTATGCGCCACTCCGCTTCAGTTCCCCAGTATCTCTAGAGAGTCTATCTGTTAATATGCTGCTAAGAAAAGAAGTCTCGTCACTTTGTGGGAACGCCTACAGCATAGGTCAGGAGCCGGAGCACACCGGCCAGCACGTCATCGCCCAGCGCCAATTCAGGGTCTTGCATCCAAATGTTTACTATCCGCACCGCCTCGGCCTTGAACTTCAGCGCCTCGGTGGATTGGCGGATTCCCTGCATGCGTGCCAGGTGAGCGGCCGAGTGGGCCATGATGGCGTTGAAGGAGGCGGCGTTGGAGAGATCGAGAGGGCACCACACGTCGCGCATGGGATTGAAAGCCTGAACGTGGATGTCGCCGAACATCATGGTTGCATATGTACTCAGCCCTGCAGTTCTAGTCAGTACAAGGCTTGTGGTCGGATGTCCGGACAGGCTGCTCCTACAGTGATGCAGAAGTTTATGATGTTGGCTGGTAAGTTTGACGGGAAATTTGTCGAACGGATCGAGGCGAGCTGAACCCAGGGCCAGGTTCATCCCGGAGAGGGCCTGGCTGGGGATACCGCTTAGTATTGACTCTGAATCCGAACCGGATACCATTCCGCTGACGGGGAAAGCGTCATTTGAAGTGCAGTCACTGCTGGTTATCGTCTCACTCGTACTGGCGCTGGTCGTGGAGGGCGTCGGCTGGAGGTTGGAGTGCGGCCGGCGTTCGCGCTTCTTCTTCTCGAGGTTCATCTTGTGGCGCCGCTGCTTCCAGTGCTCTCGCATAGCATGGCTGCGGGCGCCGCCGTGTTGGCGGTGTGTGACGAAGGCATACTCTCTCTGGGAGGTATTGCCTGGCTGACTGGTCGGCGCTGATACGGGTGTTGGTGGTGGTGTCATCCTCAAAGGGACATACGGGCCGGGTGCAGTCTAAAAACATCCCATGCCCGGTGCGAGCATCGAGTCGGTGTCGTAAATTTCTGCGGCTGAGTTTCAATGGATGACATATTGTGCCAGTCCGTGGGTACTGCGGTGTCCCCGAGATGGCCGGCCGGGCAGAAACATGGTTTGCGACTAGCTGAATGCAGTGATCGGGACGCTAATGCATGTGGCATCCACCCTCATCAGCTGCCGAGGACCACACAACTGGGGCCGCGAAGGACGAGCCCTGCTCTACGCAGACGGCATGCTGGAACTGCGAGCAATTCCGTCAGGCGCATGGCCATAGCATGCGAGGCTTTTGAGGTAGCTTGATATATCTTGCAAGTTGCCAGGTTGAAACCTGCGAGCCTTCATCGCTGTGTGTATCGCGGAACTCGTTTACTGAGTTGGCAGGGTAAGGGTTCCCGAGTGCGGGGATACGCATCGACCCTAGCTCCATCGAGCGTCATCCAACAACCAACGACCAACGTCAGCAACCAACGACCAGCATCTACATCCAACGTCCACCTTTACTATATAGATCATCTCTTCCTGCGTTCCAGATCCTGGTGATACCTGATAGCTTGACCAGCGCGTCTGAGAGCCAGCTCTGTGCAGTGATGGCGGGCGAAAAGTCACATCTCGGCTGGCATCGGCTACCCATAGAACTTCGCCATCGCATCCTTCGAGAGGCAGGATTACCGACAGGACGAAACATAACATTACCTCTCCGTCGGTGGTCACAAGACGGCCACGATGGAGAGCCCGGACTAAGTCTTCTCCAACCGCTGCTCCTAGCCAGTCGGGCCTTGGCGAACGATGCCGTGACCCTTTTCTTTTCCAGCAACACGATAACCTCTGCTATGTCAGAATGGCTTTCTGGAAAGGTACCCCGATCCCATGATGCCTCTCTATCGTCTTCCTAGCAGGGCACTGTCAGAGATACGTCACTTGAACATCGTGCTCCACAGAGCCAGACCGGGCCCCATCAGCAACGCGAAGCGGCATGGAAAATGCAAGTGTTTCACTCCGCCGCTGAGGAGGTGGCGGAGGTTCGGTGTACAACTGGAGGTCGAACAGGGTCCAAGTCTTACTACCATCCTGTCTCAGTGGTCAGAATTCATGTCCTACTTCCGCCCCCACGTCAGGCCGGGGCAGCTCCATCTTGACCTTGTTTGCGACTGTGATGGCCCGGACATGGCGCGCAGGGTTGTGGAGCCGATTCAGGAATTCCCAACGCTGGCTTCCTGCCACATTCGTCTTGCACACTTTCACGATCCCGGGCTCATTGACATGGCGCGAGAAGCCAGCCTTGCCGCGACTGGGGCCGACCAGGAGATGCAAGAACTCGGGAGTGGGAAGGGGTTCCCGTTCCTCGATCTCCCGCAGGAGCTCCGGCTGCAGGTATTCGAATATACAGATCTCGTCACGCCGGGCAGAAAGATATTCTGGGGCCCAGACGAAGGATTCAATATTCAGGCATTTACCTGTCACAGGGACGATTGCAGGGGCAAACCCCATGGCTGCCAGTGGTTGAACAACTGGGGCTGTAAGAACGAGCCCTGCTCGCCACCCCCGGACACCGTCGAGGGTTGCGATCCAGAAAAGAATCCGGCCTGCAGGAACGGGCGTTGTATAGATAGGTATATACCGGGCGGGCCCTCAGTCACCTTCCCTCCAGGCTTGCCGCAGTGTCATTGCTGGACCTGCGAACACTTCGTGTGCCGCTCCACGGGCTGCTGGCGGCGCTCCAGATCAGGATGTTTCTGCGCCCGGTACCACAGCGCCTACTCGTCCGAGTGCCGGTGCTGGGCGCCGCCGATCAGCCTGTTTCTCGTGTGCCAACAGGTCACGGCCGACGCGCGAGCCGTGTTCTACAGCCAGAACCACTTTGAAGTCGCGAGGCAAATCAGCCTGGGACCCGGGATAGACGATCCGCTGATCCGGCCGCTGCAGACGTGGGAGCCCCGGCTGCCGGCGAGCGTGTTCCTGAGGGACGTCGTACCCGCTGACGCGCTGCAGCACATCCGCTCCCTTGAGCTCAAAGATGTGTGGTTCCAGGTCTTCCCCCTCGAGGCCAGTGACCCGGCGGTCGAGGACTGGATCCGCACCGTCGAGTACGTTGGCGACAGGATCAGCGCGCAGGTCGTTGTGATGGACCTGAATTTCGGCAGGGTGACCGGCTGGCGTTCAAAGGGCCATTTTTACGAGGCGTTGCAAAGGCAGGACGGTGAGAGGAGACTTGAGTTGCTGCGCACGCTGGCGTGCGCACTCTGGCCCGGGAAGGCCCTCTCCGCACCAGGTTTGCGGTACTTCTTCCTCGACTTCATGACTGGCGACGGCGGGTTCTTCATCCGGCGTAGGGACCAGCCGCACCTACCTCGGTATAAATGCCACGGGTTTGGCCCACGCTGGGACCAGACGGCGAGGGAGGTGAGCAAAAGACTGCACGAATCTTGGGTCCAGTCGGCTAGAGAGGGTGGGACTGTTCAAGGGATCGGATTCAAGGACAACCGGCCGGGCAACGTGGAAAAGCCATACGTGGCCCCTATCCGGCCGAGGTCAGCACGTTTGAGCCTATCAAGTCTCGGCTATTTGAATGCGCTCATGTCGCCCCCGTCTGGGTCCGTAGTGTGAATAACTTCATCCAAGATGATATTGGGATGGTATACTTGTTTCGATACATACAAACTCTTCTTCTCCTGCTCCAGTCCTGGCTGATTCTTGCCCGAGCAACAATTCTTTGTGATCCGCTCGATCGTGAACAGAATCTTCACAGGCGGCCCGAAAGCGATCCCTCTGACGACATCCCATGGAACAGTATAGGACAGTCTTTGAACTCTTACTTGACGCTGCTACGCCCTTTCACCGTTTCTCTCCGGATTCCATCCAATGCCCGCAAAGCGGAACTTCTTGGGTTGGCCAGACTTTCGAGACTTAGGCTTGCGATTGTCCTGGCCAGTTTTCTCGGCAACGACATCCCACGGCAGATCCATCCATATATAATTGTCCCCGATGAAGGTGATCTCTGCCCAGAGCTCTCCCCACCCGCCCGGCCAATCTTTGCCGGGCTCCAGCTCGACCACCTGGCTGCTCCCGTCTTTGGGAATGAGGAACGGTTCTGACTGGAACATGTTGGTCTCGATGATGATTTCGGCGATCTGGTAATGTCTCCCGTCGGGGTGAGGGGCGACGTAAAACTCGTCATCCGGGTAACTGGCACAGTCCATGAGCGACACGTAAGGGAAAGTGGGCTGCTTCCAGCAGTGGGCGTGTATGAGGTAGGGTTTGCAGTAGAGAGCATAGTACTCGCAGAACTTGACGCGCGGGCGAGGCCGTCTCGTCTTCTCGGTCTTTAAGAGCGCGTCCCGCGCTGTTTTGACCGTTCGTTTGTTCTTCTCAGCGATCTCATACTCTTTGGCGCGCTCGGCAAGGACGAGCTTCCTCTGATGGCGCTGTTCTCGGAACTCATAATAGTCCTCCGCTTCAGAATACGAATTAAAGTCGTACGAGTGCTCCTCGCAGGAGCTGTCATCGTCGTCGCCGCTACTTGTCTCCGACTCTCTGTCGGACTGCGTCAGTTCCGAGATGTCCTCGTCAAATATCTCAGGGTCAACCTCGCTGTCAGCGGAATCGTATTCGTAGTTGCTCCACGAGTCGCTCAGATTCTGGCGAGCATGCTCCCTGGCTCGCTCGAGCCATGCCGCCACCAATCGCTATCCACGAGTGTCTCAAGTGCCTGCGCTACTCCGTACAGCTGGGCTGGTACGGATTTAGCGTGTATCAGGCACAGAACATTTAACTAGGGTGGTCTTGTGTACAACCGTGTTGCCAACCTGATTAGATGGGCACGCAATTTGCTGTTACGGCGGAAGCTAAGACGGACAGCGATGGGTGATTAGAATGACTTGTACGAGACTAGATACATTGTGCGTTCTTAGAGATCCTCGTCCAAGGGTAGGCTGTCGAAACGACCAAAATCTCTGCTTGCTTCAGCCTCTGCAAAAGTGACAATTGATCAGCCCCACCCAATACATTGACCATACAGTGCACGTTGAACGACATGTCTGATGCTTTCGATCGATTCGACAACCCTATCCAAAATACATAGCTAGTCCAAAAGATCAATATCCGCTTCTAGCCACGCAAACCGCTTGCTACGAAAGAAATATTCTTCTGCTGGCACACTCAAACAGGGCGGAACTTGAGCTCGATCCACCGGAGCGGAACATAAAGCAACGCTGCAAGCACCAACGCCACCTCAAACCCAATATCACCCGTTGTCTCAGCCAACGGGCCCGTGTACCACACTTGCGACATGCATGGCACTGCGAGCCCAAAGGACAGACCCATGGCCCCGATCGCGGCGAGGCCCGTCGGCAACCGCGATGGCTGGTCCCAGTGCTCAGCGACGTACCGCGAGCAGTCAGCGCGGCGAAAGACGAAATGCTCCGCGGCGACGACGGCGACAAAGGCCGCCGACCAGTACGCGATGAGGTAGATAAAGTTCTCCAGGCTGGCGAAGAAGGACCGGGCGGCCGTGACGGCGACGGGGATGGCGACGACGGTGTAGACGGCGGCAAAGACCATGCGCGGCACGCGCACCAGGACGGGCACGAGCAGCTGGAAGTTGAGCGAGATGGAGTACATGGCGGCCGACAGGTTGCCGATGACTGACAGCGCCAGCAGCACGGCGACGAAGCGCCCGAACCCGCCGACGGGCAGCAGCATGGCCTGCAGGACGCCGCCGACGCTGAAGGCCTCGTACCCGGCGTACCAGCTCTCGACGTTGGGCGCGGCCCCGCCGATGGCGGCGCCGAGGACCATGAGCGGGACGGTGGGGAAGAAGAGCCCAGCGTAAGTGTAGCTGAAGATGCGCCAGGTCGACACCGACGGGTCGCAGTAGACGCTGAAGTCGCCGGCCATGGCGGCCCAGGGGATCAGGAAGCCGGCGACGACGCCGCCGAAGCTGATGATGGTTGCGGCCGAGGCGGCGGGCTGCTCGACCTGGTTGAAGAGCTCCTTGCCGCCGACGCCCGTGGCGATGATGACGGCGACTAGTGCAAAGACCCACGAGTATCGCTCGTACTGGTGCAGCACGCGGTAGCCGCCGAAGCAGACGACCATGGATATGAGGGCGATGATGACGATGCCGGCCGTGGCGTCGATGCTGCCGCTGGAAACGGCGGAGAGGGTCGTGCCACCGAGGACACAGTCGATGATGCCGAAGCCGGCGATAGTACAGAGATTAAGAGCTACGATTATAGAGGTAAGGTAGTATCTGTAGTCATTGTGTCAGTCTTCATGTACGCCACCCGAGCTGCAAGCAGGGCAGCCTTCGCCCACATACCCAAAAGTGAACCTTGCTTGTATCATCTGGCGCAAACCAGTCCGGGCACCGAAAGTACTAAAGTAGGCAGCAGGGATGGTGCAAGCCATGCTGAAGAAGAGAATCAAGAGCGAGCAGGGCATGAGGTTGAGTCCGAAAATCATGGTACCGACCATGCCAGTGATGATCCTGTGTGTTTCCAAAACGTGTCAGTTGAAGGCCAGGGAAGTCACATCAGGGTACGACTCACGGAAGCAGATTAGTGCTCATTGTGAACCAAACAAAGAAGACATTGATGAAGCGCTTGTCTACCCGCTCCTCGATGGGAACAGGCGTGATGCCGCGGACTTCAACGCCCCAGGCTCTGGCTTTGGTCAACCATGCGGATACGCGACCTCGGCGGAAATCCTGAGACTCGGCCACGTCCACATCAACAGCAGTGGTCGGTGGGCTCGGTGAGCCTTTCTCCTGATAGCCCATTCTCGTAATCCAAGACAACACTGAGGTAATGATGCAAGAGCTTTGTGGGTTACTGGGTTGAGGTGAATGATGGGACCTCAAGAGTTGGTAATAGGCTCTGGGAGTTGACAAAGTTATAACTCGATGAGCCCCAATTCAGGGTGTTCCCCAGATGTTAGGTTGGAGAAGCTGCCAAGACGACTATCTCTCGACCACTTATCGTGAAGAGATTAGACATTATCTTGGGGTCCTCCCCCGGCTATGGAGCAATTGCCGGAAAGTGGATATCGCGAGGAGGTTTGGCCCACATTCCCAACACCCGCTGATAAGACCGACCTCTTTGAGGGCTTTGGTGACTCGACTGGCGCTTCTTACTGATAACCCCTTGTTTAACTTGTTTAACGATAGGAACCAGTTCATCAATTGCCGAGTTGAACCTAGTCTCTTGGACTCGAGGCTCGAAAAACATGTTCAACACAATACATGTACCGAATCTGATGATGACGGCTCCTCGTCCAAAGTTTAGGGCTCACATTTGAGAACGGGTTCCAAAAAGCGTTGGCTAATTGATGAAAAAAGCAGAATATTTACACTGTTGTAGTGGTTGGTGGAATAATTTTAAGACAACTACTATTCCAAATTTGACTTCTGAACCCCATTGGAGGTTACACCATTGATGGACTGTTCGGTATAATTGTTCACCCGCTCATCGTCCAGATGCTTCAGGAAGCCGGGCTGGAAATTATCCCAGAGATCCTCTTGTATGGGTTGCAAGTTACTACACCTCTCCAGGGCATATTTTGTCAGGGAGACATGTGCGGAGATGTGCATCATGAACGCCATACAGCCCTCCCCCATTCGCTGAGGCTGCAAGTCGTCACTTGTTGCCGACTTCCACCTTTCGTAGCTCTCGCCATGTGGCATGTAGCTTGGCTCATATGTCAGGCCTCCGGGCTCTAAGTGTGTAGCAGAACCACCCCACTTTCCGTACATCATACCCATGAGCTCCGTTGACACGTTCCGATGATAGTATGGCGGCCTGAAGGTATTGCGGGTCACGCTCCATTTCGGTGTGAACACCAGAAAGTCAGACGTGGATACGCCGGGGATCTTGGACTTGGCCGTGAGGACGCAGTAGATGGACGGGTCGCTCTGATCCCGATCCACTGTTGCCGAGTTGATAAAATTCTCAAGCGCGTACTTGTAGGGCGCGTAGTTACCGTGCCATGCAACAACGTCGAAGGGAGTGTGGCTCTGCTCGTAGCTGAAGAGCTGCCCGATTAGCTTGACAACAACCTGCCATTTGGACATGTCGACGTCGAAACTAGCCACGGGAATCTCAAAGTCTCGTGGCAACGCCATGCCGTTTGAACCCACTGGCCCTAGCTCAGGCAACTCGTAGTGACTGCCGTAGATCTCTTGGATGTAGCCTCGGCCAACGCCATCCGGAAGACTGACGGAGAACTTCATTCCCGCTTGAATGACTACTAGTTCCCCGGGCCGCACCATCAAGCGGCCGAATTCAGTCTGGATATCCAAACGACCTTCTTGGGGTAGGATGAGCATGTCGCCATCGTTGTTACAGAATGCTCTCTTGACCATGGGTGCATTTGCCGTGTAGACATGCACGGCGATGCCCTCCTTCAACGACGGGTCACCATGGCCTGCGATTGTCTTGAGTCCGGCAACGAAGTCGACCGCAGACCCTTCTTCTGGTAGAGGAAATTTGTCCCAACCTAGATCTTGTGGCGTGAAGACCGCATTTGGGTTGAGCGGGGAGAAGACGGCTTCAAGGTCCGGATTCTCAGCGAGCCTTTGCAAAGGCTTGTGGACTACAGAAGGTTGTATCCGGTAGAACCAGGCATTCAACAGTGTTGCCCGTGGTGAGATGAACGGCGTGCCATTGATCTGCTCGGAAATCAGGTCGTATTTGCATCGTTGAGGAGTGTTACAGCCGCGCGGCAAGACTCCGGCGATGGCCTCTGTCGCGAATCTGTTGCCAAATCCGAGTTGGTAGGAGTACGGGTCTGTTGATGTTGGCATCGTCTGGCCGGCTGCAGTAGCGCCCGCCGGAGGAGGGGGCGGCGAGAGGCCTTGCTTGTTGGCCGCAAACCCCATGTGGAATTGAGTACGACGATGCTAATCTGGCGATGATGGCCCAAGATTACTCTCCACGATCCTTTCAGTATAAAGTAAGAATCCAAGAGGCATGTATGACGAAGAAACTAGTCATTGATCACGACGGATGGTAGTGGTGCTGCCATGATAGCGGACGCCCAATCCGAGCTAGACTGACTAGCTCCAACGACTTGGCTTGTTTGACGCTCCTCGTTTGCCGGCCGAGTGGGGATGATAACTACGCTCTTTTTGTGCCAGCCGGATCGCACGCAATCAGTCATGATTGCGTCTTCTTATCTTTGCCGGCACGCCCCGCAGTACTTTCTTGGTTCCACAACATCGTCAGTCGTTCAGCGCCGCTGATACGGCATGAGACATACGATAGCGTTCACTGGCAACAAGCCCCCTCTGCCAATCGCGGCATGCACAGTTCTGACACGGCGCGTCACGTATAACCAATGGCCTACTACTGGTCAACAGATCGCGGGCTGTGTCATCGTCGACTGATCCAGTTGAAGAGGTTTCAGCATCAGACGTGCAAAACTTTTATTTAGCTTTGACGCGCGCAACACTCGGCCACACACACGTTGTGCACTACTACACCGGTTAGCACCCTACCAACGCCGATATGTTGTTCAATCTTTCGGGCGCGCAGGTACTTCTCCTTGCCATCGCCGCCACTGCCCTGTCTCTTCTCTTCAAGCAAGTTCAGAACCGTGGCAAGTTCCCTCTACCTCCAGGGCCTCCCGCCGAGCCATTCTTGGGCCACTTGCGCGTCGTGCCCGCCAATCACCCCGAGTACGCCTACACTCAATGGGGCAAAGACTTGGATTCCGATGTGCTTCATTTCTCAGTCCTGGGACGGGACATCATCGTCTTGAACAGCATCGAGGCCGCCCGCGATCTGCTCGACAAGCGAGGTGCCAACTATGGGGACAGGCCTCGATTCGTTCTTTTCGAGGTGATGGGTTGGGGAGTGACCCTCACATTTTTGAGGTGGTCTCCCCGGTTCAGGTTGCACCGCAAAATGCTGCAGCAGTCCTTCACGCAGACCGCCTGCAAGGCATATCGGCCCGTACAAGTAGAAGAAGCCCGGAGAGCCATCAAGACCATCATCCACGAGCCTGAGAACTGGGAGGTACTTCTTCGGCAGTACTCTACCGCTGTTGTGCTTCGTATCGGGTTCGGTATCAAGATCCAGGAGAAGGATGATCCCTACGTCAAAATGGCCATCGATGTCGAGGAGGCAACTGGGGAAAGCGGTGTCCCTGCTGCAACTGTCATTGACTTTTTCCCTCCTTTGCGGCACCTCCCCCCTAGCTTCGCTCGCCTCAGCAGTCTTTTCAGCCCTCTCGTCCATGCCCGCCGCACTAAGCCTTCCATACAGGGTCTCCACGATGCACCCTGGGACGCGATCGAGCCGACCATCAGGGCAGAGAAAGATATGCAGCCGTCCTTCATGCATACCCACTTTGGACGCTACCTGGCCAATGAAGCAAGTGGCAAGCCAAATGAAGCAACGATCGAGGACATCAAGGGCGCAGCTGGTGCCATTTCTATCGCTGGAGGCAATACCACCTGGTCAACCATCATGGTCTGCATCCTGAATTTGGTCCTCCATCCCGAGGTACAAGAGAAAGCCCGTGCCGAGATCCTTGCGACCATCGGAGTGGATGAGAATGGTGAGGTTATCCGACTGCCTAATTTTGACGACCGTCCGCAGCTGAGGTGGCTTGAATATGTGATTCAAGAGACTACCCGCTGGGCGCCGCTGTCGCCCCTTGGCGTCCCTCATGCGTCGGTCGCCGAGGACACGTACAAGGGCTACCGCATCCCTGCAGGCTCGGTGGTCTACGCCAACGCGTGGGCCATGTCGAGGGACGAGCGTTACTACAGGTCTCCTGATGACTTTACCCCTGAGCGATACATACCTGTCTCCGAGGGCGGCAGAGGCGAGACTTTGCCAGACGGGCCCTTTGGCTTCGGCAGGAGAGTCTGCCCAGGACAATATCTCGCGCTCTCAGGCGTTTACATTTTGATTGCTACCATACTGGCGACGATGGACCTCAAGTGCCCCGTTGATAATAATGGAAACGAGATCAAGCCGCGGGTATCCTTCACCAATGGACTGAGTAATGTGCCGGATAGCTTTGGCTGCGTGTTCAGACTGAGGTCAGATCGGGCAAGGCAGCTCCTGGAGGGCGACTTTCTAGGTTAGATGATCTCATAAAAAAGACTAGATAGTGATTTACGAGCACTTCATAACTCGCAAAGCAAATATATCGGACCATGTGCAAACCGTCTCAGCATCACAGGTTCTCGGCGAATAATGTCGAGACGTTCACATAGGAACCCCTCAAAGCTGTTTGAACACTACTACTACATTCATAGACCAGGCTTGTGACTAGCATAATACTCATGTTTACGTTTCTAGTTGTCAATCATTCCGAAAACCACTGAGTTGCCTGATTCGCCGTGTCCTGCAGTAACTCTTGGCCTTTGGAGAGCACGCCTGTCACCGCAAAGTCAGTCTCTGTCTCGCTGATAGATCACCGCAAATTGAAAAGAGTGAGTGCATACCGTTCAGTGCCAGCATCGGATGACATGATCCCTGATAAATCTTAGTCACGACCCCGGCATCCTGCACGCCCTGGTCGGCCCAGGCCTGGCTCAGCTGCGCGGCATACTTCTCCGCCTCGGGCGCTAGGAGGTCCTGCTCCGCAATGGCAATCCACGTCCGAGGGCACCTGGCCAGCAGCTCCTTGGGAGCATAGTTGGGCGATACCTGCCACTCTGATGCCCGACTCTCGTCAGGAAGGTACATTCGCCGGTACCACATCATGCGCGCCGGCGTCAGCCACGGCGCATCCTTGTTGGGCGCCCACACTGTGGACACCGTAGCCGTGCTGTCGATGACGGGCACAACAAGGAGTTGAAAGGCTAGTTTGACTCGCGGCTGCATGCGGCCCGCCTCGATAGCCAGCGACGCCGCCAGCTGTCCGCCGGCGGAAGTGCCGCCCACAGCGATTCGGCCGCTGTTGGTGCCGAGCTCGGCGGCGCCCTCGTTGCTGGCAACCCATCTCAGTGCATCTACGGAGTCGCCAAAGGCCGCAGGGTAGGGGTGCTCTGGCGCATGCCGGTACCCCACGGAGACGACGACGCAGGACGCCCGCTGGCAGATCAAGGCGCAGACATCGTTATTGGCGTATATACTTCCCGCAGCCCAGCCACCGCCATGAAACCAGAGAAACGCGGACCAGCCCTTGACCGGCTTCTGGGTATCTGGCGTGAAGACGCGGATTTCGTAATGCTTGATTTTGATATCCCGGATGCTACCTACGGGGACCGGCTCGCTCTCTGTGAATGGGATATGCGGATTCTTCTCCCTGGCCGATCCGTCCCAGGGCTTCGTATCGTCAGGCACGAGATACTGAAAGTACTGGTCGTGGAATGCAGCATATTCTGGGTCCAAGAGAGGTCGAACGTGGGGTGCGATGGGTTGATGCACAGTACGTGTCTCGGACATGACTTGTAAACGCTGGTAGCTACGCGACAATTGGGAATAAGTCAGCTTCGTCAGTTCAGGTCGGCGTTCTGACTGTTCTTTGTCTTGTCTGTCCTTTCAGCCTTTCTTCCAACATTCTATAGCGTTAGAGTTCTGCTATTAACCTTCTCTCGCCAGGGCGAGCAAGAATCACCCTGCTAGAATACGGCCGATCTCCGGCAGTGTGGGGCTGTGTGCGGTGGATTGCCGGCCGGCTATTCTATGTGGGGACGAAACCAATGTTTGCCGTTGATTGTCGCACCTGTCCCCTCGATAAGAGTTACCACCATCTAGCCATTCCGACATGCCGTGAATGGACTCGCTGGTACAATTTGTTGCACAATAAGATTGAGAAGGGGGCTATTGCGAACATCATTCCTACCTGGTACAGACCTCACCGCCATGTCCGTCGAACACGCATCATCCGAGTCGTACGCCCGTTCCGGGTTCGCAAACCGCATGGGCTGGGGCCAGCGCCCCGCCCTGCTCATTATTGACGTCTGCAAGGCGTATTGGGACCCTTCATCACCGCTCTCCCTGCTGGGCAACCCAGAGGCAGAACAAGCGCCAGATTCCATGCGTCGGCTGGTAGCGGCGGCGCGGGCAGCCGAGATCCCTGTGGTCTGGAGTCAGGTCGAGTACACACAGCCAGACATGGCAGATGCCGGTCTCTTTTGGAATAAGGCCAAGGTTCTCGATGTGTGGAAGAAGGGCGACACGAGAGGCCTGGCTGCTTGTCTCGATGGGTTAGCACCCCAGGATGGAGACGCTGTTATTGTCAAGAAGTACGCGAGCGCGTTCTTCGGCACAACACTTGCGTCCACGCTTCAAGTACGCTTGTCAAGAAACATGTAAACTTGGAATTACATGACTGATTACTGTGTACAATAGGTTATGAACGTGGATACGCTGGTCATATGTGGTGTGAGCACGTCGGGGTGCGTGAGGGCCACAACGTTGGACGCAATGCAACATGGGTTCAGGCCCATGGTACGTGGAGCAACAAAGTCCAACTTGAGAGCCGGAGTTACAGCAGCTTACATATTGAATCTAGGTCGTGGCCTCAGCATGCGGAGACCGGACACGCGAAATCCAGAATGCCAATCTTTTCGATCTAGACTCGAAATATGCCGACGTAGTATCAGAGGAGGAGGCGATCACAAACATCTCAAAAGGTTCGACATCAAAGAGGTCATAGCAATGTCAATGAAAAGGACTAGAGTAATATTTCACCTAAACTACATAACTCGGTACAGTGAGGCGGCCCTCCGAGCTCGGGTGTCATAGATGGGATGCACTCATCCGGCCCATGATCCACCAATTGGTACAACCGCATCCCAGGAGTACATGTCAAACGCTTCAAACATAGACTCAGTAGGCAGAGGATCATTGAATTGCACTTCTGTCGGAAGTGCGACAGTCGAAGCAGTCTCTATGCGCAGCCCTGCTTCAGTGCCCTTGACGGACTGCCCCGAGAGCTGATTCGCCGAATCCTCAAGAAGAATATGCTCGCTCGCCTGAGATAGCGCTAGGTACCACCTTTGAGCAAAAGGCCAGGCAGCTTGCAGATTGACTAGTCCTCCCAGGGACGTTCGGAGAATGCCTACTGCTTGCGACGCGGCCTCAGGACACAGCTGCGGTTGTCGATGTAGGTGCACGGCAAGTGAGCCGCACACATAAATGCAGAACACTATGAGAGCAGGGTATCCCTGTTCGGGGTTTCTGTACTCAAAGAACGCGGTGATTTGCTCGTGTAGCGTGAGCATATTATCGAAGAGCTGATCTGCCACTGTCGACCACGTCTCAGTTGTGATTGAGTGATCCGAGGATGACGCGGGATCTGTGTCACGTCGAGAACTCAGGATGAAGTGGAGGTAGTTGCGCCGAAGAATGATATTACTGAGGCGCAGGACCATGACCACTGAGAGATAAGCGAGATCGATCCCTTCTACGCTGTAGCCGCGCAGATTCCAGACGGACCAGCGGTGCTGTTGTGGCAGATCGGCCTCGAAGTCCGTCAGGGCTTGCGACAAGGCTCCGTAGTCGTCGACACTGATCCGCGACTCGACCCCATCCCCCAACTGCATCGCCTCTGCACTGACAAGTCTCGCAACTTGGCCCCAAAGGCTGTGTGTCTGTAATAGTGTCGCGAAGAGCGACCTTGTAGGCAGCTTTGCCAATTTTGGGTCGTTGGTCGCTGGGGGTGTTCCCATCAAGGCTGCCCGTTGCTGCGGTCGCACTCCAAATGTGAAGTCTCTTTCGTCACATGGCAGGAGAACGGTGATGTTGTCGTAGGAAAAGGCAATAGGTGAGTCGGAGCCCGAATGCAGGTTCTCAAATGTTTCCAACATCCAGAATGTCCGCCGCGCCACCTCCGAGTAGACAATCTCCTCGCTCGTGGCCGTCTCTGGTAGACGATATGTTTCTTCACGGTGCATACGAAGGATACCGGCTAGCCGAATGGCTATCCCCATGTACACCAGACTCCTATTCTGGTCCCCGTTGCCCCACTCGGCGATGCTCATCAAGAAGAATCCTTGTATTGAGTCGAGAGTCGAGGTGAACATCTGGGTTGGGACAAAGCAGGACGCCATGTCGAGAAACGCCCGTGTAGCATTGTTGCCTCCATGATATCTCTTCACCAAGCACGGTGTGAATCGTGCCGAGACGCTTAGAATACTGCAAAGAAGGAAAATGCTGACAGAGTCACGATCTTTTCTTAGGCGCTCAAAGAAGAGGGTCTTCGCCATAAAACCGAGTTGAAAGAAAGATGTGGCCAAGCACTGCACACCTTCCACCACCTCATTGTGAGGCGGAAGAGATTCCCACCCCAATGGGCCTGGCAGCGGATTGCCCGGCGAGATGACCAGTCGTGCTGACACCGGGCTGTTTGGAAACAGCGTGTTCGGCACCGCGATGGGTTCAGGCTGTCTTTGAGTATGGACGAAAGGAGTGCTTGGGTTTGAAGACGAAGCAATGGCCGTGCTGGTCTCGACTGATTGCGGCGGTGGAGGTGCGTGGAACCTCGGCTGGCGAAACGCACGATCTTCGCCGGGGTCGCCACGGGCCGGAAAGCTGCATTGAGACTCCAGGTTGGCCTGACGGCATGGATCACACGGTGGGATGCCGCCTTGATTCAGACATTTCGTCCGGAGCCGCCTACACCGTCGGCAAGCTTTAGACACTCGCTTGAAAGTCCGGGTTGAAGCTTTTGCCGGCGGCGAGCTAGATGCTGGTGCATTCTGGACCATCCCTGACTTTTCGGCCGTCAGTCTGTGGCACGTCGTCCCTCGAGCCCCAGCAAGAACTTTTGCTGGGGCAGAGCAGTGGTTATCTATCTTGCCGGGGCCGGAGTGCGGCCGGCAATTCTTATCTTGCCATCCGTTATCTATGCCGGCAAGAACAAGCTTAGTCTCAGTTGAAGATAAGACCGACCCACAGCGGCCGGCAAAGATCCACCACTCAAGGTCAAGCCCAGAGACAGGCAGTGCATGCTCAGGTATGCGCCAGAAACTAGGCCTAGTCCGGCTGATTTGGCGGTTTCGCGATCCACTGGGTGTTGAATATTGCTTGTTCAGATGGTAAGCACCTCTCCGATGCCGAGACCGTCCAACAGTATTCTGCGATGCATTGGCGATGCAAGCGGAATACTTGATTGCAATTCGGATGATAGAAGTACGACTTTCATGACGATGCAAGATACACAAGATGCCAAAGCTCCTGTGACTGCGAGCATCACAGGCGGAACTCTAGGCGGTCTAATCGAGTCGACATCTCAACGCGATCTAACGACAACACCGGCTCTATATAGCATCTACAGTCGCTTCGAAAAATGGATGCTGGTTGGTATGGTGGCCACTGCCGGCCTGTTCAGCCCTCTACCAGCAAACATCTACTTCCCAGCAATCCCGGCCTTGGCCACGGTCTTTGACAGATCTATCGAAGACATCAACTTGACGGTCACGATTTACCTGGCTATGCAAGGGTGCTCACCGATGCTCTGGGGCCCTCTCTCCGACCGCTATGGCCGAAGGCCTCTGTTCCTAATCTGCCTCTTTATCCTCGTCGGATCCAGTGTAGGCTTGGCCCTCTGTCCGACGTCTGCATTCTGGCTCCTGCTATTGCTTCGAGCTGTACAAGCCGGAGGCTGTGCGAGTATGATAGCATTGGGAGCCGGCCTGATCGGCGATATTGCAACTGTCGATGAGCGCGGAGGCTTCTTTGGAATGTTCAACCTTGGACCCATGCTGGCACCCTGCATTGGGCCAGCCCTCGGTGGTGTGATCTCGGAAAGGCTCGGATGGAGAGCCATATTCTGGTTCCTCGTAATCTTTTCCGCTGGATGCTTTACGATGGTCTTGTTATTTCTGCCCGAAACTATGAGAGCCTTGGTGGGCAACGGGAGTCAAACACCGCCTGGCCTGCTGTGGAAACCTCTTACACCCCTGATCGGTCGAAACACGATGTCAATCACGAAGGAAGTTGTGGGCGAAAGACGGGAGAAGACCAAGATGGGCAGCGCGAACCCCTTCCGGCTCTTGCTGTACCCTGACATCGCGTTGACTCTGGCATACACCGGCGTAGTCTATGCCGTCAACTACACCGTCACATCAACCATTTCATCGTCATTCGCAGTGACATATCCCTTCCTATCGGAGACTATGCTAGGTATTTGCTACCTGTCGACAGGTCTGGGTATGATCGTAGGGTCAACTGTCACAGGCAAGCTGTTAGACCGAGATTATGCGCATATCAAGCAGAAACGACTCAATGGCGGCCAGTCAGACCTGGAAGGAGAATCATACGGGGAAAACGACGTCCAATTTCCGATAGAATATGCCCGACTTCGCATGGCCCCTGGTCTGCTGATAGGCTTCGTCGCCAGTCTCATAGGATGGGGTTGGTGTATCCAGACCAAGACTTCTATTGCAGCGCCACTTGTGCTGCAGGTAACATGTAAGAACCTCTTGGGGATATCGCAGCCGAGATCACGATGCTAACGTAACAGTGGGGTATACATCGATTGCTATTCTCAATGCAACTATGACTCTGATGATAGACATTATAAAGGAGCAAAGCTCTGGTGTCATAGCTTGTGTAAGTCACAATTCATTCCGAAGTCGAACTCGATGGAGTGCAATGCTTATATCTTATAGACCAATCTAGTCCGCTGTTCGTTAGCAGCATTGCTTGTATCGCTCATTGATAAAGCTACACAAAGGTTGGGCTACGGCTGGACATATACATTGTTAGGAAGTATGAGCAGCCTGTTGCTGATATGTATCTACGGAGAGATTCGGTGGGGGCCGCGCTGGCGTCGGAAACGCGACACGAAAAAGGTCATTGACAACATATGAGCTAAAGAGTAGCGTACGAGGAGTCTAACAATCTATTCAACTCTCAATAACCCGATACGTCAGGCCACGACGTTTCTATGCCCTCCTGTGACAGCACCTTGTGAAACGCCGCAAACAAGTCTGTCTTCCCTTGGACCTCATGCGGCGAGAGCCCCGTGTCCAGACAGTGAGCAGCCAACAGGCCTGCCGCTTCGCCGATGTTCCACTCAACAGGGTGCAAGCGATAGCAGCCGTTGGTAATATGCGTGGTGCCGATGTTCTTGCATCCCGCCAGCAGGTTCGGGCGGTCGACGGGGATCAGCGCGCCCAACGGAATCTCAAAGGGGCAGCAGGCCAAGTCGATGTAGTTATCACCGCCCGTCGACGGGTGCAGGTCAATCCGGTACATGCCAACTCCCACGCTGTCCGGATAGCGGACGGCACCCTTTTCACCACGGACCTCGAGAGAGAGGTCCTGCTCTACGATGCGCGTGACGGCCTTGATGCGCCTCGACTCGCGGATGTACGGCGCCATGGCAAGTCCGTGCTCTGTGCCCGTGATATCGCCTCGCAGACGGAGGCCCGGGTAGCCTTGGCCCTTTCCGTCGGCCCGCGGGCACTCGGTCTGTAGAAAGTACAGCATGCTGTAAGACAGCGAGGCGGCGGCGTCAAGGCGCTCTTCCAGCTCATGCTCCTCAACGTCGATGATGGGCTTCTCGAAGTAGTCGATCATCGGCCAGTTGACCAGGCACACATCGGACCTGTAGGCACCAGGCCGGAAGTTGTCTCGTGCTGCTATGCGCCTGAATGTCCATAGGTTCATGTCGCCACCCGACTTGCGCTGGTCTGCGCACACCAAGGCGGGGTTATCATTGGGGTTAGGTGTGAACTCGCGCTCGACGATCTCGAGCGTCCTCGGATGGGGCGCCTTTAGGCTGAGGAGCTGCGCGCCCCAGAAGGCAGGGTGACACTTGCGCCAGTAGTCGTACTCGGCTGGCTTGGGGATTGTGAGGTCTTCTCCCTCGATGTGATCAACGGCGAAGCAGATGGAGACAGCCTGAGAGTTGCTCGGCTGTGCTTCCTCGGGCGCGCTTGGCTCCCCGGTGTCCTTGCGTGACTCGAAGCCAGTCACGTATGGCGTGTTGGTCATTGGCAGCAAGTCGCCAAGCTCCGTTGCGTCGATCACGTATTCAGCGCGGACTGTGAATGTCCCCTTGGAATCGAGACGTCGGAACTCGACCGCGCGAACGGCCTGTCCCTCCATCTGGCAAGACACGGGCTTGGTCCGCTTCTTGATGACAAGTTGCCCGCTCCCAATGTACGGCATGAGCATAGCGTCAATGACGGCCACCGCAACGCGCGGCTCGTGACATAGCTTGCTGACATGCCCGGCACCGGGATTCAGCTCCGGCCTCCGCCTTGCCTCCTCGGTCAGCGGGTAGTGATCGCGGTAGTACTGCCGGATCCCGTCACGCAGGGCGCGGTACGAGCGAGTGATTCCAAACTGCTCCACCCAGCAGTGCTCATCTGGAGGCACTGCCTGGCTCGTCAGCTGCCCGCCCAGCCATTCGTACTCCTCGGTCAAGACGACACGGCGTCCACGGCGGAGAGCTCCGAGCGCAGCGCCGACTCCACCCAGTCCGCCACCGACAACGAGTAGGTCAGTCGAGAAAGCATGGTCTCTTGATCTCTTCCTTGATGTTGCTAGACCGGTACCGTTGACATGGACGCCGCTTGAAGCCAGTTCTGGCTCTGGGTCGTGAACGAATTCTCCCATGCTTGTTCCTGTGTCGGCTTTCTCGAGAAATTTGACTCTATCAGTGAGGTAGGAAATTTGATCAACGGTAAAGCGCGAGAACAAAGCGACCACTTGTCCATGGAAGCAAATATCGACGCATTCTTTTATCCTGTGAATCTCGAGAGCTAAGGCGATCATCGCCGAGCATGCAGTAGAAGGTGGGTTGGGAAGTCATCCTTGTCTTCCCGAGAGTCCCCGATCATGCGAAGAACGCGCCGATATTCCCCCATTATTTTAAATGGAACAGTTGTGATTAGGGGATGCACGACACATTACCTGCAAGGAGGAGTCCGCTGTATAGTTGGAACCTCCCCATGGGGTTATGTTCACGTTACCGCGGGTGTGGTGGGTGACCACCGAGTCGTGAAAAGTGGAGATGGTGACGGAACATTCAAGATTAGGGCAGAATAAAAACTCCGCGACTCCCCGATCCCTGTCCACCTTCACACCACGCCATCTTTGCTGGTCGAATCGTCCCCGATGTTTAAGCAGCCAAATCCCCAGTCCCACAGCTGCATGGTCATCAGAGCTTCAGCTGCATGCCGATGAACAAGCATGCCTGACCAAACTGCGACACTGGCCGGGGACGCAGCCGATCCCGGGGATGACGATCACGTCAGCCGGAAGCGCCCTCATCAACCCCCGTCCGGGTCGCGGTACCCGCGAAAGCGGAGCCTGAAAGCTTGCCATGTTTGTCGCGCAAGGAAGACGAAGTGCGATAACGTGCAGCCTACCTGTGGCTTCTGCGCATCGCTGAACATACGCTGCTCCTATGACGTGTCGGAGAAGGATCATTCGGCGTGAGTCAAGTCGAAAGTCGAAAGCTAAACCTGTCCAAGCAGACACTGACACTGCTCTCATCAGATTTGATCCAGCTAGCCATGAGATCCTCAGACAGCTGAACCAGATCATCAACTCCCAAGATGACCTTCTGCAAATTGTCCGTTCGGTGGCTGCAACGCAGTCTCAATGCCTACCTTCGGGCATCTCCCCATCCGCAACGGGCCACACGCAGCTGCGTGGCATCGGGGATGCCCTTGGATGGGATGCTACGGGAATGCAGGCACAACAATCCCCGTATCTGACCTATGACTGGAGCGGATGGCATCCCGACTCAGCAGCAACCACACCAGCGGCATCCGCAGGAGTTGCGGCAGTCCGGTGGTTTGGACTGTTGGCTAATGATGTTTCCCGTGAAGCTATCGAGGAGGCTGATGCTCCGCTTGGTGTTGACGGGGGCTTTCTCGACCCCTCTGATGGCCAGAATGAGGATGATATGACGCCGCTGCAACGCGCTACAAGGATCATCGACCATCAACCACCAGCTCGGGATTTACCAGCTGGTGATACCGCAACACCAGCTACTGCGTCAACAACCCTGCTTGAAGAGACCTTCTGGCAGACAACGGAAAACATCTGTCTACTTGATCGAGAACAAGTTCTATTTGCCAACTTTTTGAATCGAATATGCTCTTGGGTATGCCCTTTAGACTCATTGCATATGACTTTCCAGCTAACAACTCTCGTAGCTTGATTTGTTCGACCCGGGTCGGACTTTCTCAACTCGTGTGCCGCATCTCGCTGTCCGCAATGCGGGCTTACTTAACGCCATCCTCGCCCTATCTGCTTATCACCAGTCTCTCGATGAGAGCATCAGCCTTGATGAGCGTGCGAACCAGAGCAGCGCTCTCCAATACTACTATCAAACTTTGCACTATGTGCAGAAGGCTATGCGGTACCCTTCGTACCAGAACAGCCAGGAACTAATGGCAACAACTCTCATTGTATCTACGTATGAAATGCTGAGAGGCTCAAGAAAGGACTGGGAGCAGCATTTACAAGGGGTGTTCTGGATTCTCCGTTCCAGGCAGATCGAGGTCGAGTCCTCTAGTCTCGAAAGCACAACCTGGTGGGCTTGGCTGCGCCAGGATATCTGGGTGGCGTTCCGTGAAAAACGTAGGACCTACAGCACATGGACACCAAAGAAGTCGTGTGCGGAGCTAAGCAGCCACGAAATAGCTTCGCGGTCCGTCTGGATCCTCGCCCAAGTGATTAACTTTTGCGCTGTCGACTCCGGGGACGATGTAGAAGGCACGTTATCGGGGAGACTCGGCTGGGCAAAGGCTCTAAGGAAGATGCTCGAGGAATGGCAGTCGCAGCTTACAGTGGAGTTCTCGCCGCTGCCTGCTATGAACCGTACCATGGATCAGGTATTTCAGCCTCGGTTGATACATCCACAATGCTTTGGTAAGTCACCTCTCTCTCGCAAGCCTCGGTTATCACTCATACTGAGTTTCTTGTCAGGGCTGGCGATGCAAATCCACTACGTCTCTCGAATACTTCTGTGCGCCCATGAACCATGCCTAGGTGGTATTGAGACCTTTATCAAACGCCAGAGGACGATCCAAGACAGCATCGAGATGGTCTGTGGCATTGGCATGACTTTGACCGAGGATGCATCAATTATGCTATCTTCGCAATGTCTCTTCATCGGTGGGTTCCCTTGGCAGCATCCCAATGAGTCCTCTGATCTGATCATTCGTAATGTCCAGCTGGCATGTTTCTGCAAAATCCTCGCCAACGCACGTGTGTGCTGGAGATGCTCGACTCTTGCCGGAAGAGATGCGGCTGGCCGACCCCTTCGCTTGGGTCCGAGCTAGAAAAGATCTGGAACAATCCTGTCACGCATTGGTCAAGAGATTAGATGAACCTTGATTAATGCCACGAGTACTGTCATGTACCACAACTAGATGAAACTGTTCCTGTTGTCACGAGGGGTTGGAAGTCTTTGCATCAAAAGTAGAAACCAATGGCTAAATCAATGATACCCCTTTCATGAAAGAAACACGTCTATTACTTGACATTTCTTTTTTGCCTTCACGACCACGACTAGCCCATGACCAGAGCGGACCCGGTTACGGTACGTACTCAGGCGACACACACACCTCCATCGGGAAGACTGCGAGACTCCCCGATTAGCGTCTCCACCCAGGACGCCAAGCGAGCATCACCAGCCAAGTCTGGCTATGACCGAGAGTCCCCGATGAAAAGTCGACCCCGGATTTTGACCGTGCCTCTCACTAACCTTCCCTCGGCACCCCGTCTGCAACCCCATGATTGCGGAGTGGCGTCAACGCGTGATGCTACGTTGACGACCAGATCCCGGCTGGTAATTTCACTGGCTCTCTATTCAAGGCTACTCGCATGCTTCAATACTTATATCGCCATGCTTCGCTGCAGTGACTGCAGTCTTGAACCCGCCCTCGATCAAGGTCTACAAGTCACGGCAGACACTTGCTGAGAGAACCAACACCCCGGACCCTGCAAGTCAATTGGCCACTTCAGCAACAATGACTATCTACGGTGTCCTCCGACGCGTCGTCCGCAACGAAGCCATTCGCATCGACCCTCCAGAGATCTACAACTGGCGTGTCTTGGCCCTGGCTGCGTCGGTAAGCCTACAATCACGATGTTCAAGACGAAAACCATCTGCTGACCTTGCTGTTTCTCAGGCATGTTTCGCTGGAGCGCTCTTTGGCGTCGATGCCGGTATCATTGGAGGCGTTCTGGAGATGCCCGACTTCAAGCAGTACGTGCCGAACAACTTGAAAACGATCCATTTACAGCTGGCGAGGAAGCCCATAGATGAGCTAACCGACTTATAATAACAGTCAGTTCGGTCTTGACACGATGCCGCTGAAGGCACAGGCCGACTTATCCGGCAACCTCGTGACTACGATGCAAGCCGGAGCTGTCGCTGGTGCTCTTGTCTCCAGCCCATTCGCCGATAGCAAGGGACGAAAGCCGGCGTTGCTCGCCGTCGCCGTCACAGGACTTATTGGTGGCATAATGCAAGCCTTCTCCTACGGCCACCTGCCTGTCTTTTACATTGGACGGTTCATCGAGGGTCTCGGTCTCGGTGCTGGCACCATGCTGGCGCCCACTTACGTGTCTGAGAACTCCCCTCGTGCTATTCGTGGTTTCTTGGTCGGCTTCTTCCAGCTACTCCTAGTTATGGGCGGCATGATGGCATACTTCATCAACTATGGGTCTCATCTGCACCTTCCCGTAGGCCCGACCCCGTTCACCCACTCTTGTAAATAACGTGCTAACAATCTAGTAGGGCAAAGCATCTTGGATGGTCCCTCTTGCTTGCCAGTCAATCTGCCCACTCCTGCTGCTAGTCAGCATGCTGTTCTGCCCCGAGTCCCCGCGCTGGCTGGCATCCCAAGACCAGTGGGACAAGGCTAGTAGCGTACTGTCCGACGTGCGACATCTACCGAGCGATCACCCCTATATTCAGCAGGAGCTTCTCGAGCTACGGACTCAGATCGAACAGGAGCGTCAAATCATGCAGGATACGGGTTTCTGGGCCATCCAAAAGGAGTGCTGGACAATCCCTTCGAATAGGAAGCGTGCGCTGTTGACTATTGGTCTTATTACCTTTCAACAGTGGAGTGGAGTAAGTGAGCCTGAGATAGATTGTGAAAGTACTTATCAGCTGACTACATCTTTTTGACATTCAGACTGGCGCAATCAACTACTACGCTCCTAAGATGTTCAAAGGTCTTGGCATCACTGGCACCGACACCGCTCTGTTCGCACAAGGAATCTACGGCATTGTCAAAGTCGTGACCTGCCTTATTTTCGTATTCTTCCTTGCTGATTCCCTCGGTCGTCGATGGTCATTCATGTGGAGCGGTGCCGTGCAGGGCTTCTGCTTCTTCTTCCTAGGATTTGTAAGTCTCCAAACCGTTTTGTACACTTCCCCGGACTCTAGCTAACAGGTCTAGTATCTCCGCTTTGGTCCTGCGCCCAAGGAGAACGAGACGCCCCCACCTGCCGGTATTGCCGCCCTGGCAATGATTTACATCTTCGCCGCGGCTTTCAACATGGGCTGGGGACCTGTCTGTAAGTAAATCTCAGCCCTACACTTGGCAAAGCCACGAGAAGGCTAATCGTTGTTACTTCAAAGCATGGGTCTATGTCTCCGAGATCCCCACCAACCGCCTCAGAGCCTACAATGTGGCCCTGGCCTCGCTTACCCACTGGCTGCATAACCTAGCCGTTTCGAAAGCGACGCCAGTCATGTTAGTCTCGAGCTCCTACGGGGCATACTTTATTTTTGGGTCCATCAATATCACCATGGCCGTTGTAGCCTGGTGGGTGCCGGAGACCAAGGGTGTAAGTTTTTCAGCCTTGAACCCTCCCTACAGATCGCTGTACTGCGAATGCTGATCCGAAATGCCACCTTCAGATTTCCTTGGAGCGAATGGACGAGATCTTCGGCACAGCCGACTTTTCACACGTCGAAGATGTGGGTTTGGCGGCGCAGCATGCGGAGAAGATGGGCCACGCAGGCGATGGTGAACATGAAGAAGATCTCAACCGGTCCAAGGTTTGAAGCTTCGGTCCCGGCAATAAGCAATCGTTGCCGCCGCGCTTGTTAGCCTTGTGGGCCGTCTAAACGATACCGATCCCGAAATCTCTTTTGTGACAGGGGGAGGCCGCGCGCGCGAGTGTGACAAATACTTGGGAGAACCAAACAGACAGGGTCATATCAGTCCCATACCATCTACGAAGTAGTCAAGCATAACGCAAAGTACGAATGCTGGGTCATGAAAATTCGTAAGCTACCGGCCGGAAGTGGACCAATTGCATGCATCGTGGACTTGTCAAACGATAACGAAAACGAGCACGGCGGAGACACCAACCACTTGCAGTAATTAGTGGATACTTGTATCCCTGCCACTGAGGTGTCTCAACGGCGGCGTGCGAAGCTTGACAGCGTCAGCCACGCACCAAGCTCCGACTCTGCTCCACTGGGTCCCCAGTTGCTATTTTCTCCCTATTGCGATGTGCGTTATGAGCGGTAGTCATTGGGTGGCGCGACTGGGCGGAGTAAGGTTATCCAGGATAAGCATTTAGGTAGCGTACTTGTCAGATGCTTGCGTCTCGCAGCACCTGGCCGACTCGCGTCACAATGCTCCTTGGATTTAAAGATCAACAACACCCTCGTTCCGAATGTTGCTTGATGCTCGAAGAACAGCATCATCACGACTGGCATCATCAGTTCCACCTAGACACATCCATCGAAACAATCCTCTCGACTAAGAGACCATTATGGGACAACACCACTCCAAAAGTTCAGAACATGTCTGTCCTAACTATTCCCTAGCCCAAGGTATGAAACGCAAATCACGAGTCCAAATGAAGAAGTCTTTCGAGCGGAGGTCCTGACGATGTATCGGTTTCATAGATGCCACGGTTCCCATCTTCGGCGACACGACGTTCTACGAGTTCAATAAGATCCTATCCGGAAGCTGCTTCGCTTTCTCAACGGTCGTGGTGTTGATACACATGATAATACATGCGACACACTTTAGCGTACCAACGGAACAAACAAAGTATGAGGCCCCGATCTCTTGCCTGCCAGAGATCAGCAGACTGACGTATGACTCTCGCTGTCGAATAGGATATTACGCATCAGCATGCTGGTTCCGATGTACTCGCTCTTTTCCTTCCTAAGCATATCCTTTCCCAAGGGCGAGGCCTACTTCCAACCCTGGCTCGAAGTCTTCCAAGCCAAATCTTTGGCCGCCTTCTTCCTCCTCATGTCCGAGTTCATATCGCCCAGCCATCAGCAACGCGACATCTTTCTTGCTGGACTCGAGATTCCCGACAAGAAGAGCCCCACCGGGCAGGTACATGGGGTCGTCTGGTTCAGGGTAGGCAAATCTGGCTGGCCTAATCCGTATCCTGCTTAGCAATGGCTGACTGTTGGATCGCATTCAGAAAATTTGGGTTATGCTGTTCCAGTACCCCGTCGTCGCACTTCTCGTCGCTATCTTGACGGTGATAACGGAAGCTGCGGGGGTGTTCTGCCAGTTCGAGACAAAGCCTTACTTCGCCAAGCTCTGGGTAATTCGACCCCGTCCACAACCGTTGTCGGGACTTCGCTAACATTTGCGGTGTTCCTTAGCTCATGATCATGATCAAAGCTTCACTCGCAATTGCTGTGATGGCCGTCTTGACATTCTATATCCACGTTCTGAGGAAGCACCTCGCCCACCGCCAGCCCATGACAAAACTAGTAGCCTTCAAGCTTATCGTCACGCTTGGCTTCATCCAATCGGTAGGCATCTCCACACTTATCTCAGCGACAGTCGCACTGACCACTTGAGCTAGATCATCTTCTGGATCCTGAGAGACACCGGATCGCTGAACCCCACGAACCAGCTCACCTACGCTGATCTGAACATGGGAATACCGAGCCTGTTACTTTGCATCGAGATGGTACCCATTTCCCTGCTGCTGGTGTACGCCTACCGCGTC
The DNA here is from genome assembly GCA_018873225.1 of [Phialemoniopsis] sp. UDSM-2020. NCBI lineage: Eukaryota > Fungi > Ascomycota > Sordariomycetes > Thyridiales > Thyridiaceae > Thyridium > [Phialemoniopsis] sp. UDSM-2020. The sequence continues at coordinate 5,739,761 of JAEILZ010000002.1, read as the reverse complement.
AACCCATACATGATCCGTAACGACCCGGTAAGGGAGGAGTTGCAGCAGACTGCAGGCCGGAGGAGCTATCAAGGAGGCTTCCTGGGCTGGCGAGCCTTCGCAGCATCGTTCAGCCCAGTGGAGACTCTGCAAGCGATTGCCTTCGCCGTCAAGCTGCTCATGAACAAGGTGGATGACGATCCGATGCAATTGGCAAGCCAGAACTCTGGAGCTGGTCGGAACAACTCGTACGATATGCAGACGCGTCATGATTACGGAAGAGCTCGTGGTTACAGTCATTAAGCAGGCTCAGGTTTGACCGTGCTGGACTTTTATCTTCCTAGGTATTGCGAGCGCTGTGAACAGATTGAATGAATTCATATGAAAATACATAGTGGTACAGGCCCCCGTGGAAAATATGTACGCGTCTAAGAACTTGACTGTTTGCCGGCTTGGCAACTTGGATTAGTTTTAAACGAGAGACAAGCATGTTTTGGCCCCCAACATTTTTTTCACGGAAGCTTCCTTGACCGCTGTACCCTTTCGTTGCAAATCTTTTCTAGACCTAGAAAGTTTGTGGGGTGAAAAGAGATCGACAGAGTTACGGCTGACATCAAATCCTACAATGCCACGGAGAGATGGTCGTTGTGGAGAAGCTGAAGTCTAAGACGCTGGCAAGTGCTGACAATGAATCCTGGAGTGAGACGGTGATATCACTACTGTAGTTTAAGCGAGCCTTGGCTGATATGCCTCACTCAACATTCTAATTTTTGAATGCTTGGGCTAGACTATATATAATAATGGCCGTCTTCCCCGTTTTGTCAGACCTTTTGAACTCTGTCGATCAGCCAAACTGACATAGGAAATTTGGTCTTGCGATACTTCCGTCCTACAACAAGTCTTTTAAAGTCAATCAATCAGCAACCATGCTCGTCAAATACCTTCTCATCACCCTGCCTTTGGCAGCTTTCGCCAATGCTAGCTGCGCATGCTACTCGCTGGATGGCAAGAGTCAAATGCTGGGCGCAACATGGGCATGCTGTGGCGCAGTGGGCTGCATTGGATCCAAGTGAGTCAAGACTATCCGCGCAGGTCTGCGCGGCTCTGCTTCTGGCTGGGTTGTGATTTTTGAGCTTCATGGCTGACACATTAACTCATCATCAGTTCCAAAGAGTTTCGCAACTGCTGCGCTATTCAATACAAGGCCGTGACCATCTGCACTTAGATTACAGAACACGAGGAACATCTTACGGCAGTCTACTACAAGAAATAGCCACGAGGACACTAGAGCACGTTGTTGTTAGCTGCTGTGACGGACGACTGAGATGCATCACGCGAGGGTAGACTGTATTGTAAATTTGGTGTTCATGTTTCAAGCGCTAGAAATTCGCTATGACTTCACATTCCCGTATCCCAACTGCAAGAGCCGATTTCCAAACTCGATCAGATAGTAGTCTGCATACACGAGCCCGTGATCTCCACTAGCGTGCGTCATATGTTCATTCCAGCTCACCGTCGAGTTTCTCAAAATAGCTTCGAACGGTTGCTTGTCAGACTTGCACGCGACAGCAGACACACCTCCAACCAGGCTAGTCTGGAGGCGCATCTGCCGCTGACACAGCGAGTAATTCAAGGTGTCGTCGACAATTCTAAGAGCACTGCCCAAGTAGCGCTTCGCTCGCTCATGCTCGCCTCGCGACATCAGAGCCTGGGCTAGCACCAGCATACCGTTCGCCGCAATGACTCCGGCCGAGGCATCGCGCAGAGGGGCAGAAGTGTTCTCGATGGGCGCGTCAAAGTCCCACAGCGGCACGAACCTCCCTGCTTTCTGCGGTGGACCCGCGTCCCCGTTGCTCTGGAGGACCTCGACACAATCAGGCGCGTTCTCCAGGCAAAAGAGCAAGTACTCGGAAAGGCCACACGCAGCGTCGAGGAACTCCTCGTCTCCGGTCCAGGCAAAGGATTGAGCGTAGCCGAGAATGGCCCACCCTTGTCCACGAGCCCATGTGCTGTCTCGCGAATACCCTTGCGCAGTGCGCACTTCCTGTACATCGCCTGTTTCAGGGGAGAAGTTTACCACATGACATGTGCTGTAAAGTGTCCCGTTATACCCAAACCTTTGGTGCATGGACTCTCTCCGAAGGTGGGTTCTCTTGAGCGTCCTTGCATGGGTCGTCGCGGCTTCGGCCAGGTAGTCGTAACCTGTGTGCGCGGCAGCATAGTAGAGCATGTCCAGGTTGCACAGTGAGTCGATAATCACGAGAAAGTTGCGCGACTTGTCCCGGATCTGCACGTTGCTCAGGAATAGCAAGGCATCCCACGACCTTATCGCGCCCACACGCGCATCGAAGCGGGAGAACAGCGACACAGCGGCGGTCTTGATGTTCTCAAGCGCGTCCTTCTCGTGAAAGAGCTCCCAGCGTAGCTTCATATGGGGGACGACCATGAAGCCGAGGTCGTGGGTATCTGTCCTGTGGGCCATGCGACGCAATGGTTCTGACCATGATTTACCCATGGCCTCTAGTTCGTCGCGTACTCGGGATAGCGTCAGACGGGTGTCCCCATGATGCATGCTCTGCGGATATCGAGTTGATCTTTCGAGAAGTAGGTAGATGCTGCCAGGAAAGAACCCACAGGTCCAGAAATCTATGGGGCGGTGCTTGTATTGACCCTCGCCTTCGCCAGATTGCGGGACTATTTCTGGGTAGAATGTTGGGTCCTCCTATAAGAGCGTGTAAGCCCACTCTCTCGGGGACATGATTCGTAAAAGCGCAAGGATCACTTACATTTTGTTTCGAGTAGCGTTGGGCCACATGCAGAATCTTTGCAGTGATGTTTTCGGAGTACAAGTTCTTGGTGAAGTCAGCACCGAGGCTGTTCCAATCCCAAATCTGGTCATGTGAAACATCATTAATCTCTGTCAAGTGCTCTTTGAACGGTTGAGCCTTGGCTTGAATTCCATTTGACTTTAACGATACGTCATTTGAGGGCCCATTGACAAAGTCTTGTGAAGTCTCTGTTTCGACTGCTGCGGGAGGCATTGTACCGTACAAACAGTCGATCAAGTCTCGACAGGTTTTGGGTAGATGTAAAGGCGCAGGAGATACGGACAGATAGGCAGCAAGGGGAACGGTCCGACTGTTCACGATTAGAAAGTTATCGGGTCAGGCGTAGATTTCGTAACGAACACGGTAAGCGTCGGGTTTACTAAATAAATAAGGCGTGCCTCGAACGATCTTCTGAGATGCCACGCTGGATATCCTTCATGAAATTCACCTCCAACTCAATTCTTCCGACGTTGGCGATCGTCCGGTTCCCGTGACATCCCATTGCTGTGTGGGTTTCGATGGGATCGGACAACGGATGAACGAGCCCGGGATGCCCCGGGATGGAGATCCGCCGCGCCATACGATGTTGGACTACACTTTGAGTCAGTATGTCAGTCAGAGATTGTGAAGCAACATTTTGTAATGCACCATGTATCCTGGTAGTATGGGGCAAAGACCCTCCTTGGGTGCAGATGATCACCGGGAGACAAGTGTGATCAGACATATTCCTCATTTTGATGGTAGGTACGCAAGGTCAAGAGCATAATGGTTGCGAAATAATTTTAGATAAGGCTATGGAAGTACCAGGCGTAGCCTCGGATTGGGATCCAAGTCTCAAAGGTACTCAAGGGTCTGTAGCACATTCATTCATAACGTGACATCGCATCTTGAATCTCCAATGCTGTTATTGGCAGTGCCCTTATCTAGAGCTAGCTATGGAACCCCAATCGTTGGGAATTCGTCAGGATTGGTGATAAACATGAAGTCGTCAAAATTGATGATGCGATTCATTTCCGCAAAGCTCTGATCCATCAGTCCCTGAGAGATGGCAGACAATTCGTCCACTGGCATTGGCATGTTCCTCAATGGCTCGTCGGCGAACTGCATCCTTGGAGAAGTGACTACACCGTGCGGGTTCGGAATTCCTGAGCGCCGCCAATCGCTGTAGCCGGACTTGGCCGAACCCGGGGTCTGAAGTACCGCAACATCTGCGGCCTTTTCACTGGTCTCGACTGCGGTGTCCCTTGGGGCTGAATCGACCTGCGTTGGTCGGACTCGTGCAGGGGGTTCATGTCTGCTACCGCTACTGCCGGGGCCGAGCAGGAAGCATGACAGGATGTTCGGATCATTTTCACAATCATCGCGAAGTTGCTTGAGCTGAGTCGCCAGTTTACCGGCAAAGTTGGTGGCTCCGTTGTCAGTCTCCGCTAGTTGGCCTTGCCATCTTTGACTCATAGTTTCTAGACTTGTAAGAAGTGTGTAGAACTCGGTGGCTAGTGGCGAATCGTAAGTTTGAGAATGCACTGCGGCATGTTAGTTGGATAAACAGATCGTCCGGAGTTGTTTCAAATGGCACAAAGACGGAAGGTTCACATACAGATCAACGTCCTAGCACTAACAAAGACGCAGATAGCGAATTGTGGCGCAACTGGCATCTTGACTGGGGCACACTCCAGGTACTTTGTAGTGATGTTTGCTGTTTCAGTGGCGGCTACATAGCATGTGTCCGCGCTACATGTGCTGGGGAGCTTTAGATGCTTCAAGTCGTTCTGAGGGTAGGCTATACGTTGATGGAGTAGGATGGAGGATGTATTGTGTGTGATGTGTGCAAGAGTCATGTTCGGATCCATGTCAGTCGCATGTGCTGCGGGTGTAGTGCCCACTGTCGATTCCTTCCACCTCTGTGGAAGGAACATTTTCCAGCTTGAGCAAATATTAAGGTCAGTACAAGATATAGGAAGTACGGAGGAAAGGGACTTGGTCAACTCACTGGACGAGTCGAAGATCCAGCTCTTTGAACCGAGTCAACCAACTCAAAACGTCCTGTTTGCTGGTGAAGTCAATCTTTTGTTGCACAAAGTAGGTGTTTATGCGACTCAGAGTCTCGACAGACTCTACGTAGTAAGAAAAGGCACCGAGTTTGGACATGTCAACCAAGGTAGTGAGATTACCAGGTAGGGAGGGAGGATTTGTGGCGCCGTCTCCAACGTCTCTCGTGATCGATGCTGCCGGCTTTCCGGGACTTTCGTATTTTGAAGGTAAGAACGTTGTCGTGTTTCCAATCTTCGCAGCGGAATGATCCCATATACCGAGATAGGGAGTCAACGCAGGCTGATTGCGTTTCCAAAGGCCGCCATCGATGGGCAACCTCCGACAAACGTCGTCGGCAGTCAGACTCACATTCCATCTGTTCGTGTGTCAGTCTTGGTTGATGCGTCAGATCGCTTGTCAATATTTACCCAGTTGTTATTGAGCAGAACCTTGGATCTGGTTAGCATCAGAAAGATAAGATCAAGGCGCTGGTATTACCTGTCGAGGAGGAACACATTCCAAAAAGCTCTTCTACGTTCTTCCTCTTCGATCCAGTTGTTTGGCGCTGCAAGGGACGGTAGGTTGGATAAAAGCGCAACAGGCTCAACGAGATCCGTATCTTCGACACTAAGATGAAGAAACTGTACCGTACGGGCCAAGGATCCGATTGTTGACCAGGCTTTGCTCTCTTCCCCTTGGCCAATCTGCGTGATAAATGTTAGTGTCAGATGAGTAGTGATGACAATACGCAACTTAGTTAATTGTAGGGAGGAATAGTTGACCTACGTAAGAAAAGGCAATAAGGAGAAGTGCTTCAAGGTTCTCCACTGTAAGATCTCCCATCGCATTCAAGACAACATAGTCCCTAGACATGCGTACTTCTCTCTGTATGTCCTGTGGCGATATTGAAAACCGATTACTCTCTATAAATCGCAATGAAGCAACGACGATGGCATGGAGGATGATGAGACATTTATCGCGATCCTCACTGTTGACGATTCTTTGCCGAAACTGCATCTCATGCAAGATTGGAATCCATGGATGGACGTAGGCGAAGTGGACATCTAACAATTCCTCGAGCACTTCCCCGCGGGACAGAAGCGATTGGCCCCCATGATCGTCGTAAGTTGATGGCGATTGCATATGTGAGCTTAGACGAATTCGTTTCGGGGGGTGTTCAATGCTTGCAAAAGTTCCGCTGCCGTGTGCTACATCCGAGGCTGGCGGAGTGGTGATAGGAGGGCGTCCCGATGGCGGACTTGTCAGGTTGGAGTTGAGGTGGTGTATCTCCTTGGTCAACAACGACAGAATCCCCCCAAGTGCCTCCGAGGTAGTCGGTGCTGCATTTGTATCTGTTTGTTCCGGAGGTATCGATGAAGATGAGGATGACGCGATACCCCTACTATCGAAGACGGCATCCTCCAATGCTTCTACATGGCTGTCAGATCAGAAGCAAACGATGATAACACTAATGAGTATTCATCATGACCTCTCATGCGTGACTATGTGAACGAGACTTACTGACTCTCTGGCTCAAGGCTTCGACTGCCCCACCCTTGAGCCCTGGCTTCTTTCGTTGATACTCATATGTGCACTTTGTACCTGGGTGAGGAAACCTTAGCATGAGCTTTTCTGAGTGTACTTGACCACGGGCAGGCAGATTTACCTAGCCGCCGACAATGTGAACATGAAGGCCAATCTCTCGAGCATCGTAGCTTTCGCTTGCGACATGAGTCGCACTAGAGTACGTGTCAGGCAGGGCACAACTTTCCTTCGGGGGGGCAGCAAGAGATCTTACCGAAGGTAATTCGGCATCGGCGTCGTTGGGCATGTCAGGGGCTACTTGACCCGCCATCGGAGGATCCCCATACAACCTTTCGAAGTATGACACGGTGGTATATCAAAATCGACCCCCTGAAAGATTCAAGATTCGAGATTACGGGGGAATAAGGCCGGTTGAAATCGCTTCAGTTGTAATTGACCTTGGTTTCGTTTTCCTGGGAAGGATGATCACCAGGTGCCCTCAACGCAAGCACCCTCAGTCTCCACTAGGCCTGCTAGCTTCGATTATTTTGGGGCTTCATTGCAACTATGAGGTCTTGGCTGAAGCTGATTCGACGCCCCAGTTCCTGTCTAGACAGCACGGACGAAAACAACCGGGACACTTCTTCCGACCCCGATGCTTGCGCTGTGTTCGAGTCGGTAGAGCTAATGTCTACCCCACACCACCCAGGTTTGCGGGGATCGGACCCCTTCGCAACTGGCGATGAGATGTGATGGGGAATACACAGCCTTGGTAAGATACGTTCTCCTAGGCCTGGGATATAGGATGTTGTTCATAAGAGGCTCACAATAGATTGTGCCCAGTTGAGTGTTAACTTTCAAAAGCTAAAGACCCAGCAAATTTCGAATCATCCGTGAGTTATGGTGATGTATCTGGATTGACAGAGTGAATTGGCACAGTACATGAGAGCACACCAATCGAGGCAATGTAGAACGTTTCAAGAGCATATCATGACGCTTTCTGATGGAGTGCGTTAACGCTGCCACGAGGTGTAAACTTGGGTGTTTGCTGCAGAGCAACCCCGATCAATCGACATTTAGCGAAACTAGCTTACTAACGGATGGAACACCGGCCGGTGTCTTGTCCAGAAGGTCTGGTTACTAGGGATAGCCAGCGGCTAGTTGACGGACGATTTTTGGCCGAGCTATTCATCCGTCCCAGGTGGTGCCATAGAGCCCCGCACCTGCCAAGACAATCAACTACAGTTTGTCAATCTGATCCAGGTCTGGCCACAAGTCAGTCCGACCCCGTGGGGTATCCTCCTCGTGCGTGTGATCAGTCCAAGGCTGTCCTCGGAGAGATATATAGAAATCGTGTGTCCCGGAGTCTGCCACCCTGGATATCACTCTCCATCAACTCCCTGACCTAGACAGCTAAACACAATTCTTTCTGCCGGGCACCTCTGCCCACATTGCAATTGTCATGAAGATATCAGAGACACCCCAGGAGAAGATGGTCAACGAGATTCGCCATGTGGAGTCTCAGACCGACAATGCGATCCGGCCCAAGGACGCAGTCCTCGACGCCGCAACTAGAGGCCAGGCTTTGACTGGTTACGAAACTCTCACTGGCTGGCAGACGGCCAAGAAGTTCAAGTGGTGCACTTTTTATGCTGTCATTGCTGCTTTTGCCGCCGCCACCGATGGGTATCAAGTTGGGTCAGTTTCTTGTTCTTTTCTTCTGTCTGGCAACGAGCACGCCTCGCTTTGTTAACACTTTACCTCTATCTAGACTGAACTCGGGCATCATAGCTAAGCCAGGCTTCGTCGAACAATTCGCCACCGAAATGAACGCCAAAGGCAAACCCGTGCTTGCCTCCAACGTCATAGCTGCTTGGGGGACTATTCTTCCCGTGGGACAATTCATAGCCAGCTTCTCACTCCCCTTCATCTCGGCTCGGTTCGGACGTAAGGTCGCCATGTATATCACAGTCACCATCCTCGCATCTAGTGTCATTGGCGAATCTCTCTCTCGACAGTGGCCGCACTGGCTTGTATCCAAGCTTCTTGCCGGGATTGGCACCGGCTGTATGCAAATGACCATGACCACCTACGTGACCGAAGTTAGCCCGACCCGCCTTCGTGGCCGGATTCTAATGACATACAACCTCTGGTGGACCTTGGGCATGTTCTTCACGTATATCGCCCTGGAGGTACTCTCCAAGCAACATCCGAAAAACTGGCTGATCCCTGTCTACACCCAATGGACCCATATCGGTATCATGGCTATCATCTACTTTTTCCTTCCAGAGTCCCCTGCATGGGCTGTGGCCAGCGGACACGTTGATCGGGCTCGCAAGGCTCTCACAGCGCTCTACAGGAACGTTGAGAACTTCGACGTCGAGCACCAGTTGCAGGTTCTCAAGCTTCTCGCCGACCATGAGGCAGAAGTCGCGGCAATGCAACGCCAGGAGAAGTGGTGGGCTATCTTCAAAGGAGTCGACGGATTTCGCACACTTGTTGCGCTGTGGACACTGTCATCCCAACAGTTCCTCGGCCTCAACCTCTTCACGCAATACGGCGCTTACTTCTTCCAGCAGGCCGAGCTCGGCGACCCTTTCCAGATCAAGTGCATCACTATCGGAGTCAAGCTAGTCGCTGCTGTTGGTGTCGTGTACGTGGCCGACAGCCTGGGTCGAAGGATGATCAGTTGTTCTGGCGCCTCAACTATGTGGATATGCACGCTTCTCATTGGCATCCTCGGTGTTGTGCCTAGGAACAAAGCCGTCAACGCAGTTTGCATCACGCTAGCTGTTTTCTGGAGTAGGTCATGCCATTGCCTCGGATCTCTACAGTGTACTAATATAGAGAAACTAGACATGGGTCTTACAATGACTGGAGCGACTGGCTGGGGCTTCATCGCTGAAATGTCGTCCCAGCGACTGCGTCACTACACCTCTGGTGCTGCCGCCGCCGTCAACGCTGTAACCAATATTGGCATGAACCAGCTGGTACCCCACATGATCAACGCGAATGAGTGGAATTGGGGTCTCAAGACAGGATTTCTCTATGCCGGCATTGGCTTTCCCATTGTCGTAGGAATATGGCTCCTCATCCCGGAGACCTCAGGGTAAGTCGTACAAACGACACCTTGATAAACCTGAATAAGCACGCTGACATCTGATCAACTTCTAGACGCTCGGCTGCCGAGCTGGATGAACTTTTCGAGCGAAAGATCAAGCCGTGGCGATTCCACAAGACCGAGACTGCTACCCAGCGCATCATTGCTATGAATGCCACTGAGCAGACTTAGTTCGGGTACGACGGCTAGCATCAGTCTGATTCTTGAGTTGAACCACCTGGACTGCTCTAGACTCACTTGATTCTGGATTAATGAGTCAACGGTTGGTCTATGGCGCGATGAGAATGATTGAAAAGACGAAAGTCTTGATGCCTGGAAGTAGAAGGCGTTACTGAAACAGTTTATGCAAGAAATCGAGTGGCTGTGTGACCTCCTCTCATGTAGCTATTTAGCCAGTCTTATCAAGGACCATGACCCTAACATCCGACATCATCACCCTTACCATGGCCGTTAACGTCAAGAATGATTATGTATAATACTACTTCATAATAGAGACTAACTAGCCCGACACACTATGATGCTGCGCCAAGCATTCTATAAACACTCATATTAGTTTATTCTATATACCTGACCAAGTGACTTCGAACGCTGATGCTGATTGAAGGTAGCAAGCAATACCAAGGCAGGAACCTCGACAACAGATAGATTAATAAGGGGTGTTGCATCCGGTTGTCGCGGGTTCCTCCATCTTGGCATGGAACCTGTCCACGACTAGTCCACTGTCGATGCCCATCTCGTTCAGTCGCAGAAGCTGGTAAGCAGCCTCTTCGCGGGCCGCTTGGGCGAGGTGTCGCTTGGTTGTGCCTCTTGCGGTCGCGACCACGGTCTTCATCAGGCCCTGGCTAGGGTATGCAACCAGACCCAGTACACCTATTAATTGCATTAGTAAACGAAGTAAAAGGCTCAATGGAGGCTATGAGGAGACTCACCCGAGCCCACCTTGGTGGTCATGTTCGCCATGCCCTTCCCGACTCCCAAGACAGCCCCCAGCGCACCATGTTCCTTTGCTCCCTTGACGGGCTCGTTGACCAAGTCCGTGATACCGGTTGTGATGCCGTAGCCAAAGTTCCTGCCGGCTACAATGGCACCACTCTTCCAGTCCTTGACCTTGCCGTGCTCGGGCACCTCGCTTCCGTAAAGCTTGGGGAAGGCGCGTAGGCCTTCCGTGGCCGCGACAGGAAGGTCAACGAGCATGCCTTTGGAGAAGTAGTGGAAGAAGCCGCCGACGCCACTGGCGGACCCTTGCACTGCCTTGGTGAAGGTGTGGTGGCGGTGGTGTGGCGTACCTGTCTTGTCCTGGACGGAGTACAGGCTGCTCTCGCCGTCGTGCATGGAGCTCGCTTCACTCGTGGGCGCTGACCTTGCGGCCAGCTTTTCCGCCTTGCGAGCTTTTGAGCTCTCGTGGATGGCTTCGACTGGCTTCACGACGATATTTGCCGTCGAGATCGCCATGTTCACAGCGGTGTCGCCGAGGGACGATGCTGTTGCTGTGACGATGTCCCACCGCCGGAGGTAGATATCTACTGGCTTAGACTCGTATCGGAAGAGCTGGTTGGGGCGGATTTCTGAGTCGTGCAGGAGAATCTCGGCCGCCGCCCGCGACAGACGGAGTCGATGATGGCCCTTTTTGAGTTTCCAGCAAGCGGGCTGCCCGGGAATAAGTTCGCAGCCCATTGTCTCTGCAGGCAGGTTGGCATGGAACGAATCGACTGCTTCCTGCACGCCGTACTCGGTCTTCATCTTGGCAGACATGATACTTGCGGCTGATTGTGCTTCTTCGGACAGGCAGAAGGAGATCGCCTCAGCGAGATTCTGGCTGTTAAGCTTCTTGTGATTGACTGGAGACGGGCCCGCCCCGGCTGCAGCAACCATCTCGCCCCAGAACGGTTGGCTGGTGATTAATGTCAGTAAAGACTAAGTAGAATGAGGGTGGGTGACGTACTCTCCAAAGAATGGTACGATGAAAGTAGGTCGCTCATTCAAGAGACCACAGGCCGTCGTACCTGCACCGCCATGATGTACGACCGCCGAGACGCGATTGAATAACCATTCATGCGGACAATCGCCGAGGTAAAGGATGTTTTCATCGGGGGTCTCTTCCTCGCCCAGGTTGCTCCATCCTCTCGAGATGATCGCGCGGACACCAACCTCCCTGACAGCATTGAGCAGAATCTTTGTAAGTCTCGCGGGATTCTCGATGACTATACTGCCGAATCCGATATATACTGGAGGGGCACCAGCTTTCAAGAACTTGTCCAGCTCTGCATCGGGGGTATATTGCGGTTCGTCCCGGAAAAAGAAACCACAGACGTCTACTTCCTTGGTTAGCGAGTCTTTGCTACCCATGATCGACAGCTACTGACCGATATAATCTGGCCAATCGTCTGGCTTTGGGACGAGGGCGGCAGACCAGCAGTATGTGAAAGGGATGCGTAGTGTTTCTTGCAACATGGGGCCTTCTGAGTGCGGGACTGGGTCAAGATCTAACGTATGACGCCAGGCATTGACGACGTCACCGAGTCTAACACTGTCAGCATAGTTCCTCTCTAGATGAAAAGGCCGTCATTCCTACCCTTGCCAGGTCAGCCATGAGACCGCAATATACGAAACATAGTTGGCAAAATTAGGCTGGAGCGCCTTGTCCTTGAGGTTCAGCGCCACAAGTGGATGGGGGAAAGCTGTAGTACTTGACCAGGGCATCGTGAACATCAAGTGCAGTGGGACGCCGAGTGCCTCGGCGCAGTGAATGTGCGCAAAGCTAGGTGGATTCGCAATGATGGCATCGGCCACGAAGGGCCGCCCGGAGACCGTGTCTGGCGCGATACATGACTTCCAGAATCCCTCGAGCATCTGCCCGACCATGACGCGCTTCTTCTTGACGTCACCAGCGTGCAGACTCTTCATGCTGGGGATCAGCCCGGGGTTCTTGACCATGTAGGCCATAAGTTCGGCCGGATCCCCGCCAGCAGGGAAGAACTCGAGCCCGGCGTCGCGGACAAATCCTTCGAAGACGTCATGCGTAGCGAGCCGGACGCGGTGGCCATGGCGCATGAGTTCCGTGCCGAGTGCGACAAAGGGCTGGACATCGCCGCGGCTACCGATCACCTGGATGCAGATGTTGAGCCGGAGGTGAAAAGGTGGGCGCTTTGAGTACCGAGGCGGCTCGCCAGCGGGGCCGGCGGCATGTGATAGGTCCTCCTGATTCCTGTACTGGGTGCAGATCTTGCTCAGAGTCTTGAACAGCCGCGAATCTGTGTTGAGTTCGATGCGGCCCTCGTCTTATGGTGCAGGTTAGCTACGTGGCAGCGACAGCAAGGGTAGTCATCTCTGAGAGCTGATACTCACCTACGTCGGGCAGCGACTCGGAGACTGACTCAGACGATATTGACTCTGCCATCTCGGGAGAAAGTGTCTGGTGCTGGTAGTACTTGGGATGCTGTTCCGTGTGCTGCTCCGGCACGGGCGCACCCGTCTTTGGGGCCGCCATATCGCACCCGGGAGAAACGCCAAGAAAACTTGTGTATGCCGTGCCGTAGCCGAAAGTGGAAGTCAGAGAGGTGGGGGTTTGACGGCAGCGGGAAGCGCAACTTTGGCGGTAGTCTTGCTGTGGCGAAAGCTCGACGGCGAAGGTAGAGTATTTGAACTGTTCAGCCCTACCAAAAACAGCTCCACAAACATGCGTGAGGCCTTGTTCCCGAGTTGCGTACGCGTGGAAATGGCAATGCAGTGCCGATGCAGGGGTTCTTGGGTCCCTTGTTTGAAAGGATGTTTTGTGCCACTCTCAGGACCGAGTCGTGGCCAGGGACATGACTTGGCGCGCATTCCAGCTCTGGCCGATCTAGCCAATGAAACGCCGAGATCTCGAAAGGGATTTGCGAGAGACTGGCGTCATAATTTGCATGTGCTAATCCTGATAATCTCTAGCGTAGCTTGCTCCACCGGTAGACAGGTACGAGTCAATGCGAGCAGCCGAGATTGCACAGCAATCCGAGTGAATACGAGCGTGGAGGGTGGACTAATGTCGGGCTAAAAAGCAGTGCTTGCCCAACCTCTGCAAAATCTTGACTCGTATCTCAAGCCGATTCCTCGGCCTCGAATTCGTACACTTGGAGCCCACTCTCGATTCGGGTCGGGCCTCGAAAGTTAAGCATAACGATTGAAGGCCACCCACTCCTTGGATAGGGATTCGTCAGCGATGGATATGTCGCCGCCGGCTTCGACGAGCCCAGATAGACCTCGGGTTCGTAAAGAACATCGCAAGAGTCGGAACGGGTGCAACATTTGCAAGAGGCGAAAGATCAAAGTGAGACTCGTCAGGAAAGCAAATGCTCTCATCCGAAACGCCAGGCTGACTTGATTCCATCTAATAGTGCGATGAGCGCAAGCCCGGCTGTGCTAATTGCGAGAAACATGGCGTCGAATGCGAGTTCCCGCGCACCATCGCGCCGAGCCTTCGGACCGCCGACGCCGCGTCAGCCCCGGCCGTGACCCCGTATCAGTCGCCGGGGGAGTCAACACGTAGCACCAATCCCCGGGACAGCTCATCCACGACCCTCGACACCACCTTCCAGGGATTCTCAGCGGCGCATGGCTCCTCGGGTCGCATCGCGCCCCTGGAGCTCATCCATCTCGAGCTGCTGCACAACTACACGACGCTCACCAGCCAGACCCTGTCCGACGACCCCGTGCTCAAGAACGTGTGGCGCATCAACGTGCCCAAAGTCGGCTTCGAGTTCGACTACGTTATGCGCAGCATCTTCGCCGTGTCGGCGCTGCACATTGCCCTCTTCGCCACCGAGAAGCGCGAGTACTACATGAACGTCGCGCGGTGCGAGCACGGCGCCGCGCTGCGCGAGATCACGGCTCTACTTTCCGACGTGACGGCTGACAACTGTTCGGCCATTTACATCTCGGCGGCCTTGATCTTCTTCTACTCCTGGGCGTCGCCGCGCCAGCCCGGGGACTTCTTCCTCATCAGCGCCAACGGCGTGGCCGACTGGCTGCTCCTCCTGAGAGGTGTGCGCACCATCATCCAGAGTTGGAGCCATGAACTGGGCAAAGGCCCATTCAGTCCCATGTTCCGCCTCGGGAGCATGAGACTCGGCGAGCTCGCTGCGGAACACCAGAGTTCGGCGGCCTGGCGCTCGACTGCCGAGTGCGCGCAGCTAGCCAACCTGACGCGGGTAGTCAAGCGCGCTGCTGCGGACGCGAGGACCGCTGCTACCTACGAGGAAAACATCGGGCACCTTGAGTTGTGTTTTTGCGCTATCCTGGGCGCTTCTCACGAGCGGACGGGAGACATGGTCGACCCTCACCTGTCGGCGGGCTCGAGTTACAGGACCTTCTTAACGATGGGAGGCACGTCCAACGTTTACTCGTGGTTATATAGAATGTCGGATCACTTCATTGAGCTGCTCATACAGAGAGATGTGTTGGCCTTGGTCATCTTTGCTCACTTTTGTGTCTTGTTCAAGTTCATGGGGAGCTTTTGGTGGATGCAGGGCTGGGCAACGCATCTAATGCAGGAGATCTGGGATTTGCTGGACGAGGAGCATAGACTCTGGATTCGTTGGCCTGTCGAAGAGCTAGGATGGAGGTCAAAGACTTGATATTGTATGTTGGTCTACCTGTTCGGACCTATTGACGTTTTTATACCACCTGAATTTCAGCTTGGCTGCCTGGTGCGCTTGCAGGGACCTTCTCAGGTACCTCGACTTGATCTGGAATCACACCATTCAGCTTTGGTTTGATGAAGTCTTCCTTCGGAACAGGAGGGAGGAACCATCTGTGACGGTATCAGTACTGGCAACTTGAAGAAAAGGTACATCATGGAGTTGCACTTACGTCAAGTCTTTGTCTGTTTGGGCCACACACTCGTCCGTGATAAAACCATTTGCCATCCATGCAAAGGCCATGTCTTGATCCTGACATAGGCTTTGCCACTCAAAGTCCTCCCATCTGGGGTTCTTGAGCAACTCAAAAAAGTGCAGCCGTGAACCTGGATGTAACGCGATGATCGGCCCATCTCGCTTGCCATTCTTGTATGTGCTCACGCAATGGCTACTCCACGCCGTGTTCTCGAGCCATGCCAGCGCTTGCTTCTGGTACGCACGCGGGATGTGCGATTTGGGGACGACTGAGCTGTAATTTTGAGTCTGCATCTTCGTCACAAACTTGGTAATGTACTCTGTCACTCTTTCCAGTGAGCTCACAACGCTGCCGTGGCCGAGAGGACTCCCTGGACCAAGATAGACGAAGTAATTGGGCATATCTGCGGCTGTGACGGAGAGATAGCATTCGGGACTGTCGTCCCAGCGATCTTGCAAGTTGACGCCATTTCGACCAATAATGGGGTAACGAGGGGAGAAACTCATGTTGAATCCTGTCGCACAGATGATGGTGTCAACAGCATGATGACTGCCGTCGGCCGAGACAATTCCACTTTCGTCAAATCTGTCAATCTCGCCCCAGACTATCTCGACTTTGTCAGAACATAGTGCCTCTAGGTACCCATTCCCGGGAGTTGCCCGGCGACAGCTACACAGCCATGTCAGTCGAAAGACCCCGGCGCTCGGTGGCCCAGGATAGAGATCTGGGCACTTACCCAACTGCAAAGTCTGGTAGAAGTTTCTCGAGGATGTCTGGTTTCGAGGCGAGCTTCTCCGACATCTGGCCGACTGAGAACTTGTGAGCTTCTTGTTGCTCCTTGGAGTACTTCAAGTAAAGTCGAAAGCGCGAATTCAGTTCAGACTCAACAGCCTTTCGGTATTTCAGGTACTCATCTGGGTTCTGTGCCCAAATGCGTTTCTGTTCCTCAGAAAAGATGAGGTTTGCACCGCCGGGCCCAGCAAACTTTTGAGCGAACCCAGCCGTGACCCAGGTTTTGCTCCGGATGTAGACGTACACCTTCTCTACTTCATCCAAGATTGCAGGCAATATTTGGACGCCTGTACTACCATTGCCAATTAGCGCAACAGTCTTGCCAGCCAGAGATGCATCCTTGGGCCAGATGGCAGAGTGCAACATCTGGCCTTTGAAGTTCTCCCGACCACCAATATTGGGCCATTTCCAATCGTTGAAGCACCCTGAGGCGTTGATCAAAATGTCGCACTCTTCAACCCAGGGTTCGTCCTGTTCACCCTCGCGCGTATGTCTATTACTCGCCATGAGGTCTCGTCCATCGGTACGGACGACAGAAATCTTCCACTTTTGTCGATCTTCCTGCCATTCAGCACCAACTACTTTGTGACTGGCACGGACATAGCTGCGGAGGCCATGCTGATCTGCCACGTTCTCGATGTACTCCTGGATGTCCTTCTGCGCAGCGTAATAGGAAGGAAAATAAGGGTTAGGTGCCCAAGAGAATTGATAGTTGTGAATCGGGATGTCTGCGTGACAGGTCAGATATTGGTCATTGCAGCATATTTCCACCAGCTTTAGAACTCACCACAAGCGCAGCCTGGATACCGATTCTCATACCAAGTACCTCCTACGGAGGCATTCTTCTCATACACAGTCAAGGAGACACCCTGCAACTGACCAGAGTGGACTGCTTTGGCAAGGCAAAGACCACTAAATCCAGCCCCTGCGCAGATGATCGTCAAGGGCCTTTTAGTGCCCATGGGAAGTCGTGATAACGTGTAGGCCATCTCATCCGCATCCTTATACGCTTCTGTAGCCTCTCCTTGCTGTGGCTCATGTTGTGGAAGAAGGCCATTCAGCCTGCGAATGGCATCTAGGGCCGCTGGCGATGTCATGTTTCGTACTACTTCAAACTTCTCTATGTCAACTTTCGAGAAGTCACATTATCTCATGAACCCTAAGCTACTCTACGTATCTGGTATTTCTAGAATCTCGACATTTCCCATAGTACATTGTACGGTAGATTTCCTAATCTCCAACCCGTGATTGCTCGCCGACATCAGCCCAGACCTCGATTCGTCCAGTGACAACTTTCTCGGTGGTGGACTAGTGCAACTCGGATTGCTTGTCAGGGTTTCGGAATTGGTGGATGTCGTTAGCCAGTTCCGAAAGCCCAAAATTCCGAGATCCCGAAAAACTTCGAGCCCAGCAAAGATCTGCACCACCTATTGAGACCCACCACAAGCTGTTGCTCGCGGACTACCGCCTGATTGAATGGTCCGATGGCACGGGCTTCATGAACGTGCTGCAATTTCAGCACTGGATGTGCTGTACGACTAACCCCTGAGAAGAGATCACTTCAATACTTTGAGCAAACTGTCATGTATGGGTTTTAAGATTATTACGCTACATATAGATGGTTTCTAACGGGTTTCATACGAATCTGTTGATGAACGATGTCACCTCTGACAGACCCTCCTCGGTGACCTCTCCAGCTGGAATCAGTGTAAATGCATGCCAGGCACCGGGAACAATGCAGAGCTCCGCCTTGTTGCCCGCCAGAGCCCACTTGCTCGCCATGAAGACACTGTCGTCGAGTAGTGCATCTTCCGTCCCGCACAAAAATAGCGCCGGTGGAAGTCCATCAAGATTTCCGTACAGTAGTGAGAGCCTCGAGTTCTTTCGGTCTTCCAAAGTTGTGTTTGGAAAGGCTGCGTCCACAAATCTCTTCATTCCTTCGCTGCTCAACACCGCTTCACGTGTGTGATGAAGAAGGGAGGGAGTGTAGGTCAAGTCGTAGATGGGGTAGCTTACGACCAGGGCGGCAATCTGGGACTGGACATCAACCCCGTCTGTGTCACGAAGCTCCATTGCAGCCCAAGTCGCGAGGTACCCTCCAGCAGACTCTCCTGCCAGTACTCGAAGTGGTCCACCCAAGCTGGCAACCCCTTCAGGTGTGAGGGCATACTTTGCTGCTGCAACAGCATCCTCGTGGGCGGCTGGGTAAGGATGTTCCGGGGCGAGGCGGTATTCCACTGAGACAACTGATAACTCACAGACCTTGGCCAGGTGAAGTAGGTAGTTGTCATATGACTTGGAAGAGCCAATCACCAGGCCACCTGATGCCGACTTGTGAGGGAATGACAATGGAGCTCTGGCGGCGGAATGGAAGACGTACCTGCATGGAAGTGAAGCAGCACTCCCTTCGGGGAATTCTGCTCGCTGATTACCCGAAGGTCCATGGAACGGCCCCCTGTTGTTGATATTGTGACAGTCCGACTACCTGGGTAGAGAGTAGGTGCGGGGAAACCGTCCCCTTCTGCTCTTATCCTGCGGTACTCCGCCACTGACTTTGTCTGCCACCACTGTACCTGAGATCGGCAGACGTCTTCGACCTTCTGCATCAGCTCAGACCGTCGGGCTAAGGTCTCCGGAGACGCTGGAGTGGTTCGGATGGTGAGGTTATCCATTTTGGTTGGACTCAATGACCGCGGCGTGTGGAAGAAGGCAGTGGCAATATTAACACAGGTAGTTACGACAAGGGATTTCGTATACAGTCAAGCTAGACTGTATTTCAAAGGGTCTTCACAAATTTACCAGTCGTACATTTTCACTCCATCTGGACAACCCTATCTTCGGAACTACTTCGGAATGAGTTCCAAGGGTCTTGTGGCCGTGTAACTAAGCTAAATCTGTTGACTAGACAGGACCAGAACGGGCACCGAACCGGAAATTGCAGATAGCATCATAGTATAGGCATCTTCAAAGGTGTTGATATTAATGGACGTCGAGCACAATGCTAATCCCCAGTATGGATTTCCGAAACTTGTATTGCCGCTTAAGCTGCCGCACCGAGGTTGACTTACCGACAATCAAGCCGGCCATTTGTCAGGCCAAGACCTGAAGGGTGCTAAAAGCTCAAGCTACTAGCCTTTTGGTCAAGCTTCCCCTTAGGCCAAGCCCGACGCCTTCCTTCGAAACATGCGGGGCGACCCACCAAGTGTCATTTCCCCATGATTTCTCCAGGTTTCCCCAAGGCCAAGGCATTTCTGACTTGTCACGGCATTCGACTTCGCAAGTCTTGGCCGAGACCACGTTGACAGGGAGGGCCTGGCCGTTCTTTCTATAGATATCCTATACTGAGAGCATCGTTTGCAACAACACAGACTGAATCTCATCTTCTCCATCTCTTGCTTTTACAGATGATAACCTCCTTGTCATCATGGCGCCCCTAGCACACACCACGACGGCTCAGACGACCGGCACGGGTCGTGAGGAACGTTTTGCGAAGAAGCAACATATCAACAGTTATAGTCTCTTCGTGATATGTTTCATCACCCTGAGCTCTACCGCCTACGGCTACGCAGGGTCCATCATCGCTACAACCTTGACCCAGCCCTCTTTCCAAGAACACATGAAATTAGAAACGGCGCCAAACGCCAACTCCTTGATCGGGGCCATGAACGCACTGTACTACACCGGCGGAGTCTTCGGGAGTTTCTTTGCTGGCTGGTGCAACGACAAGTACGGGCGTAAAGCATCTGTCGCAATTGGCAACTTTCTTGTGCTTATTTCGGGCGCGCTTCTCACTGCTTCTGTCAACGCCGGAATGTACATCGCATTTCGATTTGTCAGTGGGCTAGGCTCGTTCATTATTCTTGCTAGTGTGCCCGTGTGGGTTGCGGAATTGGCTCCCCCGAAGGTGCGAGGTATCCTGACGGATGTCCATGCTGTCTTCATGATGGGAGGATACACTCTGGCGTGTTACGTCGGCCTTGGCTTTTACTTTGTCAAGACTGGCAACCAGTGGAGAGGCCCCGCTGCCTTACAGATGGCCCTCCCGGTCATCATTCTTTGCGGACTGTACTGGATGCCAGAGTCACCCCGCTACCTTCTCTCCAAGGACCGGATCGAGGAAGCGCGACAAATCATTCACCGCATGCACTCTGATCCAACAGATCCCACCGACGAGTTTGCCAAGCGAGAATTCTATCAGATGTGCAAGCAAGTGGAGCTTGATCACACCTTCAAGACAAGCTACCTGGATCTCTTCCGACAGCCGTCGATGCGCAAGCGTGTCATAACCACCGTTTTCCTCGAGTTCGCTCTCATGAGCTCCGGCGTGTTGGTCATTCTTAGTCAGTACACATCTCACGATACTTGACATGTACACGCGAACTAACTCAACTGCAGACTATGGTTCGATCATTTGGCGATCACTGGGCTTCTCTACCGTTCAGATCCTGCACTTTCAATGCGGCTTCCAGTTGACCGGCCTCGTTTTCAATGTCGTCGCCATGGCATTTGTCGACAAAGTGAAGCGACCGCACCTCATTGCTGGCGGATTCGTCATCACTGCTGCCGTTATGGCCGCCGAGGCGGCACTACAGCGTTTCTACATTGGTTCCGAAGATCGCAGTGGCCTGATTGCTTGCGCGGCCATGATCTTCCTCTTCCAGACTAGTTTCTCTCTGTTTCTCGATGGACCGACATACTTCTACGTCGCCGAGATCTGGCCGTCTCATGTGCGATCGCAGGGTTTTGGTATCGCCATGGCGACATTATCCGTAACATGCTTGATGTGGCTGCAGGCAGCTCCTGAAGCGTTTGAGGCAATCTCGTGGCGATACTACTTGTTCTTCATTTGCATACCAGTCTTCGCTGCGGTCATTGTCATGCTGTTCTTCAAAGACACTTTGCACAAGCCTTTGGAGGAAATTGCTGCAATTTTTGGAGACGCTGACATGGTGGCCGTGTACCAGCGGGAGCTTGAGCTTGGCAGCATTCCCCTCGACACGCTTGAAGCCGAGTCGATGGGTTTGAAAGGCAAGACTGGTGCAAGCTCAGTCGAGAATGTCGAGACCGTTGAGACTACCGCTGCTTAGACATCGGGCAATCAATCACACAGTCAGCATGAGGCGGGTAGGGGGCCAATTCGACGACGTTAGGAATTATTAGTCAACTATCAAGGGATGTGAGGCAAGATCTTTCCAAATTTTATCATTTTCATCTCATTTATCGGTAGTAGCGAGAGGCTGGGGAAGGCGTATACAGTACAACTTGACAGTTGATCTCCATCTTGACTCATGATTGATGCCAGCAAATAACAGTCTAGGTCTTTATGTTAGGTCTATATGTTGGGTCTATATGTTAGGTCTATATGTTAGGTCTCATTGATCCCATTCATGAACTTGGTTGGTAGCCAGGCATCTTTTGATGTTCTCACAAAGGTAACATTGCATCACCGAGACATAGAGCGACCAACATCTAGTTTAATTGGTTCGTGAAAGGTGGGCTAGATCATTCTAAGGGCTAATGGTCTGAACTGAGTGGCAGTTCCTCTTGTCCAATGGTCCCCCTTAATACTTGACTTGAGCACTGAACTTTCGCGTTGACTCCATCAATACTTCTATAATTTGGCCGCAATAACCTTGCTACTATCATCGTCGGCAGCCTTGGCACGGAGTACGCGGCGTAGCACCTTGCCTGTGGGATTCTTGGGCAGACTGCTGACAAAAACAATGCCACCACTCAGCTGCTTGTAATGCGCAACGCGTTCCGACAGATACCCGGATATTGATGCTGCAGCGCGCCCACTGTCAAACGACCCTTCCATGCCCGACTTCCTCGGCACAATATATGCTCGTACCAAGTCTGTATCATGAGATTCGCTCCAGATCCCACATACTGCAGCTTCATCCACAAGTGGATGGTGGACCAAGATTTCCTCAAGCTCGAGTGGGGCGACTTGAAACCTGTTGTGACTGTGAGTAAAGCCCTTTCAAGAAGCGAGGGAACTCTTGACAATCTGCGACCTACCCGTTGTACTTGATTATATCCTTGATTCGATCGAACACCACAAGAAATCCGGATTTGTCAATGTAGCCAAGATCGCCTGTTCGATACCATCCGTCCTCTAGACTTGACTCTTGGGTAGCTGCTGGATCGTCTTTGTATCCCCTAGAATCTTGTTAGAAACATCAGTACCGACAGAATAGGAACAAAGATGTACATCATCACGTTTGGGCCCCTGGACACGATCTCACCAGGCCCCTTCGCACTGAACTTGTCTGTCTCGTGATCGTAGAAGGTCAATTCTGCGTTGGAAATCAGGGTGCCAGCTGCCGTGATGGGGAGTCCTTTGTCCCGAACACCGCTCTGAACGCATGGCCCCGACAGTTCTGTGCATCCGTATGCTACTTGTAGTTAGCTTTCAAGTTTGGAACATGCCGTTGATTTTGCAGTAGTGCACTGACTCTGGCAAAGTGCGACTCCTGGAAACCTTTTCCTCAGTCTCTCAGCCGTTTCAAACTGTTGCACATCCAGGTTAGTCGCGAGTAGTGTTAGTAGATCGGGAAGAGACGTACTTTGAGAGGTGCTGCCGAACACGAGAAGTACTCCAACTGTGGATATCGATACTTCGTTACGATGTCACTCTCTGCTAGTTGTTTGGCTACTGGGGGCACCAGCCGTGCAAGCGTCGCACTGCGATCTTGCATAAGCTGGCAGTATTTCTCGATGTCGAAACGCGGCATAAGGCAGACGTAGGCACGGAGCCAGAAAGCTCCAGTCATGCAGACATATAGCGCGTACACATGCGAGAGTGGCGGGAAGAAGATTTCGCGCTGGGTACTGCGCCAGTTATACGGGTTGTCAGCCCGGAGCTGATAGATGGCGGACACCAGGTTGTAATGTGACAGCATTACTGCCTTGGGGCGGCCGGTCGTTCCACTCGATAGCAGAATCGCCGCCACGGTTGTTTTAGGCGTTTCAACTGCCCCATTGAAAGTGAAAGGGTCGAGTTCACCTCTCTCATTGAAAATGTGAGCAGGAAGATGCGGGTGTCCTTCGCGAGACGCATCTCCAATGGTGAGGATTTGCTTCAGCGGTGCAGAGGAATGACTCTGCGAAATGTATGGAGATATCTTGGCCCATATCGAGTCGTGAGTGACCAAGTAATCTGGCTTTATGATGGCTAAGGCGTTGGAGATCTCATCAGCATGCAATGAATTGTTGACAAAGTTGACAATACCACCAGCCCACCACACTGCATGTGCGGTGAGGATGTAGTCGATGCAACTAGGCGCAATGATCGTAACAGTCTCTCCGATCTTCAGGCCTAGCGAGTTTCGTAGCCAAAAGGCACCTCGCCGAACACTCTTTCTGAAATCCCCGAACGTCGCCGTCTTGCCAGTGAAAGCCTCCTCGTAGATAATCTTGCTATCCTCAGCAGACGCCGCACCAATGTTCATCAATTCGGAGATG
Organism: [Phialemoniopsis] sp. UDSM-2020; assembly: GCA_018873225.1. Taxonomy (NCBI): domain Eukaryota; kingdom Fungi; phylum Ascomycota; class Sordariomycetes; order Thyridiales; family Thyridiaceae; genus Thyridium; species [Phialemoniopsis] sp. UDSM-2020. The sequence continues at coordinate 5,716,151 of JAEILZ010000002.1, read as the reverse complement.
GAAAGATTGTCCGGGATCTGGACCCAGCTCTTCGCCCGCAACACCTCAGTGGAGGGAACTGTCAACATATTGCCTAGCACTTTAGTCGTGAATGGTACTGGATTTGTCTAATCTACATCCGATTGCAGCATATGATTAATGTTACTGTCAATAATACTCATAAGCGAACGCAGACTTTAGATGCCCTGCTGGAGAGACTTGTCTCTGAGTGCATCACTGATTCAACGCCCCCGTAGCCGCTTTCACCAAGCCCAATGAGGAAGTGCCTCCCAACGGAATGGACAGGCGAAATGTTGCTGTTGGCTAGTCGGTCGGTCGCTGTTGATGGGGGGATCGACGTGTGCGGGGGCATCATGGCTCGGAACTGGAGAGGCCCAGTCCAGTGCTTGATTCCGAACATTAGAAATTCCGGACGCACGGCAATAGACCTCAGTCATTTGCATCAGCCTACCAACAATTGACAATTCGACGACGGGATGCAATCTTCTGATCATGGGAAAGGATAGATACTTGAGGTGGCAATTGAAAGTCTTAGATAGGTGTCTGCTAAATGATGCGGACTTACGTGAATAGCCAACGCTACTGCATTCTTTCATTGCGCCACAGGGCTGAAGACCAGCGCCAAAATGACCCTCTTGGCTGATGCCTATCTCCTCGTGCAGTCGTATTGGCTGCCATTGTGTTTGGTAGCATTGCTCGCTCGCTTCATTCGCAACCGCTACCGCAATGGTCTGCATGACATTCCCGGCCCATTTCTCGCGTCGATATCTGACATTTGGATCTTCATCCACTATCTACGGCGTAAGGGTTTGGAAGAACATGCGCTCCACGAAAAGTACAACTCGCCACTCCTCCGACTGGGACCGAATACCGTCTCTGTGGCGGACGCTGAAGCGGTCCGAATAATCTACGGGTGGAAACCAGTGTTCGCTAAGGTGATATCCCGTGAAAGCCTTATATAGGAATCGATGGGAACTGATCAGGTACTTAGAGTCACCTCTACATCTCTCAAGACATCACAACTGAGGATGGCACTGTCTTGCAAAATGTCTCGTCGACTCGAAGTGAGGCAGTTCACCGCGAACTTCGCCGCCCAATAGCCCACACCTACTCGTTAAGCACTTTGGTTGAGTATGAGCCACTAGTAGACTCGACCTCTATTGTCTTCCTGCAGCAAATGCAGAAGTTCGCAAACAGTGGGGAGCCTTGCTCATTCACCAAATGGCTGCAAATGTATGCCTTTGACGTCATGTAAGTGAGAACTTGAAAAGCGTGCACACCTTTAACATTAAGTTCTGAGACTCTTTCAAGAGGTGAAATCACATTCAGCAAGAGGTTCGGGTTTCTCGAGGCCGGAAAAGACTTGAACAATATGATGTACTACACCGCACAAGCGATGGATTGGATAGGTATCGTGAGTACTCCACCTACGGCACGCATCCTGTTGTCAATGAAGACTAAGTGACAAAATACAGATGGGCCAAATCCCCACTGTCGACGAGTATATGCGGATCAAAGGCCTCGGGGTCTTGGTCCGTAAGTTCCGGCGTACGGGGCCGATCATGCGGTTCACTGCGAAGCAGATCAGAGCGCACGGCGAGCCGAGCTCGACATCCCCACGCCCAGACTTCCTCAGTCGTTTTATCAAAGCCCGTGAGAAGTACCCGGATATTGTCACGGACCGGCGTTTGGCGACGTACACCAACACGAACATCAGCGCCGGCTCTGACACAACAGCTATCGCCCTGCGAGAAATCGTCTATCGCCTGCTCACTCACCCTGGAAGTCTCGACAAGTTTCTGACCGAGCTTTCCGTGGTTCTTAAGGCCCGAGCTGAGCGTGGCTGTAGTGGCGAGGAGATGGAGAGGCCAGTGACATGGGCAGAAGGCCAGTCCTTGGTTTACTACCAGGCGTTGCTCAAAGAGTGTTTGCGATACCACTCGCCCCTGGGACAGATAATCCCACGGGTTGTGCCAGAAGGTGGCGCAGAGCTCTGCAGCCGATTCATGCCTGCAGGCACCGTCGTGGGCTGCAATGCATGGACCGTTCACAGAGACCGGCGGGTGTTCGGTGAAGATGCAGACATATTCCGTCCTGAAAGATGGGTGGAAGCAAGTCCGGACCAACTTCGCAGGATGGAAAACCTCAGCTTTGTATTTGGAGGTGGCCCCAGGGTTTGTCTCGGCAAGAACATTGCCCTGCTTGAAATCTCCAAACTTGTGCCAGAGCTCTTCCGGAGGTTCGAGGTCAAGATCGTGGACCCAAAGCGCTACACGCTGTATCCAGGCTGGCTGGTGGTACAGAACGGGTTGGACGTGACATTGACGCGTAGGAACCAGCAGGAATTGTTATCACGGTGATCGTATTTTAAATAGATGCTACAGATTGGTTTATCACATGTCAGAAAAGATGTTTGCAAAGTCAAATTGCATATCTCCATATGCATTGGGCACATAACCCAGCCCTTCCGGCCCTTGTGCCTGTGCAGCCATAGTACTGTAATCGGGTTGTCTCTGCCCGTCTTGGGGCAGGAATTGATGGCAGAGCTGCGTTATGCTTGGTACTCGCATTGACTCCGGGTTGAAATCTGCTGCAGACCGTAACAATAAGTCAGCGAAAGCAGTGTCAGGAGAAACACCGTCCTCGACCGGCACTTCAGGGTTTTCACGCTGCGGCTCCGGTGCCGGTTCGCTCGGCATGCTGCGCGGCTTGGACAGTGCCTCAAACAGGGCATTGGCGTCGCCACCAGAGAATATGGCTGAAGAGAGTGCTTGCATCGCGAGCTTCGCAGTGATCCATGTTGTAGCAAAGCCGGACAACAGCTTGTAAGCTTTCTGGAATGCACCCAGAATCGCATGTCGGTCGATGTTGAGGGTTTGGTCTTGAAGGATGTAGACCAAGTGATAGATGCACTCGACAAGTGCCGTGCTAATGAAATATCCAGATGATCGGATACGCGGGCAGAGACTCGAAAAGGTGGCAATAGCTTCGATGCTTTGTCGAGCAAGGTGTGCGCAAAACAGTCGAGCCTCTTCATCGCCGTCGCAGGACAACGTTGGGTTCTGCCGGATGATCATACGAAGTAGATTGATTCTCTGTGAAAATAAAGCGCGTTAGACACTTTTGCTAATACACTGACTGCACCTGCTAAGACCTACAATGAATATAGCTAGTCTTCTCCGCATCATGGGCTCCGTCTCCCCATCTTCACCGTACTGACTAGCTTTTTCCGTGTCCCACGTCAGTTCGCGTGGCAATTGTCGACGGAAGATGAGTATCCGTGTATCAATAATACTAACAATACTTATCAGTGACTCATAATTCTGTTGAACGGATTACTTAGCGAACGTACGCAATCTCTTTCCAGTCGCCCGCTTTGGAAGCAGTCGCGGCGTAAAATGTGTCCCAGATGCTACTCCATAGTTTTCCAAAGTCTATGAGAGACTGGAAGTAGTTGTCGGTGTAGACTGCTGGGAGGGTGGACTGAAGACGTGGGCGTGACTTGCCAGCATCACGAATGTCGAACTCCTCCACGGCTGACTCGGTATCGCGGACAAGGTAGGGGGTGCCATTACGCTGGGCAACCCTGCGATCCAGGAAATACACAGTCCACCACAGTCTCTGGCGTGACTTGATCTCTATATCCGAGCAGTCAGTCCACAGTGACTGATCATTCAGTCGAGCGGTCATCGCTGATTGAACCGCCAGTGATATTGCTTGCGCAGCTGAATGGAGTAGGCCGGAGTTCATCATATACAGAGTAGAGAGAGTATGGTATCGCACGATGTCCAGATCAACCGTTCGAGATGATCCACAGTGTTGTATCAATCTCCGGCCTCTCTGATATGTTGCCCATCCAGGCTTGGGGTCCGAGGCGTCCTTGACTTCGGGGTCGTGACACTCACCCAGAACCAGAATGTTGCATAACAGAGCGGCAGTCGGGTAGTGCGCGGTGTCTACATCGATGATCTGGTTGCAGTCGGAGTGCCCAAGTGTCTCGAGCATGCTAAGGACTCGTTTCTCTGTGTCGTCTTTGTCTAAGAAGGGGAAGAATGAATCCATCTCCTGAAAGTACACTCCAATGAGATATCTTAGTCTCGCAGGTTCTGGCAGCTCGAGGGTAAAGATCCGATTCGAGCTCGCTTTCGGTTGTGGGTGCCTCGGCGAACCAGTGGCAATTCGGATGAGCTCTCGAATGTCGGCTAACTGGGCAGATATGGAAAGATTGTTACACCCTGTTCCGTTCTCGAACGTCGTCTCCTCGCCATTGAGTGCGGCAATGTCGATCGTATACATCGATGATGAAGACAACATGACGCGTCGATTGTCAGGCGTGTTGCTACAAGATGATCAGACTTTTTCGTTCTAGTTCACAGCCCACGAAGGTTCATCTTACCTTGACCGCATATGTTGCGAAAATTTTGATACCTGCTCCTGTAGTCGCGCAAGCTGCAGTTCGATGTTGGAGGTTTCGTTGTGTGCCGTTGTGCCGGGGCTCTTCCAGGTCGTTGTCGCATCCTGACTGGTCTTGCCTCGTCGCTGGACATCCGTGCTAAAGTGAATATGAGTACAAGAGAAGTATCGATGTTTTGGGTAGAGGCTTGATACCTATCTGGACTGGTCGCCCGAGCTCTTTTCCGTTTGCCTTCGCCTGGTTTCGGAAGATAGACACAGGTCACCTCTCTAGCGCGGCAATGCTGACAGACTTCCTCTCCGGAGCACTATTTTGATCTGTTAACAATGTGTACCTGTGAGCTATTTCGAGAAGCGAGACCATACCTTGACCTTGCGGCGTTGACAGTCCTGGCTAGAGTCAGACCGTCAGCACGATTACCACAAATTTCTCGATCTATCGCGATGGGACTTACCAGGCCCTTGGGATGTACTTATTACGCTTTGGTCCTGTAACAGGCTCTCTGTGCCCGCGGTGTGCATCGTGTTGATTGCTCACTGCGTTCCCTGACTGTTGCCGATTGCCGAGAATCTGCGTGAAGTCCTTGGAGAACATCGAATCATGTGCCATATCCTGTAGGAACGAAGGGTGATACTCCGACATCTTGCGGGCCACTGACATAATCTTCAGGGGATTTGAAGAATGGGAAGCCCTTGGGTAGTGATTGTCTTCTCACTAGCTCGCGATGATCTGTTAGCTACTCAGTCGTGCGTAAAAGGGATTTCTCGAACTGTTGAGCAAGATACAGAATATGGAGAAGCTACCAGTTGTTGGAGAAGGATGGCTGGCGGCGACCGGGTCACGGTCGGTTAACCCCCTGGACTGCTACGTCAACCCCGCATTCTGGGGGTTCCCACCCTTCCCCATCACTCCGCTCCACTAGAGAGCCTTGCTAGGCTTGGTTTGACTTAGCACATCTTGGGAGATTGTTATGCGTTTCGTTTGGTTGGCTCTGGTTTCGACGGAAAACGTTTCTCGCAGCACTGGATTGGGGGGCGACAAACTGACATGGCAAAGCATGCTTTGGTATTCGACCACCGGGGTATAATGTCTCGGTCTACAGATATCTTCCGCCAGTACATTCTATACACGCCCCAGTCATATATGATGACATCCCACTGGCAAGGAAGAGGATTGCATTGGCTGCTTCCTGGGCTGTCCCAGGTCTCTGACCAACCAGGATGTCACTGGTGTCCCTCCACTTTTTGTAAATGGGAGGGATCCCGCCGCTGATCTCCTGACCACCAGCAACGAATTTGTTCGTCTCGTCCGGTGGCCTTGTCATCCTGGTGTCTATCCATCCATATGCTATTGCATTACAACGAACATTGAATCTGCAGACGGGGCATTGTTAGCTAGAGTACGAGGAAGCCTCAGGTGGCGTTCCGCGAGATTTACTTACCTGCTCCACTCCCTGGCCATGCCTCTTGTCATCCCCAACACTCCGGCCTTTGCCGTGCAATAATTGATCTGTCCTTGTGCGCCGTGAAGACCAGACACGGAGGCAATGTTGATGATCGACTTTGGCATATCCAACGTTGCTTTGTCCATCCAGTGCGATGACAATGCCTTGAACAGTCTGAATGGCACGTAGTTGTGAATCTTCATGACAATGTCATATTGCTCCTCTGTCATTTTATGCACCGCGTTGTCGACGAGAAATCCTATAATTGAAGAATAGTTAGGTGCATTATTTCGCAGGCGAGAGTTGCGGAGGAGAAGAGCTGCCTGACCTGCACAATTGACAAGAACGTTGATCTTTCCAAACCGCGCGAGCACAGCATCAACTAGCTTCTTGGGCATCTCCTGGTCCAGGAGGTCGCCGGCCATATGAAATGCCTCGAAGCCGTTCGAAGCCAACTCTTCGACGGCCTGCCGAGCCTTCGCCTCGTCGAGATCATTGATGGCAACCAGGGCACCCTTGCTCGCCAGAAGCTCAGCAGCAGCTCTACCGATTCCTATTCAACGATAGCACAGGTCAGTAGCAGAATCTAACCGATATTTTACGAGCTCACCTTGAGCACCGCCTGTAATTAGCACAACTTGGCCATCCAGACGCGATGGATCAGACAGTGGGGACAAATGTTTTTGCACCTGGGTGAGACGTTCAGCGGCCATCATGAGAATCAGCCTCTCTATGCATGCTATTCTAGTGTCTAAGCTACCATCACGCGTCCGAACAGTGATCATTGCCTGCGTATATCTACCAGTGGTTTGCCTTCAGTTCAGTGACCATACGCAGTTCAGTGTCAGTCTCGCCACAGGCCTGGGTTGAATGTGGTCCCACTGTAAATTTTCGGAATTGCCTGCAAGTGTGGGTTCCGAGAAGCTCCAGCGTTCCGATGTCGCACAATTGGTGGTTCTTGACCTGTCGGGTTTGCACGTCGGCTGTTGATCGCGAAGAGTTCGGCTCGGAATTTGTGGTGCCCGTCTGCCTTTGACGTTGAGGAGGACGGGCTGGAAAAGGCGATGTAGGGCACATACGCACATACAGCATATCAAAGGCACTGAGGCGCAATGCTATTAGGCCTCAATCATTGGCTTCACTGTCAACACACTTGATTTTCGGTGTTGAGTAAAGACGAACCATGACCAGCACGATCACTTCGCCTATCCCGTTCGCGGATCCTTCCTGGCATACTGACAATACGCATCCGTATTACAAGGATAGTCACCGTCAATTGCAAAAGTTCATTAGGACTTATGTTGATAAGCATGTGATACCCAACGCTGAAGAATGGGAGACACAAGGGTACATACCGGATGAGGTGCGGTGACCACGTTCCTGTCAAAGAACCCTGTCCATGCTAAAACCATCTTTAGTGCTTTCAGCGGCACGCCTCCCTAGGGTTCTTAGCAGCTGCCGTGTTTCCCCTGCCCAAGGACTGCTTAGGTGGCATCAAGCTGCCTGCTGACATTCATCCAAATGGTGCGAAATTCACCTTTAACAACGTGTTTAAGGACTCGACTGATAGAGCAGTTTGTACCAGACTGGGATGAATTCCATGATGCTATTGTGGGTAATTTTGAGCTTGGTAACGACTGTGAATGCTAAATATCGCCACAGCTGATTGATGAGATGGCCCGTTGCGGGTACCTGGGCGTTGTTTGGGGCATCAATGGCGGAGCAACCGTCGGCGGTGCGCCACTCTCCATATACGGGAACAAGACGCAAAAGGAGAAGTATCTCACACCTCTGCTGCGTGGCGAGCAAAGACACTGCTTGATGGTCACCGAGCCTGCTGGTAAGTCCTTCATAACGGCTCGGTCGAGAAACTTGTCTTTCGGCATATTAATCCGTTGCAACAGTGGGCTCAGATGTTGGTGGGATGATAACGACAGCAACGAAGTCAAAAGACGGCAAATCCTACATTATCACCGGAGAGAAGAAGTGGGTGACACAGGGAATGTTCGCCAGCCATGCCCTGGTTGCGTGTAGAACAGGACCAGCTGGACCCAAAGGCATTTCGGTGTTCATTGTAGATATGAGCTCCAAAGGAATCAGCAAACGCAAGATGATCAACTCTGGCGTGAGCTCAAGTGGTAAGATACTGTATGATCATTCACTCGGGTCAAGCAACGATACTGACACAATCAAGGTTCTGCCTTTGTCGAGCTTGACGAAGTGGTTGTACCCGCAGAGAACCTACTTGGCGAGGAGAATGCTGGATTCGGGATCATCATGTCGAGTGAGTCACAACCCTTCTCCTTCGTTGAGACGAGATTTTCGACCGCAAAGAACTCACGTGCCGGCAGCATTTACTCACGAGCGTCTGTGGGTCGCAATCACCGCCAATCGCCTTGGTCGGGTGGCTTTGGAGGATAGCTACAACCATGCGTTGACACGTGAAACTTTCGGGCAGTCGCTCATGTCCAACCAAACAATCAGAGCCAAATTTGCCAAGATGGCTGGCCTCCTCGAGACCTGCCACAGCTTCACTGAGGACTTAGTACACCGCTCAGTTCGCACCCCTCAGACCATCTTTAGCCCCCTTGCAGCGCTTGTCAAAGTACAAGCGGCGCACAACTTGGAGAAGATCAGCAGAGAAGCGCAGCAAGTCTTTGGCGGTCTTGGATACAGCCGAGGAGGGAGAGGATCCAGAGTTGAGCAAATCAGTCGAGATGTACGGGTGCTGGTAGTTAGTGGCGGGAGCGAGGAGATCTTGATGGACATGGTCACGAAGGTAACCAGGAAACTGGCCAAACTATAGTGGGCCGCCGTGGCCAATGAGCCTTCCTGTACAATAGGCCAATGCTATGGAGATCGTAGACTAGACCTGCCAATTCGTAGAACATCAACTACACGGAACTTGTTTGCAATATTCCGATTGCGGGGTCTTGGGCTCTCCAGTTATGTTTTAGGACAACTCAGATTGCCAAACGTTCTCAACAGCACATCGTGCCATTTCGTTGCACCTTGAGAGTCTATCAGAAGACCATGTCGTCAGTACCAGCCGACCGAGTGATGCTTACTGGAGCCACCGGTTTCATTGGAGCCCACATTCTCTCC